>JALPQD010000337.1:450794-1050794 GCA_023101885.1 Typhlomys cinereus
GTGAAGGAGCCTAATGATTTGCAGTGGATAGCACCAGTCTGTCTTCCCCACCTCCCGCTGTCCTGAAGCACAGGGGGAAGGCCGGAAATTTCCACGCACCGTGCTCTCCCGCCAGCAGATGGCGATGCTTTGCAGTTTTTGCACCAAGCTGTCTAGTCTCTGGCCTCAGATCCCCTGGTGTTTATTAGGTGGCTGTGAAATCCGCTCAAATCCGGAAAGGTGGCGTGGATCAGCTCTTATTTTTTGTTTATACTTAGAGCTGATGAATTCAGTACAATCCTGCTCTGGGTGGATGGACGCCTTGTTTGCCCTGTGAACTGCTTGGGCCTGGTCACTGGTTTTGCCAGCTTCAGCTTTTTTTCAAACCCTCCTTCGGTAGCCGGGTGGAGCCCAGGCGCCAGTCATAGCTCTTCCCTTGGTCATTCTTGCCTTGGGAAGGGAAGCCTCTCTAGAAGGACAGGGACGGGAGGGAGGCTGGGTGAGGAAGCTGAGAACTGCTCTAAAGCTGGAGGGAGAGGAAGGCATTTACATGCTCCCCACCACCCCCAGCCTCGGGCTCACCCTCCCCTGTGCTGCCACAAGATGGAGATTCAGCTTTGCCCTCCCTTGGTGAGCAGCTGTTACACCTGGAATCCTGAACCTGCAACATGGTGGGGCCCCTTTAGGGAGGGGGCAGGGGAATGGGGCCTTGAGTTAGTGTGCCTTCATTGTGACCAACCAGGTCTCCATGTAAGAAGCAGGAGCCTGGGGGCGGCAGGGGTTGGGGGAAGAGGGAGAGAAATACGCAAGCCCCAGGTGGAGAGGAAGCTGCTCATCCAGCCTGGATAAAACTCACCTTTGTTTGGGAAGCAGAGTGAACCATGGCTTTTGCCTGTGCACAGGTGGCCGCCTCCTCCTGCATTTACCTCTGGGAACGCAGGTGTTGAGTTCCTCAAACTGGCCTAAGCTTGCCATGCTCACGTGCCAAGCCATGATGGTCCACTTCCGGATTCAGAAGGGCTGTGCGATGTCACCTGGGTGGAAGGCAGCAGGCTGGCTCCCCCTTGGCTTGAACCCTGAGTTCCTGCATGGCTGTCTTATGAATGGGAGAAATGAAACCAACAGCAACAAAAACTCATTTCCGCTCCGTACCGCAAACCTTCTGGGGGCTGCTGCTTTATTATCTATCTGACCTGATTAATGTAGGTGCACAAACTGCAGTTCCAGCCGTTGGATGGATTTGTGCTGAAAAGAGGACACTCAAGGAAGACAGGAGGCAGACAAGTACTGAAATGTCTGTGTGCTGGGTGGTGTCTGAGGAATAGGCTGGACACCAGGAGGAGGAGGTGGAACTTGAGAATTCCTCCCTCCTCCAGCAGCCATAAGACCTAAGCTTTATGGTTTTCCAGTTGAAGGACACGCCCGGTTCTGTCCTAGTAGCACAAGGTAGTTAATGTTTCTGTACTTTGCTATACACATGCCAAAGGTAGGAATGAGATCAAAATAAAAGTTAGTCCCATGACTGACATATCTGAGTATCTACAGTTGGTATTGGGTGTCTGGACACCGTGGCCTGGTTGCACCCTCCAAGTTCTTCGTGCCTCTGAGTTGTCATGGTGACACCAAGCATCCCTCACTGCTCTTTGCTACCTGACCAATGAGCCCTCACTGGGAGACTTCTTGACTCGCTCTGGGTCTCTGCAGTGGGAGTGCGCATGCTCTGGATCTCTGCAGTGGGAGTGCGCATGCTCTGGGTCTCTGCAGTGGGAGTGCGCATGCTCTGGGTCTCTGCAGTGGGAGCGGGCATGCAGTTCCCACACCACTTTGAAGCACATCCTTGGAGCTGGTCTCTCGGGGCCCTGGCCGGTCCTCCTGTGCTCTTTGTTCCTTGGGCAGCTTCACAGGTAAACACAGGCTGGAACCTGACTCTGCTGTCAGGGCCTGTGCTCTCCCCACCTGCGCGTCTTCTTTCACCAGTGCTCATGTCGGTGGGGCATCCACGGCCACCTTCCCACAGCTCCACAAGCTGGAGTTTCTTCTCATCCGAATTCTGCCTGCAGATTTTGCTCATCTTACTTTCACTCAGCTTTGCGGTGTCTTTTTGCCTCATGGAGGTATGATCCCCGAAACCTCATGAACAGTGATTTCTGTGTGTCTGTGTTCGGTTGCAAATCGGTGGCCATGTGTGCAGAGGAGCTGTTCCCCGTGGTGTGAACACATCCGGACTTGATCTGAATGGGTCATTAAGATGGACGGAATAGCCATATCGACTGTTTTGTGGGCTGCTTATTTCAGTCATCTTAATGAGAGAATTAGATCGACCTTAAGGCACTCCAAATCTCATTTGGTGATTGACTTGGAAGTAATCAATTGCCCATGTGGTACAGGAGCTTCAGCTCCATGCAGACATTCTCGCTGTGACCTTCTGGGTATGAGCATGTATGTGTGCATATGTGTAATATGACCCTGCACTTTCTCAGATAGAGAAAGAGAGAATCAATTCTGCTGCGACTGGAAGTGTTCTGACCAGCGCTTTGCTAATTTCATAATTGCTGTGTTTAACTGCTTCCTGCCCTAATTTACTCACAGACCTGTGAAACACAATTAGAACAGTTTTGGCATCTGCAGCCCAGCAGTGCATGTTGCCCTAAGGTGAAGCCTAGAGTCCTCTGTGGCATGAGCTCAGGCAGGTGTCCCTGGCCTTGTTTTGCCCCGACATGGGATGTCCCCATTGCCCCCACTGCCACATGGAGCCTGGGAATGCTGAACGAGAAGCTCACGTCCCTCGTTTTCGAAATGTTAAGAGACAGCGCACATGTTTACAAATGGCCTGACCAGCGACCACAGAGCAAACAAATATGAGATTTTCTAAACTCGGGAAGTTGGTGCTAGTTGCTGTCTGTCCCATATTCAGAAGAGAATCCAGTCATGCTCACTGAAGCAGGGCCTGTGTCCTCTGCTTTGACGCGACAGGAAGGACTACTAATGCCCTCTCCCCCTCCACGGTTCCTGGGGTCAGTGGAGAGAAGGAAATGAGCCTTGGATACACGCTGCTTTGGGGAAGCTGGACTGAAGGACACAGCTCAGACCCAGGCCTATCTGCAGATGTAGTCACAAACCCCTCCCTTGAACCCACGCAGCTGGTGACATTCTTCTGACAGCCCCCGCTTCCCCCCTTGGGTCCCAGCACCCTGCTAGAAGCGACACATCTTTGCCCTGCTGGACTCGTCCATGCAGCAGAGCCACAACCTGCCAGGTAACCTGTTTGTGACCCGATCAACCCTGCCCACTTCCTTGCCAAGCTGCGCCAGCCCGTCATGTCATTTAGGACCCGTTGGCAGGAAGTCATCGTATGTGGGCTGAAGGAGAAGCTCTGGAGGGCGGGAGAGGAGTCACGCTCTCAGGAGCAGCCTTGGCCTTTTGTGGGTCATCTGTGCTGCATGGGTGTGGCTAGCGGAGGGGGAGTCCAGCATGCTGGGCATGCTCACTGCTGCCCTGCCTGGAGCTTGAAGCCAGGCAGCTGCAGTATCTCCTGGTCCCAGGAAATAGCTTGGATTCTTCCACAGCTGCCTGTCGCCCTCAGTGCAGGCTGGAATGAGATGGGGGATTCCAACCTGGTGCTTATTTGGCGCCAAGACCTTGCAGACATTTACATGAGATGATGGGAAAAAGAAATTGCTTTCTGGAGCGTGGGGATTGACTTGGTATCTGCTTCATGGCCACATGGGAGTCCCGTTGGAAAGATCGCAGCTCTTGTAGACAGGAACTTCATTCTTGCTAATGAAGCCCAAGTATCTAGTCATTATTATGTGATTTTAGACCCCCTGTCGAATGGTGCCTTCCACCAGAGAGCATGAGTCGCAACATGAGGCTCTGACGCTCATCCCAGTGAGCCTTTCTGAGCTGTCACGGGCACTGGTTTGGGCCCTCAGTCCTGGAGATGGTGAGGCGGATGATCTGGAGCTAAAAGGCGTGGTCATCCATCTACTGTTCTTGGAGAAACAGGACTGTTAGTGGCTTGCTACTGTTTGGGAAGCTTGTTGGAATGAGGACAGTCCACGGCAGTCACTATTTTAGTGCTCAAGAAAAACATGCAGAAGCAGTCACTGTTCTATACTTGGTATCTGCCTTGCGGTCACTATTTTATGCCAAGAGATTGTACTGCTGAACTACAGTGCTCAATACACCCAGCTACATTGTAACTGTGTCGGGCACAGTGAGTTTGAGTGCTTGGCCCATATCAACATGTAATTCATGGCAGACACTAAGGATCTCTCTGGTTCTCTGCCCAGTCCCCCCATCTCCTTTTCTTCTTCTCTTTCCTCAATATGCACTAACTGTACACTGTAGTGCATGAGCATCTCATATAGCAGTTATGTTCTCAGGACCACACTGGAGGAATATGCCTCATTATGATCCAGAAGATTAAACACAAAAGATCAAAAGGCTAAGATTTAGGCTGTGCCTCCTGAATGCAAACTCCACCCTACTAAGCATTGTGCCACATGGCATGTCTTTTCTTTCTGAGTTGGCAGATTATTAAACACATATTACATGACATGCCAGGAAATGTGAGTCATCTGTAAAAATAAAATAGAATTGAGCAGCTTTTCATGTCCAAGTTGACCAAGGTCGGAGTTTTGTTGAGAATTCTGAATGTAGCTCAGCGTCACTGCCAGAGATGCATTTCCAGAGTTCTGATTGTGCGTGTGGAGTTGCTGCATGGGAACCAAAGGTGTTTTTGCAGGAGGCTTTGGTGGAAGACCCTGTGCCTTGTGTAGGGCATGCAAAGTTCAGCTCTTCTCTCTTGTAGAGAGACAGGGTCATTCCCTATGACTGCAAATCATTAGTTGACCAGCAAAATGGGAGAAAAGTAATTAAAAAGCTGACATTTTATTAACCACAGAATTGACTTATTCTACTTTCTCGCCTCCCACATTAAAAAAAACATTTTATTATGGAAGCGAAACCCACGTCAAAGTGAGCGGTGATATAGTCATTTTGCTGCTGGCTTCTTTAGCCCAAGCTGCACCAACCCACTGACAGCTCATGGGATCCTTGCTTTGAGATCATGTATCTTCAGCAAGTATTTTGTCATCACTAAAAAATAACTTTTAATCTACCATACTAATATTACACATGCAAAATAAGTTAAAGTAGTTTTCAAACATATTTTAGGCAATCAATATTTACATTTTTAGTGGTTTGATAAATATTACTTTTAAAACTCTGGGGACTTTTTTGAAATTTTTGATCTTTTGTGTTTTATAATTAGGACCCAAGCAAAGCATGCATTGCTTTTGATAGTTGAATTTTGTGAGTCTTGGTAGTTAGAAGTCCCCGACATCTCTTCTTATTCCCTTTTGATGTCGCAGGAGAAGCTGGGCAGCAGTCTTGCAGAAGTGACTGTGGATGTGGCCCTGGTGTTGGCAGTGATGGGACCACAAGCATTCTTCTTTCTCTGTGCGTCCTGAAGTTGTATCTAGTTCTGAAGGAGGCTTGGCCAGATGTGTGTTCAACTCTGGTTTGTGGAAGTGAGAGTGTGTGATATGCCTCTTTTCTTCCATCCCATGAGCATGCGCCTCATGGCGCAGTGAAGATGTGTGGGAGGGACACTTCCATCTGAGTACTCCTTCCCCTCTGAGCAGGTCTTGTGGGAAGTGAGGGAGTGCGGGTTGCTTCTTGTCCTCTGATTAGGATCCCTGAAGGATCCGATGAGCACTTTTGTCTCAGTCCATCAGTCGCTGAAAATTCCTGAACACTAATGCAGCTGGTTCCCCTTCCCTCTGCTAGCTGACATGCACCCACAGACACGTGTACTCAGATGCCCTTGGTAAACACACACACACACACACACACACACACACACACACACACCCCAAAAATAAAGAACCTCACTTCTTTACCTTCCACCACATTCTTTCCTCTTTTGTAAATAACTGATTTTATGTATTACAAGAACTTGAAATGGTGCCATGATTATATATTATGTATGTATCATAGATATGTCATATATTTATTTATACATTTGTAGTTTGCTCATATAAATTCAAGCACGTTTTTCTTTACTTATGATATTTCTTGGTAATAACTATATAGTGATATGTGGAGATAATGCTTATCCTTTTTCATAGCAACACCATAGTCCATGATGGGGCAACACTAATTTATTTGACCAGTCTTCTGTTGTGAACATTCATCTGGGTCTCATGTCCAGACTTCTGCTGTTACCGAATAATCTAGTAAGGATTACCCTGCTTAAATGTCTTTGGGCACTTTTGTGGCTGAACTTTGTATTATGGAATCCAGGAGTTAGAATTGCTGGATTGCAAGATTGTGTGCATTTGTGCTGAACTCTCATTAGTCATTGCTGTGCATGGCCCAGAACCATCTGAATTTCTGTTTCTTCTGTTTTCCTGTAGCAATGCTCGGCATTTTCCTCTCCTTCAGATGGCATTACAATGTTGGGGGCTTTAATACTTCCTGGTGTATAAATCATAAATCCGTCTTGCTAGCTTTCTATTTGTTGCTTTCTCCTGCCCTTATTCCTTGGTCCCCCAAGCCATCCTGTCTCTGCCTGTAGCCCCCCATCCCATGGTCTTTGAAGCAGTCCCCTGGCTCACCAGGTGCCAGCAGACCACACCATCTGTAGTCACGAGGACCAAATCGTAACAGTAACCAGAGCAATGACTGGTGCAAACACGGCTTCCCACTTTCCTTTGAATTCTGATTTAACGATATTATAAAGATTTGCTGCTTTTCTAGATCAATACCTTAAAAAAACATAGTTTAATATGACTGAGTTCTATTATGGTGCTTAATTAAACTGCTCATGGCTCATCGCTGTGCAGATCTCTGAATTAAGAGACCAGAATTCAGACCTCAGAGGTCATTAACTTGAAAGCTTTCATCGTATCCAGGAAGACGCTGCAGCTCAGAAGTCAGAAGTTTCTGGCTTACAGACTTACCAAAAAAGCCAGACCAGCGTCATCCTGGTGAAGCATCTCAATCATTCAATGTTCTTTCTGAGGCTGCCGGGCAGCCTCAGAGTTCCCATGACTTCCCTTTGCCTTTCTGTCTAAACCACGGAGCTAATGTAGCCTTCAGTCCTTCACCTCAGCTGTTCCTTGGGAATCGAAGATGACCGATGGCCACTGCGTGTGAGCAGCTTCCAAGCACTGCAAAATAATAAAGCTTCTCTGAAGGGAATGCCCTGCGCTGTGAGACAGCCATGGACCAGGCTCATGCAGGGCCAATAGCACTAGTGACAGGATGTGCTACCGCATGTCTGCATGCAGAGGAGAGTTAGCTCAGAAAGCTTGAAACTGAAAGGAGAGAGAAAAGGAAAAAGACAAGAACCCTCAAAACGACCCCCAGAGACTCAAAGTGTGTGTGAGCATGGAGCGCCCACCAAGGGAAGCTCAGAGTTGGTGAAGCAGGAGCCAATGACTAGCAGATTACAGGTCTGCAAGTGAACAGTAAACAGAAAGCAAGGAAATGATGACTGACCTTCCCCCACCATTCCGGCTGTGGATCCCGAGGTTTGAAACTCCCCCAAAACCTCACACTGGAAGCCGAAAGGAACCAGCGCCAGAAGAGAAGTGTGGCTCCCCAGACGACTGACTCACACACCTCTGATGACTGGCCAGACGCTTTGCAGATAGTGGGCCGAGCCTCACTGGGCAGACGGCACCTCGGGGACCATATCTCCTGCTTCCCCTGCGTCGTAAATGTGTGGGCTTCAGGTCTGGGACTTTTGAAGAGGAAACAACCAGAATAAAATCAGCCTCTTCCCAATTTGGCCATATGGGACAAGCTCCTTTCTCTATATCAATATGAATTCTTACTAATTTAATGACTTCAGTGGCAGCCAGAGGCACAAACCCCACGCCCGTGGTTCCAGTGTCAGATCTGCTGCAGGCAGACCCCCAACCCCCCCCCCCCCCCGCCTTCCTGAAACATGTCACAGAATGTAGCACATGGTATATCCACAGTGAGGGCAGGACACATCAACCCATTAATGCAAAGGCTTCTATTCCTCTTCTATTTATACTTAAGCTTTTAATCCTGGAATAATTAGTCCTTACAGGGATTTAATGACTGGCTTGCTAATTGTGGATCCCAGATGGAGTTGTGAACATTTCCCACATTAACAAACCGGTCATTAGCTAAGTTAATCAAATCTCTGGGATTATGACATTATAAGCCTTAATTGAGTTTTTAACCATTATTTTTGGATCTTTTTTCTTTTAGTGGAAAAAAATTAAGGGACTCATTTGGGACTGCGACAGAAACGGTGACTACCGGGTTCAGGTTGTTGCGCCATGAGGGAGCATGCTGAGGAGCTCCAGGATGAGGGGAGCACATCTTAGGTACTGTCCCATAAGGAAGAGCACTGCTGAAATGTTCTCCCAGGAGAGGGGTCCTTCTGAGGACTGTCTCATGAGGGGAGCACGTCTGCAGTGTGTTTTGTGTCCTGGACATCAGGGCTCAGCAAGTGAATGTGCGGGTCTTTCCACAGCCTCCTGCAGGGTTCAGAGTGATCCCAAAGCTTCCCAGACACTGGGGAGGTTGCGTCAAATGCTGTGGCTGCAAACTATAACCAGGGGCCCCATGCCTGTGGAGACGCCCTGAGCTGCTGAAGGAGCTGGGCTGGTGGGACTGATCTTTGCCATGCGTACCCCGCCTTCCACGTGGAGCGTCACATGTTCCTTCACACTCTCTTCCTTTCACATTTCTCTCCAACATGGAGTTCATCTCCTCCGGTTACCCATGGCAGAAGTCTAGAGTTTCCACAGCACGTCTGACCTCTCAGCGGAAGGACAGGCGTCCCGCACCTGCCAGAAGGCCAGCTCTCCCAGGGTGAGGCAGATAGGGTGGGTGCCCCCCTGATTTCCTCATCCTCAGAGGTTAGAACTTCACTGCACACAATCCAGCCCATTCTGGATCTGTTCGCAATTTCTTTTAGGCCTTAAAGCAGCTTTTAACTTTGGCCTACAGCATAGTGAGGATAAATTGAAATGCTTATTTTTAAAAGTCACTGCCTGAATTCCAGAAAATATTTATTAGAAATCAAGTATTAGCCTTAGCAAGTATTTTTTGTTGCATTTCCAGAGAAAATCTTCCAGACAAAAAAAATTTTTCCAAGATTTTAATCTGATTAAAAGTGTCCTATGTGAAGTGAAGGTAGAATGGAGAGAGATCATGGTGATGGAGCGTGTTATGCAACATGGCAGACACATGGGAGGGTCTACACAGGGAGGGAGCATCGCACTGCAGTGGAAAGTTCTATATAGGGGGCAGGGCGCTTCAGTGGGAAGGTCTACACAGGGGCAGGCAGCATTACTCTGCAGTGGAAGGGTCTACACAGGGGGCAGACAACATACCAGTGGGAGGGTCTACACAGGGGGCAGACATACCAGTGGGAGGGTCTACACAGGGGCAGGCAGCATTACTCTGCAGTGGGAGGGTCTACACAGGGGGCAGACAACATACCAGTGGGAGGGTCTACACAGGGGGCAGACAACATACCAGTCTACACAGGGGGCAGGCAGCACTTGCTCACACACAGCGAGGATGGCTAACCATCAGCCACAGATGTGAGCAAGCTCTGGAGTGTGTGGGAGGTTCTATGAGAAAGGACATGGCCCAGGGCCATGGAGCACTTCCTAGGGAAAGAAAGTTCCTTGCAAAAGGTGGGTCCACATTCTCTTTTGTCAGGACTCCTGGTAGTCTGGGAAAAGAAGGAAAGTAGCATGTTTCTAAAAGACACAGAGAGACATGGGCTGCTGGAAGCTCTATACAAGCTTCTGAGTATCTGGCACATTGAAGAAGTGGTGGGAAGGAGGGAAGCAAGGCAGGCAAGTTCCTGTGCACGCTGGAGAGGTAGTGGAAGGAGGGAAGCAAGGCAGGCAAGTGGCTGCGGACGCTGGAGAGGTGGTGGAAGGAGGGAAGCAAGGCAGGCAAGTGGCTGTGCACACTGGAGAGGTGGTGGAAGGAGGGAAGCAAGGCAGGCAAGTGGCTGCGGACATTGAAGAGGTGGGAAGGAGGGAAAGAGGGAAGCAAGGCAGACAGGCATCCAAGCCTCACTGCTGTGCTCAGGTCGTCCAGAAGTCAAGCAGACTTTGTTTGCAGCACAAGATTTTAGTGTGATGTTTCCACTGTGTGCTGTGAGAAGTCGTAATCCTCGTGTCCCTGGTACTAGAAGGCAGTCAGATGCCAAGCTTCCCACTCAACGGAAGGAGGATGGTGGCCGTGGGTTGCTACCAGCCCTTTGCCAGTCATGCTACCAGAGCATGACCTTTCCCATCAACTAACAGATACAAAGGTTCCCCCAAACACACGGTGGTCTTCTTTAGAAGGTCTGCTTGGCAGAACTTTCTGGAGGCCGGTCCCTTCGGACACATGATGTTTTGGGAGGAGTGTTTCTCTTGGTGTTCCCTCCTCCTTGGGCTGATGGAAACAGATATGGTATTTTTCCACCTCATTACCTGACTTCACAAACAGCTTTTACCTACTGGGCAGTGAGACTGTGGAATGTTCTGGCAATGTTTAGTGAAGCAATCGTTTTGCTTTGGTCAGCTGAAGGGGATGAAAATTTTATTATTTCTCTACCCTAACTTCTTTCCATCAGTGATTTGACAAGTAGCATCAATAACCATGATTTCCTACACTGAATGGATGAATGTGGTGTTAGAAACCATTAACTTTGAAGAAGCGCATGTAACTGGGCTTTCTTCATTCTTCTGGTTTTATTCCCATGTGTTCTGTACTTCATGGGTTTGCTTTTTATTGCCTTCATTCAGAGTTAAATATACAGTCAGCTTTGTGTAGAATTAATATCCAAAAATACTGACATAATGTAAACTGCTCCTAAGAATTGATCACAATTCATTTTAAATTAGAGAATTCATTTAAATGAGAGAACTAGGTCATTATTTGCATATAGTCATTTCAGAATTTTATTGGGAACTAAATAATAAGAGAGCTGCCCACTTCCTATAACTCGGGCCTGCTGATGGTCCATTCTGTCTTCCCACATTATGGTTCTGTAATTTCTCCAATTACCATGACATAGAAAAGGCAACTTGATGTTGAATTATTTTACATGGATGAGAGGGGCTGGATTGTAGCATCACAGATGTGGAGACTGCTATGTTTTGTTGTGTGGTGCATAGAAATGTAGTCAAGAGTGAGTGCAGAGAAAAAGAGCCTTGTACCCAGTCCCGCCAGCCTCTGCTAGCTGTTGAGTCACACTTGCCTGCAAGGATGGGCTCTGGACCCAGAAAGCCTGGGCCATGCCTTAGTGGGTAATGCTTTGTTTGCTACATATGCCTTGGTCTTTGCTTTGCTTCAGATAAAGTCTTTAATAATCAATGTCTACTAAACTTTTGCATTTTTTAGGGTGAGCTATTAATAAATGTAGGCAAGTATAATCGCCACACAATCTAATCAGCTAGTCAGGGAAACACAAGTCCTGATACTGCACCTCAGTGGGGTGTGGATCAGGCTCACAGGCCGTTGGTCGACCTTTGATTGTTAGTCACAGCAGGTCAAGGGGACTTGTAATAAATAGCAAGGACAGTGGCGGAGTCCTCTGCATCTGTGATCGCTTCAGCCATAGATCTGGAAAGTGTTGCTCCAAGTGATGCATTGCAACTTCAACATCCTAGCACTAAAGCCGCGTCTTCTTTGTTGTTGTTGTTTTGTTGATTATTCTATCACTTGTCTTGTTGCTTCCCGAGGTGGGGCTCAGGAGGCCCACCTTGAGCTTCCTGAAGCGGGTCTCAGGAAGACCACTCTGAAGCTGGTCTTGGCTTCTGATCCTGCTGCCCGCCTTGCCCTAGTGCCAGAGTCACAGGCATGTGCCAGCAGGCTCAGCTGTCCTTCAATCACAGTGACAGGGCCTCTGGGCTGCCCGACAGGTTTGATTCCATGGATCCCTGGAGGTGCTGATGGCCAGTTGCAACCAGCCATCTCCTGCAGCTCCTCTTCAGCTGACTGGCTTCTTGGAGACCACCTATTCTCAGGTGCTATGCCCTCCTTGTACCATTTTGCTTTGAATGTGGGCTGAGCCTTGTCCACAATTTTATACATGGCCCTGTGTCGAATTGGATCTGGGAAGCCATATTTGTGAGGATTGTTCTGGAGAAACCTTCGGTAATTCCAGCCAGCTTCTTTTTGTCCATTTTTGTCAAGAACAAAATAACTAATAAAAAAGGGAAAAACCACAATGACAGGCAAGAAACCAAGACCTGGGCTGGGAGTAATGTCTGAAAGGCCTTCGATTTTCCATGTAGGAAACACCTCAAGTTGGTTTTTGATGTTTCCATCTATATTCGTAGCCACCCTGTCTATTTCCTGGGTAGTATGGAGGTCTGTTCTCTAGTTTCCCGCCACGCTCTCCTATCCTCACTTCCCATGGCTAGTTGAGTGGTAAGAGCCCATCAGATCCCCTGAGGACTGAGTTTAGAAAGGAACTCGACAGCACCTAGGAGTCTCAGGCCTTGACAGCACCCAGGACTCTCAGGCCTTGACAGCACCCAGGAGTCTCAGACCGCTCAGACGTGGAGCTACAGTTTGCCTGTTAGATTTAGACGCAGGATGCTCAGTAGCCACTCCTAGGGCTCTGTCTGTGGCTACTTCCCTTTTCATGGGCAGGTAGTTGGCTACAGCATGGTGATTAGTTAACTCAGCTAATTACCCTGAGCTTGAGTTTCTTATGCATTTTTTTCCTTAGAACAAAACTGTTTCCAAACCCCAATTGACTAACTTGAAAGTATACGACACTGTCCCAAGGAGAACAAATTAACACGGCAGAGAGGTGCTGTGCTGTACAGCTACTACCCCCCAGAGCACAGACCGTGTGGACATGTGATGTGTCGCGTATGGCACTAGCTATGTGTGGTGCATCATGTATGACACTAGCCTTGATAGGATGCAGATGGCACTGAAGCAAGTCTGTGACTAAAAGACTACCTTCCTCCAGCTGCTGTTGCTGACTGTACTGAGACACGCATTTTCCAGCATCCTCTGCAGCTTGGTACCCACTGACTGACTCAACATCTCCACCACACAGTGGAGTCACGTCAGAGATCACCAAAACTATAGCCGCCCCCATGGTCTTCCAGATTATATACGTTGACAATTCTTCCTCCTCTTTCTAAACTATGGAAGCCTTTGGTTTGTGTTCATCCTAACTTTAGGTTTCCCTGGGCAAAGACCCTCAAGGACTGATTCTGGCAGAAAATAAACATCCCCAGTGTCCAGGGGGAAGTTTTTATGTCCAGGTTCTTGTGTTTGGGAATGGAAGCCTGAAACCAGAACATGCACAGAGGATTAAGGCAGAGTTTATTAGAGGAGAAAAAGATGTAACTCAGACATGGATTACAAGAGGGACAAGAGAGCCATTGCCGGAGCCTGAGACCGGTAACATGTGGTGGTCTCGTGTCGGGGACAAAAGCGGGAGAGCAGTGCAAAAGGACGAGGAGAGAGAGAGAAAAGAACTCACAGACATGGAGTCTGTGAGGGGCCAGTGAGCCGGAAAAGAACTCATGGATTCCAGACATGGGACCCCAGAGGAACAAGAGAGCCAAAGATAGCCAGAAAGGTTAGAGGTATTTATAAGATTAGGCAAGCCTGGGGCAAGTGGCTTTTCCTCATGGCTTAGCTCCAGTTTCTGCAAAGCTGATTGGATTGCTTGGTTCTCTACATCTCATTGATCTGTTCACAATGGAGCCCAACCTTGATCTTGTGGTCTCAGAGTGAGCGGTTTCTTAGCTTATCTACAATGGAGAGCTCATCTCCATATCCTTTCATGAACAGAGGATTGGGAAAATTGGCACCTTATCTCTGTGAAGCATTATAACTAGTTCCCCTAGATCAGTAGGGTGTGCTCCTTCATGATAACCCCAGTATTGAGGAGTGTCTTTCTGAAGACCTTTAAAGATCTTTTCCAGCACGGCTGCTCTAAAACTGCCTAACCAAGGCAGGATTAGAATAGCTATGCTGGGATGGGTCTTTAAGGTCCCTAAAGGTCTTTAAAATTCCCGAAGGCCATACCCCATTGCTGAGCTCACCCTAAAGGAACACCCCCAAGTGACTCCAATCCTCCCAGAGATAAGAAGGCCAACTTCCCTATGAAAGGATTATGGAGATGACCTTTCCACATCCAACAAACAACTTGATCCCTAGCCCCAAGTGGGCCCAGGAGCAACTGGGTTGGACCCCAACGGAAGCTAACCAATGAGAAAAAGCCAGTTTCCCGGGCTTGTCTAGGTTTACAAATATGCTTGACCCTGGCAGCCCTCTTTGGCACCCTAGCCCCGCACGACACTCGGAGTGCCATGAGTCCGTTTCTTGTTCCTTGTTCTCATGGATCCATGTCTGGCAACATTTGGCCCCTGAACAGGGACCCTGTGACATGTGGTGACCACGAAGGGATATTTGACCAACAGAGGAAAGACTGTTCCTGCATCATAACCAGGACAAAGCCAAAGTGTTCTTCCTGTGTCACTCTCAGTCAGTGGCTGGTGAGCTGTAAAGGGGAATGTCAAATATACAAGCAATGTACAACGCACGCAAGCCTTCAGATGAGAGGGCTAGCAGTGTGCACTGAGAAAGGGGGGTTCGGAAGCCCCCTGTCATCATCCAACCTGTTTGTGGGGCTTCTTCGAAGGAACTGAGGACTTTCCTAAGAATTCTGGGAGCCAAGTATAACCCAATCCCCAGAGTCAGCTAAACCTGCTGCTTCACAATAGAGAACTGATGAATCTGAGATTTGTCCAAGGGCCAGCACAGCTGCCTGATGCTTTATAGATCCATTTTATACGGTGGGTTTCTCATTTTCAAAGAGCCTCATTAAAAATCTTATTAGGCTATTAAGTGCCTACAAGGTGATTTTGTGTCTGTAATTACACATGCCTGTTTAGGAGAGACCCACTCCCATATTCCAGAACAGTTCCTGCTTTCAGCCTTCTTCCAAGTGGGGCTTCGAAGTTTTCAGGACAAATGTTAAGAAGTCCTTAGAACCATGTTTACTTTTGGTGAAGGTGAGAACTAGCTTGCTCAGTGGAGAATTCAACTTGTTATAAATGCCTAGAATATTATAAATGCCTGGAATATTTATGCCTCCTTTTGGGTGCCAGGTTCTAAGCCTGACTGAGGGTTCTTTGAGTATTTGAGAACAGGTATTTTCTGGAACCTTCCGAAGTACCAGGGTGCTATTGACATTTGTGCTGACTATTAGCAGGAGCTGCAGGCAAGTCAGGGACTACATCGGTGTTCAGGCAAACCTGAGCGTGCCTCCAAGCCATGTGGGAACATGCTTCTCCCACATTCCAAACACACTTCTGCCCCATGGTCTTTATACTTGCTGGTCTTTCCCTAGACATTCTTTCCCCAGGTAAGGTCCCCATCTTGTCTGTTCTCTGTTCTGGGGTGACTTTATCAGAGGGAGTTTTGAACTCCCCAAGAAAAATTAAGCTCCCACCCCCGCCTTTCTTCCGGATCCCACGCCTTCTTCCTGCAGCCGAGCCTCTCTGCACAGCACGTCTGACCATCAGGCCCGAGGCACAACTACTTACTCTTTTCTCCTGCCTGTCTCCGTCTATTAAGGTGGACTTCCAGAAGGGCAGGTCTTCGCTTATTAGACTGCAGTATCTTCCAGGTTTAGGACCATGCCTGACACATAGCAGATGTGAAGAAGACATATGTTAAATCACTAAGAATATAATATAATTTGTGTGCTAGGAGAACTCTATGTATAATTCAGTGCAGAGGGAGAAGCAGAAGCTCACATGGGTAGTGGGACCTCCCAGGAAATCATGTGATTATCTGTAAGGCTGAGACTCTTTTGCTGTTTGAGGACTACAGCAGGTCTGACTGTCCTCTGAATTTTCCCATATTGAGAAATGGCTCAGCAAGGTGTGTGCACTGGGGAGGGGGTGCACTTGGCAAAACAACCACATGACTTTCCGTTTGGGAGCCCAGAATCAAGGTGACTGTCGGGGGAATCTGACGGCTTGCAATGCAAAGAGCAAGTTCCATATGATGGAAAACCAAAGATAAACCTTCTGTATGTACTCCGTGTTTAACATACACATGGTCGTAACAAGGCAATTGAGCAAGCAGGAACCACACTGAGAAGTCAATATCCCCGCCGTTTAATAAGGACACATCATTTTGTCAAATGGAATGAATGCCACCGCATGGTGGCTGCTGTTTGTTCTTCACGGTGGCTCTCTGTGCCGCCTAACAGCGTCATGCTTGGGGAGCAGATGCTCCGAGCCCTTTCTAACAGGAGACAGACAAGCTTAGGAGGAAGCATCAGCAACAACCCTGTGAGGCTTCCTCATTGCAGTGCATCTCGGGGCGCTGATATCTATTGAACTCACCCTCTGCCTAGGGATGCGGGGCTCCTGTGCAGCCACAGCCAGGTGCTGACCTGTGAACATCTCTGGCCTCTGCCAAGGGCTGTGCCTGGCATCGCCTCCTCTCTCCTCTCCAGCTCCTGTGTTTTGTCCTGCATCCTTCACGGTCCATTTACACCCACGCTGCACAGATTTTCCTCGGTTGACTGCTCATTCATCCCTTGTCTACACATTTGACAGTGATTGTCTTCTTGGTCTTACCATGCTGATTTATGAAAGTTCTCCTCCCTTCTCTGTATATGTGCTCTGTATATGGTGGGGAAAACATGAGAGAACGTGTTAGCCGTGGCCACAGCACTTTTCAAGACTCCCCCTCCTCAGCCAGAATGTGGCGATTCCTGCAGTTGACCCCAGGAAACATCCTGAATGATCTTCCTAGACCCCTGACCTCCATAATGATGTTCTCTCACTCCCCGCCTGGCACTACCCTACTTCCCTGGGGACACCTTGGCAACATCCAAAGACCATAAAAGACAGAAGCCCTCCTTCACCCTGTCATTCTGCAGACTTCTTTTTTTTTTTTTTTTTAGGGAGCAAAGGAGGTTTATTCAGCTTACGGTTCCAGAGGGGAGGTACAGTCTCTCAAAGCAGAGGTATCATGGCTGGCTGGCCAAAGCTGGAGGAGGCTAAGTCACCGCAGACATCTTGGAAGCTGAGAGCTGCAGAGTGCTTGCTGCAAAGGCTGACTTCTCCTGGAGGTAGGGTGGGACTCATCCACCTCAAGGCCCACCCCTTGTGACTGCCTTCCTCCAGCAAGGCTCCACCTCTCAAGGTGCCATGACCTTGCCAAACACATGAGACTGTGGGGGACACATTTCAAACCATGACACTCCACCCCTGGCCCCCACAGGTTCATTGCCATCTCATTATATAAACCATACTCAGTCCAACTTTAAAAGTCTTCATAGACTACAATGGTAGCTCCAACAGTCCAAAAGTCCAAAGTCCAAAGCCTTCTGTAAAATCAAAATACAAGTTATATACTTCTAACATACAATGGCGCAGAATAAACATTCCCATTCCAAAAGGAAGGAATGGGGGCATATCCAGGAAAGATCGGTCCATAACAAGACCGAAAACCAGCAGGACAAACTCCAAATCTTGTAGCCCCAAGTCCAACAGGTGAGCCTCTCCTTGAAATCATCTCAGTTCCAAAGGGCTTTGGTTCCACCCCTCCAATGCAGCTGCCCACAGAATACGTTGCTCTCTTGAGCTGACTCCTCCCAGGGTATACAGCTCTCCTTGGCAGGTGTCCCACGTTGCGTCTGGAATCTCTAACGTCTTTACTTCTCAATGGCAAACCAGGCTTTAACTCCACAGCACAAACTGCCCTTCTTGGGCCTCTAAATTGCAGGCTTCTTGCCTCATGATGCCTGGATTCTGCCAATTTTTGAAATCTTGGAGGAGGACTCCATGATCTCCTCCCTCTTGCATCACTGATGCCTCTCAAACCATCTGCAGACTTCTTGCTGCCATTTCCTCCATGGCAGCTCTCCTCTATTTCTCAGACTTTGAACTGTCTCACCTGCCCTAATGCCCTAACGCTCTCCCATCTTAAGGCTAAACCATGGTCTCTCTGGGCGCCAGGCCCTCAGCCCTGATAAAGCTCGTATGTCTAAGTCTGTCCATTGCGACAGCTTCTCTTCATCAGCAGACCTTCACTTAAAACTCCACACTGTCCTAGAGTCTCCCAATCCCTTTCCCAAGCTGATCCACAGAAAGACCAGCACAGCAGATTCTGCCCATGAGCACCTCACTTTGGGAAGTCGACTGTCCATCCATCATCGAAAGACAAGGCAGGATGAATCAGGCAGCACTGGCAAGATGTTCCCTGCCGTACCCAAGAGGACTGAGGCTCCAGCTTCGGTGTTCAGCCTGGGGCTAAGCTTTCTTCGGATTAGCTGGGAGTGAATAGTCTGAAGAGTTCCTGCATCTGAGAGGCCGACTGAGCAACGCATAGCTTCACCTACTGTCCTGGAATTTAGAGCAGCAAAGTCAGTGTTGTGCGGTTCTGTGCAGTCTGCAGAGTGTGGCTTCGAGTGCACCTGTGGGATCCAGAGCAGGACTTCCCAGGCCTGTTACCCAAGTAATGTTCCCCTCAGACCACAGGTGTGCACTGTGACTCAGAGGAAAGCAGTCTCTGGTCCAGAGCAGGATAAGGATTCTGGAGCCCAGATCCTGTAGAGTACTAATCCATTTGATCCTCATCCACTTGATACTCCTCACTCACTTGATCTTCATCCACTTAATCCTCATCCATTTGATCCTCATCCACTTGATACTCATCCATTTGATCCTCCTCATCCATTTGAGCCTCCTCATCCATTTGATCCTGCTCATCCATTTGATCCTCATCCATTTGATCCTCCTCATCCATTTGATCCTCCTCATCCACTTGATCCTCATCTTCCATGTAATCCTCATCCATTTGATCTTCATCCATTTGATCCTCATCCATTTGATCCTCATCCATTTGATCCTTATCCATTTGATCCTCATCATCCATTTGATCCTCATCCATTTGATCCTCATCCATTTGATCTTCATCCAGTTGTCCCTCATCCATTTGATCCTCATCATCTACTTGATCTTCATCCATTTGATCCTCATCATCCACTTGATCCTCATCCATTTGATCTTCATCCATTTGATCCCCATCATTCATTTGATCCTCATCCATTTGATCCTCATTATCCATTTGATCTTCATACATTTGATCCTCATCCATTTGCTCCCCATCATTCATTTGATCCTCATCCATTTGATTCTCTATCCATTTGATTCTCATCCATTTGATCTTCATACATTTGCTCCTCATCCATTTGATCCTCATCACCCATTTGATCCTCATCACCCATTTGATCCTCATCACCCATTTGATCCTCGTCCATTTGATCCTCATCCATTTGATATTCATCCATTTGACTTTGGAAGCACTGTCAGCTGCTGATACCTTTACCTAAGCTTGGGGTATTGTTTTCAAATCAATGTGTGCACCAATAGGAGTGTCTTCTACCCAGTACAGTTGGATCCACTTGTGGCTCGAGGCTTCTTGCCTGCAGAGCACTTCTTTCGTTGAAGAATCTAGGGACTTGGCAGATGTTAGTGAAAAGACTCTCTCTAGATGCTAATGGAGGGTTATCCATGCATTCCGGGGTCACCTGGAGCAGGCAGCTGAACAATGAGATGGAAAAGAGCAGGTGGACAAAGAGCTTCCTGGGTGACAGCGGGGAGACAACGCAAGGCCTGGATGTTTGTACCATGCGATCTCTCTCTCCTCCCTCTCTCTGGAAGAAACTGTCATCATTAGATTACATTTGATTTAATAGAAAGTTACTATAAGCCTATAATTTTCTGAACTGGGGATTTTCCGAAGGATAACGAGAAGAATAAACAGAAGAATAAACTTGTATAGAATTTTTTCTCTTTGATAATTTTTTTAAACTAGGCGTCACACACAAAGCCAGTTCGCAAGCTGCCTTTGCTCGTGAGTCCCCCGTGCTGCGCCCAGCTCCCCACATAGACATGTACCAGTCCTTCTAATACTTTTTCTCCTTGGAGCCACATTGCTTAGTTTCAGAGTCTGAAAGATTATTTGGTAATGACATTTTGGTGACATTTAAAATAATGGGTTTGCAGAATAAATCTGTATATTAAATAATGACTGTAATTTGGAAGCAGGGAAAAGCAAATATCCGCTCCTAACTTGTGTGGAATTCAGCCAAGAGGGCTCTTGGCATGGTGCACACACCTGGCTGCACAGTAGGAATGATGCTGAGAGTGGCCCTGCCCTCTTCCTGGGGCCTGGGTGACTCGGCATAAATCAAACACCTTCCACTCTTCATGCTGTCTTCAGCTTTCTCAGACGTGTCCCCAACTCTAGACGGTCCTGCTTATCAACCGTTTTGCGCATTAGTAGTGACTCTCCCTTAGAATGAGAGGGACAATGTACCATGCCCCTTGTGCAAACTTCAGCTCATTTTAATTATCAAGACAACCACAGTTTGTATGTCAAACTTTACATATAAAAAAGTGAGGTCTACGATCTCAATAATTAGCCCAAGGTGAGACATCTAGTGTACAGCCAAGTCGAGACAACTCTTTTCTAAGTGTATTGTCCTTCTGGAACTTTAGGTTCTACCGTGATGTGCTTCTTGCCCATCAAGGTTTGAATGTGAGTTGCTCCTCCCAGGCTCGTGCGTTTGAATCCTAAGTTATTACTGATGTTTGGTGAAGCTGTGGCACCTTTAAGAGGCAGAGCCTTGCTGGAGGAAGGCTCACCACAGGGCTGGGCCTTAAGGTTTGCTAGCCTGGCCCTGCTTCCTTTTGTTCTCTCAGCCTCCGTACATCTTCCTGTTCTGAGACAGCCTCCTGTTTCTGCCTTTAGCCATGCCTTCTGCCATGCGATTCCCGTGACTTCACCCTCTCTGAAAATTTAAGACGCATAAATAACCTTTCTCCCTTGGGCTGGTGTGTCAGAGTATTGTCTCACTGCAACAGAAGAGTAATTGCAGGGGAGAGATGGCTCAAGGGTTAAGCCTCTGCCTTGCACGCAGAAGGTCCTGAGTTCGGATCCTAGATCCCATGTATAGAGACACCCGGTGGAAGTGGGGGCAGCCCGCGTTTCTGGTCCTGGTCAGGAGGAGCCTGTGAATCCCAGGGCAGAGTAAACAAGGAGGAGGTGGAGGTGGTCCATGGTGGTTCCCGAACTCACCCGTGGTTCTAGACACACACACACACATACATACACACGCGCACACACACACACACAATTGAATAAATAAATAAAAAAAAGAGTAATTGCAACACCAACTTTTCCTAAAATTTACTTTGGCTTCTGTGATGACATTAAATTCCCTGAAAGTAACACGTGGTTTTCTCTGATCTTTCCAATCTTTGTCCTGGGTCCTCTGCCCTGGGACCAGTGAGGACATTGCACATTCTTGTTAGGAGTTTGTCTTCAGTGGAGGAAAAGGGATGTCAATGTCTTGTGCTCTCCTCTGCAGTGGTCTGTCCACATCCCTGGTGTGGGAGTGGACATCTGTGATGGACACATCCCAGGCCTTCTCTTGTACGTTCCAGAGCCTTCTCTCTAGCTGTGCTGCTGATGCTGCTCAACAAACCTGCTCAGCCACATATTCAGGCCAAGCAACTAGAAGCAACTAAAGCTAAACGTGGATGTGGCACAGTTAGACATGGATGTCAGGCTGACTGATTAGGAGGGCAGCACTTTCTCAGCGTGGATTCCGCTCGTCCTCTAGGAGCTTCCCTGAAGAGGGTATTGCTTGTCTCCTTGGCACATCTGAGCCGCAAGGGTTGAGTGCTGCACTCCTGGATGCGTGTCACTTCTTGTCTCTCTCTGTCCAAAATAAGCTCGAAGGGGTGGTTGTCTCAGGAGCCCCTTTATTCTCAGTGTGTTTTCAAGAGGTATAGACAAGGGGAGCATTCCAGTTGTCCAAGGGAAACCCTCAATGCTGGTCTGGTAGAACCCTGTAGAAGATCCATTTTGTGACCTAAAACTCATACCTGGCCCTTTAATCTTTGGCCACAGCTCACTGTTCTTTGAAGTCCAGCCTTGCTGTTCTTAAGAAATACACAACTGAGCTACACACAGTCCATACTCACTGCCCATTAGAAACTGGAATGTATTGTTTCACACTATCTAACACACACTTTGTCATTGGTATATACTTCAGAAATAACATAGATATATATTTTCTTGATTGCTTTTACATAAACATACCAGGTGAAAATATGGCATTTGGCTTGGTTAGCATATGGCATGATGAATCAATAGGAAAATATTTGCTTTTTTCCTCTATGGCTTTGTGACTGGTGGACAGTAGTTAATTCTCCTTTATTAAGATGTGTTTGGGTTGCCTGTGTTCTGCCCAAGTGCTAGTCTGGATGAAAAGTCTAACCAACCTATCTGTGTATGTGGTTGATATGGCAAAGCATTCTGAAGAATAAATTTTAATTTTCTCAGGGGTCTGATCTATTATAATGCTCTATCCCCTGGGAACAATGTTTGATCAGAATTTGTTCCCTTGCACTTAGATAGTAGCAGAGCCAGCAGTCCCTAGAATTCTCTTCACTATGGTCACCATCATAATTAATATGTAAACACGCTTCCTAGCTGTGTGGTGACCTTTCCAAATATAAGCTCTGTTAGAATCTTAGAAATGCAGAACACATTGAATTTATTTATCCTAGAACATATCCTGTGACAAATGTGTCATAATCATGTTCCTCACTTGATTATAAGAGTTATGCTATGCGAGAACAAAGCAAGTTAGATGTCTGACTTCTAGGGCAGGCAGAAAGAAGGACATGAGAAAATGTCGGCTCTTTGTCTTAGGCAAGGGGTTTGGTCTCTCAGCAGAGTTTGCACAACAGGCTATGAGAATTGGATTTCCCTGGTTCTGTATTGATAATTGAACCCAGCGCTCCACTGCTGAGTGTATTCCCAGCTTGAGACTGTCATCTTCCTGGCCACAAATGCTCATGGAGAAGAATAAAGTAAGTTCTAACTTTTTGAAGGACTGTCATGAAGAAATTAATGATTGCTAACATTTTAGGTGCTATCCATCAGGCAGGGGGAGGCCTCTTACAGTAAGAAATGGCCCCTTCCTAGCCCACCCCCTCCCCTTGCATCTGCATCCTAGAAGCTCATTTACCTCACTCTCTTAAGTCAGGGCATGGTGCATGCTCAGCTCTTGACCAGGTGTCTGGAGATGCTTTGAAGGCTTGGTGTGTGTCCAGTGTGTTCTCCTCACTGGAGAAGAGAGGAGACTTCCCCTCCTCTCAACCCTTAGTTTGCACGACCAAGGTGTCATGAAGTGGTGTAGCGTTGTTAACTCTTTGCCCTTGTCACCACGTTGACTGCAGCCACCCCCCCATGTTGGCTGCAGCAGCGCCCCCTCTCACCCAGCGGTGAGTCCCACATAGAGCACTTCTCATAGCCACAAACCAGTACAGGGTTCAGGAAGGTTTGCTAGAACAAACAGAAACTGACCATGACAGATTTGGTCTTCTTCATGGGGTAGAAGGGAAATGGCCTCCTCCACATTTTTTTGTTGAAGCACTAATTTTGATTATAAGAGGTTTTTTTTTTTTTTTATGGCAGGGTTTCAGGTAGCTTTGACTGGCCTGGAATTCCCATTTCTCTCCATCACCGCCCAAGTGCTGAGATTATAGACATGCACCTCTGGCTGAAGCATTTATTTTAGGAAACTTATAAATTCTTCCTCTATCAGTTCAAATTAATCAGTCTTCTGTCAGCTTTATGACCAAAGTATGTCTTTCTAGGGACTTGGGAGCCATCTGTTGGAAATGTAAATGTTGGGGGAGAGCTCCCCGCACCTCATTGGCTGGGAAAGAGGCACCCAACTTCAGCAATACTGGCTCGGGGTTGGAAAACTACCTCCTGGCACAAAGTTACGAGTTGGTTCTTCCTTTGTATAAAACCAATTAACTAACACAGATGGTCACTTTAATTAACAGGTAAATTTAGGATAAATTAGATGGAATAAATGATGCTGTCAAGTCCTCTTACTAGGGGACTAATTATTGTCTATTTAGAGAACACACAGGTAACAGGTGGTCTCAGGTTGACTCTAGAAAAGGGCAAGATGTCTCCCCGTGTTTCATGTCACTGAGTGGCCTGTCATCATGGGTACAAAGCTCCAGTTTCACGCTTGACAAAGCTGCTCCTTGTTGCACCATCTTAATGGAAACCTCTGAAAAGAGACCTTCCTTTGAATGTGTCCCTGCAACAACTTAATATGTAGCCTTGGGATTTTGCAGGGAAAGGTCCTCATGGGCTGCTCAAGGCAAGAGACGATCTCACCTCCCAGCAGCCTTCTGAATCACACGTGGGACTCTGGAGACTGAACTCTGGGAAAGATTGGTTTCCACTTACATGCAGTGCCCACACTGACCACACCAATGCCTCAGCGCGATGGTCCTGGATGTCCCTCTCTGACCACGCTCATTCTGCCCATTAGGCATTTCCTAGATCATAGTGCATGACCTAGAAAGTGTTGACCATGCCCTGTGGTGGTCATGCCCCGTGGGGACGTGCCCCATGGTGACCATGTCCCGTGGTGTCATAGTTAAGCATGGATGTCAACTTGACTGTTGAGTGTTTGAGCTCTGGGCACAGTTGTAGAGAGTTGATAGTTGAGTTAGCCCAGAGCAAACCTGAAGGAGATTGTCTAGCTGACGGGGAAGAACCAGCCTGTGGTGGTGGGATTAGGCCCTGGATAAATCTTGGTTGAGAGAGCTGGTTGAGAGAGTTGGCATCCTTCTGTTCACCAGCATGTCTGGCAAGTAAGGATTGTCCATCTCTCAGCCGTTATGTGGTAATGTTGTGCCCTCAGCCCTGGTGTTGGTGCATGCTCTCCCATCAAGCTGGACTGAGAACTGTAACCAGACTGCCGTAAGGAAATAAACCCCTTGTTCCCTTAAACCGTTTGATGGCCATTTATCAGCAATGTTACAGGCTGAACTGCAACACGTGGTGACCATGCCCCATGGTGGTCATGCCCCGTGGTGACCATGCCCCATGGTGACCGTGCATGGTGTGGCCTTCCCTGGCAGCCATCCATCACGCCAGCATTCTGATTTTCCGGGGCACGGGCTCTTTGCTGCTGTGTAGGTCCCAAGCGTAGAGAAACAAGCACTGTGTGGAGGAAGGCTCATATTTGGCAAAGCTGCTTTTAACTCAGGTGTAACACGGTGCCCTGGGGACCCAAGCTTTCCTGGCGGATGTTTTCAGATCTATTTATCATAGTCACAGCATGAAGCGGTTTCTGATTTACGTGGCTAGCTGCCGGCTTTGGTCTTTTCGCTCATGGCCTCAATCCATCAGGACTCAGGCATGCGTCGCGCTGACTCCATGCGGCACTGTCCACTATGTGAGCACACCATGCTCACATATGGAAAGGAGGGTCTAGGGCTTGGAACTCAACTGGAGGCCTAGCAGCCTGATGGGAACACTTCCCAAAGAGATGGGATTTCTATGCATTTGGAGGGAATGAAACATACTGATGAATTAGAAAGAGATGACTTCATCTGTAAATGGAAATATTCCAAGACTGCAGGGGATGTGCAGCTCGTGCAAGACTGTTGGTAGCTCTCAGTGGGGCAGGGGAGGGGAGGATTCTAATGTCTGGCTAGAGCCTGCCATTGTGTTGCAGGGGAAGGGGTGGAGGTCCAACTCACACTAGTGCTCTGGCTGGAGGAGCCCTAGGTCCAGGCTAGTACCACATCATCATTTATCTGGCTCTTTGCTTTGAGAGATTCCTAAAGTTCAAGTTGATTTCCTGATGTGCTTTCTCATTTCTGGTAAGGACCTACTGCATCATCCAGATTCTACTCCAAGTAGCTTTGTCCAGAGTGATTTATAAAGCAAGTTACATGAATGTATCTTCTGTAGCGTGCTGCATTTTGCATCACCCTGTTAACTATGGCTGCTAGGGGATCAGTGAGTTTGCTGACAGTCAGACTTTTAAAAGGAGAGAGGGTGTTAAGGAGATATGTGGCATCCTTACGAACATCTTATCCGGTATTTGCTGAGTGTACCATGTATTTATTTAAGGTGTGAACAGCCAGCTCCTGGCCTGCTGCTATACTTGCTGATGCTAAAATGTTCAAGAACTAAAGTCAGAGTGAAGGAATGTTTTTACTGGAAGCAAAGGGCAGGAAATCACAAGAACAAGGAGGTCCTTGGGAGCTAGCCAGCCAGAGTGTGAGGAGACGCCTACCTGTGCTTCTCTGGTCCAGCTGTGCTTCTCTCTGGTGCCATGCATGTCTGCGGACAGACTCCCATTTTTAGAATGGGAAGTTGTATGTTTCCCTTTCTCCCTCAACAGCAAACAGATATCTTAGATCCTTCAGAGAGATGTACTGGCATGAATTTGTCAACATTTTAATGGTGGCAGCTGCACCCAGGATTCCCCTTGTGTTATCATGGAGTGAAGAGCGTATCTGCATGTTCAGCATATATAGCTCATAATGATGGAGCAGTTCAAGAGGGAACAGCAGAGAGCAAGTGCTGAGATAAATGTCCTCTGGCATCAGAGGTCAAAACAGATATATGTGTGTGGGAACTGGGAAGACCCGAGGCCTGTACCACAAGGAGGTGGTGAAACAGAACAGGGGTGAAGGTTGGCATGGTGACGTGGTCGCCACCAACAATGGTCTTCTCCTGAAAATAGTGTTGTCCTTTGGTACTGCTGGGGTGGCTGGAAATACAGGAAGCCATTGCACGTCAGTTTCCATCTTCCTGATTTCTCTGCTTTCCTGGGCACTGTAGGCAGAAAGCACAATGCGTTCTTAATTTAAGATGGCATATATTTCCATAAAACCTGGCAGAGTAGCTGGAAGGCCTCTGTAAGGGGTAGAGTGGTGCTGAGTTCTTGGTGGTTACCCGTGGTTGACTGGTGCACCCATACTGTCTGCTGAAGGTAGATGGCACAAATTGGGCTCAGGGTGTTGAGTTTTACCTGTCCAGACAGTGACCTGTAACAGAAAAGTCCAGTCTCTGCCCCCGAACACATCACAATTCTCTGCCACCCAGACCACAGCTATTCCAAAGCCTTTTTCAAAGAGATGTCAATGCCATCTTGCAAACTTGACTTTGAAGGTGTTAGAGCACAGTTGCAGAGAAATAGAAGGAAAAGGCTTTGATATTAATGACAACATAAGTCAGGGAATAACTGCCGTCCCTCGGCTGGTCACCCCAGTGCTCACATTCCTCGCGCAGATCCTGACAAGTACATCAGTTCTTCTCAGGCACAAAGGGAACAGCCAGGACTCAAACTCCAGCAACCAATCAGGTTTTAGGATGTGCATTCCTCGCCCCTTCCCTTCCTGCAAAACCACCCTGCCCCTCTGCAGTCCTGGCCTCTAGGTCTGGGGGAAGAGCGAGGTCTGTGCCGACTACTTGCAGAGATGCTGGGTTTCATGGGCGGAACCTGAGCGTCCCTTCATCACTGCCATGGCAACCTAGTATCTTTTTACATGCCAACAATTTCAAAATCTTTACTAGTCCATAAGTAAGCTGTTTTAGATATACAGCAGTCCATTAGATCTGGATGTCTGCTCTTGTTGAGAGTCAAGGCCTCAGACTCAATCCGTGTAGTGAGGTAGATGTGGGACTGAGGTAAGGGAGAAACTTCATGCTGTAGTGGGTCAGGACCCAACACTGACAGTCTTCAAGGCTCAGTACCCAACAGTGAAGGTGGGTGAGAGTAGTACTCAACACTGAGAATGTGTGAGACTTAGTACCCAACACTGAGGGCGGGTGAGACTTAGTACCCAACGCTGAGGGCGGGTGAGACTTAGTATCCAACGCTGAGGGTGGGTGAGGGTAGTACCCAATACCGAGGGCGGGCGAGGGCAGTATTCAACACCGAGGGTGGGCGAGACTTAGTACTCAACACCGAGGGTGGGCGAGGGCAGTACCCAGCACCGAGGGCGGGCAAGGTGAAATTCTGTGATTTCGAGAGAACAGCCTATCCGTTCCAGTTACCAGAGAGGGACCATGTGTGACAGGTACCTGTGGTATCCCGTGCTCCTCTGCGAGTGACAAGCTCCTGTGCCCCACCCTCGCTGACTCCTAGTGGAGGGCTAGGGCGTCTCCAACTAAGGACTTAGCCTCACAGCATAAGGAAAGTTCCAGCTCACACAATGTCTTCACGAGTCTTTGGCATGAGCACGGGGAGCGCTGTGGCTGTGACTTCTCCTTCCCGGGGCAATGCAAGCCTCCAAGCACCTCGTGTTCTTTGTTTCTGTGTCGCATGGCTTCATCTGCAGTAAGATCTCAACAGAACATCTTGCAGATGAAGGAAGGTTATTGGCTTGCAGTGTTGGAAGCTGGAGCCCTGTTGGCACGGAAGGCCTGGTTAAGGCCTCCACTTGGCATCTTCACCGCCAGGTGGGTGGCACTGATGGGCGGGGAAGCGGCCAATGTGCCAGCAACCAAGCAGAGCACGGATGGGCTGGGCTCCAACTTCCACGTTGTTCCCCAGTGAGACATAACCCCAGCTGCATATACTGCTCAGTCCTTTTTCAGAACACTTCTTTAATCTTAGGATTTCCACTTGCTTCACATGTTGAAGACTCCACATTACGTCTGTCATGGTTAGTCAACAGGTTGACTGTTGAGAGTCTGAGCTCTGGGCACAGTTGTAGAGAGTTGATGGTTGAGTTAAGCCCAGAGCAAACCTGAAGGAGATTGTCTAGCTGCTGGGGAAGACCCAGCCCATGGTGGGTGGGATTAGTCCCTGGATAAATCACAGAGAGCTGGTTGAGAGAGTTGGCATCCTTCTGTTCACTTGGCCAGACATGCTGGTCTGGCAAGTAAGGATTGTCTAGCTCTCAGCCGTTACACAGTGATGGTGAGGTCAGTTCCCTCGGCCCTGGTATTGGTGCGTGCTCTCCTGTCAAGCTGGACTAAGAACTGTAACCAGAAATCGTAAGAGAATAAACCCCTTGTTCCCTTAAGCTGTTTGATGTTCGTTTATCAGCAAGCATGCAGGCTGACTGCAACAACGTCCTAATGCCCCCTCTGTGGACCAAGCTGCTAGCCAAGGGAACACTGGGGAATACTAGAACGTGTTCAGATCATTGCAGGGTCCTTAGACCCTCATTTAAACATCTGTCATGATCAGATTCTTTTCAGCATTAAGCTTGGCGTTGAACAGGGCTAAACTATTTGAGGTTAATGGTACGGCTCAGCTACAGAATGATGAAACAGGTTTGGTTCTGGAGTTACTAGTCTGGCTTTACAAGCATTCACCAGAATTATAGGCATGAGCACTACTGCAGAAATCACTGTGATATTTCAAACTGAATGCTCTGGAGGGGCGGCCTGCAGAAGTGTCGTGATCACATTAAGGGGGAGCACCTGAGCTTGGGGATCTGCTCACTGTGGTGTTGGCACCTATAAATATGACATGCAATTGTTGAGTGAATTATTGAGTGTGCAGAATGAGGTCATAATTCTACAGACTCTATAAATGGGAAGACATGTTCAGCGGCGCCTCTCCTTGGGTAACAGGCTATCATATCAGCCTTCAAGCAGACAAACTGTTTAAAGCATCTCCCCATCTCTTAGGTATTGCAGCTTAACCCAGGGCTGTAGCCGACACATGCTCACTTCTGTCAGTCTGCTGCTACTCAGGCCGATTTCACAGCAAGAAGAACCCAGCCTCTGCGGTGGATTCAATCACTCTCTAGCCGTCTTCCTGCGCGAGCCCCATCTGCCCTTCCAGCCCATCTGCTGGTTGTTAACACTTACTTGGTAACTTGAAAAATTCAAAATCTGAGCTGAGGTGGGGGAGGGGGACATGAGATCATGGTTTGTGATTATTAAGTGTTGTGATTGACACACACACATGAACCAAGATGTCTGCGCTCATCAGGCTCAGCCGAGTGTGGCCAGGAGCCAGTTTGGTACAGGAATGTAAGGTCTGCATGGCGGAGTGGCTGAGCCATGGCACGTGCTCTTGACTTTGTCAAGCTTACCTTCCTTGTCTCGGACAAGCAGTGATCAAATAATTTAATTTTTTTAATAGTCGTTGCTGCAATAAAAATGTGGAAAGAAAAACCTCTTTTCAATTCCCCAATGGGAAATGTGGTCACTGGAACCCTTTGAGAGATTATATTTTTTTGACACTAATATCTGTCATCTTCAGAAAAAGTTCTCACACAGAGATGGCTTCAGTACACTTAGAAAATGGGAGATAATGGAGTCTTCTATCTGTAAAGGAGCGTAGTAATCGTCCACGTGTAACTTCCTGTTTTACACCCAGGGAACCAAAGTCAAGGAAGAATGTGGGGCCAGCAAGGGTTCTTTGGCCTCATAGACATTGTAGTTCCCTTCCTTTCCCTCTGCTTCCCGTCCCTCTTCTCTGTCCCTTTCCTTTTCTTCCCTGCCCTTCCCTTCCTTTTCCAAGAAGGTCAAGTGCCGCTGAGTTTTGCAAACCACTGTGGTTTCAGAGGCTCAGAGCAACCAGAACCCAGGCTGACTCAAGAAGCACTAAGTAAGGCGTGCTTTGAGAGGGCTGGAGAGGTGGCAGTAAAGTGTCTTTGTGCACAAGCATGAGGATCTGTGTTCAGATGCTGGTTCCCAGATAGAAAGTCAGTCCTTCGCGCTGGAAGAGGGTGCTGAGAGGTGCGCGCTGGAAGAGGGTGCTGAGAGGCGCGCGCTGGAAGAGAATGCTCAGAGAAGCTGAGAGGCCCAGTGGAGACCAGCCTCAATGCTCTGTCTGCAGACTGGCTGGGCCACAGCCCTGCACGAGGAGACCCAGACTGGTAGAATTCACTGGAGCCCAAGGCGAGACTTGTGCGTCCATCCTCTGCAATTGCTCTGAATAGTTTACAGGCGACAGACCAGACGCGGGGAGATGCTGCCACGTTGTCTGGGGCCGTAAGAAATGATTGGGTGGTGGCTGCTGGAGGGTCCCTGAGGTAGAACTCTGCGAGTGCCTGTGGGATCACTCAAGAATTTTCCAGGGCATCAGGAGTGTTGCCTGTGTCCTCCACAGCTGAGGGATTCTGCTGTGCAGCCGTGGGGCCAGCCTGGCTGTGACCGAGCCTGGCATGGTTCAGCTTTCCCCGCGAATGGCATAGGGCAGGCCTCACAGCTAACACAGCACTGACCACCGCTGACCACGGACAGCGAGGTTGCCGCCCTCCTGGTGGCCTCTGAGGCCAGGCCTCATCCTGTCCCTCAATCAGACAAGAGTCCCCATGCTAGGTCCTTCTGCCATGTGGACCCCCACATGTGGACCCCCACCCCCGGCCATGGTCCCCAGCCAGTGCCCAGGCCGTCACACTTCAGGAACAGTAGAAAGACACATGTCTCGCTGGAACAGAGGCATCTTCAGAGCCAGCTGAGGCTCCTGCCGAGCTGAGGATCTGGCCTCAGGGCACATGCAGAACTGTTGCTGAAACAGACACCACAGAACAGAGACCTGCAGCTAGAGGACATTTGGAAGCAGATCTTGTCTCAGTAAAATAAGAACTTGTTTAGAAGCAAATCTGCCAACTGCATACTATTTAAATGTGTCAAATAAAAAGTCAGAATAAACACAGGGAAATGTCTTTTAAAGAAAGACATTTTTTTTCAGTTTCGCCCACTTTAGATTATAAAACAGGAAATTACCATGACATGCTGTGTAGCATGCACTGAGATGCCCCAGAGTTTCAAAAGGAGGCATGCAGCAAAGTCAATTTCTTCAGGTCCTTATTCTGGAGCTAAGAATTAAGATATACAGCCACAAGCACCACACATTGTACATCTCTTAAAAATGTGTGGTTCCAGCTAAAGGTATTGGATAGTCACGATGAGAAAGAAAAGGTCGGACAGAATCCACAGGAGACAGCCGGGAGGAGCAATAATGGTAAGGCAGAGGTGGGCTGGGCGCTGATGGAGCCTAATGCAGAGCCTGTGCAGTGGGCGTTGGGGCCTCTGGCTGCCTCATCATCTTGGAAGAATTGAGACAGCAATAAAGGGGCCATGTGAACAGACCGCAGTGTATCTTGGGAACCATGTTTGGGGAGTTTGAGCTGTACCTTCATGCATTTGGGAGCCCTGGTATATCCTCCCTCCGAGAAAGGGAGCTCAAGGAAAAATAACTGAACTCGCTCATGAGGAAATGCTGAGGGCAGAAGCACAGGGACAAAGACCACGCCTGGGAAAGCATCTGGCAGAGCGTCTCCAGGGCACCTGACAGAGCGTCCCCAGGGCACTGGGCAGGGCGTCTCCAGGGCACCGGCAGCCATGCAGCCACTCCCTGCACAGCAGTGGGCTCCCTCGTTTAGCATCCAGTCCATGTCAGAGCCCGTGGCAACCCACAGCCATGGAGACGGAACGATGCTGTTTATCACATCCTGGTCCAGACTAATGACTCGTGGTTCTGTTGTTCCCAGACTGAATTGGAAAAAATATCTGTTGGAGTCCACAAGAAAATTGCATTTTTCAAAGGAAGAGGGAGATTATCCGCCCCAGTCTGAGGGTTTGTTTTTGGCACTAATTAGTTTTTAGAAATGTTAGAGAACACATGTTTTGCCACTCCATGCCTTTTGGGGAACTCATGAAATTTTACAAGGGCAAGGAATAAGAAACACCAAAACATTTCTTTCTATTCATCACCGTTTTGTCTGGATAAATAAATATGTTCTCATATTTCCATGGAAATGAAAGGTCACCCAGCTTTCCTGATTGTTTAGCCTTGTCTTCTCCGCCCCTCGTCTCTTTCTTGCTTAGAAAATTGCTTTGCACCTTGCTTTAATTCCTGTTGTTTCCAAGATTTATGTTTTTGCATGTGTTTTTCTCATTTCATATTCAGAACAGTTCTCTCAGGACTACGGTAGAAATGGAAAGCATAGTATTTCTTTTTGTTTCTTCTCACGTGCAGTGTCCTCATGTATTTGTGTGTGTATGGGAGTAGGTGCACTGATGTGTGTGAGTGCACTTGTGTACATAAGGGGCCATGTGTGTAGAGGCCTGAGAGTAACATTGGGAAGCTCCTTCATGACTCTTCCACCTTACTGCTTTGAGCCGGGGTCTGGAATTGAACCAGGGGCACAGGTAGGGCTGGTGTGAGGGTTCCCAGGCTCCTCCTTCTGGGAGTAGAATTCCAGGCAGTCATCATTTTGTGTAGAATCCAACCTCATACACATTTGCTTGTGCAGCAAGTTTTTCTACTACCGTTCTGTTTCCCCAGCTGCAGATCACAGTATTTAAAATCTAGAAAACAGAGTTCATTCAAGTCCTTTCTTTGTTGAATAGTTGGTGTAGCCATCCAGCCTCTCTAATCTACATAGAAATAAAAATCTTAGCAATTAGATAATGTTGCTGCAGCTCAATAGGGGATGCAAAGATTAATGTGGGTGAGAAAAAACAGAAGATCATGTCATTAAATAGTTGGTCAAGAACACTACAGCCCAGAAAGGAACAAAGTGGAACGATTGCAAAGTGGTGCCAGACACACTGAATTGTACTCACAAGAGAAATCTATTTTCCCAACTAAAATCTAATGATCCGCAAGAAATAGCAGTTGTAAACCACAATCCAGAACTTCAGAGACTCTATATCAACCACATAGAACTAGGCCAGCCTAATTTCCCCCTCATCCTGAAGCTCAGGGACATTTGCGGAAGAGGGGGCGGTAAGATTGTAAGAGCAAAAGGATGGGAGGAGCAATGATTTGCAAGATTCTCCACACTAGTTAGGGCTGAAGCAATTATAATAGGACTTTGCATGCCCTGCGCAATGTCCAAAACACTATTGACCTCACAAAGTCTAGCATCAGCTAAAGGCACCAAGATCCTTGGAGGCAAGGGATTGACAGCCACAGTAGTGTTCCTATGCTTAAGGGGAACACGAGAAAGGGTTCAGGGAAATGCCACTGGGTCCTTGTACATCATTGGAGAGGAGGACCCAGAGGAGAGTTAGGCATACACAATAAAGGACTCTCTGGGAATTGGGGGGGAGGCACTGGGGGATGGGGATGGAGGGAGGGGGACTAGGGGGTTCGGGGGGAGGAGGAGGGAGGGAGGGAACTCATGTACCTATTAAGTTTGTATGAGCAGAAATAATAAAAATGTATTAAAAAATAAAAGTTCTTGAGTCTGAAAAAAAAAAAGAAAGAAATAGCAATTGTGTTAAGAACACTATTGAGTGAAAGTAACTTGGAAACTTTGCCTGGAGACCAGGAGCCTGGGAGGAATTGGCTTGCAGAGAGGTCTAAGTTGGCATTCTCATTTTGTGAGTTGTGCTTCTTTAAAGTAAATCAAGGTAACAAACCTGTAAAACATTCATAAACATGGAGACATCCTGGGTACTTCACATTACCAGTAATGCCGCTTTTGCCTGTTGGACATTTAAATATTTTTGTGACACATCTAACGCATATGTACTAGGAAGTGTCAATATCATGCTTAAACCCAAACAGAACTCACATTCTATATTTAAAAAGTCATGTTTATTTTTATGATCAAAGTAATGCTTGTTTGTTATAGTTCACTACTTTAAAAAAAACTGGAGGAAAAAGAGATGTCTATCACTCAAAGCCAACACATTCAAATGTGTTTTTCTTTATAGAGTTCCCATGAAAATCTGTAGTTTATTTCTCATAGCTGTGATTATATTTGGTATAATTATGACTTCTGACTTTTTCATCTAACATAGAGACAGAACAGTTTCACCTTGATTCAACCTGGTAGAACACTAGCCATGCACAGAAGGCTTGTGGCCCAAGAACGCCTTCAGAGGCTCATGAGTTTACAGTTGCCACTGGTAAGGGGGATGTGTGACAGTTAACTTTGGTTGTCAGTGTGACTGGACCCGAAATTAGCTAAAAGATTAGCCACAGACTGCAAGATGAGGTCATCAGGATTAAGATACACAGTGACCAACTGTAAATGAGGGCAGTGCCTCCCACTAGCAGATCAGATTAAAGTAGGTCCAGGAAACAGAAGCTCTCTTCCTGTCCTGTGTAGCTCAGTTTCCCCACTATGGCTGTTTGTTGCTGACATCAGAACGCAGCTTCTTCTACTTCCAATGTTACTGGAGCCCAGAGATACTCCAGAAATCCTTGTCTTAACTACCACACTGGAACTGCTGATATGTTCAGCTTCTGAACTGAGCAGCTACAGGCAGACACTGTTGGGCTACCTAGATCTTATTTTGTAATCCAATCCAATAAAATCCATATATATACATATATATATTCATTCCATATGTTCTGTTCCTCTAGATAACTCTAAGTACTGTGGATGGGATTAATAATATAAATTAATTGAATTCTTGCATGAAAGTATAAAATAATAATAATAATGTCTGATAATAGTTGTCCTTGATTAACAACAGGAAATTTATTCCAGGATCTGCCAAGGATATAAAAAACCATAAATACTCCATTCCTTTCATCATGGAGATACAGCTTACATGTGATCTGCCCATGAAACCATTTCCAGTTACCTCTGACAACCAAACCATATAAACACAAGAAGTTACTGCACTCATCTGTGTGAATTACTGCATGATTATGTTCAGTGAAGACACAATTAAATATGTTTCGCTGTGGTTGGTAGAATTCACTGTGGGTCATGTAGAGCCCATGTGGAGATATTGTTATTTCTTCTTGGGTATCACATATCTGACTTTTCAAGTCTGTGTTGTAAAATGCAGCTGACAGGAGGGTATGCACTCCAGGTCTAGTGCCAGCACTGTGTTCGGCTTCTCAGGCCAGCAGGTCTCACTTATGAGAGCAAGTGTCTCTTGCAGGTCACCAGTGAGCCAGGAGTAAAGCCTTAAGTTTTGTAGGTTGAACCAGTTATAGCTCGGTGGCTAGGTCCTTGCTCTAGCAAGCTTTATTCATAAAAACAGAGATGGACTGATTTTTTTCCTTTTCTAATCATTTTTAGTTATTATTTTATTTTTCTACTTTGCAAGCATATTAAGTACTTATCCCTGCTTCTCTCTATCCCCTTTCCTCCCATCCTCTTCCCTTCCCTTCATCAATCCATCCCACTTCCTCCCACCATCCTGCCTGTCTGCTTCTATGGACCCTAAGGTTCCCTCTGGCCTACTGCTCTTGTTGGGGTTGAGGCCTCTGTGGCATACCAAGTTGCCTCTCTCAGGCCACTCCACTGATAGGGGCATTTTCCTTCACTCGTCCAGCTTCAGTCTTCAAGGTTTCCACTAGGCCACAGCTTTAGGACTGAACTTAGCTCTGGATCAGAGCTTCTTAGACTGTTTGCACTTGTGACTCTTTTCCACCTGAAAATTCTACTCACCCTCAGGCATATAGATATATTAAATGACTATACAAATCAAATGCTTACTGGTAGTCATAGAAATTTATTGAAGACATTTTTTGCTATACATTGAGATTTTTAAAGACAAGAACAGATTTTCATTCTAATAAGACAAACTGTGCTTGTCTATTTTTACATGAAGAACTAAGTCTTGGCTGAATATCTGATTTGGAGGAAACAGCATCTTCAATGTTTTTCAGAGTTGATCAATATCGTGAATTCATAATCATCTGTGCCAGAAATAGAGAATACCACTTTGCCAAGTTGGCTGAAATGTGTCTGGGACATTTCAGAAATTATGGGAAATTCTATACCTAAACCATCATGTTTCTGTATGTATGAAATTATGGGAAATTCTTAACCTCAAGTCAAAATTAACAATTTTATGAGACTTGATGCAAATGTACCAAGATGATGGAAGGAAGGTAGCGAAAGTTTTTTTATTTTCTATACCTAAACCATCATGTTTCTGTATGTACAAGGGAAACTCCACAACTCCTAACATACAGCTATTTCCAGTCTGAGTGGAGATGTGTCACGTGAGCTTGCCGTTGCATGACAGCAGGCATGCATAGTACGGTGAGCATGCTAGGTGTTCTGAGCCACAGCTGTACAGAGTCACACATTGCAGTGAGCATGTTAGGTGTTCTGAGCCATGTCTGCATGGAGCCACAGGGCAACACATGCAAACACTGACAATCGAACTCATTTTATATAACCACATCACGAGGTTTCTAGCACAGATATGTTTCGCTTAAGGTCCTGGTGTGGAAGTACCTGAAGTGACAACTTCAGCAGCCCTGTCCCAAGGGCCACGCATATGAGTAAAAATACTCTTTGTGTGCTTATTGTATGCAATAAAAATGTCTACTTTTGTTCAGTTCTAAGTACTTCAATTATATTCAATTTCGTAAACTCTCAACATGTCCAGTGATTCAGTTTCACTTGTGAGTTCTGAGAATCCTCCCTCCCTCCCTCCCCAGTCTTTCTGGAGATTTGCTTTCTCCTCCTCCTCCAATCTGTCACCAAGAGAGGACTGTCCAGGTTCCTTACACTGGCAGACATGATGTAATAAGCAGAGGAAGCAGTTCTGGATGCTTCCCCACCACTGCTGAGCTTGGAAAGCTCTTGTTTCTATTGCTCAGAGACTAATGGCATCGACCAGTAGATGCGTCTCACAGCTTATTTTATTTTGTGATCTCCTTAGAGAATTGGGAATATTTTCACTTTCCAGCTATAAGGCTTGGACCTAGGTGCGTATGACTGTTAAGATCCTGTTTACCAAATTAGACAATCACGAACTGGCCTCAGGGTGTCAGACCTGCAGTGCATGGTGATCTCTCAAGCCTCTGCTTTCTGAGCAACGCTGAAGAGCATACAGTCTCTCGAGGGCCATGGGGGGCAGCACTTTGCCACAAGGCATCTTTTTTTTTGCTGTTATTAGGAGATATTCTTTTTTTCTCCCACGTTTTATTTTTTTCCTAATCATATAAGCTCAATAGGTACCCCCATCCTCTCCCTCTCTCCTCCCCTCTCCAGTCATCCTCTCTTGCACTTCCCCCTTCCTTCCTTCCTTCCTTCCTTCCTTCCTTCCTTCCTTCCTTCCTTCCTTCCTTCGTTCCTTCCTTCCTTCCTTCCTTCCACTTGCCCTCCTTCCTCCCCTTCTCCAAGTGCCTCCCCTTCCTCTCTCCCATCGCTTGGAGCATCCTTTTGTGTGAATGTCAAACTCCCTCTAAGTTCTCTACCCTAGTGAGGGTTCAGTGGCATAGCCCCTTAATATGGGAACTCTGACTGTTTAATCCCTTGCCTCTAAGGATCCTACTGCCTGGAGCCTTCTCCTCTGTGATCCATGCTAGACTTTGGGGAGTTGTTGACACGTCAACCATTTTGCAGGTCAGGCAAAGTCCAATTCTGAGTGCTGTAGCCCTAACTTGTCTGGAGTATCTTGCATATTGTTGGTGCTCTCCATCTTTAGGTTCTTACAATCTTGCTGCCCCCTCTTCTGCAAGATTCCCTGAGCTTCAGGATGGGGAGAGCTTTAGCTGGTCTGGTTCCAGATGATTAATGTAGGGCCTTTGGTGTTCTGAATTATGTTTCCACAAGGCATCTTAAGTCCCAGGAATATTTAACATGAATACATGGGCTGGTGTTACCTCTTCAGAGACGTTAAATGAACAGAGTTCTGCAGCTTAGAAAGTTGAAAGCTACCATGTTATTTAATCAGTCTTAGCAAGTTCAGTAGAATCAAGAATCAAAACACAAACATAAACAACAGACAAACATGACTTAATTAACTTCTTTTCTTTGTGTCTGGAATAAAAAGTGGAGTTATGACTAATAAAGTGAATTTATTCCCAGAGGGTAGAAAATAAATGTCTTGGAGGTATCTTTATTTTGAACAAATAGTATACGCGTTCTGGAAGTCACCTTGAGAAGCTGTGAACAGGTTGGCACAGGCTGTATGGAGCTACAAGGAGTGAGAGAAGAAAGGAGGAGTTTAGAATAGGCCAGGCCAGACCTGCACGGCCAAACCAGACCCACACTGCCAAACCAGACCAGTACTGCCAGACCAGACCTGCATGCTGGGCCAGACCCACACTACCAAACCAAACCTGCACGGCCAAACCAGACTTGCATGCTGGGCCAGACCTCTGTTGCCAAACTAGACCCACACTGCCAAACCAGGCCTGCACTGCCAGACCAGGCCTGCACTGCCAGACCAGATCCACACTGCCAGGCCAGATCCGCACTGCCAGGCCAGATCTGCGCTGCCAGGCCAGATCTGCACTGCCAGGCCAGATCCACACTGCCAGGCCAGGCCTGCACTGTTTTCTTTATGAACTGAGTACCAGCATGCAAGACTCCCATAATGCCAGGCTAGACCCCTGCTGCCTTCTTCATGAGCTATGTTACAGTATTCAAAGCTGTCATAATGCCAGGATAGATCCACACTGCCAGGCCAGACCTGCATTGCCAAACCAGACCCACGCTGCCAGACTAGCCCTGCCAGACCAGACCTGCACTGTCTTCCTCAGTAACTGGGTACTAGCATGCAAGACTGCCATAATTCCAGGCCAGACCTGCATTGCCTTCCTCATGCACTGGTGCCAGCATGCATGCCTGCCATGCAGGCGGCATCAGACAGATGATGCAGCAGGGTGGGTGGCTGCAGCAGTCCCGGCTGAGGGTAACAGCTAACAGCCCTTGGGCCTCACGGGCACAACAGGACTCTCCTTCCATCTTGGATGTCAAGACAAATCACACAAATCCTCTACATTCTGACAAAAATGTTTATAAAGTCCACACAGACACAAATTTCTGACAGTGAAGGCAGCATTCACAACTTCTCCTGGTTCTGTCGGTTCAGCACCTTTACAACTGGGATCTCTAGCCCTGAATTTGTACCTACTCAGCCCTGGGAAGTGGTCTGCTGAAATGTCTGAACATCAGGGTGTGTTGTGGGATAGATGGTGTTTGTGGTTACTGACGTGGGAAGAGAGCCCAATGGCCCACCACGAGCCATGCTTCAGTCTTACCCAGACTCTCTCCTGCTTTGTCCTATGGGATGGGAAAACTTGGATGAATTCTACAAATTTGGTTTTATTCTGGTGTGCCACTGACAGTCCTCAGTGCTAGAGTCGCCCATTGTGAGCACAAGTGTGATGCGACATAATGACATAAGGTGGTTTGTTGAGCCAAAGTGTCCCACTCAATTTCACAAAGCACTTTAAATGCCTGAAGAATGGCGAAGTTCAGGCTCACTTGGCTCTTGTATAATCAATTCTCTCATATTTTAAAGGAGAATTTCATGGCCCGGATGCCACTTTCTTGTGCCTGTGGACACACTGGGTGAGATTGTCTAGTGTCAGCTGTCTCCACGATCTAGTATAAAGTTACCATGAAATCACTCTAGAGACATTTACGAGCCCCACGAGGGATTTTTTTTACAGAACTTATTTTCAAGCATATAAAATAATCTTAGTGGAAAATGCTGACAGAACAAATCTCAAAGATAATTACTTCTAAAAATTCGAAATGCGTAATTTCAGATATAAAATATTTTTATAGAAGACTGAATCACTCTATGGGCATCCGCTATTTTTTACTTAGGTTTTCTCATTGAATAGTACATCATGAATAATTTCTCTATCTAAAAATAGATGCTATATGATAATATCTTGTATCCTATTGCACATTTACACTAAGATTTAGTTAAGCAATTTCCTATTATAAATTGTTATTAAATGCATTACTCACTTCTTTAAGTTAAGTGACTAGAAGTGGAAAAGATAAGTCAAAATGTTGTTCTAAGCTTTTATGATAGATGAAGCAAAAGAACTTGATGCAAATATTTCCTTTGGTAGGAATACAAACCCGTGGGTGAGGGTTGCTCGCTGCCTATTTTCCACTTCATCCAGGACTTGCAAGCTACCTTTCTTTCATATGCCTGCAGTTCACCCGTGCAATGTTTAGTGCAATATATGTGCATATTTTCCCTTTTATTTCCTGAACCTGATATTTACATTTATAACACATCTGCTATAGCAAAATCTCTGTGCCTCCCCACCCCATCCTCATCTGACTGAAGCCAAAGCCGCTGATGGAAGCTCAACATAACGTCAAATTCTCAAAGGCAGGCACAGCAGACCTTTTTGCCTTGTGTTTAAGGGAAATCTCCCCCACACCATCTCTCCCATGTGGTCTCCCCCATACCATCTCCTCCATCCCCGGGAAGAACTGGCCATTTTTTTTTTCTAGTTTTACAAGCATATTGAGTACTTATCCCTGTTTTCCTCCATCCCCTTCCCTCCCATCCACCTTCCTTCCCTTCACCAATCCATCCCACTCCCTCCCACCCTCCTGCCTGTCCATTTCTATGGACCCCAGAGTTCCCTCTGGTTTGTCTACTGTTGTGGAGGTTCAGGCCTCTGTGGCATACCAAGTTGCCTCTCTTCGGGCCACCCCATTGATAGGGGAATTTCCCTTCACTCATCCAGCTCTAGTTTCCAAGGTTTCCAATGTGTGTTCTTATCTCTCTTGAGTTCCTCGATAGTCTATGGGAGTGTGTTGGCATGTCAGTCATTATGCAGGTCTGGGAAGGACGAGTTTCACTGCAATGAGTTCTGGGATGCAGCAGTCCTGCCTTGAATGGAATGTCTTGTCCAATGGTGAATTTAGGTTCTTACAATCTCTTCCTTGAGGTTCCGTAAGCCATAGGATGGGGAGAGATTTGGTTGCCTGATTCTTTATGAGCATCGCTGGGTCGCCACTTTACTGCTCCTTTTCTGCCCTAGGCTGCATCCAGAAAGGACATTTTCACCCAGTGTGACTGAGAGACGACGGAGCCCGGTTGGATGCTGATTCTGGGAATCAAGCTGTGATTCTCAGAGGTCCCAGGCCACCTGTGCCTTCAACAGGGACCTCGACACCTGCCTTCCTGCCTCCTCCCCAGCTCTTCATCCCTGGCTCCTTGCCACCTATACATGCCACCTGCACCCCTGAAGCCAGCTCATCTGCTGTTTGAGAGACACTGATGAAGACATTGTGCTTCGTAGGCATACATTCATCCAACTTCCTCTACAGCTTGCTCAATGAATTTATCTCTTGTTCACAGTTCTTATATCTCTGGCTGCTTTTTTCCTTTGTGTGTGTGTGTGTGTGTATTTGCATGTGTGAATGCAGGCACATGCTATGTAAAAGTCGGAGGACAACATAAGATCGTAGTGCTCAGCTTCTACCTTGTGAGACATGATCTCTGTGGTTTTCTACCGTGTCACTAGGCTAACTGGCCCAGATGTTTCTGCATAATTCCCTGTCTGTGTCTCTCTGTAGCCACACTGGGGTTTCAGGCGATCGTGCCATGAAGACAGAGCAGAAGGCCAAGCCCCTGTGCCCCCTCAGGAGGCCGTGCCCCTCAGCGCCTCAGGAAGCCGTGCCCTGCAGCCCCTCAGCCCCTCAGGAGGTCATGTCCTGCAGCCCCTCAGCCCCTCAGGAGGCCGTGCCACATGTGCCGCATGTCACCCAGCTGGCTTCAGAGTTCGTACCAACAAGCAGCTCTTTTCAAGGACTGGGATTTGAACTCACATTCTCAAAGTTTCACATGAAGTCTTTGCTCACTGCGCCATCTGCCTAGGCCTGGCTGTTCTTTTTCTATGACAACTGTATTACTTTTTCTTGGTGCCACAACAATTTTCTATTAATTTATTGTTTTAAAACATATGTGCATGTATGTATGTATGTGTGTGTGTGCACATGCATGTGTGTATTCTTACTGTTGTAGGGATGAAAAGTTCAAGTTCTACTGGGCTAAAGGAAGTGTTGGCAGAGTTCTGTTTCTTTCTGGAGACTGTAGGCAGGACTTCTCCTTCTCCCCTAGACTTTTTACATTTTTCAGAAGCCACTGAATTGGTTCGCTGATGGTCCCTAATTCTACATTGAAGCAGCAACTGCGGTCATCATTCTCTCGCCCTGACCCTGCATCTGCCCTGTTATGAAGATGCCTATAACGATGCTGGGCACATTGAAACAATGTAGAATAATCCCCCAGTCTCTTCACTTCACACTACAAAGTCTTATTTGCTCCCCAGGGAACGCATTCTAGCTTAGAACGTGGCCATCTTTGGGCCAAGGTATTACTTTGGAAGCCACATAAGTACGATCTGACATTTTCATTCTTGGTATGAAGTCCTAGAATACAGATTATGAATATTTTCACTACGTGAGACAATGGACAGCATTTACCATATAAATAAAGTTTCTTTTAATGATATTGGCAACGAGCACATGGAAGCTTCCAGCAAGGACTGTACCTTCTCATCTGCTATGTGTCTGCCATACACCCATGAGCATTTAGCTGTCTCATGTATTCTGCTGCCCTGGAGTGTTTAAAGTTCACTATCTCGGGAGGGAAATTAACATCTTCATTACAGCCTAAAGAAGAAAATTACTCTCTATGGGAGAGTAATATATGCATAATGTTTTCTGAACAAAGCATTTAGCATTTTCCCTAGATACTGTATCACCAGGATTTCAGCTTAAATATTTATGTCCATTGGGCTCAGGTGGGGTTGGAACTTCACTTGATGACTAAGCATCCTAAAGAAAGTGAAGGTTCTTTTTAAGATAAAACTGTTCTGCTGTAGGCAGTACAGTGAGTTTAGTCTGCAGAAGACACAAGTCTGCAGCGAAAGTGAGGTGGAGAAAAGCACACAGACTCTCTCTCTCTCTCTCTCTCTCTCTCTCTCTCTCTCTCTAACACACACACACACATACACACCCACACACACACATAAATACATGTGCACAAATGTCCCCACACGCATATATAATTTAAACCTGCAGGCAACATTGTATCCTCCACTCAAAAAAGACTGTCATTTAATCTCCAGATGCCCCTCTGCCTTCTCCTCAATTTTGGTCACATCCTTGAAGTTCACGCTGCTGTTAGCCATTCTCCCTTCTTAGTCCATTCCTGTCTTCATCTGGTTGGTACCAACAAATTCACTCATTTTTGCAGATACGAATCAATGACGTCAGTGAATCCATCTTCGCAGAGTGGCATGCTTCAGTGACGGGCAGTTTGATGACCTGCCTCCATTCCCCAGACCTCTTTCAACAGATGTGTCACATCTGGTCACAAGTCAGCCAGTACTGCTGACGGAGCTGACCTGCAACCTTGGCAGCATCAGTCCTCACAATTGTTGCTCCACCCGCATCACAGGCTGTGGCTGGCTGCCCTGGGGAACAGGAGCCCAGGTCTTTAACCCAAGGCGGGACAAGGTCTGAGTGTGATTTAGCATCCTGTTCCCCAGGTAGCTGCTGGAGACCGCACAGACTTTCCTTCTTTTCCTTCCTCATCCAGTCCAACTGTTACGCTGCTTTCTCTTGGGGGCACTTCCGAATAAGCCTCTTTCGCTCAGGCCCTGGGCTCTGAGGCTGCTTCTGGGACCTGCCCAGAGCACCAAGTGTCAGTCTGAGTCATGGCCACAGGAGACCTAACTTAAGGCACAAAGGCGCCTGTGGCCAAGCAGCCAATATGGAGGCTGCAAGGTGACGTGGCTGGCGCCTTGCCCGACACTGAGGAGCAGCGGGGAGACCAGGCTGGGTAGATCCAAGGACATGTCCTCCCAGCAGTAAAGGGAGTGGACCCAGGTCAGCCATGCGGACCTGTCCTCCCTCACTTGGGCCTTCCTAGTAGCTTCAGAATGTTCGAGCTAGGTACCTGTGAGACTGTGAGCTCATCCTTACATTGCAGGACATCTCGGCAGAGGACCACTGTCTGTGTACTGCTGTATACAAAGGTGTAGTAGGTAGGAAAGGAACGACCCCATCCAGCAGGTTTGTCCCGGTCCACTGGAGACTCACCTGAAAATCTCCTCTGTTACACAATGGCAATCCCGTAGGGCTAAGGCAGGTGTAGGAGACCTGTCCGACATGACAGGGAAGTCTCTAAAGGCAGGAATGCCTTAGAATGGCTCTGATTGTATGAGGGGGATGTAAGGGGCTGATACTCAGCTTTATGGGATGCATACGTAAGGAGAAATGATCAATTGTGATTTTCAGTACTTTTTCTGCTGCATTGTACCTGAGAGTGCATTCCCTAGATCTGACCCTTTAGGGGTTTACGTTTTTGATTCTCTACTCCACTTGGGTTTGATCATTCTTGAGACTGTGAGTATGGCATGCCCATCTGTGGTCGCAGCCTCTCAAGGTTGCACCCTGCCTTTGTGGGCAGTGCCGCATCTTTGGGCCTCTTGCCTGTTGGCTTCCCATCCTTGGTAATGACAGGTCAGAAATACTTTTTCACATTAATGAGGGATGTTTACTTAAAGTTGTCTCTCCTTCTTTTTAGAACAATCTTCCAGTTGCGATGAATTACTTAGGACCACATGTCCCCCACAATACAATTCTCTTCCAGTCATAATGTGTGTAGTTGGCTTCAAAAGGGGGTGCATGGTGCTGGGCCGAGCAGTGATAGGGGCAGGATGTGGGGGAGCATGCAGTGGATGTCAGTGTAGGATGACATCAGTTCCCACTCAAGTGAGGAGCCAACATGCCCGAAGCCAAGCTTATCCTTGTCTTCCCTGATGTTTCTCCTGCTGCAGACGTTTGGGCACCAGCTACTGTAGCCGGCAGCCAGCGAGCAGGGCATCCTCTTGCTTGTGCGCCTGGGGCCCATGTCTGCCTGACAGACTGATGCTTGGCTGTCATGAGCAATGGCTTTTTGAGTGGCAGATCACGCTTCCATCTCAGATCTCACAGAAGGTCTTGCAAAGAGACGGACGTCTCTGACTGGGTCAGGGGCAGACGGACACATGGGACATGTCATGACTGTGGTTTTACAGATGAAGAGCCCTGAATTGCTAGGATGGAGTCAGAACTGGAAGAAGGAAGCAAACTCAAGAGGATCTGGTGGCTGTGTTTTAGGAAAAACAAAGTCCCGGGTGAAGGGAGTTGGGTTGCGTGGAGGCGAGGTCTGGGCTTGTAGTTACACAGAAGCCTTCAGCTCAGCTCCCCCTCTCAGTGTATCCACACTTGCTCCTCTCCAACCCCCCCACCAAGAGCATGGTGCTCATGTAGGCTGGGGTGCTCACACATACTCGGCTGCGTGCCGGGTCCACATGCCTTGCTTTTGCATGTGTGCGGCACTCATGGCGTGATGTTCTGCATGTGGACTTTACCTGAGCAGGCCTAACTTCCACTGAAGCGTGACCCTCTGCAGAGTGAGGGTAAGCAGTGACTTGGAGGCTATGTTTCTAGATGAGCGTGATGCGAAGGCATACCATCTATTGACTCTGCTTTGCCGAGATAGTCCCGACAGAAGCCCACTGTGCCAGAACAATCCTGCTAATTTTGGTATCAAGTTTTTATGATAATTTACGCTCACTCTGCTGACTGCACGCTGACTCGCGTTCCTCAGAGGCGCCCCTTCCACGCATGCAGGTGGAGGGCACATGGCTGAGTCCTACAGTCCACCTGTTCATCTTCCTTCTTGCCCTGACAGGTAACAAACACAGAAAGAACAACTCTCAGAAGGTATTAACAGTTTTGGTATGATCATTCTCAGACCAAAGTGGGCTTCTATTGTTCCTGGTCCATCGCTTGGGTCATTAAGCTGATAGATTTGTGATTTCTTCCTGGGCACGTGACATGATGAATGAGACTGCATGTGCTGGGTGAGACTGGACGTGCTGGGGAGATCGGAGCCCGTGTGGCCTTGGCCATGCTCTGCAGGGAAACGTGGTGCAGTCTTGGCCGTGCTCTGCAGGGAAACGCAGTGCAGCCTTGGCCATGCTCTGCAGTGGGGAACGTGGTGCAGTCTTGGCTGTGCTCTGCAGTGGGGAACGTGGTGCAGTCTTGGCCTTACTTGGGGTAGCAGGAGTATTGTGCAGTATGAATTCAAGGAAATTCTCAGCTCCAGAGTTCTGATATCCTCTGAAACATTTGCTCCCCAAATTCGGGCTTGATAAATGGTTCTGGGAAAGGGAATTCTGCCACGCCTCCAAACTGCATCTTGGTGGCGGGTGGGCCAGTTTCCATGAATAGGAGCAGCGAGCGAACCTCATGCAGGTTCACAACTCTGCTCCAAGCAGGTGAGGGAGCTCGGGAAATACGCTGAGGCACACAGACTGCCTCATTGTGCATCATGCGTCACGTGCTACATGTTAGGTCAATGTGTCCAGCACCGACGAACTACTATTTCCAGACTTTCTCCATGTTTAGATGTGTTTGCTCTTCGATTTAATTTGGCTCGTCGGATTGCTTCTCTCTTATTACCTAGCTGATCTTAGCTCACCAGAGATGGGGACGTTCTGAAGCCCTAGTGAGGAGACTAAGGGAAGGGCAAGAATGTCCATCAGAAACTTCAAACCCTGGGGAGCTGTCTCAGCTCACGTGCGCCAGCGATGATGATGGTGAAGATGATGGTGTGGAGAAGATGGCTGTGGTATGGGTGCTGCAGGGGCCTCCCAAGTCCTCTGCACATGTCAGGTTCCTTTGTTTTCACGACTCGAATGGCAAGTTTATTGAGTCTCTACTTGTAATAACTCACCTGAAACTCACAAAGGCTGAAGCAGGACATGGTGTTCCTATCCTCCTGCCGTGTCTGTGCCCCGAGCTTAGCGGGTGGCGCAGCTGGTCCACGGTCACCGCACAGCACAAGTCCAGCCCTCAGACACTCCAGCCCATGCGCTCTCTTCTCTGTTGCCTTCTGTTATTTAGCTTCCCAGTTACATTTGATTTCCACTTGGCTTCAGATTTGAAGAGAAGTTTCAGGAAAGAAAATTAAACCTGCAGATCTTCGCTTTGTGTGCCCACGTGATCGCTTGGCCACGCCTGTTCTCCCATTCTTTGGCATGAGATGTGTCTCCACCATGAATATTGGAATGTGTGTCCTAAAATAAGGGGCTCACTTGCATAGCTATGGTAATATAAAACAGGGAATTAATATCATTGCAATAATTTATGTAACAGGCAAACTTTATTGGGATTTTATGTATTGTTCCAATAATATCTTTTATAGTCACAGAAGACACTGGAGTGCACATTGCATTCATCCCTCACTCTGTTTTTGGCTCTCTAATTTGGAACAGCCCCATAGTCATTTTGCTTCATGACATTTACTTAAAAATATGGGCCAATTACTTTGTAGAGCATTTCTTATTTCGGGTTCATTTGAGCTTTGTCATAAATAGGTTTGAGCCCTCCATCTTGGGTGGGAGAGATGGTATTGTGTTCTCTTGTATCACACCAGAGGTCATGTGACCTGCATGTTCTTCTCTCTGCCAATGTCAGCTTGGGGCGCTCAGTTAAGGTGCCACTTCCAAGGATCCCAGCGTAAAGTCTTTTTGTTTTCTTTAGTCACTACCTTATCAGGAGACACTGGGCACCCATACAAGCATCTTGGTGCTCCACAAACTCCACATCACTAGGAGTCTCTATGATATCTCTCACCTCAATCAACTGATGACGGTAATTCCCAAATATCAATGTTCTAATCCCAACATTACTTCTATATACATTAGTTGGTCATTCTACTCTCTCTCTCCCCCCTTTCTCTCTCTACATAGATAGATAGACAGATGATAGATAGATAGATGATAGATAGATGATAGATAGATAGATAGATGATAGATAGACAGATGATAGATAGATAGATACGTTTTCATCTTCCCTCTTTTTCTTTTCCTCCCCTCTTCTTATCTATGCCTTCTTTTCCCTCTTCTTCTTTACTTCCTCTATCCTTCCTTTTCCTCCTTCAAAGCAACAGACAACTCATACAATCCATTGTGTGAACAATGCTGGTCTGTTGCTCAGTTATCTTGGATTCAGATGAGGTTTTCTGACTTGATCTCCCTTGGAAGACCCATGACACAGTGACATTGTTGTAGGAGGTGGGCTGGGGCTCAGGAGGAGTGTCGGTGAGGAGGAGGAGTGTCAGTGAGGAAGAGGAGTATCAGTGAGGAGGAGGAGGAGTGTCACTGAGAAGGAGGAGCGTCGGTGAGGAGGAGGAGTGTCACTGAGGAGGAGGAGGAGTGTCACTGAGGAGGAGGAGGAGTGTCACTGAGGAGGAGCGTTGGTGAGGAGGAGGAGTGTCACTGAGGAGGAGGAGGAGCGTCACTGAGGAGAAGGAGCATCACTGAGGAGGAGCGTCACTGAGGAGGAGGAGGAGCGTCACTGAGGAGGAGGAGTGTCACTGAGGAGGAGCATCACTGAGGAGGAGGAGGAGCGTCACTGAGGAGGAGGAGTGTCACTGAGGAGGAGCGTCACTGAGGAGGAGGAGGAGTGTCACTGAGGAGGAGGAGGAGCGTCACTGAGGAGGAGGAGTGTCACTGAGGAGGAGGAGTGTCACTGAGGAGGAGCATCACTGAGGAGGAGGAGTGTCACTGAGGAGGAGGAGGAGCGTCACTGAGGAGGAGGAGCATCACTGAGGAGGAGGAGGAGCGTCGGTGAGGAGGAGGAAGAGCGTTACTGAGGGGGAGGAGGAGTGTCACTGAGGAGGAGGAGTGTCACTGAGGAGGAGCATCACTGAGGAGGAGGAGTGTCACTGAGGAGGAGTGTTGGTGAGGAGGAGGAGTGTCACTGAGGAGGAGGAGGAGTGTCACTGAGGAGGAGGAGCGTCAGTGAGGAGGAGGAGGAGCGTCACTGAGGAGGAGGAGGAGTGTCACTGAGGAGGAGTGTTGGTGAGGAGGAGGAGTGTCACTGAGGAGGAGGAGGAGCGTCACTGAGGAGAAGGAGCATCACTGAGGAGGAGCGTCACTGAGGAGGAGGAGTGTCACTGAGGAGGAGGAGGAGGAGCGTCACTGAGGAGGAGGAGTGTCACTGAGGAGGAGGAGTGTCACTGAGGAGGAGGAGGAGGAGCGTCACTGAGGAGGAGGAGTGTCACTGAGGAGGAGGAGGAGCGTCACTGAGGAGGAGGAGCATCACTGAGGAGGAGGAGGAGCGTCGGTGAGGAGGAGGAGGAGCATTACTGAGGGGGAGGAGGAGTGTCACTGAGGAGGAGGAGGAGTGTCACTGAGAAGGAGGAGCGTCGGTGAGGAGGAGGAGGAGCGTCGGCGAGGAGGAGTGTCGGTGAGGAGGAGGACCGTCGGCGAGGAGGAGGAGGAGCATCAGTGAGGGCTTATCCCTTGCACAGGGCCCGGCCCTTCATGTCTGTCCTGATGCAATTGCTCTACACCACACCATCCTCCCTACTCACCGTGAGGACCCACTTTCATCAGCATACCCCAGAACCCCTTGCCAGAAGAGTACCCTAAACTCTACTCACATAGAGGTGGGATTGAATTTAAATGCTACACTCATAGAGGTGGGGGTGAGGCCAGACATTAATGCTTCTCTTCTGGAAATGCCAGGAGTTTGACACTTTTCCTGTGTTTCAGAATTGTCTTGAAAGGACCATGGTGGAACTGTGATAGCTGCAGAGATATTAAAAAGACAATTGTTTATTAAAGTCAATATATACTGATGTGTTTTATATGTTTAATATTGTCATATTTTCAATAATAAGACATTAGGCTTAAGCAAGATTTGACTATAAAACAATAGTGTTATCTTAAGTGACAGATATTAAGGAAACAATGTGTGTTTCTAAGACGATCTCTTAAGGGAAACTTACTCTTCGGCCATCTTCATTGGACTCCCAGCGTGACCAGGAGAGCGGCTGTAGCACGATCTTGGATCGACCACACCTTCGTAAACTGTGGTATCCTGAGCCACATCTGTGTCCAAAACATCTGTGCTCTGTGGGAGACGCAGCAGTCCTCAGGCCTTGCCTTCCTCTGAGGTGCTCTTGACACGCTCCTCCGTCTTCCTCCATCCCCCACGGTGCTCATTCAGCTCCATACTCAGTCCTTCTCCACTCTGCTGGCTGCTCACTCAGCTCAGTCCTCATCTGTCCCCCACGGTGCTCTCTCAGCTCAGTCCTCGTCTATCCTCCAAGGTGCTCACTCAGCTCAGTCCTCAGTCCTTCTCCACTCTGCTGGCTGCTCACTCAGCTCAGTCCTCGTCTATCCTCCACGGTGCTCTCTCAGCTCAGTCCTCATCTATCCTCCACGGTGCTCACTCAGCTCAGTCCTCGTCTATCCTCCACGGTGCTCACTCAGCTCAGTCCTCATCTGTCCCCCACGGTGCTCACTCAGCTCAGTCCTCGTCTATCCTCCACGGTGCTCTCTCAGCTCAGTCCTCGTCTATCCTCCAAGGTGCTCACTCAGCTCAGTCCTCATCTATCCTCCACGGTGCTCTCTCAGCTCAGTCCTCGTCTATCCTCCAAGGTGCTCACTCAGCTCAGTCCTCGTCTATCCTCCACGGTGCTCACTCAGCTCAGTCCTCATCTATCCTCCACGGTGCTCACTCAGCTCAGTCCTCAGTCCGTCTCCATTCTGCTGGCTGCTCACTCAGCTCAGTCCTCAGTCCTTCTCCGTCTTTCATGGCGCCCACTCAGCTCAGCCCTTAGGCCTTGCCCACCCTGCTCTGGCGCCCACTCAGCCTCTTATTTAACCAGCCTGACCCAATGGTGCTGTCACCTCGACTTCTGAAACTGAGTAGAAGAAGAGGCAAGCAGGTGTGTGTTACACTCAGTCTTGTTTCTGAAAATATCTCTAGCTCTGCCATGTTCTTTTGTGGATTTTTAATTCTCTTCTAAAGCAATTTTAATAAACAAGCAACCCACAGATGAGAAATAAAAACTCATATAAGAAGTGATTAAGCATAATGGGACATTATTCATCTTCACAAGTATCCTGAATTCCCATAGCAAATTACCAAAATGTACAGTTTTAAGTAGGGAAGCAGATATGAAGTGAGCAAGGAGTTTGTACGGGGACGACAAAGTCATGCATATGCATGACAGTCCTCGCAGCTTTGCTCAGCGCAAGGGACATTTGTGTGGTGTGCACTTAAATTCTGCAGAAATCCAGCTCAGAGCCAGATGCTGCCTGATGAGGATGATTTAGACTGAGGAGTTTGCTGGGACAGTGTCCTAGGTGTTCTGACCAGTCTCTGTCGTGGAGAGTCTGAGATAGCTCTTCTCAGATGAGTCCTCAACCTTCCAAGGAACCCTGAAACAAAGACCAGGGGAGGCAGGTGCGGATTCTGTTCAGATGTGGTGCTTGTAATGCAAGTTACTTTCCTATTCATTCAGAAATCCATCCAGCAGTAAGAGGCCTATTCAGCAGTCACATCAAAGTCAATAACAGAGCAAGCAAAGCTTGAAGGATTGCATGCGCTCACACTCAGCACCTATCCACAGCACCTTCTGCATGCGCCTGCACCCAAAAGGTCTCTTTCCAGTTGTTAGTGCCCCTCACCATAACCACCAAGTACAAGGGGATCATCATGCATTTCCACAGCTCCTAATATCATTTGATACAGGTGCCATCTACATAACTGAAGGTATCATTTTGAAGATTTTTGTGCAGTAGTCATTGTGTGAAAATACTTTATTCATTTGTTGATGGATATTTAGCTATTTTTTGGGTTCGGTCATTATAAATAAAGCTATTGGATTCATTATTTACATACATCTTTCATTGGCCATAAAGATTCATTTTTCTTTACCAAATATCTGGGAGGGGAACTTCTATGTCAAAGGGTGAGTAAATTTGACGGTGAATACCACTAAACAGATGACCTGCTCACTGGACTCATTGTGTTAGGGCAGAATCACAGTATGTGTGTGAGAGGCCCGTCTCAGTAACGCCTGCTCATGCGCAGTACTCACAGGCCTGCTGGTGATCATGTGTGGTACACATGGGCCTGATGATGATGACCATTTTCTTTGGTAACTTTTGACTTTGGATGTTCATGTGGTCTTTGACTCTCTAGTTTCATCCTCAGATTCAGTAGTATCTTCTGCTGGCCTCATATCTGGTTTGGGCCAACTCTGGTGGATTTTTCCCAATTCACTCTAGTGTATTTTTCTTGTATAACACATAGTTTTATTTTTATTTCTTTATAGGTATCAGTCACTTTTAATAATTTGATAGGGTTCTTAAACAAATCATAAAGTATTGCACATTATATATAATTACATTATATATATATATATATATGGACAATACATATACACAGACATAGGTCAGGGTCCAAACTCCCAGTCAAGGGTGATATTGGGTATAACATTAACACTTTGGTGAACCTGTCCAAGTAGAAAATAATATTAATAATATTTTGTTTAATGATTTTGTAAGATTCAAATTGTATGATGTATATAAAAGGTCGGTGGAAGTGTGAAGGACAACTGACATTGGAGGTTGGGGGGGGTCCATTCAGGGATGGGGTGGGAAGGGTACAGCAGGATCCTGAGTCTGCAGGTGTGCTGATGTCACCTGCTCTGGTGGGGGAGTGGTAGTTACCCACTCTTTAAGCCTACGGGCTTCTTTCCCACTTTTCGTCCTAATTGCTCCATCATAAAGAGATAAAATCTCACCTGCTCACAAGTCATATGCGATGGGGGAAACATTACTTTAAGTGCATAGTCTAGGCGAGCAGAACCTGGCTTGGGAGACTTGCTAAAAGAACAAGGTGGGAGCGGAGCCCTCCAGTTACACAGACAGGCAAGCAGCCACCCAGCAGGGGAGACCTCCTAGAGGGGAGAGGAAGGGAGGCACTGGAGAGAACACTGGACTGGAGATGGGCAAACACATCTGCATTTCAGCAGCCATGGAACTGACAGGCTGCAGTGGATGCTGACCCCTCTCTGAATCTCAGGAATGGATGCAGCCTCCTTGTTCTTTCTTTGATGACTGATTTATTTTTTGTTATTTATTTTTCTTTTACAAGTATGTGGAGTATTAACCCCTGCTTCTCTCCATCCTCCCTCCTTCCCATCTCCCTCTCTTCCCCTCCTCAATCCCGTCTGCTCCCTCCCAGCCTTCTCCTTTGGCCATGTCTATGGACCCCAAGGTTCCCTCTGGTTTGTCTACTCTTGTGGGGTTCAGGCTTCTGTGGCACACCAAGTTGCCTCTCTTAGGTCACCCCACTGATAGGAGAACTTTACTTATGCAACTTTAGTCCCTGAGGTTTCCACTCTATGCTCTTATCTCTCTTGAGTTCCTCGATAGTCTATGGGGCATGTTGGGGTATCAGTCATCACACAGGTCTGACAAGGACAGTGTCACTGCAGGGAGTCCCTGGATGCAGCAGTCCTGTCTTGAATGGAATGTATTGTCCAATGGTGGACCTTCCCATCTTTAGGCTCTTATAATCTCACTGCCCCCTCCTCTGTGAGATTCTCAGAGCCTTAGGATGGTCCGCTGCATTATGGCTAGCTATCGTGGTCCACTTCACTGCTCTTCTCCTGAGCTGCATCTTGTCAGGGTGTTGAGATCCTCTACCTCTGTTGTAGAAGAAGACTTTTAGGCTGAGTGTTAAGTGTTCTTCAAATCTATAGATATAATAGTAGCTATTTATAGAGCAGTTTTGGTGTACTGTTTTTTAAATCTATAGGTTCATTAGCTGTTTTTCCCTACTAATCTATTTTCTTCCTTTTTTAAGGTCTTGTTCTAGTTAACAGTAACAGGAATATGTTCCATTCTGACAGGTGGGTTTTGAGTTCAATCAGAAAGCTGTTGGTTGGCTCCTTGATACTCATACTGCTACTACACTGGTGGTCATCTGCTGGTATGGTGATTTTTATTGCAACTTGCAGATCTCATGAGTTGATGAAGCCTATGATTATTTCTCTCCCAGTAGCTTTTACAGTATTCCTTGGTACTATTCAAGCTAGCCAGCAAGGAGGATGTCCTCAGACAAGTTCCATTTGATGTATTTTGCCCATGTTCTGTGGTCCATTTGTGTCGCATTTTTAGTAAAAGGGTCTTATTAAATAGCAAAAGCCTATATTGTTTGGAGCCTTTGAAACCTCTCTGATCAACATTTTATCAGGAAATGTCACATTATGGTATTTCTAATGTATTTCTAATTGTCACTGGGTACTAAGTGGGTCGGTTCCGGGATTTTTTTTTTTTTTTGCCTGTTTTCCACACTCTGTGCTCCTTACAAGGGGCTGCTCATTAGTTTTTTGTTCTTAACTCTGCCTGCAGACATGTGTCCTGTCCTGCGGACTGTGTGTCCTGCAGACTCTGTGTCCTGCAGACTGTGTATCCTGCAGACTGTGTGTCCTGAAGACTCTGTCTTCTGCAGATTGTGCCTGCAGACTGTGTGTCCTGCGGACTGTGTGTCCTGCGGACTGTGTGTCCTGCGGACTGTGTGTCCTGCGGACTGTGTGTCCTACACATGCAGACTCAATGTCTTATGCCTGAAGATTTGGTATCCTGATGATGTTTCTCTGCTCTCTGTTAAAATTTATTGGGGAAGAATTGGAAAGCCACCTGTCCTACGACTCAGTTACGGGTGGGGTCTCCACCGTGAAGAGAATAAAGCAAAAGCTGCAGAATTCCAGCATCCGTCAAAAGGATTTGTTAGGGGAACAGAAGAAGAACATTCTGGTAGCCTGTCAGGATCACAGCTGTGCGCTCCTTCTTGTGTCGTCCTTTGGCATGAGGAGGGAGATCTCTGTGAAGAAGCCAAGGCTTCAGCCATAACCTCATGGCCCCCTGCACCTGTGTGGTTGCTGAAGTCAGCCATGTCCCTGACCTGTCCCTCTGGGTTATGCCCCCAACTGCTTCCTACAGCTTCCAGAATCCTCCACATTGTCTGTCTGGTTTGAAACCTATTTATTCTGTAAACAGACCCATTGACTCTATAACTATTCTGTCACTCCTGCACAAGTGTTCCGAGTGGGCACACCTGCTCTCTGGACCACATGTCACATCACTTGGAAGCTTGCTGGAGTACAAAGTCTGGGCCCTATGTAGGCACACTGGCCCAGGATGGACACTTTGACAAGATCCCTAGGTAGTCTGTGTGCCCATCAGAGCTCCGGAGGCACTGGATTCATGCATCGGGACACTTATCCCCAGTAATTGAACCCCTGCTGATGCTACCGCGCTTCCCTGTCATTTAAGTGGTTCTTTTCACTGGGTGTTTAGTGCTGTGTTCAGATCCCTCAGTCTGCTCAGAATTGCTGTGGAGACCAGCATTCCATACTTATTCTTTCAATGTTTGCCCATAAGTCAAATTTTCCATCCTCTTAATGAAGCCAGCGACTCTCACTGAACCTGCAGCAATTTGTCAAAATCTTTTTGCCTCTAAGATGCTGAAACCTGAGTGTAGTGAGAAGACACAAGTGTTGTTTGCAGGACGTAAAATTCCTTTGAGAAATACCACCAAAGCTAGTGGTGAAACTAGGATAATAATGGTCAAACGAGGCCACAGGGAAAAAGCCAGGTTCCATCCACAATTTGTACTTGACCACCACCACCATACACTACAAGTTGAAAGGTAATCCTCAACCATTTACGTGTACACATGGCACTAGGTATTGTGCTAGGCAGAAGGGCAAGGCGAGACTCCATTCTGTGAAAGATATTCCATTACACTGGAGAGAGAGTTTGCAAAGAAGTAAGCACTGGAAAGCTGTACAGAAGCTTACATCATTGAGTGAAATGGTAGCAGAAGCCCAGGAGAGAAGGAAGAATTATTGCGGAGCAGGACACTGGCACAAGACGGGCTCACAACTAAGACCTAGACTAAGAGAGAAATAGGAAGACCTGAAGTCTGATCAGATGAGAACACAGCTGTCTGTGTTTCCGTATAAGGCATTGGTGATGCTTGCGATGCAGAGAATCAAAATCTGGTGTAGATTCCTCTAAGCTGCACTTCCTCTTACACTGAACCAGGGATGCTGAGGGAAGGCAGGGTTCTTGTAGGCGTTCTCCTCCCCCAGCTCAGCTGCAGGAGCACAGCAGAGGGACAGAAGCAGATCCCAACACGTTTTCTAGACGACCTGAACAGGCCTCAGGCAGCCTAAGTGGTTCCGTCCATTGGGCAGGGACAGGTCATGTGAAGCAGGGTGTCCTTCTCTGTGCTGGGGAGGGGGGGTTTCACAAGGGTTCTCATGGGAGTCAGAGACCTTAGTGTTAGACTTTCATCTCATTGATCGCTATCTGGAAGATTCTAATAGTACTTGACTAAAATATTTGTAGATCACAGACACCACTCAGAGTGAGCAGGGCTTTTGTTACATTTGTGTCTGAGCTGCTGGTGTCCAGGGGGCTGTGCAGGGTATCCGTGGGGCTATGCAGGGTATCCGTGGGGCTGTGCAGGGTATCCACGGGGCTATGCAGGGTATCCATGGGATTGTGTAGGGTATCCATGGGGCTGTGCAGGGCATCCGTGGGGCTGTGCAGGGTATCCACGGGGCTGTGCAGGGCATCCGTGAGGTTGTGCAGGGCATCCATGGGATTGTGCAGGGTATCCGTGGGGCTGTGCAGGGTATCCGTGGGGCTGTGCAGGGTATCCGTGGAGCTGTCCCAGGCTTCCTGCTGCTTGTTCAGTTCAGCCAGTGCAGACCAACCACAATACTCTGATTTGGCAGACAGAATATCTTTACCTACAGTGGGCGCATTGCTGATCTCTGTATGTGCAGGATTTTTTTCTCCGGTGTGAGCACTTCTGCTCAGAGCATGTTCAGTGTAAAGGATATCGTAATGCTCCAGGACAAGATGGAGGTCTGGGGGCTACAGTGATTTTCCAGGCTCTTCTGTCACCTCTGTTTTCACATATTGAGGTGGACTTGTTTTCAAGGCCACTGGCCGCATCGCTGCATATTCTAATTCCTGAAGCCTGCAGGACAGTAAATCAGACTAGTCTTCCAGTGGCATGTCAAGGTTTGTTTTATTGCAGCAAGGAAGCTGTTTGGGTCTCAGTAGGAAAACTTGTCCCCTGGCCCAGATAGGCCAACCATCTGCTGAGCCCCTCACAACCTTCTTTTTAACCTTGTTTTATTGTTATTGCCCTCAGGAGGCCACTAAGCAGGAGTTTGAGTGAGAAAGACTAGAAGTGACACTGCTATCATTATTCAACACATTTAGGCAGTTTAGTATCTGGGAATTCATTCTCCTCACTCCCCAATATGAGATAATATTAACACATTAAATATGTAATGTGAGGCTGCATTTATTAATGTAGCATCCAGATTGTCTACAAATTTTGCTTCTATTATGAAATGGAACATGGAGGTGGGGGTTACCTCCAGGCTTCTCCAGGGGGGACATGACTGCTCAAAGGATAGGTACACGCCATGCCTAGGAGAGCTTTGTTCAGTGAAAAGAATGGAAATTTGTAATCGTCTTCTGGGACTTGAAGCCTTTAGGAAAAAGATCATGTCGTGTCAGTAACCCTGCAGAAGGTCAATGAAACACGACTCCAACTTTCTAACCAGTTTGCACTCTGGCAGACTATTCAAGGCATTTTATGCCTCCGTGAAACATCTTAGAAAAGGTTGGTTTCTAAGGATAGGAGACCTCTGTACTCTGTGTGAGCTGTGAGAATGTGAGTAAGCCGGACACACAGGCTTCTGCAATGGTCTACGATCCACAGACTAGCCAAGCCTACTAATCCTCTTCAACCAGAAACACACTTGAACCTACAGTGCTCTCTTGTTTCAGTTGTCGTTTGCCTGTCTCTACAGACTCGCTCTCTACTCTTACCTCATTTTACACATTCTGCAGTGACATCTTTCACAGTTCAAGAACATTGCTTGTAGCTATAATTGCACTGAACATGTTTGGTTGTCTCCCAAATATCCATTGCTGTCTTCCTAGCAGAGACGGATTTCGCTTGGGTCTTCCCCCTTATTAGACTGCTAGCTAGGAGAAACTGTCCTGCTCTAGTTTCAAAGGCGGACTCTGATCCATAAACCAATACAGTGACCACCAATTGGCCTGCGGCCTGGGGATGTACGTAAGACTGTTTCTATTCTCTGAGCTTGGAGGCCTTTGAGAAGATTCTTGCTCTTTAAGACCGCAAGGAGATGGGAATCACAGGAGCCCACCTGGAGCTCACCTGGAGCTCACCTGGAGCCCAGTGTCAACAATCCTGAAGGCTCTTGTCTCACAGCTTCTATCAAGTTTCTATTCTTTGGCTTAGATTTCTACTGTTTGCCTTGAAAATGTCCTCACTAAGCTGGAGGAGATGACTATCAGGGTTGCCATTCCTACCTATTGTGTTATTTTACCTTAACTTTACACTGCCTCTAGACTGACAGGAAAGTTGGTAAAAACAAGCATGTCTGTGCACCCTTTGGTAGCCTACCCCAGTGTCTTCAGCTCATGTAACCATAAGGCAATGGGACAGCCTAGGAAAGGGACTTTGCTAGGACAGAACGACTTTGCTAGCAACATTTCTGTACTGCATCACCATCTCTTTCCACTCCAGGGCCCTGTGAGATGGTTCACATTGCATCTTGCTCTACTTTTGCCTTCATAACCACTAGTTGCATCAGTCTTTTGTCCTTTGCCTTTGTGCATTGGGTCAGCACCAATCACTGTACCTTTAATGGTTCTTGGTTTCAACCCTCCTGAGCTCTGGTTTCTCAAACTGATATGTGTCCCCATTTGGGTGCGTTTATGAATTCAAGCTATTCAGTGTTCTTTTATTCTTTGCTTAGAAGCATGCTCTGGAAATTCTTTCCTGCTCACAACATGCTAAGCAGTGTGAGCGTTGACACAGGAGCATTCTTTGGTGGTTTGAACACAAGGGAGGCGTCTTCCTTCTTTTATTTCTTGTATTTTCCAAAGGTTATTTTGAATTTTTTCAGGATTTTGTCGGACTAAAAGTCCAACCTTGCTTTGAACTCCCAGAAGTAACTGCAACTCCGGTGAGGGACACAAAAGCAAAAAGACACCCCCCCCTTAAGAAGGGGCATGCTGGGCCACACACTCTTTATGAAGCACCAGAGAAAGTGTAGTTGCAAAGAAAAGAGGTTTGAGATTTTAATCAAGGGATCGTGTCTGATTCTGGCAGAGTCCTGAGGGGCCACCCAGCATAGCGTGGTGAGACAGAAGCTGGATGTGTGTGTGACCTGCTGGCCCTACCATTCCCTTTGTGATGTCCTGAGGATCCAATCTCGGGCTCCATCCTAACATGCCATCTACTTCTGCTCACCTCTCAAAGGCCCACCTCTAAATACAAGCCAGTTCAAGTTCCTAATCTTAAAGCGTCAGCAGGGGCAAAACATTTCAGAACATGAAGCTTGAGAGACCCTCAGTTTACACCCAGAACATAGCAGAGCACATCATAGCATGGGAAATAGGGATTGTTGAACCTCTTCTGGAAGTTATGGTTAAAAGCTCATAACTCGCTGTTTTAATCAACAAGAATATGTCTATGTTGCTTGGGGAAGAAAGCTGAGTGCAACAAGAGAAAGGTGACTTTAGTTTACTCTGAGCAGCAGCAGCAGCAGCAGCAGCAGTAGCAGCAGCAGCAGCAGGTGTGCATATAAAACTTCTCTGGAGTCATCAGACATTTTCACAGAAGATGTTCAGCATATGAAGTTTTCTCCTATAAACTCCCCAGTATTTCACAAATTTAGCTGTCATAGTTTCTTTAATGAGTATTTATTATAAGAATCATCACTCAGCTATTGAAATAAATGGGAAATTAACATTATTATAGTTTGCAGACAGCAAGGTAATAGTGAAATATACTTTCAATGATGTCGAATTAATTGGCTAAACATGAACAAGACGTTTTCCTACAAACAGTTGCCATTCTCTGAAGCACTAAAAACACTTTAGTTTTAAAATATTACAATTTGTCTTGAAACAGCTAAAATGCATGAAACTTAATCTGCAATCTTTGCTGCCAGCAAGGCTTTGTTGGGCAGCTCCCATTGATTAAATGTAGCGGTAGAGTTAGAGTATTTAATCAATCATAAAGCCACGCCAATGTATTATGTCACTCCAAAGCTTGAGTGATTAGTGCAGATTCACTGTAAGCCAAAATGCAAAGTCCAGAACAATGACAAAAGTGTGGAGGGAAAAGAAGGCGCCTTTGTGCCTTTAGGTCTTTGTCTTCTTCAATATGGACATGCAGCTTTGTATGCATCATGAAGCCAGTGCAGCTCTGTATGCATCACATGACCAGTGCAGCTCTATATGCATCATGAAGCCAGTGCAGCTTTGTATGCACCACACGGCCAATGCAGCTTTATATGCATCACGAGGCCAGTGCAGCCTTGTATGCATCATGGGACCAGTGCAGCTTTGTATGCATCACGGGGCCAATGCAGCTTTGTATGCAGCACACGTCTAGTGCAGCTTTTTATGCATCATGAAGCCAGTGCAGTTTTGTATGCATCACATGGCCAGTGCAGCTTTGCATGCATCATGAAGTTGGTGCAGTTTTGTATGCATCACATGGCCAGTGCAGCTTTGTATGCATCAGGAGGCCAGTGCAGCTTTGTATGCATTACACAGCCAGTGCAGCTTTGTATGCATCATGGGGCCAGTGTAGCTTTGTATGCATCACTGAGCCAGTGCAGCTTTCTATGCATCACGGGGCCAGTGCAGCTTTGTATGCATCATGAGGCCACCGCAGCTGTGTATGCATCACGAGGCCAGTGCAGCTTTGTATGCATCACAGAGCCAGTGCAGCTTTGTATGCATCACGGGGCCAGTGCAGCTTTGTATGCATCACGGGGCCAGTGCAGCTTTATATGCATCACGGGGCCAGTGCAGCTTTGTATGCATCATGAGGCCAGTGCAGCTTTGTATGCATCATGGAACTAGTGCAGCTTTGTATGCATCATGAGGCCAGTGCAGCTTTGTATGCATCACACGGCCAATGCAGCTTTGTATGCATCATGAGGCCAGTGCAGCTTTGTATGCATCATGGGACTAGTGCAGCTTTGTATGCATCATGGGACTAGTGCAGCTTTGTATGCATCATGGGACTAGTGCAGCTTTGCATGCATCATGGGACTAGTGCAGCTTTGTATGCATCATGAGGCCAGTGCAGCTTTGTATGCATCATGGGACTAGTGCAGCTTTGTATGCAGCACGTGGCCATTGCAGCTACACGATCATCATTTGGGACATTGTGTTCACATAAATATAAGCAAACATGGTCAAATGTGAGACTTTGACATAGAAACAGCAATGGATTGAATAATAATGAATCTTCTTTTGATTTATTTGGTTCTCTGAAATGAAAATTCCCAGTATTGTTCATAACATAACTACAGAAAAGGAAAGCAACTATTGCCAGAGGAAAACAGAAACAAAGAGAAAGGAGAGAGGGAGAAAAGAGAAGGGGAAGAGCACAGCTTTCCACACAATGGAATGTCGGTTCACTGAAGGAGCACATGCATGGAATGGCCTGAGCCCAGGCAGCAGTGATTGTGTGGAAACTCATAATGAAAGAAGACAGACGGGCACTCTGCCTTCAAACACAGAGCAGAGGTCTTCTTGGTCCATCCAGAGGAAGAATGATAATGAATGCTGAACTACGCGGCATGTGAATCAGCATGCACTATCTGTAGTCATATAACACGCAATCTTCAGTTCATGATCGATGGATCTGTGAATGCCACACTGCTCAATTACTGTGCATATTCAATTAATTCATTTGTGATCTTTTAACATCTTAAAGTGAAAGGACTATAAAAGGCACGGGGGTGGGGAGGGTGGTCCTGACAATGCTGAATCCTAACCAGCACTTGACTCTAAGCTGTGACTGTGGGCACTGGCTGCAAGACAAGTTACCCCATCTCCTGCTGTGGGTGCTGCACTTGTCTGATTTCTCTCTGACTCCAGGAGGACACCCCTATCTCCAGCTTGTTCAGCGCATCTTTTAGCATTAGAGATGTGGAATGTTTTGATTCTTACTTATTAACCAGACTGTAATTTTTAATTCATTTTCACAGAAGCTGGTTTTGATAACACAGCGACAGTCAAACAATAGGCACCACTTGAACACTTTGCAAATTGGTTTGTCAGGTTTCATGTTCTGAGCTGCTTCTGGGATGCTGAATCGCCACTGTCTTTATGATACCGTGGTAAAAGAACTTACGCATGTATGCCATGGGATAGATCACTGTGAGGGTCGAGAGAAATTCCCAGGAGAACATGGTAAGCGGCAGCTAAGATCATCGGGGACAACTTCTAAGAAGAGATAGGATCAAATCCAGGTCCTCATGCTGGAATCGATCAACTGAAATGAATAGAAAATTGATTAAGACAATTCACAGTGGCACCTAAGCTGAAGAAGCTTCTCAAAGCTTCCTGTCGAGCAGCCAAGGGAGATAGGATTCTCCGCGTGAGCCGATCGCTGGGAAAGGTCAGGTCCCAGGATCAGAGCCTCAGAGCTGCGTGTTCCGAGAAAGTTCTAAGAGAATTTCACGATCTTCTCGTTACTGCCTTTCTATTCCTAGCATAGGCAGCCAGGCCGAGGCAAGTGGGGCCAGAGAGGGCGTAGGTTTCTAAGGTAATGACAGAGTCGCTATGGGGGGTACGTCTGTTTCTAAGATAATGACAGAGTTGTCATGGGGGTGCATCGAGGACTTGAAGGAAGGGGGTGTCCGTGGGATGTGGAATGGAAGCATTCAGCAGGAGGTGGCCGACGGCTGGACAGGGCTCGGCATGTCTCCGTCCACCTCTGTGGTTGAAGAGGGTTCCTCTCTCAGAGTCCATCCATCCTCTATCTTCTCTTTTGAATTAGCAACTATGATTTTTTTTCCTGACACGTGGATGTTCCACGCAAGGACTGCCATTTCTGGATCCTTGGACTCAGGCACATCCCATGGTGTTTGACCAGTGGAACACGAGCATGTTCATGTGCTGAGTGTTTGTATCACGTCCTTGAAAAAGAGTGAGCATGTGCTCTTGCCTGCTGTGCTCTTGTCTCCACCTGGAGCATGGGCGTGCGGCCATCCTGGACCACGAGGAGGAAGGCTACCTCCTCATCCTGGCCATCCTGGACCATGAGGAGGAAGGTCGCCTCCTCATCTCAGCCATCCTGGACCATGAGGAGGAAAGCCACCTCCTTATCCTGGCCATCCTGGACCATGAAGAGGAAGGCCACCTCCTCATCCTGGACCATGAGGAGGAAGGCTATCCTCTTCATCCTGGCCGTCTTGGACCATGAGGAGGAGGGTGGTATTCTTGGAAAGGTGAGCTCAAGTGGAAGGTGCTGGTTTCCCTCTCTCCCAGAGGTCTGAGAGTGACCATAAGGCTTATGGCAAGAGAAAAGCATTTAATCCCAGCCCCAAGCTTTTGGGTTCTTCTCATCTGTCATCATTGAAAGTAGTTCATAGATTGCCAAGCACTCACCTCAGCCTTTCTTTCTGCAAGTGTATTTGGTGTGTGTATGTGTATGTGTATGTGTGTGCATGTGTGTGTGGGCCAATGCGTGTACAAAGGTATGCATATACATGTATGCACATGGAGGTCAGGGTTTACTTCAGATGTCTTCCTCAGTTGCTGTCTACCTCACGTATGGAAGCAGGTTCTCGCCTGAGCCGATTCTGCTTGTCTGCTAGACAGTTTGCTCAAAGGATTCCCTGTTTGTCCGTCCTGAGTGCTGGGGCTACAGGCAGGTCTCTGTGGCCTCCCCACATTTTTGTGAGTTCTGGGGATCTGAACTCTGGTCGTCATGCTTGCACAGTAAGAGTTCTATCCTGAGTCATCTCCCAGCCCCACACCTACTGATCAGTCCAGAGAAGTTAGAAAGGTCTTGACACACATGCTTAGCACATGGCTCTATCACACTCAAAAGGCTTAGCATGTGGTTCTGTCACACTTGCCTGTGAATAATTGGTTTGTTTTGAGCTTCGGGCACATTTCACGTCATAAGCAGGGTGCTGTTGCACAGCTTCATCTGTATTTGTTGTACTCTCAGCATCTCATGTTGAGAGCAAGCAAGGTACCACGAATATATGGCTTTCTTCTCCTGAGTATTTCATGTCAGCTCCCGAAAGAATACACATGGTTAGATCATAATCCTTCTTTCATTAGGTCTTTTGAAATGGCTTGAAGTCCGAGGCCTGGCCCTCCTGTTCCAAGGTTATCTTGTCCACACTGAACCTTGCAGAGGCCATGAGAAGAGACGCAGTCATCAGCACGCAGCTGGTGTGGGGTCACCGTGTCAGCTAAGTCAGCACAAACAGCTGCACAGTGGCTTGCTCTCTGCTGGGACCCCAATTTCATCTCCATGACTTCATTAGCCCCAAATAATTGACGAGTGACATTTTAAAAGACATGAATATTGGAGTCAGAGAAGGACAGGGCTGGGTGGTGTGCTGTGGGGGAGGGGTTTTCACAAGTCACTGGGTGGTAGCTCGTGCTTTCTCACGTTCTCTTCTGCCACCTGCTAAGTTCACAGTCATTTCTGATGGAGGTAAAGAATCCACAGTGTCGCAGAAGAGCTCATGAGGACCAGCAGCGTGAGGCTGCACAGAGCCTGGACTTCGCTGAAGAGACAAGTGATGTTAGTATATCCTAAAAGCATAGCCTTTGAATTAACCCAGAATGAGAGAAATCCAGACTGGCAGTCCCACATCATCCAACTGTCAGAAGCTACAGCAGCAGCCATGGAGTGCAATATTAGCAACATCAAGATTCCCAGAGGAAAACATTCCTCCACACTTCTCATTGGGTCAGAGGGAATTTTCTTTATTATTCCTTTATCTCTTCCCCAGTGTTGTTTCCACCGTTATGCCCTCCTCCTACAAGAGAAATGGTCCCTGAAAGTCACAGGTTGCTGGTGGGATGGACAGGGACGAGGTCCTCACTCCTGGATCCGTAGCCCCAGATTATCGTGGGTGGGGGTCACGTGTCTGTGGATCTTGCCCATTCTTTCTTTGGCCTCAGAAACAACTGTGCTGCCTCCACATTCAGCAATATTCTCAGCAGGGTCAATGACATGAGAATATATCAGGAAATTCCTAATTTATGTCTGTGGTATTTGCAAACTTTCAGAATAATGTATTCTGAAAGTTTTTGCATGCTTTCGACAAAATATATTGAATCTCAGACCCTGGGCTGTGATTGATCCTGACGCCAGGGTAATATGTTAAAGCCACACAGCATCTGACAGGCTTTTATTATGGATTTAAAAGGCTAGCCTCCTGGAAGAAAACCCTCAAAGGTCATTTGTGGAAGAAGAGTTTTGACTTTGAAATTGAGCATGAGATACTGTTTCTGCTGACAGTGTGGGGAAATCCAGATATTAGTGCCGACTCCGGGATCTGCAGCAAAATATGGGAGCCTGCTGGTGAGAGAAGCTGAGGCTCATGGTCACCAGAGTCATTCTCAAGGGAGGTCAATGGCTTCAGCCCTTACCACTGAAAGCCCACCTCTAATAAACATCCTGGGGCCCGAGAAGACCCAAGGCTGTGCTGCATATGCCACGAAGCCAAAAATATACCTTGGAAAAACTGGGAAGTCAGCAAAACTTAGATTTTGAATGTCATTATGCACACAGTGCTCATTGCATATGAAGGTCCAGTGTTTGAAATCTCTGCAAAGGATCCTGGTAACCTCCTGATCTGGATGACTGACAGGGATTTTATCAGTATCCTAAAGAGTAAAGGTCTTAAACCTCAAAGGAATAAGACCGGGATGACTGAATGAAAGTCTTTCTGTTTAACATTCAGAGAGAAAGGAGGACACAGGACCCACAAATCAAATTATTGACAGGTTCAGATCCAGCCTGGATGAGCCATTTCCTCCTCCCTTGGGATTGCAAAAAGAGAACATCAATAGAAGATCTAGACTGTTGCTTATAAAGACGCTTTGTTATCATAGGGTGGCTGTCAGACTCCATGAGTCACCTGAAATAGTGCTTCCTCACTGGTCAGATGGGAAGGAGGGGCAGATTTCATCTAGTGGCCTGAAGTCAGACCCTTTCCGTGTGGTTTCCTATGCAGGGAAATTGGTGATGGAGTGACTGCATGGGAGGAAGACTAGCAGACACTCCTTCCTTCCTGCACAGCAGCCCACGTAAAAGGGAAAGATATCCTACTTGAGGGGAGGAGCTGCCAGATGATGCCCACTGCACTTGGGAGCTCGCGAGGCCACCTCACCCCTTTGCAAGAGCAGACTTTAGCTTGGCTCATCCAGCGCAGCTTTGTGGAAAGGCTGTGCTGTGTTACTCTTACAACAGATGGTATCTCAGGCATGTGGCAAAATTGCCCTACTTTATTTGGCCATCAATCAAGTTTTAGGAGGGCAAAATGAGATGATTTGGAATAAGGCATTTTTCCCTCTCCATTGGCTACAAACTTTCTTAAAGCAGAATAGTTTATTAGAAAATATGCCTTATTCAGAGTTAAAAAGTATGCTGAGAAAAATTCTAATTTTAGGCTCTCAGACTTAGGAACTGGACCAAAGCAAAGCTGGGAGTCCTTGCTTAGTCTGAAAGTGGAGGAGGATGCTAATGTCAGAGTTACTTGTGTCAAGGTGCAAAGAGGACCAGCCCATCCTTTGTGTGATTTAAGAAGATAATACCATGGGACCAAGAGATTTTGTGAGTTACAGGATGTTAAGACATTAAGAGACCAATTGAGTTGTTGAATTAATATATAATTTATATTGATATATAATATATTGATATATAACAAATGAAGATATTTAGATTATATGATGATTTAGCATATGATGTAAACTATAGTGATCAAGTTGGTCAACTCTCTGTACTACCTCAGGTGTTGGTTCTTTCTTTGGCTTGAGAATATTTAAATCCTCTTCTTTCACTATTTTGAAATGTACCATAAATTACTGATGAGAGTCACCCTATGAGCTTTAGGATACTTGAATGTCATCTTTTTACTAAGTGTAATTCTGTACTTGTTACTAACTCCCCAACCCTGCCCAATTTCTGATACCTATTAGTTTATGTGAGATCAACTCTTTTAATGTCTACTATGAGTGAGGTCATGCTATGCCTGTCCTTACATGTCTGGTGTATTTCTTTTGACATAATGTTCTTCTGTGTCTTGTCAGTATTGTAACATTTTTACACATGCATATGATGATGCAGACATTGGTGACGGAAGGTCCAGAGGGCTTAAAACACCGAAATGATTCCATCTTCACACCAGGAGGAAAGGCTGTTGAAAGCTTACTGATCTTACTACAAATTGTGTGCACCAAGAGTATCAAAGTATTAGTTATTAATATCTTAAAGCTCAGTGGGCATGCTACCAGAGTAGACAACAAAGGATAATTGGTAAGTAGAACAATTAGACCTGCATGAAGTATTGACAATGACTGATTGTAAGTTTTCTAGAATTCATATGGTAAGAATGCCCACTATAATCTTAGCTGATTTGTACACTCACAGGTTATAACCCAGGGCTGGATAAGCAGAGATTTGACTTAGTCATGTCTTGTGGACTGGCCTCGCAACATTTGTGTGAAAAGAAGTCAAACATGCTTAGGGGAAGATGAGGATGTTGTCTTCATCTCCTTGTGCGTCATTAACAGAGCCTAAGACCAGGTGATTCATCATGACCATGACCTCAGTGGCTCTCAGGCCTGAGGGCTACAGTGTTTGATGCCGAGAGATTCGCATCTGGTCAGGCCCTTCCTGAGGCATCCTCCCAGGGAGAGGCCAGAAAGCCCGCCCAGTTGTGATGATGGGATATTATTGTCTAAGACTTACATTGTTATAAACAATTAAATTTTCAAATGAGTTTTAGAAGCAAATCTATAGATCACAGAATAAATTTTAACAGTTTTTCCAATATTCACTGTAAATTCTCTGGGCCATCCAGTGGAAGATGTGGTCTGATTGTTAGGAAATTTCCTAGAATTTGAAAATTATAGGGCATTGATTCTATAAAGATATGCCTGTCTGTTAAGTCCGAATGCTTGAGGAGCTCCAGGTAGTGTTTGAGTATAGATGTGTGCGTGTCACGGCACATACATGGTGTCATGGGACAGGCTTCCAGTGTGTTCACACCTTTCTCCTTGCCTCAGGACGTTTTCTCTATCACTGCTCAGCCCTACAAGAGCTTCTGGTGCTTCCAATGGAAGCTGAGCTTCCAATGCGGGACAGAAGCATTGGGATGTGGACACTGTAAACCACCTACAGGTTTACCTGTGTTCTGGAGAGCCAGGCGAAGGTTCTCAGGTGAGTGTGGCAAGTCCTTGGCTCACTGAACCATCTTCCAGCACTAGCTTCTTTTCTACTGTAGTGTGGCATAACCATCTCGCTCCCTGCCATATCGATGGCTCTCTGCTGTCAGTTTGCCTTCGCAAATATTCTTCGACATAGCTGGTCTTCACAAACAATGACCTTATGTTGATACACCCTAGATGCCTCCATAAGATGTGTGTGCCTGCCACCATGGTGAAGACCTGAGGATGGATACCCCAGGGGACAAGCTGTCAGAGCGTATCACAGCTCCTCTCACTAGATGTAATCATGACATGCAATGGGTCTGTTTGGATTTTTCAGGCAGCATATTGGATTTAACTACAAAGCTCAGTTTATTTTTGATAATAATCTCAAAGATTTTGAGAAAGAGAAGGGTCTACATGAGGGATGCTTCAAATAGAAATAGTCTGCCCCTTGGTTTTCATGACCAAGAGAAATTCATACCCTAACAGCACCTGAGAGACTCAGGGTGCTCTGTGGACTTCATCAAATACATACAAGGAAATTTTAGTTGAGTCCCTAGAGTTTTGGAGCAAAGCCAAAGAAAAAAGTCATTTTCTTTTCAGAAGTAATTTCCAGTTTGTTGCATATATTCATGACAAAAAAATCACTGGATGCTGGGTTGCATTTAACCTAAGTGTTGCATTAAACTTGGTGTCATTCAGCCAACATGCCAAAACTTTAGTGAGACTAATGCATTTTTATAAAAAAATAAACAACAATGACAACAAAAAACAAATCTGAGCTTCAACCTAGGATGCTGTGCACAAAGAATTCCTGACACAAACATAACCGTTGGCAATGTGGTGATATGCCCAAGAAAATCTGTTATGGTTGAATTTCAATGTCAACTTGACAGTTGCAGACTGTTTGAGGCAGCTGTGGAAGGTTAAGGGTTAGAATGGCCCCTGAACAAGTCTGCAGGTACTTGATTGATTGCTGTGGAAAACCCAGCCCATAGTGGGTGATACTTTCCAGTGGTGGACCAGGTAATAGGAGGTATGAGGAGGAGGGACTTACTCTTCCCTTATCCACTGTCGACTTGCTGTGCAGTCCACTCTGCGTGTGTTGTTCGCTTTTAGAGCATCTGGCCTTCTTTTTTGCTGCTGCTGCCACCTTCGTCCTTGGCTGACTTGGAGCTTCACCTTTTCCATCTTGTTGTTGCTGTTCCCGCTGCCTTTGGAGCCCAGTCTCTAGGCCTTGCTGCTGTTTGCTGTTCATCGCTGATGTCGGAACCCAGCTGTTCTTCACCAATGTCAGAGCCCAGCGTTTTCAACCCTCCAGTGAAGCAAAGGCTGGAGACCTTCTCAGGATCTGTTGGCTTTGTGGAACATTCCAGCCAGGAAAGAGGCTGCTGTGGGCAGCTACTTTGAAGGACACTACTTTTACTGTGAGTTATTTTTTATAAATTTACTAATATATTTTACATTCTATTAGATTCTGTTTCTTCAGAGAACCCTGACTAATACAGAAGGTTACTATTGCCTGCTACCAAATAGCCTTGTGATTCCTTTTGCTTCCAGCCTTCCAAGCTGGGAAATGAAAGATGAGAAATCAGTCCAACCTAAGATGTGCCCACTGGGAGGAGATGCCTGATCTGTGAGCTTTAGAAAGTGGTCGGTGTATCTGCACGTATTTGCACATGCCAGGAACTTGGCCTGGGCAGGATTCAATCCACTTTCCCAAGAGAAGGTGTGCATGGTCCCATTGTATGGAGTGGTCTCTGTGCCTTCCACTGTAATTCTGCTTGCCTGGGGATTTAAGCTTCTTTGGGGAACAAGTGGAGGATGTCTTTCTCCAAGGAGCACGTGGAGGACGTCCTTCTTCGAGGACCACGTCCTTCTCCGAGGAGCACATGGAGGACGTCCTTCTCCGAGGAGCACGTGGAGGACGTCCTTCTCCGAGGAGCATGTGGAGGACATCCTTCTCTGAGGAGCACGTGGAGGACGTCCTTCTCCAAGGAGCACATCCTTCTCCGAGGAGCACGTGGAGGACGTCCTTCTCCAAGGAGCACGTCCTTCTCCAAGGAGCACGTGGAGGACATCTTTCTCTGAGGAGCACGTGGAGGACATCCTTCTCCAAGGAGCACATCCTTCTCCAAGGAGCATGTGAAGGACGTCCTTCTCCAAGGAGCACGTCCTTCTCCGAGGAACACGTGGAGGATGTCCTTCTCCGAAGAGCACATGGAGGATGTCATTCTCTGAGGAGCACATGGAGGACGTCCTTCTCTGAGGAGTGAGTGAGGACGTCCTTCTCTGAGGAGCACGTGGAGGACATCTTTCTCTGAGGAGTGAGTGAGGACGTCCTTCTCTGAGGAGTGAGTGAGGATGTCCTTCTCTGAGGAGCACGTGGAGGACGTCCTTCTCTGAAGAGTGAGTGAGGACGTCCTTCTCTGAGGAGTGAGTGAGGATGTCCTTCTCTGAGGAGTGAGTGAGGACGTCCTTCTCTGAGGAGCACGTGGAGGACGTCCTTCTCTGAGGAGTGAGTGAGGATGTCCTTCTCCGAGGAGTGAGTGAGGACGTCCTTCTCCGAGGAGCACGTGGAGGACGCCCTTCTCCGAGGAGCACGTGGAGGACGTCCTTCTCTGAGGAGTGAGTGAGGACGTCCTTCTCCGAGGAGCACGTGGAGGATGCCCTTCTCTGAGGAGTGAGTGAGGACGTCCTTCTCTGAGGAGTGAGTGAGGACGTCCTTCTCCGAGGAGCACGTGGAGGATGCCCTTCTCTGAGGAGTGAGTGAGGACGTCCTTCTCTGAGGAGTGAGTGAGGACGTCCTTCTCTGAGGATCACGTGGAGGACGTCCTTCTCTGAGGAGTGAGTGAGGACGTCCTTCTCTGAGGAGCACGTGGAGGACGTCCTTCTCTGAAGAGTGAGTGAGGACGTCCTTCTCTGAGGAGCACGTGGAGGACGTCCTTCTCTGAGGAGTGAGTGAGGACGTCCTTCTCTGAGGAGTGAGTGAGGATGTCCTTCTCTGAGGAATGAGTGAGGATGTCCTTCTCCGAGGAGCACGTGGAGGACGTCCTTCTCCGAGGAGCACGTGGAGGACGCCCTTCTCCGAGGAGCACGTGGAGGACGCCCTTCTCCGAGGAGCACGTGGAGGACGCCCTTCTCCGAGGAGCACGTGGAGGACGCCCTTCTCCGAGGAGCACGTGGAGGACGCCCTTCTCCGAGGAGCACGTGGAGGACGCCCTTCTCCGAGGAGCACGTGGAGGACGTCCTTCTCCGAGGAGCACGTGGAGGACGTCCTTCTCCGAGGAGCATGTGGAGGACATCCTTCTCTGAGGAGCACGTGGAGGACGTCCTTTTCCAAGGACCACATCCTTCTCCAAGGAGCACGTGGAGGACATCCTTCTCCAAGGAGCACGTCCTTCTCCAAGGAGCACGTGGAGGACATCCTTCTCCGAGGAGCACGTGGAGGACATCCTTCTCCAAGGAGCACATCCTTCTCCAAGGAGCACGTGAAGGACGTCCTTCTCCAAGGAGCACGTCCTTCTCCGAGGAACACATGGAGGACGTCCTTCTCTGAAGAGCATGTGGAGGACGTCCTTCTCTGAGGAGTGAGTGAGGATGTCCTTCTCTGAGGAGCACATGGAGGACGTCCTTCTCTGAGGAGTGAGTGAGGACGTCCTTCTCTGAGGAGCACGTGGAGGACGTCCTTCTCTGAGGAGTGAGTGAGGACGTCCTTCTCTGAGGAGCACGTGGAGGACGTCCTTCTCTGAGGAGTGAGTGAGGATGTCCTTCTCTGAGGAGTGAGTGAGGATGTCCTTCTCCGAGGAGCACGTGGAGGACGCCCTTCTCCGAGGAGCACGTGGAGGACGCCTTTCTCCGAGGAGCACGTGGAGGACATCCTTCTCTGAGGAGTGAATGAGGATGGGTTTTCCTTGTCATCACCACCATTTCAAGGACCCTCAACTCTTGGACTCCGCTGTCCCAGGAAGCCCTTGGTCTCCAGTCTCCAAGCATCTGCTGCTCCAGATTTGCTTTCCTCTGCTACTGATGGGCCGTCTGTCCTCTTGAGACTGGAGCCGTTTTCTCCTCAGAATTCCATAGCCTAATCTCCTCTGGCAATGTAAGGTATGTTGACTTTTGGCTATGATTTAATTTAAATCATAGCATTGCAAAGATGGGAGAAATGGGAAACTCAAAGAGAAATCAAGGAAATTAAATTAAAGTTGAACTATGATCTCACAGAAAATGATTTTCATTTTATGAAAGCAGCCTCTTGTATTTAAGAACACTTGTCATTTCCCTCCAAGTCTGCTTTTGCCTGGGCAGAACTGTCTTGTCCCTCTGAGGAGTGCGTGACCTGTTCTGCTCTCTTGAAGGTGGACAAGCAGTTTTTATCGTGGACTAGCACACAAGCATGGCTCTTGTGCATGGGTGCACAGAACAGTGTGTGCATGTGTGCGTGGGTGCACAGAACAGTGTGCATGCGTCTGTGGGTGTGTGGGTGCACGGAACAGTGTATGCATGTGTGTGTGCACAGAACAGTGTGTGCATGTGTGTGTATGTGCCACAGAACAGTGTGTGCGTGTGTGTGGATGCACAGAACAATGTGTGCATGTGTGTGTGGGTGTGTGTGTGCACAGAACAGTGTGTGCATGTGTGTGTGCACAGAACAGTGTGTGTGTGTGCGTGTGCACAGATCAGTGTGTGCATGCGTGTGTGTGTGTGCACAGAATAGTGTGTGCATGTGTTCGTGGGCACACATAACAGTGTGTGCGTGGGTGTGTGTGTGCACAGAACAGTGTGTGCATGTGTTCGTGGGCGCACAGAACAGTGTGTGCATGTGTGTGTGCACAGAACAGTGTGTGTATGTGTGTGTGTGTGTGCACAGAACAGTGTGTGCATGCGTGTGAAGGCCGCAGTGTGTGCATGTGTGTGGAAGCTACAGTGAGGTGTGCACTTGTGCGGAAGCTGCAATGGGGTGTGCACGTGTGCGGAGGCTGCAGTGGGGTGTGTACGTGTGTGGAGGATGCAGTGGGGTGTGTACGTGTGTGGAGGCTGCAGTGGGGTGTGCGCGTGTGTGCAGGCTGCAGTGGGGTGTGCACGTGTGCGGAGGCTGCAGTGGGGTGTGCATGCAGCACAGCAGGAAAATCTCAGCTGCTGATCTTCAAATGTTGTCTGTTTTTTGTTACCATTTGCTTAGAGGTCACTGAGTTGCTAGGCTGGTTGATGAATGAACACCCAGGGATCCACCCATTCCTGTCTCCCTAGCACTGGGATTATAAGCACAGACAACCATCCCAGGTTTTTAAAAGTATATGTTATTTATTTAGTCATTTATGAGAGGAAGGAGAAGAAACAGAAAGAGAGAGAGAGAGAGGGAGAGAGAGCTCTCTCTTACCACCTTTGCCTTGGTTTTCTTTTTAACTTGGGTTCTTGGATCACTGGGGATTCCCTGCAAACAAGCACTTAACTGACCACGCGTCTCCCCAGCCTTTCCCTTGTTCAATCACCACATCGTGGCAGGGCCCAGATTGAGGCGTTTGTTCTCCTCTCTCCCATCGTAATGTGCTTCTCACCCGGGACTTCTTTTGGCTGAACCTTGGGTGCATCCTCACTAGGCATGTCCTTCAGAATTCTGAGTCACACTCATACTCTCTGTTAATACTACCACCCACTATCTCACCTAGATCATGAAGAGTGGTCCTACACATAGTGGTAAAGTCTCCCTACTCAGAGCTGCGCCTGGAGACCATCTCACAAGCCTAGTGGGGCTCTGCCTGACACCCACCCCTGCGTCACCTGGCAACAGAGCAGTCTGCAGTGTGCTTCCTACCTGTATCGACACATTCTTATTTTACTGCCTATGGGAAGACGTTTAGTACCTTTGTTCCACTCTGAACTCAATCCAAGAGAGTTTCCTGCCTCCCCACCTCAAGAATTCCAGAGAGTTATTTTGACATTTCAACAGCTATCATGTTGGCAGTGTGTTTCTTTTATTTCCTCCCCTGACTTGGGTAAAGCTCCAGAGGGCACTGGAGACCCTGGATCGATGGCCAAGATCTTCATTTTTCACTGGCTTTGACAACTGGCTCATAGTTTTCCCTCCTCGCTTGGCCCTCAGATAACCTTTTTCTCTTGACGGAAGATGGGGGACCCTGGTATCCTCCAGGCTGATGGGGTGAGCGGCAGAGCGAGTTCAGCCTTTTCCGATGGGGCTGCTGTCAGATGCATCAAGCCCTGTCCTGCCCTGCAGAGTTGTATGGGGTCTCTGAAGGCTGAGCCTTGAGGCTCTGCAGCCAGCACAGCCCGATCCTGCAGCTGTAAAGCTAGCAGAGCGTAGCTGCACAGATCTCAAGGTAAGTCAGGGCATCCAAAGTCACTCAGTGAGGATATTGCACGGCCAACTGAGGCATTCTGGGAAGATAGAGGCAAGGTTCAGACCTGTTTGAAGAGAAAAGGGGAAAATGTCTGATGCTAGCATATTATGTGCAAATTGTTAATTTTAGAATCAGTGAGCTGTTGGCAGCTTCCTTTCCTTTTTTATGACTGAAAGACAGTTTTCTCAGCTATTAAATCCCTTTCCCCTTTTTTCAAATTCCAACATTAAGATGGGAAGAATCCTTCAAGCACTAGTGTGTGTCCTTACTATGCTGTCAATGGGACAATTGATGACAATGAATTCCTATAAATGGTCAGTGGATGAGAACCACAGACACCCAGATTCTCAGTCCCTTCTGCTCCCAAGGGACAGAGGAGAAGAAGGGCAGGTTTATAAAGAGAGACAAATAGCAAACAGATACCCTGCTTCCACTATTAAGAGCATGGCTATCTACTATGCACCCACACACATGTACAGAAGCAATTAAATAAAGAAACTGTAAAGAAATGAAAAAGTTCTTCAGAAGTCCGGACTGAATCAAGTCAGGGACCACCAAGAAACTGCAGCTCTTGCAGAACCAGGTGAAGCTGCGTGAGATGATAGCCCAGCAGGGAACTTGACCAGATCCCCAGAGAGGGTCACCCCTTCCTCTCTTGTCTCCGCTTCCCAGACCTCCCAAGTCTGCTGGCTTTTCAGTGTTTTCAACCTCCACTCTGCAGCCTCATAGACTCTCAGTCAAGTGTAGCCACTTTCCCACAAAAGAACCAGAGTGGCATCTTAGCAAACATAAATCACACCATGACGGACCCCGCTAATGTCTTTGAATTCCCTTTGACCTGCGGCAGTCTTAACTCTCAAGTCTGACTTTTACCAGAAGACAATATTCATATGGATTTCTGGCACTTGATTCTGATGCTGATAATTGATGGATGACCAGATGGCCACACTGAAATTCGAATGAAAAAGTAATTGACATTTTCAATACTCACTATGGAGGAAAGCTTTGTTCTACCATGAGCCTTGTGCTAACACGTTCTAACATGACTCTAACATGAGTTATCGTCATCTGCTTATGATGATCACAGCTAAGATACATCTTGACTTGAGTTCCTAAAAGGCAAAAGCGAGTGAGACACACCACAGTGCGATGTGAAGCCCTCAGACTTCCCCCTTTGTCTGACTCTTCTGGGTCTATGGACCTTCTGATGACTTCACTGTAATTAAGGAAACCTGCAGATCGGCTCCTTTGTTGTGGCTCACAGACACCTTTTCCATACAGCTAAATGGAGTCTGGTAAGTTGTACACGTGGAAATTGAGGCTGTCATGTACCACCTACCCCTTTCCCGTACATCTCAAATTGTTTTGTGGAAATTCAGAGAGACCATCCTCCTAGGTCCTGAGAGGTCACTGTCTGGCTTTCAAGTGATTAGTGTTTAAAACCAGCTTCTCTTCCAGCAAGTGACTGCAATTTACTATGTCAGCCCAGCATTCTGTAAATGCTTTCTGTGATAAACAGCAGAGAAAAACTAGCACAGAGTTATCCAAGGATCACAGGGCATAGACAGGCAATCTGGCTTATAGAGGAAAACACTGCTATGCATGCTTATGAAAAGGAAACATGATCAGGAGGCAGAATCCCAACATATTGCTACATGAGCCTCCACAACTCTTTTAAAGCAGTGTAGCAAGACATTACATGATGTGCAAATGAGATGTCTAGCTGTTTGTTTTATCCCTCCTCCCAGTACATAGTAGACCCACTGAGAAGATGCCTATGTTGAGGAACAGGCTGGGGCGAGCTGGTGTGGGGGGGGGGGAGGTTTTAGCTCAGCACTGCTGAAGATATCTGTGATGCTCTTGTATTTAATCCCCAAATAAAGTTCTAAGGACCAATGAGCACAAAGTACCTTTCAGAGACTCAAGCTATTTGCTACATTTATGAAGTATAAAGACCTCTGTCTGTCTTCACCTAGGAAGACAACAAGCCCTTCCCAACAATAATGTACAGTACAGATGTTATGCAGAGGAAAATAGATGCCTCCTGTCATTGTCTTTCATCTACACCAAGAATTGGATTTTTTAAAGATTAAATTTATTTTTAAGTGATAACATTTAAAAAATTATACATAAATACGGAGTAGCATGTGATGTTCTGATACTTAATTTATTGTGAGAAGCTGAAATCACCTATCTCCTTAGCCATTTATCATTTCTTTACAGTGGAAACATTCAAGACTCTGCTTCTAGCTTTTTGAAACCTTCAATATATTGCTGTCGTTATTTCTTCTGGGCAGTGGCGTCCCAGAGCTTACTCCTCTGTAACCATGGCTGAGTGCCCTTTGACCAACAGCTCTCCATCACTCTTCCCTCCCTAAGAACTAGCCTTTTTATTCTGATAATGAAGCACATATTCAGAGCAGTCCTCTCTAAGGAGCAGGGCTTTTCAATCTGCCAAGACGTGCGCTTCGCCCTTGGGTGACTGGGAGCGAGGGAGCTTCAGTGTTAGCAGCGCCTCATGACACTGATGTCCAGCTCCAGCTCCGCCCCCTGCCCCCCACCCCCGCAGACCAGCGGCGGTGGTTCTGCTTTCAAAGCGGTTGAGTTTCATGAGAGCCACACCAGAGCATCTCTGGAAGCTAAGGGCAGCTTTAGAGCACTGGGGATAAGTGGCACTTCACACTTGGGCTTCACTGCAGGCCAGACTCCTGGTGAAGGTTTGGCGTCAGGCTGACGGTGAGCACTCGTGACCATGAATCTTCTGCCAGTCTCAGGCCATGTCTGTGAGGGCGGCCCCAGAGAGGGTTGGATGAACACCCCACTTGGACTGCAGGCAGCACCATCCTGTGGTCCCGTGGCTCCCGGGCCAGCTGAACACCAGCATTTGTCTCTCACGGTTTCCACACAGCGGATATGACTTAACAGGACTCCTCTGCGCCCATTCACAGGACGGACTCAAACTGTGAGCCCCAAAAAACACTTTGTTCTTTAAGTGTTTGTGTCAGATGTTTAGTCGTAACTCCGAATCTCAAAACAGGAGCTGCAGAGCTGGGAGGAGTGTGGAGACCAGGGAATTCCAGCATCTGTCGTGTGTCTTTCCTCCAACTGAAGCATTTCCTCTTACAGGAGAAAGAAAACCATTTCTGAGAAGGGGAACCTCCTGAAGCTTAGGAGGTTCTCAAGGCCCGTCCCCAAGATAAGCAGACTGGGACAGGCCAGTCTCCAGCCAAGCTGTCTGCAAGTCAGCAGAGCGCAGGGACCAGGCCAGGCCGCAGCACTTTTCAGCATCTGCCTTTGAGTCACCCCAATGCTTGCCAGCAACCCCCATAATCTCACTGGCTCACTAAGATGGTCTTGGATGGACTTTTTTTGGTCTGTTGTTGGACTCCTGTCTCGGGCGAAAAGACATGTCTCCCCAGGAAGAGTCTTAGAGCACATCCCACTCCAAGTTAGACTTCTGGGGCCACTACTGATACAGGCACAGGGACTTGCTCCCAGGCAGAGCCACGTGCACCCCACTAATGACTACAGGCACAGAGCCGCGTACACCCCAGTAATGACTATAGGCACAGAGCTTCGTGCACCCCACTAATGACTATAGGCACAGGGCTTCATGCACCCCACTAATGACTACAGGCACAGAGCTACATGCACCTCACTAATGACTATAGGCACACAGCTGCGTGTACCCCACTAATGACTACAGGCACAGAGCTGCATGTACCCCACTAATGACTATAGGCACAGAGCTTCGTGCCCCCCACTAATGACTACAGGCACAGAGCTGCGTGTACCCCACTAATGACTACAGGCACAGAGCTGCGTGTACCCCACTAATGACTACAGGCACAGAGCTGCGTGCCCCCCACTAATGACTACAGGCACAGAGCTGCATGTACCCCAGTAATGACTACAGGCACAGAGCTGCGTGCACCCCACTAATGACTACAGACACAGAGCCGCGTGCACCCCACTAATGACTACAGGCACAGAGCTTCATGCACCCCACTAATGACTACAGGCACAGAGCTGTGTGTACCCCACTAATGACTACAGACAGAGCCGTGTGCACCCCACTAATGACTACAGGCACAGAGCCATGTGCACCCCACTAATGACTACAGGCACAGAGCCATGTGCACCCCACTAATGACTACAGGCACAGAGCTTCGTGCATCCCACTAATGACTATAGGCACAGAGCTTCGTGCACCCCACTAATGACTATAGGCACAGAGCTTCATGCACCCCACTAATGACTATAGGCACAGAGCTGCGTGCACCCCACTAATGACTATAGGCACAGAGCTGCGTGTACCCCACTAATGACTACAGGCACACAGCTGCGTGTACCCCACTAATGACTACAGGCACAGGGCTTCGTGCACCCCACTAATGACTACAGGCACAGAGCTGCGTGCACCCCACTAATGATTACAGGCACAGAGCCGCGTGCACCCCACTAATGACTATAGGCACAGAGCTGTGTGCACCCCACTAATGACTACAGGTACAGAGCTGCGTGCACCCCACTAATGACTACAGGCACAGAGCTGCGTGCACCCCACTAATGACTACAGGCACATTGCTGCGTGCACCCCACTAATGACTACAGGCACAGAGCTGCGTGTATCCCATTAATGACTACAGGCACAGGGCTTCATGCACCGCACTAATGACTACAGGCACAGGGCTTCGTGCACCCCACTAATGACTACAGGCACAGAGCCGCGTGCACCCTACTAATGACTACAGGCACAGGGCTTTGTGCACCCCAGTAATGACTACAGGCACAGGGCTTCGTGCACCCCACTAATGACTATAGGCACAGGGCTTTGTGCACCCCACTAATGACTACAGGCACAGGGCTTTGTGCACCCCACTAATGACTACAGGCACAGAGCTTCATGCATCCTATTAATGACTACGGGCACAGAGCCGTGTGCACCCCACTAATGACTATAGATACAGAAGCATGCACCCCACTACTGACTACAGGCACAGGGACTTGCTCCCAGGTAGAGTTCCATGTGAGTGAGGTGCAGCAGCCTTGCAGGACCCGTTCTCTGCACCTGTTTGCATGGTCTCCACTTCCCGTGCGTTGACAGTCTTTCTGGTAATAAATCAGATGCTGCTGAATGCTTGTGCAATTCCCATCTCCCATCTCCCATCTGAAGCTCCGGAGGAGATTTATTCCTGACCGTGAGGCCTGGCTGCTATGCGGACGGTCAAAGGAAAGGTCACTGGCTGATTGGCTGTGGAGCGGCCGGTCCTTCAGGCCTTAAGCGTGGCTATTGCATTGAAATGTGTTCAGCGCCTCCTCAAGGGGCAGAGGCGTTAAAGTTAAATGTTACAGATGTGGCAGGCTGGCAGCAGATGGCCGGGCCTGCGAGGAATGGGGCTGGTGCACAAAATTTATTTTCTGAAGAAAAGTTTTAAGGACAGTAAGGAAAGGAGATTAGAATCAAGTGTCCTGGTCTACTCTCACCCCTAGTGTTCAGCTGTCCCTTTCCTAAGACCAGTCCCCGTCTCTGTGTCTGACCTGGAGGTCATGCTTCAAATGTCTTCCACGGGGCCTGTCCAGGCCTCCATCTTGTAATGATTATTTTTAAATTGTTTTACTTTCAAAGGCAAGGCAATTATACATTTTTTACTTTTTTACTGATAAAATTTTACTTTTATTTTATCATAAATATTACTTTTAATGTGAAGATTTGTGAAGATGGTCATATGATCTAGGAAATAGGAAATTACTCTGGCTGTGAAGTTCCTGTCTCTGGTGTCCTTAAATTGCAGAGTTGGTCACATACAAATGTGTCTCTATTCCAGAGACTCAGCAGTTTGCAGACTTTCCTTGGCCAAACCTAAGATAGTATCAACATCATGTTTTCCCTGTGCTTGGCATTATTAACAAACCAATGTCCTCGTATGAAGGAAGAACGTATGCCCTTTATTAATGGCGCATGGATTTCAGCTGACTTTTTAGTAATGGAGAGGGCTTAAACTAAGGAAGCATCCATTTCTGAATTCCTACTTAGTTCCTTTTGAATCAACGTCTTTAAATGAGTAACTGGTTTTTGCAATAGTAAGAGAAGTGAGAGACGTGCAGTGATGAATCTGAGCCAAGCTTGATTGGTGTGTAGAAGGTGGTACTAAGAGGCAGCCCTGACAGATGTGCCCAGTGACCCTGTGGGCAAAAGGGCAAGTGGACTCAGCGGCTGTCTCCAGAATGACTTGTGTCTTCAGAAGAGTGTATGAAGTGTGGTTCCCAGAGTAGCAGACTGCAATGGGTGGAGCCTTTAGGAGATGGGCCCTGTGCACGGTGTAAGGTTGTTGGGGTTAATTGCTGGAGGGAATTGCGTGAGAACCCAGCCCCTTCCTCTTTTCTTGCTTGCCACCTGTGAGGCCAGCCGTTTCCTTCAAGTGTGTTCCTTGACATTGCTGAGTGGTTATCCCACAGAGCCCTCGAGTAGTCCTTCCATCCAGTCTTGGACTAGACCCTCTGAAGCTGTGAACCCGAAATAATCCTCTGGTTTAAGTTAGTTATCTCAGGTATTCCATTGTAATGATGAAAACTGACTAACCCAGAGAGCAAGGCTGGGACTGCGTTTGGGAGACGAAGCACATGCACAAACCTCACAGTATCACACTGTGCACAGGGTGAAAAGTCAGAGACACTGTTGGGATTGAGACAGGGAAGTGCAGCAGCCAGGATCCCCACACAGTCTTGCTTCACCGGCTGACAGCCAGAGTCCTAGAGACAGCACTGTAAGCTCAGTTCCACAGAGCAGACAGACAGGACTTTTTCCTTAGCCTGGTGTGTCTGAAACACACCAACCGTGTGCGTGTGCATGTGTGCTTGTGAGTGCGTGTGTGCGCGCGTGTGTGCGTGCGTGTTAGACATATTAACCTGTCACAGAATTAATGTGAAACCACATTTGAAAACACTGATGTAGCCGTCATGTTGCACCTTCGTTGCCGCTGAGCCTCAGACGGAAGAGCAGCTTCGACTCTGGAGAGCATAGTGCTCAAAGAGCGAGAGGCCAAGCAGACGGTTCATGATGAGCACAGTGAGCCTGATGTCCCAGCACACGCCGTGGAGGGGACAGACACGGTGAGCAAAGGGGAGGAGGAGAAGCCAGTGTTTCACTCATGTCACACCGACCCGACCGGGATGTGAAGGAGCCGAGGTTTTGACTGCAATGCATGTGTGTTGCATTAAGAATAATCCACGTGTGGCACCATCTGTGCCTGAGTGGAGGAATAGAGGAAGGGTGGGCAGCCAATGATACACTATTTGACGGCGAGCAGCATATGGACCACCTAGGACTGAACTAAGGAAATGGAGTTGTGGGTGGAACAGATCAAGGGATGAATGTAAGAGCAGATGAAGTTCTCCATAATATCAGCAGAGCACACTATTGTAAAAGAATGCAAGGACTGTTTTGCTTGGGTATACTACAGCTCAGAGGACATAAGAGCCCAAGACTTGCTGTAATGGTGGTTAAGGTGGAAACTTTACATTATAAGGCATTTGAAACTGAACTCATTAGATCTTTTGACTCCCTTGTAACTAGACACAGTCTGTTTAAGAAGCACCAGTAACTCGTATGACTTTATCAGACTTTGGAAGTAAATAAAAATATATCCATGGAAGACAACTGAAATGTTAGAAGGAATTTATTGCCATTCAGTAGGTTTATCTCTTAGTTGGCTCAAAATAAATGCCTATCTCATAGTCGAGGTTAAGATTACTAGTTAATATCTAGTTTTTTCTTCTTTGATTCTAAACAAATACATATGATTCATGAACAACATATTTGAATGAATAAGTGACTGACAATTCTCCATTGTTTTGAAATTCACAAGGATGTTGGTAAAGGTAGCAGTGAGAGGCAGCTAATTCCTGAGCTATTCTCTAAAAATGAGCATTGGCTGAAATATAACAGAATTAATGTGAGATTAAATATTACAGTAAGGCCATTATCCCAAGAGGTCACAGTGATGAATGGCCTGTTTAAATGAGGCCACCAGACAGAGCCAATGTCAGAACCTATTAATCCAAGTCCATCCTTGAGACTCCATTTTATGCAGATTAAGCCATTTCTCAGGTTGATGGATCAACATGACTCGTTCTCTAACAAAAGCCAAATCTCTTCCTGTTACTTATCACATTTCCTTGAAATTAGGGCTTCTACTGGGTGGTTACAGGCCAGAATGAACGTTCTAGTGACAGTCAGGATTAAGGTGGGTGGCAGGTGATCATGTGGTCATATTGCTGGACATATTCAAGTGTGGTATGATCACTTCTGAGGAGATGTAAACAAAACTCTGTTGATCAACAACAATCAAAGAAATGATCCCATCCAAGTCTAGTTAGTGAACTTCTGAGTTTTTCGGGGTTACTACAGGAGAATATCAGCCTCACTTGACACTCACCCTAGCAGAGGGCTGGCTGGAGAAAGCAGACAGCTAACCCATGTGAGAGTCGCCTCTTCTCTGTGGTTGTCAGTGTTTGCTTAAGCCTAGGGAGGACCCCTGGAACCCCTAAGGTTCAGGAGCTTCCTGAGACTCCTGAGCTTGCTTTCTTTCTGAGACTTTTAAATTTCTCTGCTTCCAAATCTCAGTGGTTCAGTTCTGAGGAAATAGCTGTAGGCATGTTGGTGCAGTGTAGGTCCTTACTGTGTTGGTACTGTGTAACATCTTTACTTTCTACATTGGTATTGTGCAATGTCCTTTCTCTCTCTGTTTTGGTACTGTACAGTTTTAGTACTGACCTTACTCTCTGAGTTGGTACCACAGGGTCTTTACTGTGTTGGTACTGTGCTGAGTCCTTATTCTCTATGTTGGTACTGTGCCAAGTCCTTACTCTCTATGTTGGTACTGTGCAGAGTCCTTACTCTCTATGTTGGTACTGTGCTCAGCCTTACTCTCTATGTTAGTACTGTGCACAGTCCTTACTCTCTATGTTGGTACTGTGCTCAGTCTTACTCTATGTTGGTACTATGCAATATTCTTATTCTTGTTTTCCTTTAGGAAATGTTTTCCCATTTTCTCTTTAAATTTCAATGTTTTTCTTTTAGTAAATTAAGTGGAAATTCAATGAAATAATTCTTAGCAATTGATATATTTAGACTTTTGGATGAAAAATATATGCAATACATAGGTTTTGGCCTATGTGATTTGCTCAACCAGAAATGACTGCTTCTTATACACTGGTAGAAGAGACTCATGGATAACCTACAAAGCAGACTGACTTTGGGTAATAAGCAAAATGACAGCATGTGGCACCATGCACTCCCACCATGTGGTAGACTCATGGTGAGTTTCTAGCGCTTGGTGGACGTAGTTCACATCTCTGGTCCCAGAACCCTTCTAATCAGGAAGTGTATCCTGCATCAGATGGCAAGGATGACAGGTACCCAGCACTCCTTGACTGCACAACAGCCACACAGGCTTTCAGTGCTGTCAAGGCTGGCCGCAGATGAACAGCTTCCTGGCTCACTTTCACATCACTCAGTATGTTAGTGCTTGGGAGAGGACCTCTGTCTAGTTGATGGTAGGCAGGCACAAGGGCATGCACCAGTGTTCTCCCTTGGAGGACGCACAGGGTGAACTGCAGGGTGACTGCGTTCTGTCCTGTGCTGTCACCAGCACAATTTGTAGCTGTTTCCTTAAAGTGACATGATAGTTTCATGGGAAAAAGTGTCCAGAAAGACTTGCACGTTACCTTCAGATGTGGCCTCTCCCTTTATCCCAGCCACTGCATGTGTTCTTTGTCATTTTCTATGCTCCTGATTGATCCTTTGAACAGCAAGCAGGATGGGAGAGGAAGAAGGTTGGCTTGGTCCCCAGAAGCATCATCTTGTTATTGTGACATGACCCATTTATGTCCCAAGCAGCTTGTTCACAGAGGGCAAAGGCTGGAGCCTGGCCAGACCGGTAGGGAAACCACATGGCCAGCAAGTACTGGATGTTGTTGCTCTAGTAGGAGGTTGTGCATTATCTTGGGAGTGTGAGATACTGACAAAGCCAAGGATGAGGAGCTGCTTATGTATTGAGAAGGCAACTCTGTAAGCACCATTACAAGTCCCACTAAGTCTACGTGACATCCATCTGAAATGGGTGCCCTAGATTTGTTTCAGGAAAGAAAAATAAAGACTTGTGAATCTCTCATTGCAGGTTAGGCTTAAAGGTTGAAAGCTCTGGCAAGGGCACTGAGTTTAAAGTCCTCATGCAGGGCAGTTTACACAGATCGTACTTCAATGGCCAACTGAAAGCTGGGATTTCAGTCTGGGGAGATGACTCAGGGGATGAGACACAAGTGTGAGAATAGTGGTTCAGATCTGAGAGCCCAACAAAAGCTGGACAGGGGTGGTGGCCATCTGTAATCCAGCACTCAGGAGGCAAGAACAGGGAACGCCCTCCCACACCTACATAGGCTGCTAGCTTCACCAGTGGTGAGGTCTGACTTCAATTGAGAGGCTTTGCTTTAGCAATAAATGTGGAGAACTTTCAAAGAAGATTACTGACATTGGCTTCTGGCGTCCACAAGCATGCACACATACATGTATGTGCACCCACACATACCTGCACAAATGTATACAAACGTACATAGATGTGCACATATCCGTATACTTACATGCATACAAAAAGTTTGGATTCATGAAATGTTGCTGAGAATAATCATAGACACCTGATCACATGGACGAGTAGATACGTGAACACCTGGTCACATGGATGGACACATGGAAGCATGGACATGGACATGTGGGAACACGAACTAATGGATGCATGCACGCATGGTCACGATGGTGAACATGAATGCATGGATGCATGGGCATGTGGATGCATGGGCATGTGGATGCATGGGCATGTGGATGCATAGGCATGTGGATGCATGGGCACGTGGATGTGTGGATGCATGGGCATGTGGATGTGTGGATGCATGGGCACGTGGATGTGTGGATGCATGGGCATGTGGATGTGTGGATGCATGGGCATGTGGATGTATGGGCATGTGGATGCATGGGCACGTGGATGTGTGGATGCACGGACACGTGGATGCATAGACAAATGGATGCATGGGCATGTGGATGTATGGATGCATGGACACATAGATGCTTGAACGAATGGATGCATGAACACATGTTTTATGGATCATGGACAAATGGATACATAGATGATGGACATGGATGTATGAATATATGGATGTGTAGACATATGACACATGAACATATGGATACACGGGCACATGGATACATGGACACATGGATATGTGGATGCGTGGAAATATGGATCAACACGCTGTCTCATAATGCCGCCCCTGCTTACAATATTTCCTCTGTGAAAAAACCCCCATGGTTCATTTCAACTCATCTTTGAAGGGAAACTTTTGCCTTCTTTGTGACGCTTTCATTATGTCTGTTTATTTTGCCTGACCTGAGTTTATACTCCTCCTCTCCTCATGCACCTCACGTTTCCATGGTAACCTTAGAGCTCTATTTTCATATATCCTTTCAGGCTTGTGCATTAGGTATCTCATTTCGGGGAAGATTTGAAATTTTGCATTTTATATATAATTTATAAATGTAGACATTTGGTTCTCCATATGTTATCTTGAAAGTTATTGATAATGAGATGTAGGATTAATGAGATGTAGGATATCTTCAAATTATACTAATTTTTTGTCCTACGTGTATTTCAGAATGGGGTTTTGATGGCATAGTTCCACCTATTGACAAGGTCAGGCACACACATTGCCGTGCTTCTCTGACCCATTTGCATTTATCTCATGCCCAGTGCAATACATGGAATGATTTCTGTGTGAGATGAACACATGAAGATGTGTCAGTGGGAAGCCCATGGGGAATCAGATCAGGCCAGTGGGGAGGATACAGGCTCCTAGCTCTGGAGTCCATCATCTCCATTGAGTAGCTATATTTGCAAAGTTTCCTGGAAACAAGAGCAACTATATAGCACAGGGCTGCTGAAGGAATTTACTCTGGAGGAGTCACTGTCCAGCCTTCCGGGCTCTCTGAGCAGGGGCGGCCTTGCTTCAGGTTCACCAAAACGGTGGGTCATGCTCAGGAAATAAATGACAGGATCATGATTCCTGCAGACAGTGCCTGGGGTGGGAGTGCATGAAACTTCGAGAGGGACCAAGGACACCCCAGTGCCGCGGACATGAAATGCTGCCGAGGGAAGCCACGAGCTGCCACGGCACAAGTCTGGTCAGGTGGCAGGCGTGGGCTGCCCAGATCCACACTTTACCACTGATCATGCTCTAGAATGGATGGGCAGAAAGTCTTTGACCTTTTGTTTTGGTGCCAGGTCACGTGTCTGCTCACACGCATGCAGCTCAGCAGTCCAGATGCTTCCTTGCTCCCAATATCCTCTCACCTCGTCAACTGAGCCCCTCATCTGCGTTGTAGCCTACCTCTCTGGACTCACATCTGGGGTTCCGGGCATGCAGGGCTATAGAAACTAGTCTAGGTACATAAAAACAGTGAAAGAAGGATGTTGGTGAGGAAGATGAGTCACATAGTACAGACATTAATTTTGAACCAAGTAGATTATTTCTTTGATTCTGAAAAGTAGTCACGTTCTATATGGCTTCCTATCTTTTAGATCAGAATGCTTTGTTAACTAAATTTCATATGAAAAGTATCCTTTTTTTCTCAGGGAAAATCTTGTCAACGTTCTGAATCAGCATAGGGATCTGGGAACACAGAGAATGTGATGTGTCTGCAAGTGTTCTGGATACATCAATTCTCTTTCAGTGCACATCCAGGAAAGCTGCATGAGTAGAAGAAAGAAAGCCAGGTGTCTGCGAGGGGGTCTGAGGTGCATGTGTACACTCATGTGAGTATGTGTGTGATACATGTGGATGCATGTGCATTTATGCATGAATATATATGTGATAACATGGCTTGCAATTATCCACACACTTTGTCTGTGGGACACAACAAAATCAAGCTATGGTCGAGATGTAGATTTCTTCCTGGTTGACTGACAGTCATAGTTCCAGAAGGTATACTGCAGGTGCAGGGTAGAGTTGTCCTCAATATCCACACTCTGTCATGTATCCTGAGTGCCATGCTACCAACCTGCTAGGCAGGACTTGCCCAAGGGTGCAATGGCAGCATGGTGGCCATGGGGCAAAAAACTGCTTTCTGATTGGATTTAAGGACCCAAGGTTATTCACACCTAGTGTGACTACAGATTGGTTCGATGCCAGTGGCTGAGCACTCAGAGCGAGGAAACTGCTGCTCTTGTTTTGCTAAATGAACTGCAATTGCAAGTGTTATTTTTAAAATATATATATATATATATATATATATACATAATTTGCTGGAACCTTTGTAGAGAACAGGACTGATCTGGAGACAGGAGGTGCAGGTGGAAAAGTATATTGGGGAAAGAGACAAATCAAAGAGGAAAGAAATCGTGCAGGCTAGAAAGCCTGAGACCTTCATCCCTGGATCAGAGCATCTATGTGAACTCAAGGAACAGACAAACAGTGAGGGATTCTGGGACCATGGCTCCAGACAGCTCTAGTTCTAGTTCTTTTGAAAGCATCTGTGTGGAATATGAAATGAAATGGACCTGCCGAGTCTTTAATAGAAGACAAACAAAATGCAGGAGCTGTAGGTCAATTCTGAACACGGAATCTTTTGCAATGCATCGCGGGGTAAGCACTTGCTTGAAGGCCTTAGAACACACAGAGGCTTTGTGTTTTGACCTTGACTAACTCCAGAAAATGCAAATCCGCACTGCAAGAAGCCAGTACCTGGATCCATGATGAAGTAGAAGGGGAGAATGAGCCTTGCGGCAAGTCCTTCCTGCCAAGGAAGGGGGCCTGAGCTCACCTTGGAGGGCTGAGATTTCTGATGTTCTTCCAGGCCTGTGCACACCACAGTCCAGCTCTGAAGGAAGGTGAAGCTGGACAGGACAGAGGCTGCTGGCCTTTCAGCACCGAGTTCCTCGCAGCCTCACGGATTCCTGGGGGGTTGAGGTCAGTCTAAAGCTAGGCACAGTTTAGCGGTTTCTCTGGGCGGAAAAGCTGTGTCAGGGCTTTTAAAAGTATACATGTGAGCTCCACTGAGCAAAGAGCATTTTGAGAGAGGGAGGTGCGGAGCTTCACGTCGGAGCGAGCAACGGCTTTCCTTTCTGTTCCTTCTCAATAAGCATGTGTTCGGCTAAGATGCATGCGCTCACCCTTCTGGCCTGCCTCAGCCCGTGTGAGCAGGCTCTTCATGAGGCCGGCAGCCTTAAGTAATGTCACCAGGGGCGTGAGACGGCAGTCCTGCTCTGTGTCAGTTACTGTGCGAAGGAAGCAAGCGTTTGGGGAAGTTCTGTCCCGTGTTTTATCAGGAAGTATATAGCAACCAGCTTCTGGGAATAAAATCGAGGGAAGCAAACCATTGATGACTAGTTCCACAGCAGCCTCCTGTGAATGTCCTAGCAGCGCTGGCTCAGTCCGCCTTGGCTCCTTCTCCAGTTTGAAAATTCCTTATCGCCAGTTGGCAGCTGACTTTAAGACATCACTGATTTTATTGTTCATCACTGATTTTAACGTTTTAATGTTCCTCTCAAAAATCTGCCAAATCCAAATTGGAATAATCATTTTGATAAGCAGAAACTCCCATCAGTACAGACACAGAAACACATCCAATGTTTACCATTAACTAGTGGTTCTCAGAACGAAGTGCAAGGGCTGAGAAGCGCTGCTATTAAAGCCTTCCACTCTGCAGTGTCTTATGGGCAACTGATAAAAGTAGGGTGGATGGAGTTAGCGCCTGTGTTTTCAATATTTCCGTGTTCTTCATTTTCTTGAGTTTTGAATCAGACTCCTAATCAACTGTATGTGGGAGCTTATTAGATAAGGAACATTCATCTAAAGTTGGTAAACAAACAGAAGAAATCAAAATAAGGACAATCAATGTCATTTCTAGGACTTTGAGGGAAAGTGTAACCAAGTCATTGACCACTGCCTACTTTTAAAATACCAGATTCCAGACCCGAGCATAGCACCTCCAAGTCTTCAGTCATTGTCTTAAGCTAGCATTCCAGGCTGATAGTCCCAAGATGGGGTGAGTTATTATCTCACCGTGAGAGCTAAGACTGCCCCCCAACTAAGCAGTTAGTTGGCTGTGGGAACTGGATTATCCTCTAACTCACGACAACTTCTCCAGAGTCACCTTCACTTTGAAGAGCCACATTTGGGATAATCACCGCCCAGGCCACAGCTGCTCTCATCCATTCCCATGTGGAAACTTACAGTGCTGCTCAGCCCCCCAAAGAAGGCGGGGGACACAGGTCCCCTTGTTTTCCTTAGGTGCTCACCTGGAGTGAATCCTTTCCACTCTGTTACTTCTTCTTCTTTGTCCCTGGCAGTGGGGGCCATGCTTGACTTGTGGGCATCCCTGAATTCAATCAAGGATTCCCAATGGCATTTTACTTTGTCCATTTCAAGGTCAAGGAAGATTCTCACTGCTGGGCATAGTGAATAATGTTCCATATGCATCTTTCTCTTGCAGTCCAGGCAATTTTTAGAGAACAGTTATTTTATTACTTTTAGCTCAGAGCCCATGAGTGTGAGAAGGAATTTTGAGAATGTGTGCTTGTTCTTCCTAACACGCACTGTCCTGCTGTGTGTCTGTCACTGTGGCTGATTCTTCCTGGTCTGCATGCACATGTCACAGCTGTAGATTTTGTCTTCAACACTTTGGACCCTGGTAAATCCTTAGCGTGCAGTTTGTTTCCGAGAGCGGCTGATATTCTCCGTGGATGCCTTGTGGTCAACAAGGGAGGATTATTGATTGTCATCACTAACATCTCAGAGGCAATGACAGACCTGGGGCAGCGAGAGGAAGTGTGGCTTCTGGACAGGGGCTACTTGGTTTGTGTGAAAGATGAGCCCAGGAAGAAGAGCATTTGAGGCGAGTGAGATAACAGGACAACAGCACATCACTAGTCTTACTGACCGACGCATCTCTACTTTACAACAGCAGGAGCCAGGTGCAGCTCATGCACGCAGAGTTCAGTGTGCTGCGCAGATGAAGTAATCAACTTTTTCATATTTGCTCTGGAATTTCCCACGTTCGTTCTAAACGAGTTCTGGAAATCTGTCTTATCAAGTCTCTGGCATACAGGGACCATTGATCACTCTACATCCTGGATTTTCAGGAGCAAACATTTACACTGAACATGTATGTGCACAAACACATCATGCTTCTGTATTAGCATATAACGTATTAGGCAATTGTTAACCAGTTTCCATCTGGTTGTGTTATGCTAAGTTTATGTGTTCCTATCTTGCTCACAAGGATGCCACGAGGCACTTGCTTTCCTGAAATCGACACATGATAAGCCAATATAACAGCTTTGGCATTTTAACAGACATTGAAATTGACATTAGCTGTCCTAAGATAACATGCTTACATTTCTGACAGAAATTGACGGTAAGAATTTGATGGCATGTAGACTTTCCTTTCAATAACTTCACTTTACTATCAGTTTTGTTTTTAAAGAATATGTAGCTGAAGATTTAGGTAAGTCAGAATTTTGCATCTTGTGTTTGCGCAGGTGAAGTCTTCCTGAGACCCCACCTCACACGTCTGTCTGCTCTGGTCTGCTACTGTTTATACATGCGACGTGTGTACAGAGTCTGGCCCATCAGCGAGTATTTGTTCGTTTGTTAGAAACAATTATGATAAGGTGTCATGACACATACAAGCCTAAAGAGAGAAGAGACCAGCAATTACTAGTTATGGCAGAACACAGAAACTGTCAGCAGACTGAGGCTTGTACCTGTTGGTGCCAATTTGCCTTTAAATTGTTGAGATAAATTATATGCCAAAGCAGCTTCAGAAAGGAGGGAATATTTTGGCTTAAAGTTTGAGAGTCCATCCCACCACAGCATGACAGTCACAGTGGCAGGAGCTTTGGGCCACTGGTCATATTGCATTGGCGTCAAGAAATAGAGGTGGATGCTGGTCCTCGGTCTCTTTGCTCGTGCTCTGTCCTCTCTCTTTCTCGCTCAGTCTGGGACCCCACCCCATGGGGGTGATGCTCACATTAGGATGGGGTCTTCACAAGTCTGTTAATCCAGTCTTGAGTCCCTTGCAGACTCACATGCATACCTGGACATTTGTCTCCTAGGTGATCATTGGTATTGTCAACAGTCAACTGTCACAAGCAAATGGTATTTTATTGCCAGGCAAGTTATACAGCTAGTCCAAGTTGATGATTTAAAACATAGCATTTTGGAAAAAATGCAGTCACATGATAAAGTTGGAACTATAGGGGAGAAGAGCGGGTACTCAAATCAGCTGATGGGGTGAAGAAATCAATGTGAACAATTGCAGTTCCTATGTGTGAGGAAATCAGAACATAGCAAGGGAAGTAGAAATATAAACACAGAACTGTCATTTCAGTTGCCTGTGCCTAAGGTAAGAACATAACATAGCTGGGTGAGATATTGACTATGGAAACAGATCTCAACTGTCACTTGACCAGTATATGTATATATATAATAAACTCATAAATAGAGTTTTTATTTATAAAATAATTATGGTGATGTGTTTGGTTTATTTATTTCTCTATCCATGTCCTTATTCTCTTTCCTTTCAATAACTTCAACTTTCAATATCAACTTTCTTGATATCCTTTTCCTTCTCTTCTTTTTTCCTTTGATCAGTTCCCTATTCCTCTTCTTCTTCCTTTTTCTCCTCCTTATCTTTAATAAAATTGAAAAGAAAGTATTTTCAAAATTACCCATGAAAATTAACTGGAAACTTTAAAGAAAAAATATATAATCATTAAAATTTAAAACTCTGCTAATTAAAAATAAAATATTTGAAATTGAGTTTTGGTAACACTAACATACATGCACTTAAAGAAATATAGTGAATAGAAAGGTTGCTGAAGTATATGTACATATATATAGTGCTAATTATTTGTAAAATATCACAATACACAAAATATATACTTTAGATATTTATAGGTATATTTATGAATATGCATGTGGACTATAGGTATAGCAACAGAATGAAATATGCTTGGGAATGTTAAACACCAACTTTGCATTAAGAGTCATGGTTATAAAAGAATAAGAAAGACACAGAAATATCAACTCAATGGTATTTTCTTGCTTAAAACTGAAGGACCCAAGTCAACGAGAAGACTCCTATCCTATTTCTACAGCTGCCATGGAATGTGCTTGTAATCCCAGCACTCTGGAGATGGGGAGGAAGCCTGAGGTAGAAGTCATCCTGGGCTGACTAGTCCAATCCTGTCACTCCAGAACCGGTGATTCAAGTTCAGTACAGATGTCCTACTTCACAGCTAGGCCGTTGTCCTGATAAATCAATCATAAGTGGTAATATTGTAAGCCATAGCTGCTCTTGATACATCTGCCCTCCCAATCATCGTCGTCAGCTGCCAGCTCCCTGCGTGGTCACACAACCTGCTGTACTAAACTGCTTCTCTCCAGAATCACAAGAGGCACTGGAAATGTGAGCTGCACCTCACCCACCTGTCTGGATAAGGAAAGCCATCTAGAAGCTTCTCCCTCCTTCAGCATCCTTGTCTCTGGATCCAAGACCTACTTAAGGCTCTTTCCCTTCTAGTGCTCCTTCGAACACCTCCTTCCCGGTTTCTGAGATCCACCGCTCAAAAATTCTCCCGTGCTCTTCTCAGTGTGTTGCCGTCCTTCCCTCACCACCAGGGCTGACGGCAGCCCTCGTCACCAGTAAAGAAGTGGCGATGGAAGTCAGTCCCTGACTTGCCCCTGTGCACCAGCAACAGCCCTGTATCCCGTGGTAGGGCGTAGGGAGCAGGGTCCTCCCCAGCTTGACCTCTGGACATCGGCTCCCACAGCCCAGTTTGAAGTTCTTCAGCATAGTGATTGCATTAAATCACACCCTGGTCAGAGTCTACAATCCCAAGTACTATATTGTAACCATTATTCCTACTCTGCCAATATAGCTACCATAAATTCTTCCCCACATTTTATGAAAATTATATTGTAAGTTCTACTTGTGGGTAGTTCTGAGTGGCACTTCTGAGTCCCTCCGTGGTTTTCTTAAGGTTTGAATGGAGGGCAAGGGTTGGATTGGGGGAGTGACATTCACTTGTGGGCTTTTGTTTCTTTGTTGTTCCCGCTGTGTGCTGGTCAGACAAGGCTCCTGGGACCCTCCTCTGCCTCTGTGCCAATCCATTCATCACTCACAGCATCATCGATTATCTCTGTGCTGCTGCCTCTTGAGACATGCTGCTTCAGGGTCAATAGAGCTGAGGGACGACGCTCATTGTACGAATACTGCTGGGAAGGGCTGAGTCCAAGCCGGAGACACGGCTCCTTTCTCTGCAAGCCAGACTGCAATCACTCATTTTGTGTCTGTAAGCATTGAAGATGAGAATTTCCAATTAAGGCCAGCACCATCATAGGCATTTCTACATCTGCTAAGTCAACACAGCTATGTTCAGGTTATTCACTTTATAAGAAGCTTTTGAACCCACTGACGGTGTGCCAGGCGTTGTGGTAGACTGTGGAGAACAAAAGAAGAAATGTGATATGTGGATTTGCTCTCAAAGTATTTGCACTAATCATAAGACTAAAAAAGCAAGCAAGCAAGCAAATGGATAAATATCAAAGTAAATAAGTTTGCTCGCTAATGGTAACACAAAGCAGAGCTTAATTAACAGACCACTGAATTATGCAGCAGGAACAGCCATGTCCTTGAAAGCAAGAGAGATACAACAGGCAATAATAAATAAGGGACGCCAAGGAAGCCTGCTCAGATCTCAGCATCTGAGTGCATGTGTCCAGCTTGGGAGAAATCTGCTGCTGTGGGCAGGTCTAGGAAGGGACCACCCGAAGCCTGTTCAAGAAAGGGTGGGGCCAACTCAGGAGGGAACAACACTGCACTGGGTGCCTACAGTAGAAGCGGGTGACTTGGAGCCAGAAGACCAGTGACAGGGGCTAAGCTTATGGGTTTGCCAGACTCCAGGTCACGTCTGCAGAGGAGAGAAGCCCTCTCTAACTCCCCAACACACTTGAGTGACAATAGGAATGAAGGGAACATGAAGCCCAGACTGTGTGATTGTGAGAAGGTTACAAAGCCCTGGGTGAGGATCCCACCTAGCCAGAGCCTGGGGAGAACGAGGGGAGTTCTGGGAAGGGTCCCATGAGCAGAGCCTGGGGAGAATGAGGGGAGTTCTGGGAAGGGCCACCTAGCCAGAGCCTGGCTTCTCCAAGGCCGCAGCCTCACATCAGGACCAGCAGACTTGTGATGGCCTCATTTGGCTCTGTTCTCCTCCTAGTGTCGGTCATCCACTCTTGCTTGCGTATCAAGGTTCTCTGCTGGGAAGGGTAAACCACCAAATCCTAGGTAAGTAGCACCTAGCACCTTGACAGGCACACAGCAGTGCTCCATCCGTGTCAACTGACACGATGAGAGAGAGGACAGGATGGACGAGAACTGTTTCTGTGGGGGGTCTCATTTGCATATCGTCGTGTAGAAAATGTGATAATTAGCTTCTGCTAAAGGGAATACGGATTAAAGTTTTGGTGCCAAAGAACAGTAGAAAATGCGTCTCCCAAGACATTAAATCATGCACCAAAGGAAAAAAAGAAAAGAAAATCTTTGCTTCTGTATTAAGCACCCATAGGGCTAATGAAAGTTTGTTTACGAACTCTATGGAAAGAGTGATTCCCATGGACTCTAATATTATTATATTATCCCAAAGGCTTCCTCCACCCAGTGCCAACACTCATGATTTTAACACTCATGACCAAATTCATGATCCAGATCAATATTCTTTTCATATGAGTACTTGCTGGAGTGGCCACACTCTCATTCCACTGAAACTCGTGATATTTAAAGTATCTGTGGATGTTGCCGCGGGGAGCAGCATTCATGGCTGGTTAGATCCATGTTGTGTATCTGATAACTCTATAGAGTTTATGTTTCCTTTAGCTTCATGACAGAAAGTCTTAACACGGCGGCAGGTGCTGCCATGCCAGGATTAGGTTCAGATGCCGTTCTCGTGATCATCCCTTGTTCTGCAAAAAGTTGGCGGTACAAGCTGTGGTTCATGTTTCACCATTTATGACCAAGGGGTGACTTAACTACGGTAAACATTGAGGATGTACTTGTATCCTGTATGCTGCACAAACATAATGTTTTGAATGGAAGGTGCCTGAAGTTTCCAGCATGCTTATATTCAGCCTGGAAAGACGTCCAACACAGCCTTCTTGGTGGGATTAAAGGTGCGGAGCAGCCCAGGCTTGATTCTTCAGGGACTGGGAGGCTGAGGCATCCTTACAAGGGGTAGTGGGAACTGTAATGACTCAAGGCGGCTGGCAGCCATGAACAGCCACTTGTCACGTGCCATGCCTCACGTGTGCTTAGGTGGCAAAGCCAGAGACCTGCTTGATTGCAAAAGGCGCGGCTTCCATTGCAGGAGGAATTAGGTCCCAGCACTCACTAGCTGGGCCATGCTTCAGAGTGTCGGCGGCCACAGCGAGTCACAAGGCTAAGCGGTAGCTCTAAAGAGGGGCCTGCCATTTGAACGCCCACAAAGCCGCCGTACTGCAGGAGGGTCCCACCAGAAGCACGTTTAGAAGAGTGTGCGGGGAGTGGGAGGAAGGAGGAGCCACAAGGAGATCCGTGAGAATTGGGGGCGACAGAAACCTGAGGCTGAAGAGGACTGTGCTTCGCTTTGGACTCTGTTCCTGAACCCAAAACACTTTTTTCTACTGAAGACCCTGAAACACGAGGGACGTGATTACCTGGCCTGGCCCGGGAAAGGCCTCCTTCAGATTGGAAGCACACCTTGCTAAGCAGGCGCCCAGAGGCCTGGCCCGAACTTGAACTTACTGCTGGTCAACTAGTCTGACCAGCACGGGCTGCATCTGTCTCTTTGGACCCCTGTCACTGTGGAGGACCTTGTTTTTTACAGGATGGGAGCTCTACAGCCTGTGGGAAGGGGAGGTTGCCGTACAAGTCACTCTGCATCACTGTAAGAAACACCAGAGTTAAATCGGCTTGTAAAGAGAAGGGTTCAGTTGGGCTCACAGTTTTGGAGTTTTCGGTCCATCTTCAGCTGTTCCAATTGTTTCAGGCTGTGGCAAGACAGCTAATCCCAGTTCATAGCAGAGCAAAACCACTTGTCAGGGCGCCATCCGGCCATCCCTTCGTGATTACACTGTTTCGCCTTGAAAGTCTCTACACGGTCCTCCCACCCCATGAAAGATGAAGGGATGTACCCGCCAAGACATCAGTAACTGCAACGCTGCTGTGATCCTCTGATTGTTATGACTAACTGGTGAGTTTTCTCCTCCTTATAAGCCTCCTCTTTTTCTTTCGCATGATGACGGGGAGGTCTGGTCTCCCCAGGGAGCCTAGGTAGTGTTGGTAATAGCTGCTCAGAAGCATTCTGAGTTTCTCCCCTTCCTAGGGACAAGCCACCATGAGGCCTGCCGTTCTGTCAGCACCAGCAAAGCATCTACATTGTGTTTGGTGACAGAGGGTGGGTACATATGACAGGGAGGGTCTTACTGGGTTTGAATGAATGCATTTCATTTCATATTTGGCTCTGAGCAAAGATCTTCCCTAAAAATGAAAATGTCACATTTCTTACTGTTGAAGAGAGCTTTCAATTTCTCATTTTCTATACATCAATTCTAGAAGAAGATTGTATCAGTAATGCTCACACTTGGTTTTAATTAGCAGTCATTTCTGAACTACTCCATGAAAAGCTTTGCAAAAGAAATGGAAAAAACTCATAAATATGTCAGTCTTGGTGCAAAAAATTTTTTCCAAGCTTCATGGATTGGAAAAGTTTGCTGAAGTAGTGGATTTTACACTTTTTTATGTGGCCGTCTCTCCTCCATCCAGCCCATCTGTCTTGTTTCAATCTCCCGAAGTCTTCAAACTCTATCACATGCTGGGCTTGTGCCTGACTCTCTCAATCACCACTTTTTCCTCTCTATGCTCTCCAAGTCACAGAGAAAATGGACAGTTCTCATGTGCAGCTGGAAATTTTCCATTTATTGGCTATAGGAGTGCAGACAAGGAAAACCTCTCTGAAAGTCATCTTGGGCAGAGAGAACAGAGCCCTGAATTATTTAGTGTGGTGTTTGGGGTCTCACAGGCAAAGCAAGGCTGGTCCTCAGAAATAGTCTGTCCAGGGAAAATGCTCTAAAATAAATTCAGTGAAATTAAGTACCATGTACCTTCAAATATATGCTATAAAGCAGGAGAAATAAAAATAATGCATGCATTGCAGTTAATAAGTAAAAGATTAGGTCTCTGGCATTTTTTCTCTTTCCTGTCAGTCTACATAACAGACAGTTATCTCCAGTTCACTCCTTTGACAACTATTAATTGAAATTTAATTATGTATCGGGTACTGCAATAAGCTCTGCTATTTCAAGGAGGAGTCAAATACTGTCATTATCTGCAAAGAACTAAGGACTTGAGGGGGAGGTAAGCCAAGCACTCAGAGCAGCAGATAAGTACAGCAGTGGATCCTGGACATCCCAGGAAAGCACAAAGGGTGCGAGCACCCATTTGAAGGCAGGACCTGCAGCATCAAGCGTGACCACGCGGAGGATGCAGTATCAAGGGTGGTCACATGGAGGATGCAGTATCAAGGGTGGTCACGAGGTGGATGCAGCATCAAGGGTGACCACAAGGTGGATGCAGCATCAAGGGTGACCACGCAGAGGATGCAGCATCAAGGGTGACCACGAGGTGGATGCAGCATCAAGGGTACCACGTGGAGGATGCAGTGTCAAGGGTGGCCACGAGGTGAATGCAGCATCAAAGGTGACCACGCGGAGGATGCAGTGTCGAGGGTGGCCACGAGGAGGATGTAGCATCAAGGGTGGCCACGCGGAGGATGCAGTGTCGAGGGTGGCCATGTGGAGGATGCAGCATCAAGGGTGGTCACGTGGAGGATGCAGTGTCGAGGGTGGCCATGTGGAGGATGCAGCATCAAGGGTGACCACGAGGTGGATGCAGCGTCAAGGGTGGCCACGAGGAGGATGCAGCGTCAAGGGTAGCCACGAGGAGGATGCAGCATCAAGGGTGACCATGTGGAGGATGCAGCGTCAAGGGTGGCCACGAGGAGGATGTAGCATCAAGTGTGACCACGAGGAGGATGCAGCGTCAAGGGTGGCCACGAGGAGGATGCAGCGTCAAGGGTGGCCATGAGGAGGATGTAGCGTCAAGGGTGGCCACGAGGAGGATGCAGTATCAAGGGTAGCCACGAGGAGGATGCAGCGTCAAGGATGGCCACGAGGAGGATGCAGTATCAAGGGTGGCCACGAGGAGGATGCAGCGTCAAGGGTGGTCACGAGGAGGATGCAGCATCAAGGGTGGCACGAAGAGGATGCAGCGTCAAGGGTGGCCACGCGGAGGATGCAGTGTCAAGGGTGGCCATGAGGAGGATGCAGCGTCAAGGTGACCACGAGGAGGATGCAGCGTCAAGGGTGGCCATGAGGAGGATGTAGCGTCAAGGGTGGCCACGAGGAGGATGCAGTATCAAGGGTAGCCACGAGGAGGATGCAGCGTCAAGGGTGGCCACGAGGAGGATGCAGTATAAAGGGTGGCCACGAGGAGGATGCAGCGTCAAGGGTGGTCACGAGGAGGATGCAGCATCAAGGGTGGCACGAGGAGGATGCAGCGTCAAGGGTGGCCACGCGGAGGATGCAGTGTCAAGGGTGGCCATGAGGAGGATGCAGTGTCAAGGGTGGCCATGAGGAAGATGCAGCATCAAGGGTGGCCATGCAAAAGATGCAACGTTAAGAGTGACTTCACGGAGGATGCAGCATCAAGGGTGACCACATGGAGGATGTAGCGTCAAGGTGACCACAAAGAGGATGCAGCATCAAGGGGACCATGAGAGGGATGTGATGAGTCGCACGAGGGCTGAGGAGACGTTTATCCAGCTGTGGAAAGGCTGCTCAGGAGGCAGGATAGGTGTGCACACGGCACAGTGTAGCAGAGATGAGTCTGGGAGCTGCAGGACTCTGACACAACTCCAGGGGGTGTTGTTTAGGTAGCAGTGATACTTGGTGCTAGGAAAGTAACAGTGCTAGTTTGTGCAGCTCTTTCTTGGGTGGCTGTGGACTTACTGAAAAAGATTGAGAACTCTTTTTAAAATCTTTATTGCAGAGTTCACGCAATACAATAGCTACAATATGAGAATCCATATAATAAGGCAAAGCCATAACTAATTCTACATACCACTAAAATGTGTATCTTCGATTATTTCTAAATATTTATTGAATGCTTGTGTGTCCTTCATAGCAACAGGGAAGGAGAGACATAGAAGAGACAGTCCAGGTTCTTGAGTGCTTGGGCGTCTTGAAGTTACAAATACTGCAGCTGCCTCAGTGAAGGCTATGTCCCTAGGCATTGGAACTAGAGTTCCTTGCTGGTGTCAGGCAACAGGTCCAGCTGCCTTGTGAGAGGTGACAGGAGGTTTCCAGAAAGAAATGGGGCTATAAAGGAGCCGGAGAACATTTTGGGTGTTGGGAGCAGCTTGTACAAAACCTTAGCAGAAGGGAAAGGTAACTTTTGAAATTACTGCAACAGCAAGGAGGTTAAAGGGTTAAGCAAATCTGATTTGGAAGAGCTAACTTTATCTTCTTTGGAAAATGAAATGGAAATATCGGTTTACCAACTATGAGAGGGTGTCAGCTCCTGACCTACTGTGAGAGTCTTTCAGATCCTGACCTACTGTGAGAGGGTGTCAGCTCCTGACCTACTGTGAGAGTCCTTCAGATCCTGACCTACTGTGAGAGGGCATTAGATCCTGACCTACTGTGAGAGTCCTTCAGCTCCTGACCTAGTGTGAGAGGGTGTCAGCTCCTGACCTACTGTGAGAGTCCTTCAGCTCCTGACCTAGTGTGAGAGGGTGTCAGATCCTGACCTACTGTGAGAGTCATTCAGATCCTGACCTACTGTGAGAGGGTGTCAGATCTTGACCTACTGTGAGAGAGCTTCAGCTCCTGACCTACTGTGAGAGTCATTCAGATCCTGACCTACTGTGAGAGGGCATTAGATCCTGACCTACTGTGAGAGTCCTTCAGACCCCGACCTACTGTGAAAGGGTGTCAGCTCCTGACCTACTGTATGAGGGTGTCAGATCTCTGACCATCTGTTTTGACAATGGCCTTTGTGCAGAGAAGCTCTCATTAGAATGCCAATTATTGCTGAAATGGGTAGTGATTCCCATGTGGTGACATAACCACAGTGAAAGCAATGGCAGAGATAGCGTTGGAGAATTAAACAATGTTATAACAATGAGAATAAAACTGAGATTATACATGCTTCTCATTTGAAAATGTAGATCGAAGAGAAAACATCAAGTGGGTAATGTCTTCATTTTAGAATCACTATTTATCCCTACCCTGCAGCTGCTGTTACTGCACTATTATCTCGATGATTAAACTTTCCAATTACATGTTGCATTGTGCTGGGCTCATCTAGTCGTTAGTGAGCTCTCTCACACACCGTGAGGAAAACAGAACTGAAGACAGCAAGGCTTATTGGCTCCTGGCTCCTCTCACAGGGCCACAAACTGTGGCTCTACCCATGGGTCTACAGGCCACAGCTCTGGCCCCGTGCTGGCCTGTCCACCCAGGGGTCTGCCGGCCGCGGGCCTGTCCACCCACGGATCTGCAGGCCATGGGCCTGTCCACTCACGGGTCTGCAGGCCATGGGCCTGTCCACCCATGGGTCTGCAGGTTGTGGGTGACCTTGTCAGAGCCACAGAAGAGCCTGTTTCTGCCCTGTGCTGGTGAGGTGAACAGCCAGCTACTTTGGAGGTGACGGTGTTCAGCCTCCGTCTTTGGCAGCTTCTAGAAGGCAGGGTGTGGCTCTTCGGGAGGAAAGTGCCAAGGTGCCCGCAGGAGGAAGGCGCCATGCCCTTTCCAGTCGGCCTCCCTGGGGAAGCTGCAGCCAGGGTGGCTTCCTGGGCCTGTGAACTCACGGCTGGAAGAGGAGCCGTAGCCCACTCTCTTGCTGCGGCCCTGGAAAGTGTCTACGGAGTAGGAATGGCGTGGTGGGACCATGTGGGAAGAAAGTCTCGGGAAATGAGAAGAGACTGTGTCACTGACAAGATTGTCACCGGTGACAGTTAGTGGGATGGAGAGCGAGTGGCCAGTGACCCGTCGTCATGGCTATAGCGAGGCCGGATCAACCCAGAAGATGCCAAGAAATTCTTTGTCTCTTTCCCTCCCTCCCTCCCTCCCTCCCTCCCTCCCTCCCTCCCTCCCTCCCTCCCTCCCTCCCTCCCTCCTTCTTTCTTTCCCTCTTTCTCTCCTTCCCTTGCTTCTTCCTTCTTCTTCCCTGTCCTTTCTTTCCTTTCTTCCTCCATTCTTTCCTCATACAAATCTGCATATATATGCTTGACAGCAGAGCCTGCCTACTGGGACTTCTTTTCCTAGAGACCCAACTTTCCAGCCTCCTCCTGGTCTTTAAGCTTCACTTAAAGTGACCGTCTGCTGAAGATCCCCTCTGTTTTCCTGGACACCCAACTCTCCAGCCTGGAGTCCAGGTCACGATCAGCTTTGTGACCTTCTGCAGAAGGCACTCCGCTGCACAGCCAGGATTCCCGGAGCGCGGTCTCCTGCTTCAGGAATCAGCCGCACCGCACAGGGCAGTTGCTTTCGTGCTCAGCTTCTTAAATGTTAGTTGGGCGAACCACTTCCCTTCTTCACCTGGGCCTTGTTCTGTTTCCCTGAGAAGCAGACAGGAACATCTTGCAAATCAGTTTTGCGAACGGTCAGGATGAAGAGCAGACGCTAGGGAGGGAGAACGAGATAACCTTGGTTCAAAACCTGGGCATGTCCAGGAGCCGAAGACCAGCGCTAGCAGCTCTAAAGCAGCAAATGACACCACTAATCGCCGTGGGCATGACACTTCGGTCACACTGCGGAGGACTGGGTCAGTGATGGCTGCTGTTGTTTATACTGCTCAGAAGATGCTGTGCAAGCCCGAGTCGCAGCCCCTGGGACGTCCGCAACGAGGTCTCATTCCAGAACCTATCATGTCTAGTAATTCTGAAGGGTTTGTCATTTAAGCAAGATTGTGTTTCAAACCAACCAAGTTCAGATGTGTGACCTACCTGACTAACCACCATTTCTCAGAGGGAAGAGACAAGAGTATTTGCTGTAGATAAAACTTGGTCACTGATGGCTGTCTTTTATGAACCGGAAGACTTGAGTAAGTGAAGCACACCGGAAATGCACTGCCCCAGTGAGAAGACATTATGGATCATGTTCTGAGGACTTGAGAGTTGTCAGACATTGGCAGTCACATTCTAATTTCTCTGGGGACTGCTTGTAAGTCTTAGAAGCATCCCTTGCAAATTAACCTGTTCATGCTCAGGCTGAATTCAAAGTGTGTTCAGCTGGTTACTCAAAGAAATGTAAATGGGGTCCAAGCTACCTATTTATGTAGCACCAGAAGGCAGGTGTTGCGGAACAAAACAATCAGAGATTGGTGATTATTCTGTGCTACATCACTACAGTACAACTGGACTGTGCCACACTGAGAAGACTATTTTAGCTATCTGCACCAGTAACTTCTTTAGCTTGATGTCTTACTCCTGAGGAGAAAATGATGATGAAATTAAGTTACCAGGCAGATGACAAGATGTTTTCATTTGGTATTCGAGCTAAGAGGAAATACTAAGGCTTTTTTAAGGGAGGGGAACTTCTCAGTGAAATGCTGCTCAGCTGCAGGTCCCATGTAGATAACTGGGTAAGGCTGGACAGACATTTGCCATTTTCCGGAGGAGCCATGACCGCATGGACCACGACACGGGCCATGGAGTACTGGGCGTGGATTCCCAGCTACCGTAACCCATGATTCTTAGGTGGCAGACAGACAAGAACCACAGAGGCCAAGGAAGTCCTGCACAGTGGGTCTCCAAGGAGGAGCTTCCAAGTGTCCTGCTTGGCAGGGGGACACAGTGTAAGAGCGACCAGAGGAGTCCAGGGCAGATGTCCCTCACCTTTGTCCTGACCAGACCAAAGAACCCAGAGTTCTCCTGCTTCTAGAATGGGTGCAAGAGTTCTCAGAATTTTAGAACTCTGACTGAATTTTTATTATGAATACTATTATTATTACTATTATTACTGTTATTATTTTGGGAAGAGATTCTAAGTATATGAATCACTAGTAGAAATAAATCTCTGTGCGCGTGTGCATATATGTATGTGTTTCCATATGCATATGTACGTACATTTGTGTGTATGTGCGTATGTGCTTATGTGTATATGTATGTGTTTGTATGCATGGGATGTGTGAGGGTGTGTGTACCATGGTGCACACGTGGACACAGGACAATCCTCGAGTGCTGTTTATGAAAAGACATCATGTCTCTTCGAGCTTCTGATGAGCCTGGCTGGCCTGTGAACTGCTGAGGTTTGGGGTCCCTACCTCCCAGGTCAGGTCCTATAGCCACAATAGGATTAAAGACACTTCTACCATTGGAACCAGTGATCACGCGGGATCTGGGAGTCTGAACTCCGGTCCTTACAGTTTTGTGGCATGAGTTTTGAGTGCTGAGCTATCTCCCAAGTATGGAAATGAAGTTTGAATTGAGAGTTTTCATCCTTCAAATTGTGCATGTATAGAAACAGTGGTGCTTTGTAAAAGGTATGTATAATTGTTGTTAGAAAAAAACAGGCCAGAGCAGCCACTTGGATGAAGATGTATGGGTTAATTGCCAAGTCCGCATCTCACCTGCATCTTTTATGTGACAGATATGAATGCTTTATAGGTAACGAGGTCCTCAACAGGAGAGTTATGGCCTAGCAACCTGACATTTGTAAAGCTGTAAAGTGCTGGGGGGGTTTACAAGTGAGGTGAGCTGTGCTCCTGCATATTAACACAATTAGGCCCTGACGCCATGTGAGGAATAAACAGCGTATTTATAGCACTAGGAATCTTGAAAGAATATTTAAACAGACATTGCAATTTGCATTTTAATCTTCTCCTGAGAAAATCTTTCTATTTGTCATGAAGCTTCCAGGATCTGTAAGTCAGTTCAGCTGCTCCAGCAGCCTCTGCTCTGTGCTGTGCTTGGAGCGGGGCTCTGATGTCACGCTCGGCCTGGGAGCTGATGGGACTGGGCTGGGGTAGAGGGTTGCCCGCTTCTCTGTGGACACTGGCAGGGTGCATAAAAAGCACCGTGAGGAAAAATGTAACTGTGGTTCAACAGACGACTGCTGGCACAGGCAGCAGGGAAGGTGACTGGGACGGCTTCCAGGGAAGCCAAAGTCCGAAGGAAGCGCGGCCCTGCTTGCTGGCAGGGGCTCCAGCTCCGGCACAGGCTGGGGAAGCCGCACACAAGGGAAGAGCTGTGCTCGCAGCCCACGTGGTCGTCAGCAGAGGCAGTCTCTGACTGTTATAGGGAGACTCTTTTTACTCCAATTTTAGCTTCACGAAAGAATGTGAATGTCCAATGGGGTTTATTATATGAGTGTGAAATATGCTGCAATTACGAACGCAAAGGCAGATTCTCGTGGTTGACTACCTTCACATACACCCAGAAAGACCCAGGGCTCGTGGGGGGCTATGTCATCCCCTCCCATTTACTGTGATTAAGGTGATATTTATTAGTTCATAGAGCTTTCTTTGCTGATCCAGAGCTCTTGGGAGGCAACTCTTCCGTTTACTCAGCATAATAAGGTACAAAACACAAGGGCCAGGAAGCCTCTGCTTTAAAAGAGAATCTGGGGGACACAAGAGCACGGAGCTCTGCTTCTCTGGGTTCAGGTCCTTGAGACAGGTGTTAGATACACGTGTTCCTCTTTCATTTATTTCTCTCTGCAGGAGGTCCCTGCGTTTCCAGCCAGGAAGCGTTCTGAGCCATCCCTGTCTGTGCAGTGCTGTGCCTCCAAGCTCATAATTGGACGGTCTCTGCAGGCCTAGTCAATGCCGCTTTTCCCTCCCCCCCCTCCTGTTCTCATGTCTTCTTTCTGAACCACGTGTGTTATGATCATTGTTTGGGGATTGTGGAGGCATTGGGAGGTAGAGATTCCCTAACACTTGTTACCAAGCCTCCTGGAGAGAAGGCGTGCATGCTTTTAATTGCCTGTATAGAATGAGTCCCCCAACCTAAGCTGGAAAACAGTGGCAGAGGTGGGGTGAGGTGCGTGAAGGCCAGGGAAGCCCTCGAGGGTGGGCATGTCTTTGCACACGTGACAGAACTGCTTAATGTGCACTTTTAAAAATGTCATTTTCTTATGTATTCAGAATATTCACGAGGAAGTAGTTTTCTAAAATATTTACATGTCGAGCAGGTACTTTCAAATTTTCAGTTGAGGTTTTGTAGGGATCATGCGCATGAGCTTCCGCTCATGTAGTTCATGGTGCTGACAGACAAGAGAATTCCCGAGCTTCGGTTAATCGGGAAATATAAGAATGTGACAGGCATGGTTTTACAGCTAGACTAATAAAATTAATTTCAATGATTCCTGATAAATTAGTAGTAATTCAGCGCTTCTTAAAAAGCAAGGTTCTAGAGAGCCATGAGGAAGCAAGGGCTTTATCATGTCTCCCCGAATCCCTGGGGCCCACCTTTCTTCATCTGCAATGCCATAAGCACTCTCCACATTCAGCATGAGGTCTGCAGGTCAGGTGGCACAGAACGGAGCCAGGCTGGCACTTAGTAAGAGCGGAGGCTGTTTCTTGCCTCCCACCTGGAAGTCCAGGATCACAGAGGCTAAATGCCTTGCTCTGCACCCTTGGCTCTAGCCGCGGGAATGACTATGTCTTCTCTTCCTGGAGGTGCTTCTACAGCCCCTCTGTAGCTTCTGCCAGCCCAGTGTGCTGAGTCATGCATCAGGTTTTAGACAGATTTTAATAGGCAGTGGTAGACTGACATCTCCGAGGAGGCTCACATTTGAACAAAGACCGCTGGTGATTTTGTTTAAAGACATTATTATAAAGAATTCCAGACGCGTGAGCGTCTGCTTTGCAGTTTTCACAGGGCACTTCATGTTGGATAATTCTTAGAGAATAGCTTCATGTCTTAGGACCTCAGATACTGGGAAGTCCGAGGTTGAGCTCTGCCATCTGATGTGGACCTTCTTGCTCTGTTGCCCTAGAATGGAGGCCAGAAGGGCGAGGGACAGCTGAAGAGAGAACGGGACCAAACGGGCAGCTTCTGGCTGACCCTGTGATTCATGCACACAGTGTCTGAGAAGCTCCTCCCACGCTGATGTGTGGGCGTGTTCCACTGCAGTAGCCTTAGGCAGGAAGCGCCCACAGGAAGCCCTCCGCTCCCACACTGGTGCATGGACATGTTCCTTCCACAGCGGCCTTGGGCAAGGAGCCCACAGGAAGGCCTCTGCTTCCACATCTGAGCCGATGAAATGCCACTTCCAGATCCTCACTCACTCTCAGCCACATGTTTTCCATCCTAGATTTAAGGCCACGGTTCTAGGTAATTTTCCTAAGTAATTTTATTGTGAACATAGTTAAACTTAAAGCAACAGAATTTTGCTGATAAAATTGGTAAGTTCAGAACACTGAGATTGGGAGGTGTGACCCCCCGGAAGGCAATCATCTGTTTGATTTATTTCATCCACTTCACCTGGATGGTCCAGAGGGTCTCGGGCTGCCTGCTGACCATCCAGGGCCCAGAGCTGGGTTCGTTGCCTTTGGCTGCTTCGCCCCTCACCGATCCATCTTCTCTGTTGATGGTCACATTATCTCTCACCATTCCAGTGTCTTGTGCCTGGAGCCGAAGTATCAGGGAGACAGACCCCGTGTTGACGCCACTGGATCTCAATGCTGCATGAAGACCTTGTCTGCACGTCTGGCCCAGTCCAGCCTCCGATGGGCTCCATAAACAAAGGCTGTTTTCTCACCTGAAGCAGAAGGCCAGGGCCTGGCACCCTTGAGCTGGTGCAGTTCACGCCAAGGCACGGCAGGACTGCAGTCCAGTGGTCTCGGTAGCTCTACTGTGGCCGAGTCACCCCTTCTTCCCCAGCACTCAGTTTCCTAGCATCTCGGGTCATATTCTTTTGTACGGACGAGTGAGATTCTCATGGCAGAGTCTGTCTGTGGCGCCAGAGAAGCATCTCAACCTTTAGCCGAGGACGAGACGTCTGTGAATCGCTCAGCTGTGGTGCTCAATTAGCTTCCAAGGCGTCTCCCCCTGTTTTCCTCTAACACTCTGTCAAACATGTCAAAACCACAGCTGCTTTTTGATGTGGACATTGGCTCATTAGGCCCCAGCTGAGATCATTAAATTCTGTTTCTTTAGGAAAGAAGCAAAAGGGCAGATTTATACTTCCTTTGACGGAGCTGGTCTTAAATTTCCTCCCTGTTGTGAGATGGATGGCGGCTGATGAATCCGTGATAATTCAGACTCCACTGGGGGTGGACTGGCTGCTCGCGAGACTGAGGTTTCTAGGAGGCAACAGCAAACAAAGCCCACAGATTTCTGCTGTTGCTTTCTGTTGCTGGCCAATCTTAATGGCATTACTTTGTGTCTTTAAGACAAGCTTTCTCCATCTGGGCACTATTGACATTTGTGATTGGCGAGTCTTTGTTGTAAATTCTGTCCTGAGATTATGGGGCGTGAGCAGCACGCCAGGCAGCCGGCTCCAGAAGCAAGTGGTACCTGCTTCAAGATGCAGCACCTGTGTCCTCAGAATCACCAAATATCTCATGGGGCAAAATTAGCCTCTGCTAAGGAAGAGTATTTTGTGATGCCCCAGGTGTCCCTGGAGAGCATAAGTCAGCAGCTTGGCCATGAATACTTTAGGAGATAGCCTCTAACACAAGCAGGCAGGCACAGGTGTGAAGGCAAAGTGTGTCGGTAGCAGCTGCCATCTCCTGCCCTGATCCTTGTGGAAGCAGAGGGCTGAACGTCATCCTGCTCATGGTGGGTGGGACTAGGCCCTGGATAAATCACAGAGAGCTGGTTGAGAGAGTTGGCATCCTTCTGTATACTTGGCTAGACATGCTGGTCTGGCAAGTAAGGATTGTCCATCTCTCAGCTGTTATGTGGTGATGTGAGGCCAGTTCCCTCGGCCCTGGTGTTGGTGTGTGCTCTCCTGTCAAGCTGGACTATGAACTGTAACCACACTGTTGTAAGAAAATAAACTCTTTGTTCCCTTAAGCTGTTTGATTGTCATTTATCAGCAACCATGCAGACGAACTAGAACAGAATTTGGTACCCAGGAAGTGGGGTGTTGCTGATAAATCTGACTATGTGGACTTTGTGGCTTTTGAACGGTTTCGCTGGACAAAGTTGGAAATGCTTGAAGATTTTCCCAGGCCACTCTGTTCTGATCTGTGGATCTCTGCCCAGTCACCTTACTTCTGCCCCTTTACTGCGAGGAAGACGGTAGCTACGCTCTCGTCCAGGAGTGTCGCACAATGCTGTGCTCATGTGGGCAGGGTCTGTGCTCTTCTGAAAAGAACTTTCTAGCAGAGGACACCACCAGCTAATGCGAAGAGGGGTCTTTTACTTCCTCCTGTGTCCACCTGCCTGAGCGCCATCTCCAGAGCTGAGGGCATTCGGGTGCGAACTGTTCTGCCTTTAGTTTAAGGGCCACAAGTGGCTTTGGCAGCTCCACTCAGCATGTTGATCCGGGGCTGCAGAACCTGAACGCTTTTTTTTTTTTAATTGGATGAGATAACTTTTATTTATTTTTATTTTTTTAATACATTTTTTATTATTTCTGCTCATACAAACTTAATAGGTAGATGAGTTCCCTCCCTCCCTCCTCCTCCCCCCGAACCCCTCTGTTCCTCCTCCCTTCCTCCCCATCCCCCAGTGTCTCCCCCCCACAATTCCCAGAGAGTCCTTTATTGTGTATGCCTAACTCTCCTCTTGGTCCTCCTCTCCGATGACATACAAGGACCCAGTGGCATTTCCCTGAACCCTTTCTCGTGTTCCCCTTAAGCACAGGAACACTACTGTGGCTGTCAATCCCTTGCCTCCAAGGATCTTGGTGCCTTTAGCTGATGCTAGACTTTGTGAGATCAATAGTGTCTTGGACATTGCGCAGGGCATGCAAAGTCCTATTATGATTACTTCGGCCCTAACTAGTGTGGAGAATCTTGCAAATCATTGCTCTTCCCATCCTTTTGCTCTTACAATCTTACCGCCCCCTCTTCCGCAAATGTCCCTGAGCTTCAGGATGGGGAGAGATTAGTCTGGCCTAGTTCTATGTGGTTGATATAGAGTCTCTGAAGTTCTGGATAGTGGTTTGTTGATTTTCTTTTGCAGTTTTTCTGCTCCTGCAATGCCCTTCACCCCATCCTGATGGGCACTGTATGTCACCCCCTGGTCAGAGACAAAAAGCTGTTAAACTGGGGTCTTGTTATAACAGCACATTCAAGGGTAGATGTAATAAAAGTCGGAAATCTCGGTGAGGGAGGGGTCAGTCACCCATTTGCAAAATGATCACCTTTCATCTGCCAGACTATATGCCCTCCCCTTCTGGTGAGATCATACCCCCCTCAGTTGTACATGATCAGGAACAAACGTCTGTGAACTTAACCAGGTGTCACATTACTTACTTGCATTCCTTGGAGGCCGATTTTCTCTGCTGTAACATGGTCCCCTCTCTCCTTGTGTCTGGTGTGGCCCTCCAACCCCATCCCTCCTGCTCATAATCCTTGCAATTACTGTATTACATAGGTTTACCTATGAGTGTCTCAAAATGGGCTGGGTGGGTTTGGTATTAGGAGCCACCTATTAGGGAGTACATACGGCGCTTAACTTTCTGGGTTTGGGATACTTCACTTAATATAATTGTTTCTAATGACATCCATTTCCCAGCAAATTCCAGTAACTCATCATTTTTGATGGCTGAGTAGTACATGGCTGAGTAGTACTCCATTGTATAGATGTACCACAGTTTCCTTATCCACTCGTCAACTGTTGGACATTTAGGTTGATTCCATGACTTTGCTATTGTAAACAGTGCTGCTATGAACATGGTCGTGCTTGTGCTATCAAGGTGAACCTCTGCTGCATGGGGGGTTATTCCCAAAAGTGGAATAGCAGGGTCATATGTCATTTCAATCTTTAATTTTTTTTAAGAATCTCCAGACGGCTCGCCAGAGTGGCTGTATGAGCCTGCATTCCTATCAGCAATGTAGCAGAGTTCCCCTCTCTCCACATCCTCTCCAGCACTTGTTGTTGTTTCCTGAACGCTTTTAATAAGGCGAGAGCACTCGGTGCACAGCCTGGCTGTCCAGTAGGGGATCCTTCAGTCTAGTCCTCTCTTCGCTGTAACAAGGCACAGGGCAGAGGGGGTTTTGAAATCCTGATTGTCTAGTCTGTGTCCCGAAGTGAGTGGCTCCAGGAAGTTTGGAATTCAAAGAATTAAAATTTCCTTTGAATTTTGGGAGTCTCTGCAGACCAGGATCTCTTACTTGCCTTGTAAGACTTTAGTTTACTCACTCCTCGAAACTTTTCTCATTGTCTCTCTTCCTTCTTCTCTCACTCCTTTTATCCCTTCCTCTCTCTCTTCTCCCTTTCTCTTCCTCTTTCTCTTCCTCCCTTCCTTTTTTCTTTTCCGTCTTCCCTCCCTCCCTCTCTTCTCTTCCTATTTTCTTCTTGACTTCTTTCCTCTTCCCTTTATGAATATATTAATTCTCTAAAAATATTTTTTCCAACTCTTCCAATTCCATATTTCTTATTCCAGAATAGATATATAGCCTGCCTTTACCCATACACAAAATGCTCTTCCCAGAGCACCACTGCCTCACAAAACCCCAAGTAATATCTAACCCTGCTTCACTTTGTAATTGTACCCTAATTCTAGTCATTAACTTCAAAATTCACAGTCTAGTTTTGTTTTGCTTCCCATTATTTTAATCCTCAAAAGCAATTTTATCTAAAATATTAAAGCTTCGTTTTTCCATCTAATAGGATTAAACATTGAAGCCTCCCAGGAAAGTCCTAATCCTTATTGATTATTTTGTTTAAAGGATAAGATGTCGTCTATGGGCAGTTGCAGTTGTTTTCTAGTGGTATTCAATCACGTGCATCATGTGACTGGTCTGAGGAAACAGCAAGAGTTTCTATTGTCTTAATTCCAGAGGAAGAGTTCACATGACCAGGTGACGTCACATGGCTCCGGTCAGAGCCAGGTTGCAGCTTTGTGGTCCTCCCCGGGACCCTCCACTGGCTCGTGAGGCATCTGCACGGATCAGCCGCAGGCCGGCAGAGGGAGTGGTGGGAGGACAGCGTGAGGGCGGGCGGAGAAGGGTGGTGAGGGACCAAGCAGGACTCCACCCTGCAGGCAGTGCTTCCTGCGGGCAGTGCTTCACTCGTGGGTAGTGCTTCACTTGTGAGCAGTGCCTCACCCATGGGTAGTGCTTCACCTGTGGGCAGTGCTTCACTTGTGGGCAGTGCTTCCCGCGGGCAGTGCTTCACACGCGGGCAGTGCTTCACAATTACAGGGCCACTCAAGTAAAACTAAATGGACAGCAGAAAACAGACCAAGGTTAGATTTCAGCAAAGGCGTTTATACCTAGCAAGGCAAGACCCACTTGACTCAGGCTTCCTGTAGGATGTCTTGTGCTTTGGAAAATTCCAAGGATCTTGCAACTTCCCAGCATTTCTGATGTTATTAGTCCCCTTTGCCAGGTCAGACTCCTTTCTCTCTCTCTCTCTCTCTCTCTCTCTCTCTCTCTCTCTCTCTCTCTCTCTCTCTCTCTCTCTCTCTCATTTTTATCTTCTTTCTCAGAGCCTCTTTCCAGTGCTTTTTACTGCTCTTACTCATGGGACTGTCTGTGACTGTTAATACTCCAGGTAATGAAGATGCCTGAGTGTCTAGAGAAACCTACAGTAGAATGGAACAGAGTGTAGCTGTGTGCTTCAGGATATCCTACCATTTGGAATCTTTTCTGCTCTTAAGTGTAAATAAATCCTTTCACTTTCAGACAAGACCTCTGTCCACTCAATTCCCCTTCCTGGAACCAGTTTCAGTGAAGAGGTGTTCTCCAGTAATGAGGATGCATAGAGTCTGTGGCCAGGCTTCCAATGTCAATAGAGCCTAACACTGTTTGAAGAAGCTGGTCAATAACGGCATTAGCTATGTACACAAGCTGTTGGGTGGCAAAGTGATTTCAAGTTTACTTTTCCAATCTCCACAGCTATGCGCTGAGATCAGGTCACGAAGTTATTAGGGTGCTTAGTGTCCAGCATTTCCTCTTCAGTCACATGCTTCTCCATCTAGAGCCATCTCCCCAGAATGGAGGCTCTCACACTGAGATGCACCACTTCAGCAAAGTGCAAAGAAGTCACATTTAAAGGCACATGCCTCTGTCAAATACATAGGGGCTGTTGTACCCTTTGGTCTTGTCAAGAATGCTATATATAAATAAAGTCGCTGAGAAGAAAAATAAATATATGAAAATATCTGTTTTACACTAAATTATTTAAGTTTTAAGAATGGATATGGTATGGTGTATTACATCCAAGCATAGGTGGATAAATTTTACATTGATTTGTAATTTATTTGGAATCTCAAAATTCAAATTTGCAAATCTTTAAAAATATTTTTATTTATTTGAGATGGGGTGCACACATGAAGTATGGGTAGAAGGCCAAAGGCATCTTTTGTAAGAAAGCCCTCTCCTTCCACCATCTGAGCTTCTGAACTGGAACTCAGGTGTGGGAAGAGACATCTTACTTGCTGAGTGTTCATAACTCCACAGATGCATTCCCTAATTTGATCCCCAAATTTGCCAGTTTCTGAGAACTGTGTGATTATAGGTCACTGTAGTTGGCAGCACGAATTATGAAGGCAGAATCAAGATGGAAGAAGAAGTGGGAGAAAAACACGACTGAGGGCTGTGTTTGGAAATTATCAGCGTGGCTCTGAGTCACGGTGCCAAAGGAAGCCCGCAGGCAGGACAGGATGGCTAGAGGTGAAGGAGTCGTGCGTGAATTTGAATCTGCTGTGATCCTTCTGCAACGTGTCTGTGTCATATCTATCCATATACGAATTATTCTCTTGTTTTAATTGGCAGCAGAATGTGCTTTGTAAATGTGAATAGACCTACTATGTGCAGTGCGCCTAAAAGGTTTCATTCTTTTCACGACCTTCCTTTGAATGTGCCAGCTTGCCTGATCGATGCACTTTCCTTTCACAGTGAATGCATCTGTGGAGTTATGAACATGTTTTCAGAACAGAGGGACTTTGAAGAAGACTCCTGAGAGGAGGGTCACATTCTAGAAAGACCTGACTTAGACAGTGGAGGAAAGAAACAGAAAAGGCAGAAACGGATGAGGAGAAAACATGAGCAACCCGAGTTTGGGAGAGCTTTACTTAGATTTGCACCTGGTTTTGCTTTTCTCCGGGTCTGGAGGGAGGTGAGTGGTCCAGATATGGAACAGGGCTCTGAGCAAGCTCCGCCCACACGTGGACCTTCTTTGTGCTTCTTAGTGGCTGAGGCCAGTGTGGGACTTGGGATGACGCCAGATGCTGGTCCTAGAGCTGGGAACACGAGGCCCCGTTGTTCCCACACCGCCCACCCGGGGGACTCCACTCTTGACCCATGACCCATGACTGACGTGCACTCCGTTCAAGTGCTGGAAGAGAGATGGACACCACACAGTACCCTCAGCGGCCTATGAGAGGCAAACACAAGAGCTCCTTGTGACCATGTGCATCTCATGGGGCTAGGAAGGCCTGGGCTTTGGGTACAGATGGGCTGCGCACTGACACACCTTGGAGTGGGAGCATCCTTTACTCTCCATGGGAGCGGCACAAACGTGCTGTTTCCCACAGAGCCCGGTTCATACTGTCACTTGGCCAGAGGCAGAACCCCAGCATCCTGACAGCGGCACATCTGACAGGCTCCATCAGCTCTGCGGCACACCGTCGCACCACCTGCAGAAACAATTGAAGTCACTCTCCTGCGTTTGTGTAGTTTTATGTTACATGTAGGTCTGGATCTGTATAATTTATTCTCCAAAATTAATGGACACACAAGGGAAAAAACCATAGGAATTGAGTTACCTTAAAAGGCCAAAGGTGACGGCTTCATAACCATAGCTGCAATTACGGAAGACTGTACTCTTAGTTCGGGTTTGTAGACCTCAAACTTCGAGACTTCATCGATAGCATTTATCTCTTACAGTTCCCGAGTGCACGATGTGCAGGTGATGAGACCTGCAGCCCCACCCCTCTGCCTCCAGGCACCTCTCACCGCATCTTCACGTGGGGAGTGAGCAGTGATGTCTCACTTGGCGGAAGGGCAGGGGGGAGCTGAACAGCTTTGCCAAACCTGATGCAAAGTTATTAATGCCATTGCAGAGGAAGGAATCCTGTGCTGAATCCTGAGCTAGAAAACCCCATCTCTTTCCAGGGATTGGGGGGGGAGGCACTGGGGGATGGGGAGGGAGGAGTGAGGGGAGGGGGAGCAGGCGGGTAGGGGGGAGGAAGAGGGAGGGAGGGAACCGGTGTACATATTAAGTTTGTATGAGCAGAAATAATAATAAAAAATGAAAAAAAAGAATCTTAAAAATATATAATTTTTAACTCTGAAAAAAAAAAAAAAGAAACCCCATCTCTTAATATCACTGTGCTGGGGTTAACTTCAGTGTGGATTCTGCGGGAGTATAAATGCTCAAACCCGAGCACCTGCCTACTACCTGTGTGGGACTATCACTCACATCACCCCGTCTCAATTGCTGTACCAGTGAGCATTCGAGTGTTTGCTCTGTGCTTTTTTCCATATTACTTACTTGCTGATTTTTTTCAACAATTGCTATTGAATGTGGCCTGATACAAGAAGTACAATTCTCATGTCTAAATTCTTTTGGTGCACATTGAATGCCCCCTCTCATTGTGTACAATAGGGTTCAAACTTGCGAATTTGGCTTTTAAAACTTTGAACAACTTTGTCGCATCTGAAGGTCGTCTTTTTCAGGCTGCATTAATCACATTGGTGCAGCCAAAAAGCAGGCATGAGAACCTGTCCAGACCACTTCAATCTTTCATCCCAAGGAGAAAGCCCACTGTCTCACCATCTAAAACCCCGTGAGTTTTTGCTGCCGATGTTCCTGGTCTATGTGCAGTGGACCTTCACCTGTCCTCCAGCTCAGTTACCTCCACATTTCTTCCTGCCTGAAGCCATTACGCTTGCTAGACTTCTGCCTGGAAAACTGCTCTGAACATCTATGGTAATGCTCTTGGTTTAGCTGTTTCCCCCTTTTTTAGGTATCCAGTCAGCTTCCTGTTCTTTCTGGAAGCTGTGCTGAGCATCCAGACGTGTTCTAGCAGGCTGCGCAGTATGCGACCATATGTCTTCCTCGCCTTTATCATACATGGACATTGCTTTCTGTATTGTGTCCTTTCCCATGTCTGTCTTCTCAAAGTGTAAAAGTTAAGACCATGTTTGTATCATTCCCCATTTATTCCAATGAGTTCTCCTTGTCAAATTTCAGTCTTTTAGCCTATGAATAAATGAAATTTTAAAGTCAAAGCTGTAACAACTGACTTCTTTGGAGGGCAAAGAGACAGAAAAAGAACAGTGTATGGGGGAACTTTACAAGTGGTTTGAATTCTGACCAAAAGTTTTGGTTTAAAAAGTCGTGAATCTGCCCTTTCCCCACCCCGCTCCGCCGGTCGGGACACGTGCGCGCGGTCCAGCCGGGCCTCACCCGCGACCTAGATAAGCTCCGCCCGTGCCCGCCCACCAGAACCCCAGGTCAGCCCAAGGGACCCAGCTCCTAACCCCACCATTCAGCCGGAGCCTCGTGCAGGGCCAAGGGACGAGGAGGACCTCCCCCTGCGCCCGGGCCCGGCCCCAGCTCCCCTCGGGTTAAATAGCTCCATGCCGACGCCCCCATCCTCCCTTTCCCCACCCCGCTCCACCAGTCGGGACCCGCGCGTGGTCCAGCCAGGCCTCATCCGCGACCTAGGTAAGTTCCGTCCCTGCCCACCCCCAGAACCCCAGGCCAAATAATTCAGTTTAGTGAAATTGAAAGATCTTAAGAGTTAAAACGACAATGCCAAAGTCAAAGTGCAAATCCATGAGAAGCAACACTCAAATAAACAAATTTCCCACTGAAGAAATTAATCCCATAATGTTAGACTCCAACCAGAACAAACCCACGGAAAAAGGACAAGAAAGCCTGACCCAGGATAAAGACTTTCAAAATATGATCATTACCATGTTCAATACTATGAAAGAGGAAATCCGGGAGGAATAACATAATCGAATCAATCACTTTGAAGAGGAACACAACAGACATTTGGAGGAGTTGAGAAAAACAGTGCAAGAAACAAAAACTGGCATAGAGCAGTTAAAACAGACTCAAGCAGAGTTTAAAACTGAGCTACAAGACAAGTTATCTTCAACCCAGAACTCCACAGAGTCTTATCAACAGAACTAAGAAGCAAAAAACAGAATTTCAGACCTTGAAGATAAAGTGGGAGTACTAACCAGCTCAATGGAAGAGGTTGTTAAAGCCAAAAAGATACTTGAGAGAAATATCCAAGAGATATGGGACACCCTGAAGAAGCCTAACATGCGTATTCATGGAATACCAGAGCAAGAATCTCAAAATACCACCCCTGAGGAAATTTTTCAAATGATCATCAAGGAAAACTTTCCTCATCTAAAAAAAGAGAGGCCCATCCATATACAAGAGGCATTCAGCACCCCAAACAGATACGACCAAAACAGAAGTACGCCACAGCAAATAATAGTTAAAACACTCCACATTCAAGATAAAGAACTGGTGCTGAGAGCTTCAAGGGAGAACAAACAAGTCACTTTTAAAGGTAAACTTATTAAAATAGCAAATGACTTCTCAGTCGAAACAGTAAAAGCAAGAAGAGCTTGGAGAGACATACTTCAAGTATTGAATGAGCAAAAATGTCAACCCAGGCTGATTTACCCTGCAAAACTATCAGTCATGATCGAGGGAGAAAGAAAAATCTTCCAGCCCAAAGACAACTTGAAGAGATACATGTCCACCAAACCAGGCCTTCAAAAAATGCTAGAAATGATACTCAAGCATTAAGGAAAAAACAAGCATACCCAGGAGAACAGAAGGCAAGTATAACACCATTAAAAGCGAAGCAATATACTTATAAAAACTACTAAACATAATAAATGTCTAGAATTAAAAAATAGTTTCTCCATTATAACACTAAATGTTAATGGAATTAACTCACCGAACAAGAGACACAGATTACAGATTTGGATTAAAAATCACAATCCATCAATCTGCTGCCTGCAGGAAACCCATCTCACCACAAAAGATAGGCACGCTCTAAAAATAAAAGGCTGGTCAACAATTCTACAAGCAAATAGAAGCAGAAAACAGCCAGGGGTAGTCATTATGCTATCAGACAAAGTGGACTTCAAACCAAAGAAAATTATAAGAGACACAGATGGGTACTACATTTTAGTCACAGGTACAATTCACCAGGAAGACTTCACAATACTGAACATATATGCACCCAATATGGGCCCCTCCACATTCATTAAGAAAACCCTACAGCGTCTAAAGCAAGAAATCAACCCCCAAACGATAATTCTTGGGGACTTCAACACCGCCCTCTCAACATGGGATAGATCAACAGGTCAAAAGCTTAACAGAGACACTTTGGAACTTAATCAAACCCTGAAAGAAATGGACCTTACAGATCTCTATCGAACTTTTCACCCACGCACCAAAGAATGCACATTTTTCTCAGCAGCACACGGAACTTTCTCCAAAATAGATCACATATTGGGCCACAAAACGAATCTACACATATACAAAAAAGTTGAAATTCTAACCTGTGCCCTATCAGACCACCACGGCCTAAAGCCACAACACATCAAACAAGAGAAAATATACTAACTCCTGGAAACTTAACAATATGATGCTGAATGAGAACTGGATTCAGGAAGAAATTAAAAAGGAAATTCAATATTTCTTGAAACTGAACGATAATGAAAATACAACCTACCAAAATCTCTGGGACACAATGAAAGCTGTTCTAAGAGGAAAGTTCATAGCTCTTAATGCCCACATCAAAAAAATGGAAACATCAGAATTAAACAACTTAACAATGCAGCTTAAATCTTTAGAGAAACTAGAGCAATCTGATCCCAAAAGTAGTAGAAGAGAGGAGACTAGCAAAATAAGGGGAGAAATATCTGAAATCAAGATTAAGAAAACAATAGAAAAAATCAACCAGTCAAAAAGCTGGTTCTTTGAAAAAATCAATAAGATTGATACACCCCTAGCTAAATTAACCAAAAGCAGGAGAGAGAAAACCCAAATTAACAAAATCAGAAATGAACATGGAGTTATCACTACTGATACCCAAGAAATCCAGAGAGTTATAACATCATATTTCAAAAACTTATACTCTGTGAAGTTTGACAACACACAAGAGATCGATGAATTTCTAAGTAAACACAACTTACCTAAATTGAATCAGGAAGTTGTGAAATATTTAAATAGTCCTATAACATATAAGGAAATGGAGGAAGTAATCTTGAATCTTCCCACCAAAAAATGTCCTGGACCAGATGGATTCAGCACAGAGTTCTACCAGACATTTAAGGAGTTAATAATACCAATACTCCTTAAACTGTTCCATCAAATAGCAAAGGAAGGAACACTACCAAATTCCTTCTATGAAGCTAATATCGTTTTAATCCCAAAACCTAATAAAGACTCACTCAAAAAAGAAAACTATAGGCCGATCTCTCTGATGAACACAGACGCAAAGATTCTCAACAAAGTTTTAGCAAATCGGATTCAAAAACATATTAAAAAGATTATTCACGGGGACCAAGTAGGCTTCATGCCCGGCACACAAGGTTGGTTCAACATACGCAAATCAATAAATGTAATTCATCATGTAAACCAGTCCAAAGTCTGAGACCACATGATACTCTCGGTAGACGCAGAAAAGCCTTTGACAAGATCCAACAGCCTTTTATGATCAAAACGCTAGAGACAGTGGGAATGGAAGGAACCTTTATCAATATAATAAAAGTTGTATACAACAAGCCCACAGCAAGGATTATGCTCAATGGGGAACAATTGGAAGCATTCCCACTTCGATCAGGAACTAGACAAGGCTGTCCACTCTCACCACTTCTATTCAATATTGTACTTGAAGTCTTAGCTGAAGCCATAAGACAAGAAAGGGACATAAGAGGGATTCAAATCAGCAAGGAAGAAGTCAAGCTATCCCTATTTGCAGATGACATGATCTTATACCTAAGTGATCCCAAAAACTCCACCTGGAAGCTCCTGGAACTAATTGAGAAGTTCATCAGGGTGGCAGGATACAAAATAAATGTGCAAAAATCAGACGCCCAGAATGAAAGAAGTGAAAAAGCCTTGAGAGAAACAATCCCATTTACTATAGCCCCTAAAAAATTGAAATACCTTGGTATTCATAAATACCTCCTAACCAAAGAGGTAAAAGACCTTTACAATGAAAACTTTGAAACCCTAAAGAAAGAAATTGCAGAAGACACCAAAAGATAGAAAGACCTCCCATGTTCCTGGATTGGCAGAATCAACATCGTAAAAATGACCATCCTACCAAAGGCAATAACCAAATTCAATGCTATACCAATTAAAATCCCAAAGCAATTCTTTAAAGAAGTTGGCCAAACAATCTCAAAGTTCATATGGAGGCACAAAAGACCCAGGATAGCAAAGACAATCCTGAGTAACAAAAACACTGCTGGAGGTATTACCATACCAAACCTTAGTCTATATTACAAATCCATAGTTATAAAAACAGCCTGGTACTGGCTCCAAAATAGACACACAGATCAATGGATAAGGATTGAAGACCCAGATATAAGCCCACAAAATTACAACCATTTGGTCTTTGACAAAGGGGCCTAAAGAATCCAATGGAAAAAGAGCAGCATCTTCAACAAATGGTGCTGGCAAAACTGGATCTCCACATGCAGAAGATGAAAGCTGGACCCATACTTGTCACCATGTACAAGACTTAATTCCAAATGGATCAAGGACCTTGATATCAGGCCAGAGACTATAAAAACCATAGTTGAAAGGATAGGGAACTCCCTCGAGCTGATTGGGCTAAGCCAACATTTCCTAAACAGACATGCATTGGCACAGTCACTACTACCAACTCTCAACAGCTGGGATCTTGTGAAATTAAAGAGCTTCTGTTCAGATAAAGAGATTGTAACACGAGCTCAAAGGCAACCCACAGAATGGGAGAAAATCTTCACTAACCACATATCTGATAGAGCTCTACTGTCCAGAGTGCACAAAGAACTTAGAAAACTAAACATCAAGGAAACCAATGGCCCAATTAAAAAATGGGCCCTGGAACTTAAAAGAAATTTTACCAGGGATGAAATTAAAATGTCTAACAAATATCTTAAAAAATGCTCCATTTCTTTAGCCATCAGGGAAATGCAAATCAAAACTTCCCTGAGATATCATCTCACCCCAGTCAAGATGGCAAAAATCCACAACACAAACAACAACAAATGCTGGAGAGGATGTGGAGAGAGGGGAACTCTCCTACATTGCTGGTGGGAGTGCAGGCTCATACAGCCACTCTGGCGAGCTGTCTGGAAATTCTTAAAGAAATTAAAGATTGAAATGCCATATGACCCTGCGATTCCACTTTTGGGAATAACCCCCCATGCAGCAGAGGTTCATCTCGATAGCACAAGCATGACCATGTTCATAGCAGCACTGTTTACAATAGCAAAGACATGGAATCAACCCAAATGTCCAACAGTTGACGAGTGGATAAGGAAACTGTGGTACATCTATACAATGGAGTACTACTCAGCCATCAAAAATGATGAATTACTGGAATTTGCCGGGAAATGGATGTCATTAGAAACAATTATATTAAGTGAAGTATCCCAGACCCAGAAAATTAAGCGCCGTATGTACTCCCTAATAGGTGGCTCCTAATACCAAACCCACCCAGCCCATCTTGAGACCCTCATAGGTAAATCTATGTATTACCTACAATAATTGCAAGGATTATGAACAGGAGGGATGGGGTTGGAGGGCCATACCAGAAACAAGGAGAGAATTGACCATGTTACAATAGAGAAAACAGACCTCCATCAAGGACTGCAAGAAAGTAATGTGACACCTGGTTAAGTTCACAGACATTCGTTCCTGATCATTTACAACTAAGGGGGTATGAACTCACCAGAAGGGGAGGGCATATAGTCTGGCAGATTAAAAAGTAACCATTTTGTAAATGGGTGATTGACCCCTCCCATTGGCAAATTCCATATGACCCTGGGATTCCACTTTTGGGTATAAGTATTACATCTACCCTTGAATTTGCTCTTATAATAAGACTCCAGTTTAACAGCTTTTTGTCTCTGGCCAGGGGGTGACATACAGTGCCCATCACGATGGAGTGAAGGGCATTACAGGAGCAACAAAACTGCAAAAGAAAATCAACAAACCACTATCCAGAACTTCAGAGACTCTATATCAACCACCTAGAACTAGGCCAGACTAATCTCTCCCCATCCTGAAGCTCAGGGACATTTGCGGAAGAGGGGGCAGTAAGAGTGTAAGAGCAAAAGGATGGGAGGAGCAATGATTTGCAAGATACTCCATACAAGTTAGGGCCGAAATAATCATAATTGGACATTGCATGCCCGGCGCAATGTCCAACACACTATTGACCTCACAAAGTCTAGCATCAGCTAAAGGCACCAAGATCCTTGGAGGCCAGGGTTTGACAGCCACAGTAATGTTCCTATACTTAAGGGGAACACAGGAAAGGGTTCAGGGAAAGGCCACTGGGTCCTTGTATGTCATCGGAGAGGAGGGCCCAGAGGAGAGTCAGGCATGCACAAGAAAGGACTCTGGGAATTGGGGCGGGAGACACTGGGGGATGGAGAGGGAGGGGTGAGGGGAGGGGGAGCAGGCGGTTCGGGGGGAGGAAGAGGGAGGGAGGGAACTGGTGTACCTATTAAGTTTGTATGAGCTGAAATAATAATAAAAATGTATTAATAAAAAAAGTCATGAATCTGAGAAAGGAAGTAGAAGAGGAGGAAGTAGAGTTGACAGAAATGGAAATGAGAAAGGGTGGAAAGTAATCAGAATACTTTCTATACATGTATGAAATTGGCAAAGGACAAAGTTAAGTGAAAAGTTTTAAAAGATTTGTTTACATTTTTAAAGTTCTCAAAACAGACAATTCATGTGAGAACTTCGGACTGTGGCTCTCTCACTTGTAAAATGGGCTGCTCGAGTCAAACATTTCTTTCCTTCTTCCCTCCTTTCCCTCTCTCCCTTCCTTTCTTTCTTTCTTCTTTCCTTCTTTCCATTTACTTTTGTGGCACTGAGGCCTGGACCTAGGGCTTCACACATGCTAGGCAAGCTCTCTACTGTATCTTCAGTCTTCCTCGTTCCTTTCATTTTAAGACAAGGTCTCCCTAAGTTGTCAGAAAGGCCTAGAACTTGAAATTCTTGTCTCAACTTTCTTAGTACACAGAATTACAGTCCCGAGTCGTCAGACTCATATCAGAAAATTTTGATATCTCTACTTACTAGAAGAACTCTGAAATTCTCTCTACTGTGCAAAAAGAAGCCTTTATGTGTAATTCCATGCTATGCAACTTAAATTTAAAATATTTTAGAATGAGAACTTTACTCTTTCGAACAATATATGTAGAATTTTCTGCCAATCATTTCGGTATTTACCCATTGGTAATTTTCTCAAAAAAAATCCATGATAGTATTGCCTTATTCAAAAATGTCAAAGCAGTTAGAGGATCCATTCATGATCTTATGAAGATCTGGTAGAGGGTAGATTTGAGAAGCACTGAGCGATGATTAAAAAACAAGATTTATCACTGAAAACCACTTTCAGCACAATATTGATGTAAGCCAGTCATCGACTTTGATAGTTCTGTGCTGTGTGGATTTCACTACCTGCCACAGGTGTGCAACAAGCTTCTGTGTTTGCTGAGACCCGAGCACACACCCACGCCTGTCTAACATGCAGAGCTTGCCTGCGCCTCTCTCTAAGTAAATTAAAAAGTGCTCAAGACGGCAAGTCATAACCAAATGTATCCCGAAGACTGGTGACCACTTAGATCCCAACAACTGATGACCACTTAGAAGCTTCCAGCCTTCAAGTGCATTTTCACGTCAGCCTGCATGGACTGCCTCGGAGCTGCATAAAGACGCTGGGCTCAGGACCTTCCCGCTAGGCATTTGGCTTGACGCTATCTCCAGCTCGAGACTGGCTGAAAGTCACTCGCCTTTGTCACAGCCTTGGCGACCCAAGGAGTGCACTGCTGCTCTTTGTTAAGTTCTGACTCTCGCCAGACATGGCCACCCTCACAGCTGATGGCTGTCGGGAGACATTGGGACTTGAGGAGATCACAGATGTAATTAGCAATGGAAATGAACTAGCAATGGAAATGAGCCAGTAATGGAAATGAACTAGCACCTCGCTGGCTGGCCAGGATGCTGTGCTGAGACCACTTTAACCCTGCCATAGGAGGAAATGGTTTAAGTCACTTCCTGGACAGGATTAGCATAGTACGATGACCACGAGCAAAGACCCAGACTTGTAGCTATGACGCCCCAAATTCTTCTTCATACAATGATACAGTCACATGCTCAGCAGTATGAAAGAAAGGCTTAATTTATTTGTCTTGTCTTTGTTTTGAAGCTCACAGACTACTCTGTCAGCACCGAATGTCCACACACAAAGCTGGTGTCCAATTGCTTTTATCTGCAGAGAAATAACACTCTGCTGTTCAGAGCACCACCATGGAAAGGGTTGTTGTTTTGAATTTTAATTTCCTCTCACCTCTGTCTCACTGGTAGGCTTCTGTTGTCAGATAGTAGATGCTAGGTCGGATTCTTCAATCTCTGTAGATATTATTGGATTCTGAGATTTCCAAGTTTTCCATTTCCCAGAAACCTTTGGCATTCCAGGGACTACCTGTTGCTGAGCTTTGGGAAAGGCATTGTTGCTGTAGTGGATGCTGCTAGATGGGATGTCGATTCCCTTCTTTCCTCCCTCCTGCTCTTTGCTTCCCTCCCTCCTTCCTTGTCTCCCTCCTCCTTACTCCCTCCTTTTCTCTCTATCCTTCCCTCCTGCTTTTCCCCTCTTCTCCCGTTTGTAAGTTGCTACAGAAGAGGTCAAGATGGCCAGGATGCTGTGGGGTCAGAGTGGGCTGCAGAGATGCTGTGATGATGAGGCCCAGGCTGCAGCACTGAAGTGAGCATGCTCTGAGGAGACCCAGGCTGCAGCACTGCAGTGAGCATGCTCTTAGTAGACCCAGGCTGCAGCAGGCAGTGAGCATGCTCTGAGGAGACCCAGGCTACAGCAGGCAGTGAGCATGCTTTGAGGAGACCCAGGCTGCAGCAGACAGTGAACATGCTCTGGGGAGACCCAGGCTTCAGCAGGCAGTGAGCATGCTCTGAGGAGACCCAGGCTGCAGCACTGCAGTGAACATGAGGAGACCCAGGCTGCAGCAGGCAGTGAGCATGCTCTTAGAGGCCTAGGCTTCAGCAGGCAGTGAGCATGCTCTGAGAAGACCCAGGCTGCAGCACTGCATTGAGCATAAGGAGACCCAGGCTGCAGCACTGCAGTGAACATGCTCTTAGTAGACCCAGGCTGCAGCAGGCAGTGAGCATGCTCTTAGTAGACCCAGGCTGCAGCAGGCAGTGAGCATGCTCTGAGGAGATCCAGGCTGCAGCAGGCAGTGAGCATGCTCTGAGGAGACCCAGGCTGCACCACTGCAGTGAGCATGCTCTGAGGAGACCCAGGCTGCAGCATTGCAGTGAGCATGCTCTGAGGAGACCCAGGCTGCAGCACTGCAGTGAGTATGAGGAGGTCCAGGCTTCAGCAGGCAGTGAGCATGCTCTGAGGAGGTCCAGGCTTCAGCGGGCAGTGAGCATGCTCTGAGGAGGTCCAGGCTTCAGCGGGCAGTGAGCATGCTCTGAGGAGACCCAGGCTGCAGCAGGCAGTGAGCATGCTCTGAGGAGACCCAGGCTGCAGCACTGCAGTGAGCATGCTCTGAGGAGACCCAGGCTGCAGCAGGCAGTGAGCATGCTCTGAGGAGACCCAGGCTGCAGCAGGCAGTGAGCATGCTCTGAGGAGATCCAGGCTGCAGCACTGCAGTGAGCATGAGGAGGTCCAGGCTTCAGCAGGCAGTGAGCATGCTCTGAGGAGACCCAGGCTGCAGCAGGCAGTGAGCATGCTCTGAGGAGACCCAGGCTGCAGCAGGCAGTGAGCATGCTCTGAGGTGGTCCAGGCTGCAGCAGACAGTGAGCATGCTCTGAGGTGGTCCAGGCTGCAGCGGGCAGTGAGCATGCTCTGAGGAGGTCCAGGCTTCAGCGGGTAGTGAGCATGCTCTGAGGAGACCCAGGCTGCATCGGGCAGTGAGCATGCTCTGAGGAGACCCAGGCTGCAGCAGGCAGTGAGCATGCCCTGGAGGGGAAGGATTCTGCACCCGCTTGGGCAATATTACCTCCAGATAATCTCAGAGAAGGAGAAGCTGCGCATGATTAACTGTAAGAAACTAGGTTTAATAAACTCTTCAGTTTGGTAATTTCCTTATCCCTAATCTTGCTTTTCCATCTTTATCCTTTTTGCCATTCAGTTCTGTTTTATTCTAGAATGGTATCTGTTGAATCAATTTCCCCAGATGAAATGACATTTGCTTTGAGAGAAATAACCAGGCTTTGATTTACTCACTATACTAGAATCCTAGGGCTGGCACAACAGAATCCCAGAAAAAGAGTTTATGGGGTTCGAGAGTCTGAAATAAAGGTATGCTACTCCCAACCCCCTCCCCCCGAATTATCTAGAAGTTAATGTCTTCCTGTTCCTTGTTTCCGAGTGTTGCCAATATCCCTTAGCACCCCTGACTGACTTGGATCCAGACTCTGTTCTGACTTCACGTGCCCCTGACTTCCTCATTGCTTTGCTTTGTCTTTCCCAACTGGGGAGTCAAACCCAAGCTTCTGCAGATGTGAGACAGCACTTCACTACTGGGCTTTACCCCCTTTTAAATCACCAGTTATGCTCATTTAGGACCTTCCCTGCTCCATGTGACCTCATAGTCAAGGAACCTCTTTCCAAATGTGGTCACATTCAAGTTGGACATGAATATGTTGAAGAAATGATTCAGAACCTGCCAGAGGAAAGAAAGGTATGATGGTGAGTCAGGCTGTGAATGAGATCAGGCCAGGTTGTGGACATGGTCATGAATCAGGCTGTGGGTACAGTTGTGACTCAGGCCATAGACATGGACCTGGAAAACCTGGGGAGGACTCCACAGAGAGTCCTACAAGGGCTTCACCTCAACAGTCTTTGCTGTCTCTATGGTGTGAAATGGTTTTGCACATAGTGGGTAATTATCAAAAAGTGAAAAGTTAACTAAAATTGAATGCTGATAATGATCTCAGTGGCCATCCTATTCCATGGCCTATGCCACAGTCTTCAACTGTGTGTGTGTTCACATGAGTCTGTGTGTGTGTGTGTGGGTGTGTGTGTGTGTGTGTGTGTGTGTGTGTGTGACAACATTCAATTACCTCTGTGTTCATCACGTGGGCCTGCATATGACTGAAGGCCAGTGGTCAACCTGAGATATCAATCTTCAGATACCTTGCTTTTTCAATGAGAATCTCTTACTGGAGTTCACCTTTGTTGTGCCCAGATCGCAAGGTCCCCAAAGACCACCAGGAGTCCACATCCATATGAAAAGCAAGGAGACTTTATTCAAGCTCAGGTTCAGATCCTCTTACGTCCCTGGCACAGCAGGTTAGTGACTAGCAACGAGAGCTCTGAGCCTAGAAACTACAGGGTTTTATACTAAGAAAAAACAGGGAGTGGAAAATTCCGGTTGAACAGTAACATTATTTCTGACATGTACTCAGTTAAGTCCATGAGGTCACATCCTAAGGCAGATAAACACATGCGGCTACATCCTGAACACTCATCATTTGACATTCTTACAATACCTGTGGACATCTGGTGTTTGTCCATTGTGTAACGATTAGCATGGTCAGAGGTTGAGGAGTTCCTTGGGACATTCTAGTGGTTTTTCCAGTTACTGAGTCAAGCCTTGAACTGGAGGTCCCTAACAAGACGGAGCTACTCTACTCAGGGCTCTGTTAGGTTCTTTCAACCTTGTAGGCTTGGTTGACTGGTCAACAAATCCATCTCCATCTCCAAGTTATTGGACTGTAAATGTGTGCCATCTTGTAAACTTTTTTACAATACAGGTTCTGGGGCTCAAACTTGGGTCCTCACACTTGAAATGTAAGCACTTTGTCAACATCTATCTCAGTCTTGTGCTTTGAGCTGATGGCAGGAGACAGGTGTCTGCAGTGTTCTGGACCCAGCACTGTGCTCCTGAAATGCCACCCGGGAGACATGTCTTTGGCTCCTTCCTCCACTTGAATGCTGAGGTTGTACTTTGACATTTCAAGCCTTCAGGATAAGGAATTTTGTGTTCATCAATATTACTGAGGTACTAGTTCTTAAATAAATCATTTTAATACAGTATTTATATTGATAGTAAATATAAAAGATGGTTGACTTAAACAACTCTTGAATCAAATTATGTCCTTAGAAAGATCTGCATAGTACAAGTCTAAGTTTTAAAGGAAATGAGCAAATAGAAAAATACTAATAAGTTAATTTGCGTGTTTATTTCTAATGTTATTGTTAGATGGATATGCATCATTTTCTTGCTTTTGGCAAAAGAAAGTAAAGCATGGAGGATTAAGCGGCAATATTAAAGATAAGGTAAAATGAGGTAAGGTTAGAGTTAGGGTTATAGCCACTAGCAGTGTTTCACAAGGTAGGTTAGGGTTAGAGTTAGTGATAGTTTAGGGTTGGAAGTAGTGGTTAAGGTTAAGGTTAGTGAGGGATGAAAGTTAGGGTTAGTGATGGTTTAGAGTTAGTGTTAGGGTTACTAATGGTTTAGGGTTAGGGCTAGGGCTAGGATTAGTAATGGTTTAGGGTTAAAATTAGTGGTTAGGGTTAGGGTTAGGGTTAGTGATGGTTTAGGGTTAGGGTTAGGGTTAGTGTTAGTGCTCACTTACATTTTTTTATCTCCTGTCCTGTTCCTTCCGCCTTCTTTCTCCTTACCTGGAAGCATTAAATTCAAGTTTCTGTTCACACTATCTATTTGGCCTGACCACATTCCAGCTACATCCTCATTTATTTTGTTATGTGACAGTGTTCCGGGAGGGAAACTCAGTTTCACAGGTTACTCTTTAAAATCTTTGTTTTTCAAAGTTTTCTCCATGCAATCACAGCTGTAACACAAACTTAAAGTAAAAACTAACAAACAAACAAGAAAATCTTATATGTTTGAATAAAGAGTACCAATTGTCTTTGCTTGGATTCTAGTTTTTTGTGCTTTGAAGTAATCTGATTTCTTTTTGCCAAATGCAGATATAGTGGATCAACATGGATATAGCACATGCCTATGGTAGTTCAGTATTGGGACAGAGTGAGCAGTAGACAAGTGGAGGGAGGATCTTTGAAGCTAATTGGTCATTCTGGTTGCATTGCTGATTAGATTTTGCCTGACACATGGATTGCTTTGGGCCTATTGATATTTGCTGTGACACTTGCATGTTCAGCATGTTATTGATTCTCAATGTCAAGCCCTCTGCTGAGAAGCTGTTTCTTTATGATACAGATTGGCCTGGAATACTAATCAAACCTTCTAGACATATACACATGCATGCACAAGTGCATATATATATATGTACACATGCACACTTGCTGACACACATGCACATAAAGGTGCACCCATGTATGTGCTTACTCACATTTCTGATACACATGTGCATGTGAAGGTAAACACATATATGTGCACATTCACACTTGCTGACACACATGCATGTGAAGGTGCACACAGATGCACATGCACATTTGCTGACAAAGACATGGACACACAGGTGCATATATATATGTGCACACATACTTGCTAACATATACACATGCATACACATTTATGTATATATACATGCACACTTGCTGTCACATGCATATGCAGGCACACGTGTACACACACACGCACAGGTGAACATATATGTGTGCACACATGCACATGTGCTGTCACATGCATACATATATGGGTGCATTTTTTGTACACACAATGCATACATGTGCTGTCACATTCACGCACAGGTACACATATATATGTGAACATACATATGCTTGCTGACATAGATATGCACCCACAAGTGTACACATATATGCATACACATGCTGCCATGAGCACACACATGCATACACATACTCTTCTGTCTGTAGAGTGCCAGCATGTATTAATTTAATCAGACCTTATTCCCAATCTTATCAGAAACAAAATATGATGCTTAAGTTTTTGCTAAGTAGATTGTGGTAAGCATGGAGTGAAATGTTATTAAAGGCTAAGTTATTTTCCAGCCCTATATAGACAGCATGCACGTTGCTGCTGTAGAAAGGCCACAGTTCAGTATATGGCCGGTCACTTACCCTCAAGGTCTCAGAGAGTCAAAGCCAGCATCCAGCCCTGACAGGAGCGTCAATTGCGTTCTCATGAATTAAAGGGAATAAGGAACGTAGAATGAAATCTAACTGATTCTGATGTAGAAAAGGAAGTTTTTAAGACAATATCTCAGTTTTCCAAAATATACATAGAAAAGTTGGTTAGAAGATTTCAGAAACATAATTTCAAATGATGGAAGAAATTTTATTGCAAACAATGAAAATGCGTGTGTTACTTCATGCTGTCAGCAGTGTTTCAATGACCATCATTAATGCTCTATACATGATATCTGGAATCGTGGATGGATGGGTAGCCAAACATTACAGCTTGATGGTAACTGTCATCTTCTGTGTCTTCACAGTTCATGAAAATCACATCCACAGTCCTTCAGCCACAACCCTCACCATCTGTCTTTGCTCTCTGCCCAACAACAGCAAATATTCAATCTCCCACTTCTACTCTCCCCTTCTCCTATCCCCTGCTGCCCCCATCCACCTGCCATGCCCAGCACAGCCCAGTCCTCTGTTGTTGGCCTACAGCTACTCTCACGCTTAGGCCAGCATCCTGCCACTAAGCTACACCCTCAGCTCCTGCCACCTCTCCAGTATAGCCTCAGGCTGAACCGGTAAACATCTAAAACAATTGCTTCAGAAATTTCATTTTCAGTGATCCAATTATAATCTCATGTTTCTATTTTGATATAAATGCATGCATAACCACAGATACAGTCATTCTAATCAAGTGACTAGCTCCAACTTTACTGTTGGGGTTGGAAAAAAGGTTGTAACTTAGTGATAGACTGCATAGAATGCACTATGAAATAATGCCAGAAAGTATAACAAAAAGATAAAATTAGCAAGCAAGTCTTCAGTTCCCACCCATCTGAACACGTAAGCACTTTAAGTCAAAGAACCAGAAATATGTGATTACAATGAGACAAAGCTATTTCATGGTTTAATCAGTCAGGAAGCTTCACATAGTGTCTGCATGCTCAAAAAGCTCTCCGCCCCAGAACTCCCGGGTCCCAGAGGAGAGCTGGGATCAGACAAGTCTACACATAGGGGCTGGCCTGCCCCTTTCACTGCAGGCTCTTTCTGTCTTGAGACAAAGTGCCCCATGCTGTTCCTGAACACAGAATCACAGAAAGGCCTCAGGCTATTTTGAGCAGAGTAAGTGAGTTTATTACTATGGAAGCATAGTTGCAGCCTTAGGGTACCCTGCAACCCCAAATCACAGCAGCAGCAGCTTCTCTGTTGGTTAACCATCTATTGCTACTAACCATGGTTTGAAGAGTCTAGCATCTTGAAGTTGACTCGGTGCTGCCCAAAGTCTTGAATGGATTTGAAATAAGACAGTCAACGCAGCTACTGTGTGAGAAGCAGCCTTTAGTCACTGCGGGAAGAGGGACACAGGTGGGCTTCACGAGATCTGCCTTGTGCGTTGATGATGCTTTCAAGTGCCAAGCCCGATCCCAGCCTTTCATGTCTCCCTATGGAGATGAGGATGAACTGCGGCTTGCCAGCATTTACGGCTAAGGCACATTGAACGTGATCAAGCCGGGTTATCTGTGTGGCGTATCAGTGGCTGACGTGTGAAGGACAGCAGGGCACTCCAATAGGTCACCATGTCAGGACAGAGCCAGAGCTTCAAAGGCGTCGCGGTGCTTCTCTGTGTGATCCAGGGCTGCGCTGAGGCTGAGCCCACGCCCTGTTCTCTGAGCTGCAGCAAGATGCAGCGTTCCCGCGCTTGCCTGCTTCTGGCCCTGAGCGATTGAAGGGCCCAGGAGGCAACAGCCTCCAGCCAGTGTCAGGTCCCCAACCTACTGCGAGCATAATGAGCCATTTCCCAACTCCTAAGATCCAACACTGCTGTAAAGTGAATGTCCTGATCAGCTATTTTACTAAACAGCGATTTAGCTGGACAAATCTAATCTTGTTTAAAAAAACCTGTATGCATTTTTAGATGCTAGGAAGCTAATGTGTTTTGATATCAAGTTTCAGCTTGGAGAAATGGAGTTTTTTCTTTCCAATTCTTGACCTTTCTCATTCCAAGTTCATATATTGAGTGTGCTTGAATGAAGACTTCAGTTCCTTCTTGTGTTGATTGGTTCAGATCCCAAATCTCAGGATCTGATTTGTTGAAGTGTGTGGAGAATCCACGCTCTGGTCATCTAGTTTGTGCTCCACCCGCTTGCCAAAGGTCCTCCATCATCCTTCCTCCTGTGAAGCCCAGAGTCATGGTCTTCAATGTCCGGCTGACAATTTGAAGAAGGGGGAATAATCCTTTTAGATCTCAGGGGTCTTTAAATCTTGAATTGTCAGTTTTTCTGTGCTGGAAAATGGATACAGACGGTTTTGTGATCTGAGGTTTGCTTACTCCTGCAGAACCTGGCTGGGAATGGAAAGAAGCTGCCTCATGGACAGCAGATCCCTTGTCTTCAGATCTCTCCTTCCTTCCTCAGAACAGCTTTGCCAGTCACCAAATCAGTGGGTCAGTGAGTGTAGGGGGCAGGTGGGCACAACCGTGCTCCTCAGGAAAGCAACATATTCCTAGCTCATGTCTTGCAGCAGGGAATGTGTGTCCAAGAGTTAGACAATTGCTGTCCTCATGCAGAATCAAAAAACGAAGTTTCCCTTGTGGGTTTTGCTATTATTATTGTTACTATTGACAAGCAGTTGAAAGATAAATTTCTCTATCAATTTACAAGTCTATGTAGTCCAGGTCTGGAATGGCTTCTGACCAGGACATTTGGGGTGCACTCCCCACTGGGTAGGTGTTTTAGAAATGCAAGAAGAGGACAAAGTCGTCCAAGCAGTGACAAACTCCCTCCTCAGCAAGCCGCTGTTCCAGTGTTAGATGTGTGTAAGAAAGCAGGATGGGCAGCAGGAAAATGTGGTTCTGACCGTTCAGCTGCACCTGGCCACTTGCCTGGCCACTTGCCTGGCCACAAGATGTGGCTTCAGTAACCCTTACTTGCTTATTTCTATGTGCTTTACAGCTTACTTCCAGAATGAACCTTCACTGGGTTTCACTTAAGAGTCTTCTTTCCCTTGCCTGCCATCGCCCCTCGCACCCCTTGTCCAAAAGCCTTAAAGCTTTGCATCAAAGCCATTTTGACTGGAAGGTTTTAGAATTGAACTTTGCAAAAAGAGGTGTCAACGTCTGCAACCCAGAGGTGAGTGAGCAGACACTCCTGGAGCTGTGCATTTTCTATTCTCAGCGGTGTTCTGGGTCTGTCCCTTCTGTCACCTGAATGAATGTTTTGATGCCTCAGGTCATCGTGATATGGAGTCAGGTGGGTAAAGCTCAGGGTTCCTGAGTTCACGTGTCTCTGTCGATGCTTTTTGGCAAGATCCAGTTCAAACAGATCCAATTTCTTGAGGACAGTCTCTTTAACAAAGGCCACAGTTCCTAAAACTCAGCTGGGAATGACTGTCTCCCTCCAGCAGCTGGCCCGTGATTACTGCACATAAACTAACATCTTCTGGACCCAAGCCACTGCACGACCCTGGAAACTATTCATTTTCAAGCCAACCAGGGTCATTTATTACTAATGACAGCAGGCCGTAGCCGGCTGGAGTTGGCAGACTCAGGTTCCTATGCAAACAGCATTTCAAATTGGTCCTGTGAATCTGAACGCAAATTGCTGCACACGCCTCTCATGCCGCCTTCCGATTTCCATGTTCTTCACAAAGCTTCTCCTGTCACAATCTTATCCATTCCGTGTTCATCCAACGAATCCCCACAGAGCTGAGATTCACTATCACCTGCTGGTGTTTGCATCTCGTGCATCTTACGGACACACAGGATCCTTTTGGGCAGCAACTGCTTAATGTTTGAATTATTCAAAGTGGTAAGCATAGAAGCTTATCAATGCTGAATGTGCAGAGAAAACAGTGACGGTCTCTTGGGGGGCTGACAGTGAGGGGCGGGTCCACAGGCCAGTGTAATCAGCTCTGCTCCAGAAGTCTCAGCCAGTCCACATTGTCCCTAACGCACTGTGACATGATTCCCACTTAATTATTCTCCTTGTATAATTTAAGAAAAGGGCTGCGCAGAGTCCAGGATCCTAAGACATAATGTAGACTTTCTGTATTTAGACTTTTAGGATCAACAGTTTTATTCTCCCTACCCCTGGGACCAGTATCTCTTGCTATGTCTGTTAAATGTCACCCAAGTATTAATGGGTTTCCTATTATAGCTCCTGATAATATTTCAGGGAGACCTATCCTACATACAGACGCTATTTTAAGTCCTTTATGTGCACTTTGTTCCTCAACCTTCCAACTACTGTGTGGTAGGAAGTGTGCGTGCTTACATTTTGCAGCTCTGAGAAAACTGAGGCAGAAAAAACTAGTGCTTTTCCCACAGTCCCCCAGTTGGTGAGGACCACTAGGCAGAGCCTCATTCTAAACCCTGTGTTCTTCAAGAGAGATAAGAACATACAGTGGAAATCTTGGGGACTAAAGTTGGATGAGCAAAGGGAAATGGTCCTATCAGTGGGGTGGTCCAAAGAGAGGCAACTTTGTATGCCACAGAGGCCTGAACCCCCACAAGAGCAGACAAGCCAGAGGGAACGCTGGGGTCCATAGAAGCAGATAGGCAGGAGGGTGAGAGGAAGTGGGATGGATTGATGAAGGGAAAGGAGGGAGCTGGGAGGGAAGAGGGATGGAGGGAAGCAGGGATGAGTACTCAATATGCTTGTAAAGCCAGGAAAATAAAATAATAATTAAAAATAAACCCTATGTTTCTACGCCCTGTGACATGGGGGTCCCACTGCAGAGTCCTGGGGTCATTTGGCCAGGCAGTCGGCTTGGACTTGTTGGGTAGTTTTATGTCTGCCCGCAGACGAACAGGGAAACTTCCTCAGAGAAATGGCTAAGCGCCCGCTCTAAGGGCAGCCCAAGGCATGAGAGGACCCACGGAGCCTGGGAAATTAGAAAGCTGAGCTAGTGGAACCCGTGAACACAGCCCTGGGAGGGTTTTAACTGCAAGGTGGGCTGCTGAGGACAGCGTGGTGGAAACCAGCAGACCCGCAGGTCAGAAGCAAACGCAGCATGGCCTTTCCTTCTTGGCCAAAAGGAGGGGAGGAGGAAGAGTGAAGCGGGCGGGCGCAGCACCGCACGAGCAGGGCTGAAGAGCCTCCCCAGTCCTTCCCAGCCAGAGACGTGCTGGCCTCTGTCCTGTGTGAGCTCCTCCGTCCTGTGTGAGCTCCGTCCCCGTTTGCCTGTCCCCTGGCGACTTGCTCTTTTCCCTCCTGGACACTCGCACAGTGCTTCCGAGCACTTATAGTCATGGCTTCTCTTCTATACTCAAGCATCAACTTTGAAAGTTAACAATCATCTCTCTTCCATTCACAGTTGCTTAGGTAAAGCCTGTTATTAATGTGTGAGAATGAGTAAATGAATGAATGAGCGAATGAATGAGCGAACAAACGAATGAGGGCTGAGACACAGGGACGAGGAGAGAAGTACATTTAATGTCTTGAGGCTGAGCTGAGGAGACAAAAGTGAGAGGTAAGGATCACATGTGTTGAGCTGCTATTTCACTGTTGCTCCTGTTGCAGATGAGGCTGTGTGGTAGGGATGTGAGCTACGAAACGATGCACATGTCACGCGTGTGGAGCAACTTCACCGACACGCATCACTGAGCTGCCGCTTGCTAGTGCTCTGTGGAGAAGCCCACAGATTTAACCCATTGCTTCCAACACTTATCTTGAAAGTCTCGACTTCGTGTGCAAGGAGTAAATTCTCGCACTAAGCACAGGTGACTTGATGTTTTAAGAAGATTCTTTTCTTTCTGCCTTGCATGCAGCACTGCACGCACACAGCTCCTCCCCTTCTGGCTGCCAGATCTTTTTCATTAAAGAAAAGTCTCTGCAGAGTCCTGCCGAGAGCTTGTGATTACAGATGACACAAGGGCACTCCAGGAGTCTCTAAGGCAGAAAACCAAGACAAAGGAAATGGAACTTGGTTTTCCAGGTGCTGGTCCCCTGCGTGGGGGAAGCTCCTCTGGCCGCCTTTCCTTTTGTATTTTTATTTGATCTTTAATAAAGAATATTATTAAGACTGAGCATCCTGCCTCCTACAAATCCCTAAAAGCAGCCTTACGTTGGAGAGGTTAGAGGGAGAAGATGAGGGGAGTGGGAGAGAGGAGAGCCAAGGAAAGAGGCAATGAACTTCTCACCTCACACGCTGCCCGGATCCTGAGGCATGACACAAAGAGATGCTCTTGGGGGCTGCTGCCGTCTGGGTCTCATTAGTGGTTGGGGACAGCTGCTGGAGGCTTGTCCTCATCCTCTATATCCGTTATTGACTCTCTCTCTCTCTCTCTCTCTCTCTCTCCCATTTCAGAATGTTTCTGTTTGCTGTCCAACCCCGGACCTCTTCTCATTAGCAAGGTCAGGAGCTAAAAACAAAAGCTGTGTCACAAGAGAGAAGTTATGTCAGCCACACTCTTGTTGCTGCTACTTTGAAGGGAAGAAAGTAACGAGTGGCTGTCAGCCGAAGGCATCACTCTGTGTAGTTTCTGAGGCTGAGGTAATTATGTGATAACGGCTGAATTTGGCTATTTGTGTTTGCGTTCAGTTACATGCCTGAGAGCGTGTCAGAGTGAACCCCTTGTCCTGCCCACAGCCCCTCTTCCACTGTCCTCAGAAAGAACTGCCTGGCTTGAAAGCCATTTCCGGAGAGGGGCCTATTCCTGTCGTCACCAGAGCACTGCTGGGTTCTTGTGCCCCAGAGTAGAGGATTGCCACGGTCCGACTGAGTCGGGACCAGGACAGGGAATCCGGGGATCCTGAACCAGGTGGGCGAAGGAGTCGGCGATGGGAAACAGAGACACACAACTCTAGTGGAAGGTGAATCTGAGTCCATTTATTGGGCACATAGCTACAGTTTAAGTACCAATTTTTTGGCAAACAAAGGCAGGTTGCGTAGGGACAAAACATAAGGAACAAAACAAATCAATCATAAGAGTGAAGGCGAATAATTGGGACCTAGCCAGTGTTTTCTGTTTTGGAGAAATCAAGCTTCCTTAACAACTGAAATATCATGTCTTAGACAGGTTAACTATTAACCACTGACTAGAAGTTCAGTAGACAATGGTTGGGGTATTTCTCAAATTCTTAAGCTCACATAGCTAAATTTGTAGACGTGAGAAATTACCACAGACCTGAGTCGCGGCCTTGAGACTAGGGCTCCCCCGGACCAGGTGGAGCTAGGGGTATCATGGCTAGGATTTTTTAAGGGCCCTCTTCCTATGAGGAATTCCAGAAATATATTGCCATCAGTTAGATGACTCATCTGTGAACCATGCATACTCCAAACCTGGGGTCCATACTGTCGGGCCCCATATGCCAAGGTTTCTCTTTCGGGGCGGAGGCGATCATTGGTGGGAGTGCACTCGAATGGTCCATCTCTGTGATTTCTCTTAAGAGTGCTGTTTGGGAAAGGAAAGACACAGCCCCCTTGCTACCGACATGGATTCTCCCAGTTTGGATTGCAAATACCATCTCCAGGGGCAGTCTTGGCGTCTAGACTTTCTGGCATGATGGTCTCTTCCCTGGCCTTCAGCCAGGATAAGAGGGTATCACAGTTTAAAGTTCTAGTGAACTGATAGCACAGTCTCATACTTCTGGAATTTCTGAGTTAGTACAATAGTACATGTAACAAAATTTGTTTTGTAGCCAAGTTAAGAAATCCAGGCCATTCAGGAGTTTCTATATTAAATTTTTCATCTGTTCAATTTAATCAAAGCTGAGGGATATCCCGAAGCTGTTAATGATTTTTCTAAATATTAAGCAACAGATACACGCAACAGCCAAATAGTATTTTATAGAAAGAGAAAACATGCCACGACTTGTCCAGGAAAATGGACTTCCTTGAAGCCATTTTCTTCCAATGGTGACTTTGTCAGGCCAGCGGAATGGACTATGTCGTGGCAGAGGATTGAAACCAGAACACACCGAGAGGATAAGGTGAGATTTATTAATAATAAGAGAACCGTGGGAAGTCCGCAAGATAGTCTCCAGACATGGGCAGGGTTGGGGAGCTTTGGGGCTAGGCAGCCTTTGAAAAGGTGCCTTTTCCTTATTGCTTAGTATCTGAGCAAAGTTTTTGATACCTTCATATTGGGGGTCGCCTCTTGGTGGCCGAGCTGCTTTGGTGTAGATCAAGCACTTTTCTGTTTATAAGACACAGTGAACAGAGTCTGGGCAAGTTCCCGTCCACACAGGCACTGTCCTCTCCTTTTCTGGTAAATAGCGAGCACGAGTCTTGGCAGGGCCTGGAACTGGTGATCCGATCTCTTCTACGGAGGCTGCTCAGCTCCTTAGGACATTCTGGGCAGTGCGGTGGGCGAAGGGTTGGGGACCCTCCCACCCTAATTGCTCTAATCTACTTATTGCCTAAGAAAAACTGTTGAGCTCCTGGTGCTCTGCACAGAGCGGGGTTTCAGAGAGCAGCATGTGGGCTACGGGCGCAGACCCTTCAAGATGAAAGACGAGAGGGGCACAGGTCTGAAGGGTGCTGACTGGACTTACACTTTCCCAAGAACTCCTTTTCTTTACTCAAAAATTCAAACTGGGAAATGATCACTGGATCTTTTTGTTCAACACTTCATGAAGATGGCCCAGATCTCAAGTGGGAAGGAGACTGTAAAGGGCACTGCCAGTACCTGGTAGGACTGTGAAAGGTACTGCCAGTACCTGGGAGGACTGTGAAGGGCACAGTACCTGGTAGGACTGTGAAAGGTACTGCCAGTACCTGGGAGGACTGTGAAGGGCACAGTACCTGGGAGGACTGTGAAAGGTACTGCCAGTAACTGGGAGGACTGTGAAGGGCACTGCTGGTACCTGGAAGGACTGTGAAGGGCACAGTACCTGGGAGGACTGTGAAGGGCAGTGCCAGTACCCGGGAGGACTGTGAAGAGTACTGCCAGTGGGACAGACACATCCGAGGACATTTAGACTTTGTTCTTAACCCGATTTGCAATGCTCCACATAATCTTTATTCCTTCCCACTTCTGTTCTTGTAAATGTTCTTACTCATCCTCTCTAGTCTCCTTGTTAATGTGAGTGCATGAAAGCCACAGACTGGTGTTGTGTGCGATGAACGACTTCAGCAGCACAATCCGAAGTGACCCAGAGCCAGGCTTTCAGGCTGATGCCCGAAGCAACCAGACCTCCTCCCCCCAGGAAGACCTGCAGAAGAGTGACATAGCTCCATTCTCCACCTTGGCCCGGTGGCAGCCTACTGTGAAGTGATGCTGAGAAAATGGTGGTGCCCAGTCATCCAGCAGCCTGCAAAAGAAAAGTCCTTCCCAAGGTGAACAAGAGCCATCCCGAGAAAAGAACAGCACCCACATTAAGACCTGTGACAGCACCTGTTCCCCACGGCACCCACACTAAGACCTGTGACAGCACCTGTTCCCCATAGCACCCACACTAAGTCCTGTGACAGCACCTGTTCCCCACAGCACCCACACTAAGTCGTGTGACAGCACCTGTTCCCCACAGCATCCACACTAAGTCCTGTGACGGCACCTGTTCCCCACAGCACCCACACTAAGTCCTCTGAAAGCACCTGTTCCCCAGAGCACCCACACTAAGTCATGTGACAGCACCTGTTCCCCACAGCACCCACACTAAGTCCTGTGACAGCACCTGTTCCCCACAGCACCCACACTAAGTCCTGTGATAGCACCTGTTCCCCACAGCACCCACACTGTCATGTGATAGCACCTGTTCCCCACAGCACCCACACTAAGTCCTCTGACAGCACCTGTTCCCCACAGCACCCACACTAAGTCCTGTGATAGCACCTGTTCCTTACAGCACCCACACTAAGTCCTGTGACGGCACCTGTTCCCCACAGCACCCACACTAAGTCCTGTGACAGCACCTGTTCCCCACAGCACCCACACTAAGTCCTGTGACGGCACCTGTTCCCCACAGCACCCACACTAAGTCCTGTGACGGCACCTGTTCCCCACAGCACCCACACTAAGTCCTGTGATAGCACCTGTTCCCCACGGCACCCACACTAAGTCCTGTGACAGCACCTGTTCCCCAAAGCACCCACACTAAGTCCTGTGACAGCACCTGTTCCCCACAGCACCCACACTAAGTCCTGTGACGGCACCTGTTCCCCACAGCACCCACACTAAGTCCTCTGAAAGCACCTGTTCCCCAGAGCACCCACACTGTCATGTGATAGCACCTGTTCCCCACAGCACCCACACTAAGTCCTGTGACGGCACCTGTTCCCCACAGCACCCACACTAAGTCCTGTGACAGCACCTGTTCCTTACAGCACCCACACTAAGTCGTGTGACAGCACCTGTTCCCCAGAGCACCCACACTGTCATGTCATAGCACCTGTTCCCCACAGCACCCACACCGAGTCCTGTGACAGCACCTGTTCCCCACAGCACCCACACTGAGTCCTGTGACGGCACCTGTTCCCCACAGCACCCACACTAACTCCTGTGACGGCACCTGTTCCCCACAGCACCCACACTAAGTCCTGTGACGGCACCTGTTCTCCACAGCACCCACACTAAGTCCTGTGACAGCACCTGTTCCCCACAGCACCCACACTAAGTCCTGTGATAGCACCTGTTCCCCACAGCACCCACACTAAGTCCTGTGACAGCACCTGTTCTCCACAGCACCCACACTAAGTCCTGAGACAGCACCTGTTCCCCACAGCACCCACACTGTCATGTCATAGCACCTGTTCCCCACAGCACCCACACTAAGTCCTGTGACAGCACCTGTTCCCCATAGCACCCACACTAAGTCCTGTGACGGCACCTGTTCCCCACAGCACCCACACTAAGTCCTGTGATAGCACCTGTTCCCCACAGCACCCACACTGAGTCCTGTGACAGCACCTGTTCTCCACAGCACCCACACTGAGTCCTGTGACAGCACCTGTTCCCCACGGCACCCACACTGAGTCCTGTGACAGCACCTGTTCCCCACAGCACCCACACTAAGTCCTGTGACAGCACCTGTTCCCCACAGCACCCACACTAAGTCCTGTGACGGCACCTGTTCCCCACAGCACCCACACTAAGTCCTGTGACGGCACCTGTTCCCCACAGCACCCACACTAAGTCCTGTGATAGCACCTGTTCCCCACAGCACCCACACTAAGTCCTGTGACAGCACCTGTTCTCCACAGCACCCACACTGAGTCCTGAGACAGCACCTGTTCCCCACAGCACCCACACTAAGTCATGTGACGGCACCTGTTCCCCACAGCACCCACACTAAGTCCTGTGATAGCATCTGTTCCCACTTGAGACCCCGTGTGAGGGCAGAAGCATGTTAGAGGGAGGGAGGTCAGGCTCTGTTCCCCAGGAAGTACCAGAGGATAAATATCAGCATGGACCCCTCTTTGTCTGTGTGAGTTTTACATCAGAATAAAGTTGATTGTGTGGCTTCTTGCAGTGTCCCCAAGCCTGGCGCACATTCCCTCTAGTCTTTCTGCATCTCTATTGGGGGTAAATGTGCTGTGACTGGCCAGTTGTAGGAGCTGGAGACCATTTCCACGATGAAATCTTGTGAAAGGAAATGTGGGGCAATGGAAGAATTGCCTTTTAATATATTGGCGTCGTGCTGGGCTTATTAAACACAGCTCGGAAGCGTGAGCTTTGAAACAGTGATGAAGACAGAAACAGTTATCTCTGAACAGACATCGATCATTTGCCTTGAGTCACAGCTGATCATCACTGCCAGCGCCTGTCGCGGCGAGCCGCCGAATTCAAGAAACAGCCAGAGCCGGTTCATTCAGATGTTTGTAGAGGTGAATCAGGAGAGTTCCCTGGACAGCTGCTCAGACTCCGAGAGGGAAGATGCAGCTCCGGTCCTTGAAGGACCCTCATTCCCAACAGTCTCGTGGACTGAAGGAGCCGCCTGCCAGCTCAGCCTGTTCCTGAGATGTGGGGCAGGGCAGCAGGGCGGGGCGGAGGGGAGGAAGAGGAGTATTTTAAATCATTTTAAATCAGAGAGCAGATTTTTCGTTGGTCCACTGTCCACTGAGCTCTTCAGCTTGAAAACGAACAAGTCATGACTTTGATGGAGGTCCTGGAGGCAAACTCTTCTGGCCTTGTCCGCAGCAGGGTCTTGTGTGCTGCTGCTCAGTTCAAACAGGCAAGTCAGAAGAGCTGCTGCTTCTGGAGAAGTCCCTGGGGAGGGAGGAAGGACCAGATGAACCAGATGAGTAGGAATAGATTGCTCTGAAGGGCCACAGGTGTGAAGTTGATGGTGAGACTGTTTAACATTCATGTGGTCGAGTGGGAGGCACCTGCCAGGTGGGTCTTTTCTTGAAACCTCTTGCGGAGGTGCTGAGCAGGCTGGTGGATTTACAGTCGCCTTCTCGGGAAAGACGGCCTGAGAGCTAACAGCTGTGCTGAGCCATTCGCAAGGGCGAGTCACAGATTATCTGTGCTTATGACAATTTAAAAACAAGTTCGGAAGGAGAGCAAGGCCTGAAGGAGGCCTGGTTAGGATGATGTCGCTGGAAACTCTTGGTATACAGAGGAGCCAGAAGAGCAGGAAAACCCCAAGGAAAAGGCTCTGTGAGGGGCATCTTACAACACTGTGCCACTCCACCGCTTCTCTGAGATTAGCGCCAGACAGACCAGGAGGAGACATCTGGTTCTGCTGAAGGCTGTACTGAAAAGTGTCGTGTAATTTTATATGTCAGTAACTTGCTTCTGCATTCCTCACTGGCGATATGGCATTCATTGGGTGAAGCTGTAAAATGCACAACTTGTATCTGAAAAACAAAATGCATGTTGCTTGCATTTTTTTAACAAAATGTTTCTGAAAAAAAAAGCATTTCTCGTTTTCATAGTTAGAAAGAGGATGTATGGGATGAGGATGGAGCTGTCCAACTGTGAAAACGAGGCTGAGGACACTGGAGGTGACAAGTCCCCTCTCCACACAAGTCACAGTATCATGTCAGCCTCTGTCATTCTGAGGCAGCCCCTGGCCCCACGGAGACGTGTGTCCAGACTCTGAAGGTCCAGTTCACTTTCTGCGGGTCCCACTGTGTCAGGGTCCTCACCATAACACACAAACCCACACCACCAATCCAACATCACCGTCTATCGGGACAGAGCGTCTGGGGTCGCTGCTGCTTGCTCAGACTCCTGGCTTGGCATGTCGGGCACCAATGTGCACTACTAACCCAATTACAACAGCCATAGCTTGAAAATACTTCAGACCCGGCAGGATTCATTTCGTGGTTAGTTGTACGCATAAATTCGCATACTATATAGTAACTGTGCTTTCGGTGATAAGATTCAAATTTCTCCACATTGACCTTGATAATGATGAATGAGTGTCCGCAGGAGCTGCACTCGCTCCCTTAGACAAGCTTGCTAGCAAGCCTTGCCTTGCGGAGTTCCTGCTGACCACCCACATTCCCTCCACGGTCAGGGCTGACCCTTCACTCCCAGCAACTGATGTCCAACCAATCCACTCACAGAGCTTTTCTCGAAGGCACCCTGTTCACGTTCATGGCGCCCCACCTGACCTCAGAGAGCCGGCTGTCTGGAGACGCGATGCTGTGTGCATTAGCAAGAGCTGAATTCTTGCTCTTATGCTAGAGAACGTGACGTAGCGGGACCAGGACAGACACCACTACTGTGTCCATGTCACTGAGGAACTGGGAAGCGGCCGCTGGTATTGAACAGACTTCTGCTACCTTCACCCCTTGTTTACCGTCCCTTATGTGACATGTCCTTCAGATAACCTGCTTTCTCAGAAGTATCATTTTAAAACCTCTGTATATACAACTACATGCTATTCTTATTTCTGGATCCAGAATGATTGGAATCTGCCTTACGACCTCACAATCATCTTTACAACTAAATTCTTTAATTCACTGGAAGTCTTGGTATACTTCAGTGTGCACATTCTGGCTCACTGAAGGTCGTTCTTCCAGAAGAAGAAGATAACCAGACATTGGCTAGAGATCGGGGATGAATCCACTCAATGCTATTTTAAGGGTCAATTGTATCCACATATCTTATGTGCCACTTTTTTTGTTGTGAGATCAAAAACACAAATCCCTTAAACTAAGAACATTACTGTGTCATGTTCCAAGAACTCAGTTGGGGCAGCCTAGGCTGTCTCTGAGGAGCAGTCTCGTGGAAGACCAAAGTGAGTTTCCCAGGACAAAAGTAAGACACGACAGTTAGATTCTGTGGGGCGCTGTGTCTAACTCTAAACTGATGCTTCTTTCATCTTTGTTTCTCTTTTGTACAAAAACGCAACAGACAGTGCAACTGCCGCCATGCATCCAACTCCTACACAATGAGACTGAGAATAACTACCTTCAAACACGTCTGCTAAGGAGGGCCAGGAAACTTACATTTTTGTCAGAAATTAGATTTTGAAAAGTTTGGTCAAGAAAAATGAACTATGATGGAAAGAACATTTGAAAAACAAGATTTTTTAAATGAACCATAGCTTCATTTTAATATTTTAACCGTTATCAAGTAACATCAACATAATTTTGAAGTAAAAATTGAATGTAAAGATCGAAAAGGTTATTTTGTGGAAACGAATCATAGAATTGAAACTGAGTTCATGAACAGGAGTCTTCAGGGACTTGTCACCCAAATCAGCGGAGTCCAAAGGAAGATGTTTTAGGAATGGCGTCAGCCCAGGGGAGAGCCGACAGGACGGATCGCAGGGTCCTCAAAGGAGCGAGGCGCATTACAGATTTCCATGTATCGAAGCTGCAAGGCATGGAGAGCAAAGTATAGGAAAAGGGTCATTGCTCATGGAAGATTTCTCAGAGTGTTAAAAGTACTAGCTGTAGAAACTAAAACTTCTGCTCATTAAAGACATCATTTATGTGAAACTACAGCCCAAATGAAGGGATGATAATCCCAAAGCATTGGCAGCACAAATGAACAAATGAATATAAACACACGTTTGCCTACGAGGAAGAGTCAGCCCCCAAGAAAACAAAAGACTCAAGCAGGCTCTTGGTAAGAGGATTGCATGCCATCGGAAATGGGCAAAATTAAACAAAAAAAAAATAAAAATACATAAACAACCTAAGGGAAATAAAAAATGAAACAATTTAAAACTAATACCTATAACTCAACAACATAGCTACAGTAAACAATGTGAGAAAAGAGGGAAGAAGGGAGGGAGGGAGGAAAGGAAGGAGAGAGAGAGATAGATAGAGAGAGAGAGAGAGAGAGAGAGAGAGAGAGAGAGAGAACTGCTGGTGTGCGCACAGGAACACAGTGTCTGATTTCCTCCCGCATTACTGGGAATCACAGACTTGCACCGATGCTTCGGAACACACTCTGTACTGTCTCCTTGCAGGGCAGGCTTACTCCGCGCCCTCTTAAGTGTGTTGCAGAAACATAGCCAAAAGAACTGAGGAGTGTTCAGGACGCACCAAAGACACAAAAGACATTTATTCCCAAAGGCAACATTAGTATCTGTCTTGCAAGATCATCAAAAGCAGAATAAATACTTTGACATAAACTCACACAGTGGACAACTATACAGCAGGTAAAATGAGCGGCCACTCTATGTAGATGAGCTCACAGGATTGTTTCTGGGTGAAGAAAGTCAAGCATAAGTAATTCAATATCTTGATTTTAATATATTTCAGAGGCAAAACTAAGGGATAACAACAGGACTTAGTTGCAAGAGGGGTTGGCTAGTCCTTTAGGTATAATGGGAGGGGTATATTCCCTCAGTCTGACTGCTAGCTACATAGTTATATTCAGTGTTTAAAAAATGAACTGGAAAAAATAGCTCAGAAAATGTCTTTCTATGGGCTTCTCTCTTTCCTCTCTTAAATAAATAAAATGTTTAATATAAATGCTTATGAGAGAGAGAGAGAGAGAGGATTTGAGACTCACAGCTTGAGGCGTATTGCTCTTCGCTCTTTGCTCTTTGCTCTTGCTGTGGATTTGCTGTGATCAGATCCTGAGTTTGTCTGCTGAGCCTCCTGCTGTGACTTTGTCATGATGAGCTGTCAGCTGACATCATCCTAAGTGGAATAAAACCCTCTTGTTCCTTCAATTTGTTTGGGTCATGTATTCATAACAGCACTGGGAATATGAAACCAAGACACACTTTGGATTACATTGGAAATTAAGCAGCCCCCCCCCCCCCGGCCCCAGGAAAGGCTGGATGTGCACACATTCAGATACGTTTTATTAGCTAATGAATCAGATCCCGGGAAAAGTCAGCATCTTCCAAGTCCCAGTTTCTGTACCTAATTAAAGCTCCACTCATTTCATTCGGAATGCAGATGATGCAGATGATGCAAATGATGGGGCTCAGAGGCCCTTTTGGGGGAACACAGATGGCTGGTGTCTTGGGTGCCTTTTCATCAAGTCTCAGGGGTGGCAGATTCAGGAGGTCTGAGGGGGAGAGAAAGTGGCAAGGTTCAGGGGTGTTAGGTCTCAGAAGCTGTCCCTCCAAGAAACTTCATGGAGTCAGCCTTTCTAGAACCTTCCCTGAAGGCTAAATTCCCATTCCAGACCAGCCACTAGGCAAAGTAGAACAATGGGATTAACTTCCTAGTTTAAGGACTTGCATCCCATCTAGAACTAAACTGGGAGACCTTGTTTCTAAACTCAAAGCCCACATCCCTCTAATCTGTAAAGGAATTTCTTTGGGTCTCAACAGGTCTCCTTATTCCAGTTTCTCAAAGAATCTGATCACCTCGAATCTGTCTTCACATTTCTTAACCAAACCTGGGGAGAGATCTGTTTGTTTAAAACAGGGACAGGAGTTTTTCAAAAACTTTTGTAAGGTCTGTGAGGAGGAAAGTCAGCCTGAGAAGTGACTTAACAACACTGCAGTCTGCAGCTGATGGGCAGAAAGGAAAGGGAAAGCGGTTGTGGAAGAGATGAAACCGCAGAGAGAAAGCTTGCCGCATTCTGAAGAGAGTGCAGGCCAGAGGCTGGGAGGCAGGCTGATGCAGCAGAGGAAGATGTGGAGGAATGGGAGGGAGACAGTGCTCCCTCTGGGGGCCTGGGATCTGCTGTCCTTAGAAGTTGGTGAGGACATAGGGTGTAGGGAATGTAAGAATGACTGACAGCTGTGGCAGCCAATACCAAGGTCCACAGGGTGGGAAGGCCAGGATTTGGTTCGCAAGAGTTGCCCTTACTTATCGAAGTGGAGTTATCCAAAATGTCCTGGCTAATATGCATTTATAGTTAAATTTAGCCCCATGGGAAAAAAATCCAAAGCCTCTTCAAAAGGAAATCGTTTTGCTTGGTCACAAGGTTCTCCAGTGGGGGGTCCCTGAGGGCCAAACCCAGCACATGTCCACTGACCCAGGTACTTCTTGTTGCGTGTGTGACCCCTGTGGTACTTCCATGGAAACACCTCTTAAGTCCTCTGCTTCCTAAGCTAGGTGACAGGGCATAAAGCATTTTTAGTGCAAATATGAGGGTTCAAGGGTGTCGAAGGTCAAGAGTCACATAGGCAGGGCAGGGTTGTAGCTCACAGCCTGGCCCTTTCCTGAGACTCTGGCTGTCCTCTGAGGTCGTAGGCATGGCTTCTCCATGGAGGTGTAGGTGATGTGCATAGGGCTGGGGGCTGGAAGACACTCTAGGGCCAAAAAAAGGAAAAGTCTTCTTCATTTTCTTCGGTAGCTGTGGTTATAGGTACATTGTAAAGTGTTTTAATTGTGGTAGTTGTAGTTTTAAATACGTATTCTCTTGAAGCTCCTACATGTGTAAACATGCATTGTACACACTACAGAAAGCGTTGGAATCTGAGTGCACCACTATCTTTAATCCCTGTGGCTGCTTGCAGAAGTGATCACAAGCCAGCAAGGAGGTTAAGCGTCATCAATCAGATCATGTTTTCGCACTCAAGGGAGATCATGAAAAGTCACTATCCAGCTGACGCACGATCTATCGTAGGTGAAGTCATGTCCACTTAGTATGGACACAGAATGAGGTGCAAGTGAACATGGTACTGCAGCCCAGAAACTGGGCTCTCTGAGGTCCCCGGTTGTACAGCTTGCCTGGGCTCACTCTAACCTTCCCCTCCCCTTTGTCTCTCAAGTAGACATGTCAACTATGAGAGCTACTGTGAAGGTCAAATCCACTGGTACACGTGATATTTTGTACACAGTATGTTCCCAGGAATTATCTGTTGTTATTATGAGCTGGGGCAGCCCTAGACATCTTAGAAAAGAAAGGTGGCATAAAGAGTACAGGAGGAAAGGATTTGGGTCAGAGAAGCAGGCAGATAGTAGCTGCGTTGGAAAGCGAGGCTGCCAGCTCATGGGTTCGTGGAGAAACCTGGTCATGCAGGAAACGCAGAAAAGAAACAGCACCTGGCAGGTCAGAGGCATGGAAGAGCTGCCTGCAGGTGACTTCCTGACTAGCCGGCTGGGCCGGGAGGAGGATCCTCCACACTGTCTGGAGGGAGCTTGGTGCTGGCTGCTGCCAAGGCCCCAGGAATCCTCTGCACCTTTGCTGCAAAGGTGTGTCTGGCTGCTATTCACTTGTTACTTTGAAATCATCCACAGCCACTCAGAAGAAATGACTCATAAATGACCTGACATAAAATTCTAGAATTTCTCATTTTTTCCAGAACTTCCTTAGATATTAATATGAATGAATGAATGGGGCGCTGATGTTTTAGGGCGAGTGTGAAGAGATGCCGAGCTCCACATGTCCCGTGTCCCTGCATCGGGCCTCAGGCTGTTTCCACGAGCATCTAATATGGCAGGAATTCACATGGTTTCCCATGGTTCATCTTAGGGCCAGTTGTGCCCAGATCCAAACACTGACAGCTTCATGCAGAGGTTCTTCTGAGAGACGCATCATGAGTGGTCCTGTTCGCACTGCTGTTGACCTATTCTGTGCTGGTATTTAATATCACTCACAGCAGTTCATGATGCTGTCTTGCAAATAACCGCTGGCTGACGTCATCAACTCTGCAGAGACTGGTGAATGGTGAGCCAGGAGGACACTGAGACCGTCCATGGAGGGGAAGTCCTGGGAGCTGTCCCAGGGCCAGGAAGGCTGGAGTTCTGACAAAGTGCTGGCTGCTGAATGTGAAATCGAGGAAGCGCTCCTCAAGCCCTCCTGGGGCCCAGGAGCACTCCCGGGATGCACAAGCCCTCCTGGGATGCACAGTCCTGTGTGGCTGACGCACTGTCGTGAGGTTGTCATCTGTAAACTTTTCTCTGGGAATCACACTCCAATACACAAAGAAAAACAAGCACCTCAGCCCTGGGATGATTACACATGTGCACCTCAGCCCTGGGGTGATCACACAGGTGCACCTCAGCCCTGGGGTGATCACACAGGTGCACTTCAGCCCTGGATGATCACACAGGTGCACCTCAGCCCTGGATGATTACACAGGTGCACCTCAGCCCTGGGATGATTACACAGGTGCTCCTCAGTTCTTGTTCCACAGTGGGGACATTGTGATCTGGATGCCCACCACTCCCCTCTACCTCCTCTGGCCTCCAGGACGGTCATCATTCCCACGCTTGGGAGGGACTGTGTGCGTCCATGTGCAAATCTTACATGTGGAGGGAAAGGGGAACCATTTCATTCTCCTTATGCCTAGTGGATGACTAATTGGCATCAATGGCAGGGGTGTCTTTACTTAACCACTTCTCAGTAGCAGATATTTGAGAATACTGTATTTGGAGTGTTGATCCCACCAACACTCTCTGAAAAAATACTCAAAAGAAGACCATGTGTACTTTATTACTTTTCTTTAGTTTTTTGAGGCAGGGACTATGCAGATCAACCTGATTCCAGATGTGTTATGTAGTCAAAACTCTGATCTTCCTGGCTCCACAGCCCAGAGAATGGATTACACACTTGCACCTCAACCATGGGATGATTACACAAGTGCACCTCAGCCCTGGGGTGATTACACAAGTGCACCTCAGCCCTGAGGTGATCACACACGTGCACCTCAGCCCTGGGATGATCACACACGTGCACCTCAGCCCTGGGGTGATCACACAGGTGCACCTCAGCCCTGGGGTGATCACACAGGTGCACCTCAGCCCTGGGATGATCACACAGGTGCACCTCAGCCCTGGGGTGATCACACAGGTGCACCTCAGCCCTGGGGTGATTACACAGGTGCACCTCAGCCCTGGGTTGATTACACACGTGCACCTCAGCCCTGGGATGATCACACAGGTGCACCTCAGCCCTGGGGTGATCACACAGGTGCACCTCAGCCCTGGGGTGATTACACACGTGCACCTCAGCCCTGGGTTGATTACACACGTGCACCTCAGCCCTGGGATGATTACACATGTGCACCTCAGCCCTGGGGTGATCACACAGGTGCACCTCAGCCCTGGATGATTACACAGGTGCACCTCAGCCCTGGGGTGATCACACAGGTGCACCTCAGCCCTGGATGATTACACAGGTGCTTCTCAGCCCTGGGATGATTACACAGGTGCTCCTCAGCCCTGGGATGATTACACGGGTGCACCTCAGCCCTGGGTTGATTACACACGTGCACCTCAGCCCTGGGGTGATTACACATGTGCACCTCAGCTCTGGGATGATTACACACGTGCACCTCAGCCCTGGGATGATTACACGGGTGCACCTCAGTCCTGGGGTGATCACACATGTGCACCTCAGCTCTGGGATGATTACACGTGCACCTCAGCCCTGGGATGATTACACATGTGCACCTCAGCTCTGGGGTGATCACACAGGTGCACCTCAGCCCTGGATGATCACACAGGTGCACCTCAGCCCTGGGATGATCACACAGGTGCACCTCAGCTCTGGGGTGATCACACAGGTGCTCCTCAGCCCTGGATGATTACACACGTGCACCTCAGCCCTGGGGTGATTACACACGTGCACCTCAGCCCTGGGATGATTACACACGTGCACCTCAGCCCTGGGGTGATTACACACGTGCACCTCAGCCCTGGAGTGATCACACAGGTGCACCTCAGCCCTGGATGATCACACAGGTGCACCTCAGCCCTGGGATGATCACACAGGTGCTCCTCAGCCCTGGATGATTACACAGGTGCTCCTCAGCCCTGGATGATTACACACGTGCACCTCAGCCCTGGGGTGATTACACACGTGCACCTCAGCCCTGGGATGATCACACAGGTGCTCCTCAGCCCTGGGATGATCACACAGGTGCACCTCAGCCCTGGATGATCACACAGGTGCACCTCAGCCCTGGGATGATCACACAGGTGCTCCTCAGCCCTGGGATGATTACACAGGTGCACCTCAGCCCTGGGATGATTACACAGGTGCTCCTCAGCCCTGGGATGATTACACGGGTGCACCTCAGCCCTGGGATGATTACACAGGTGCACCCCAGCCCTGGGATGATTACACAGGTGCACCCAGCCCTGGGATGGATTGGTCAGCTGTGGACCCAGACTTCCTGCACACTAGGGAAGCAATATGCCAACTGAGCCACCTTCCTGCCCAAACTCTGCATTTTCATTGCTTGTTTTTCTTTGTGTCCTATGCTGCTTTCAAGTTCATCAATTCAAACTGGAAATATTTCTCTAAATTGTCAGGAAAAATAGAAAATGGTGCTTTGGCATAGTTTCAGGAAAAAAAAACCCACCCTGAATCCTGACATTGTGTGTACAGCTAAGTCCTGAAGTGTATGTGACATGAGATGATTATAGCTTTGGAGAATGCTCTGAATCTTGACATTGTGTGTGGCTAAATACTGAAGTGTATGTAACATGAGATGATTATAGCTTTGGAACTCTCTAGATCCTGACATTGTGTGTACAGCTGAAGCCAAAAGTGCATGTAATGTAACACGATAGCCTACCACAGAGAACAGTGCCCACTTTCCTAGGATTGACTGGATGTAAAGGTGTGGGGGGAAGTTTGTGGACGGACCCAAAGGTGGTCTTGGATGGCCTTGCAACACAGGCAGAAATTAGACTAAACAGCCTTGTGGTCAACATTTTTCAAGGTCTGTTTTTCAGGGTCTAAGTGTGTGTGGTGAGGCCAGACACCAGAAAAATACCCCCACCCTCAGGGCTCCGGGAAATGCTCCCCCTTTCAAGGTCTGGGGGGGGGGGTGTAGTACGTGCAGCTATGCCAGATACAGCAAAAGCCTTTGCGCTGTTTTCTTCGCGCCTTGCTTGTAACCAATTAAATTAAAGTTAAGTGTTTTAGCCAATTATTTTGTAACATTACATAGCCTCCCTACAAAAAAGTATAAAAGGTGTATGCTTCTTGAGCTCGGGGTTGTCTCTCCCCTTTGTGAGTGGAGTGACCCCAGCGTGCTGGAATAAAATCCTCTTGCTTTTGCATCGAACCCGTGTCCGTGAGTATTCTGTGGGGGTCCGCTTCCTGGCGTAGGGCCTTTGGGTCTTACATTTTGGTGCGTTGGCCGGGAAATCTACGTGCCCTCCCAGACCTCACTGCGACGGGGATCGGAGGTCCACTCGAGCAGGTCTGTGTCTGTTTTACTTTCTGTTCAGTGTGTTTGGTTGATTTTGGTGTCTGATTTACATTCGTTATCAGCCTGTCACGGAGAGCTCTGTGGAGTCTCAAGGAGACTCATTTGATCTATGTCTGTGGAGTCTCAGGAAGACTCATCTGTATTGGCCATAGCGGCGGGCAGATGTGCCAAGACGTCACGGGCCAGGAAACTGGAGGATGCTTCAGATTCCATTCGGGAGAAAGGAGCCGTAAGGGTCTTTCTCCACCTTGAGGCAGCCAGCATGAGGCCACACCTGGAATCACTGCCATGACAGGGTTGTGACTTTCTCGTCCTGGGCGTCCTTGTCTCATCTGTTTTATTATGGTTGTCATTCTCATTATTCTTGTTATTGGACTGATGCCTTTCTTCCTCCTTGACTGGTCTTAACATGGGACAGACTATCTCCACCCCCCCCCATCTCTAACTCTAGATCACTGGACTGAAGTTAAGGCTAGAGTACAAAATCTGTATGTAGATGTCAGAAAAGGAAAGTGGCAGGTTTTCTGCTGCTCAGAGTGGCCAGCCTTCCAGACCAGATGGCCTCCTTAGGGGTCCTTCCATCTAGATAAGATCAGAGAGGTCAAAGATAAGGTCTTCCAAAAAGGCCTCGATGGACATCCAGATCAAGTTCCCTATATCATAGTCTGGGAAGACCTAGTCCTCTCTCCCCCTCCCTGGGTCCGCCCATTTGTTTTTCTTACAGGATCTTCTACCATATTTGCGCTAAAAAAAGAAGACAAAAAAATCGCCAAGAGAACATTCTGACTCCAACTAACACCGACCTCCTCCTGACGGACCCCCATCCGCCCTATCCTCCTGTTCAACCCCCGGTAGAGGCCCCACCCTCACAGGCCCCACCCTCAGCCCCCCCCCCCCCCCCGCATGATCATGGAGCTGCGAGAGGGCCTTATGCTCCCCTGCTTGCTGGCCTGGGAGGAGAGGAGTCCGGCCCTGCAGCCGGGACTCGCAGTTGGTGGGGAGGTACCCCTGAGTCCATTACTCTCCCCTTGTGAGCGTATGGACCCCCAGATGCACAGGGCCAACAACTCCTACAGTATTGGCCCTTTTCCTCAACAGACCTTTACAATTGGAAGACCCACAACCCCTCCTTCTCAGAAAACCCTCAGGCTCTAACAGATGTGCTTGACTCTATTCTTTTCTCCCATCAACCCACTTGGGATGATTGCCAACAGCTTTTACAGGCTCTCCTAACTACGAAAGAGAGACAGTGCGTCCTCCTGGAAGCCAGGAAGAACATCCCGGGAGCAGATGAGAGGCCCTCACTTCTCCCTAATGATATAGATGCAGGATTCCCACTGACACAACCAAACTGGGACCACAATACAGCTGAAGGTAGGGAACATCTAAAGGTCTACCGCCAGGCTCTGATGGCAGGTCTCTGTGGAGCCGCACCGCGTCTCACCAATTTTGCCAAGGTAAGAGAAGTGGTTGGAAGAGTTCCCGTTGGCCTTCTTAGAATGGCTAATGAAGGCATTTTGCCGGTTTACTCAGTATGACCCGACCACTGCTGAACATAAGGCAACTGTAACAGTAGCCTTTATTGATCAATCTGCTAAAGACATCAAGAAAAAGCTACAGAGATTAGAAGGATTATAGGACAAGTTGCCGAAAGATTTAGTGCAAGTAGCTAAAAAGGTATACTATAGCAGAGAGACAGAAGAAGCAAAAAAGGAAAGAGAACAGAAAGAACAGGACCAGAGAGAGAGAGAGAAAGAGAAAAGCGCCAGGACAGAAAGCTAACCAAAATCCTGGCCACAGTAATAAAAGAAAGTCAGGGATCTAGAGAGAAAATACCGGGCAACCAAAGGAAACCATGGGACAGGGACCAATGCGCCACTGCAAAGAAAGAGGACACTGGGCACGAGAATGCCCAAAGAAAAAAGGAAACCAGAAAGAAAAAGGGGGGACTCCAAGGGCCCAGGTCTTAGCTCTGGATGGAGATAGTGATTAGGGGAGATGGGGTTCGGACCCCCTCCTCGAGCCCAGGGTAACCATTAAGTGGAGGGGAAGCCAACTCAGTTCCTAGTAGACACTGGAGCTCAACATTCCGTTCTGTTACAGGATGATGGGCCCCAATTGAACAAAAATCATGGGTACAGGGGGCCACGGGCAATAGACAATACTCATGGACTACCCGAAGAACAGTGGATCTCGGTGTGGGCCGGGTATCCCACTCATTTTTAGTCATCCCAGGCCGCCCGTCCCCACTTCTGGGCAGAGACTTACTCTCAAAGTAGGTGCCCAGATCCACTTCTCCCCTGAGGGTACCACAGTAAAAGATAATCAAGGAAACCCCTACAAATGCTGACTGTCAAACTAGAAGATGAATATCGTCTTTTTGAGACTCCCACAAAAGATGCAGGAGATCTAAATTGGTGGCTAAAAAAGTATCCCCGGGCATGGGCTGAGACTGCTGGTATGGGAGAGGACAAAAATCAAGCTCCCGTCCACATAGAAATAAAGTCCCAAGCCACACCTGTCATGGTCTGCCAGTACCCCATGAGCAGAGAAGCTTGAAATGGAATCAGACCTCATATCCTCAGGCTGCTAGACTTAGGAATCCTCCAAGGGTGCCAGTCAGAATGGAACACGCCTCTGCTCCCAGTGCCTAAGCCTGGGACTAATGACTACCGGCCGGTACAGGATCTTCGTAAGGTAAACAAAAGAGTGGCGGATCTATACCCCACTGTGCCAAACCCTTACAACTTGTTAAGCTCTCTCCCTCCAGACAGGACGTGGTACACAGTCCTTGACCTAAAAGATGCCTTCTTCTGCCTCTGACTGAGCCCCAAAAGCCAACCCATCTTCGCCTTCGAATGGAGGGACCCAGAGTCAGGCATCTCGGGACAGCTTACCTGGACTCAACTCCCACAGGGATTCAAAAACTCTCCCACCATCTTTGATGAGGCATTACATTGAGACCTCGCCCTATTCAGGGCCAACCCCCCCAATATGTAAATGACCTCCTTCTCGCGGCCCCCAGCCAAAAAGTGTGTGCCAAAGGAACACAGAAACGGTTACAAGAATTGAGCGAGCTGGGTACCGAGCATCTGCAAAGAAGGCCCAGATCTGCAGAAAACAGATCAGTTACCTGGGGTATTTACTTGAGGGAGGAAAACGTTGGCTCTCGGAGGCTAGAAAAGAGACAGTGTTTCATATCCTGCCACCTCAAAATGCTAAACAAGTAAGAGGGTTCCTGGGGACAGCAGGGTTCTGTCGACTGTGGATTCCAGGGTTTGCCGAGATGGAGGCCCCCTTATATGCCCTGACAAAAACCAAGGGTTCCTTTCATTGGGGAGAAGACGAACAGACAGCATTCGATCAGATCAAAAAGGCCCTCATGTCCGCCCCAGCATTGGGACTACCTGATGTGTCCAAAGCTTTCCACCTATACGTGGCAGAAAATAAGGGGATTGCCAAAGGGGTCCTGACTCAGCAACTAGGGCTCTGGAAGAGACCGGTGGCATATTTGTCCAAGAAACTAGATTCGGTAGCTGCGAGATGGCCCAATTGCCTACAAATAGCGACAGCAGTGGCGGCTCTAGTTAAAGATGCGGATAAATTAACATTGGGACAGGACTTGACAGCATCGGCTCCTCATGCCCTTGAGAGCGTAATCCGCCAGCCGCCCGACAGTGGCTCACCAATGCCCGCATGATTCACTACCAGACTCTGCTGTTAAACAATGACAGGATTACTTTCACTCCAGCTACTGGACTGAATCCTGCTACCTTGCTGCCAGATCCTGACCTCGAGCCCCCGGCCCACGACTGTCAACAGTATTAGCTGAGGCCCACGGATGGCGAAAGGACCTGACAGATCAGCCACTGCTGGATGCAGAGGTAACCTGGTTCATAGAGGGGAGCAGCTTCTTGGAGGACAGAAAAAGAAAGGCCCGGGCAGCAGTGGTAGACGGTCAACAGGTAATATGGGCCGAGGCCTTACTAGAAGGCACATCAGCTCAGAGAGCTGAACTAGTGGCATTAACAAAGGCCTTAGAACTAGGAAAAGACAAAAAGGTCAACATCTATACTGACAATGGGTATGCTTTTGCCACTGCTCATATACATGGGGCCATTTATCAACAGTGAAGGCTTCTCACCTCAGGAAGGAAGGAGATCAAAAACAAAACTGAAATACTAGCCTTGTTCGGAACTCTACTCCTGCCAACAAAAGTATTATTCACCGGGACACCAGAAAGAGACTTCAGCAGTGGCCAAAGGAAATAACATGGCTGATCACAAGGCCAAAAGGGTCGCCAATAAAACTGCTACCATCTCACCACTGTCGAGGACGAAGACAAATTACCTCCCCCACTCAAGTACAAAACAAAAGATTTGTCTCTAATACAAGACTTAAATGGACCTTTGATCATCAAAAGGGCGTCCAGAAGACCTCCCAAGGTAAAGTCATACTTCCCCAAAGAGAGGCCAAGGCCATGATAGACCAAATGCATAGGTAGACCCACTTAGGAATGAAAAAACCAGTGATCACTGTCTCTAACACTGAGTTCCACATTCCTGGACTGGCTCAGTTAACTCAACAGGTAGTAGAAAACTGTGTACCCTGTCAGAAAGTCAACGTAATTAAAAATCAAGTAACTTCTGGTAAACGCCTAAGGGGAGACAGACCGGGAACTTACTGGGAAATAGACTTCACTGAAATTAAACCATCCAGGTATGGTAACAAATATCTCTTAGTGTTTCATAGACACTTTCTCTGGATGGGTAGAGGCCTTTCCCATTCCAAAAAAGAAATGGCTATGGTGGTGACAAAGATTTTAGAAGAAATCTTCCCACGGTTTGGTGTCCCTAAGGTAATCGGGTCCGACAATGGACCTGCCTTTGTTGCCCAGGTAAGTCAGGGACTGGCCAGGTACCTGGGGATTAATTGGAAACTTCAGTGTGTCTATAGACCCCAGAGCTCAGGACAGGTAGAGAGAATGTGGATACAGGTGGCTGACGCTTATACACCTGGGATGCCAGAGACCTCCCACAAGTTCCAGGTTGGAGACTCCATCTATGTCCGGCGACACCAATCCCAAAATCTCGAACCTTGGTGGAAGGGACCATACATCGTGCTTCTGACTACGCTGACCGCAGTCAAGGTAGAAGGAATCACTTCCTGGATCCACTCCTCCCACATCAAACCAGCACCCCCAGTGGACACCCGGATGACATCTCAGTGGCACGTCCAGACAACCGGAAACCCGCTCAAGCTCAAGATCACCAAGACCCCTGATCCCAAAGACAATGAGGCTTCTCCCCGCCATCTCCCTGGTACTGTACTTTAACACCCTGTGCTTAACCAGCCCCAGCCCTCAACATCCCCATAATTTAACTTGGCAGGTGATAAATGGAATGGGAGATGTCATTTGGAGCCAATCCAAAATTGCCACCCTAAATACCTGGTGGCCTGACCTCTTTCCAGATGTTTGTAAGCTGGCTATGGGAGCTGGGGGCAATTGGGACATAGAAGGACATTCTGATATAAAAAAAGGCCCCATCATCAGCGATTCCACCCAATCACCCGGGTCGTGTTTGCCTGGGGTTAGACCCTTGGGGGGGATGTGGGTCCCAAATGCAAAGGAGCATGCTGAGAACTCTCCCTTTTTATGTCTGCCCCAGATTTCACCGAGGTCGGGCTTGGAACTCAAAATGTGGGGGAAACACAGACTTCTTTTGCAAGAGTTGGAGTTGCGAAACAACTGGAGACACTTGGTGGAAGCCCAGCTCTAAGTGGGATTACATAAAGGTACAAGCGAATTACACCCACCACAAGACAGACCCAGGGTAGACATCTATAACTGAATTTCCTTTACTGAACCAGGTAAATGGGCACTGGGATGGACCACCCAAGGATACACGTGGGGTCTCAGGTTCTACAAAGATATGATGATGGGTTAGTATTCACTATCAGACTCAAGACAGACACTACCTACGCCTCGGTAGGCCCCAATAAGGTTCTAACTGGTCATCAGCCCAGGCCAGGAGCTAAGCCCAAGCCTCTTAACCCCACTACTATTCTTCCAAAAATCGCAGATACAGCTACACCGGTTCCAACCACCCCCTGGGGGACCCTCTAGAGATTCCCATCTAACCGAACTAATCCAGGGAGCCTTCACAGTCCTAAATGCTACCAACCCGGAGGCCACTAAGAGTTGCTGATTATGCTATGATATAGCCCCTCCTTATTATGAAGGCATAGCTTACTCAGGCTCCCCCAATGAGATGGTTGATGCAAGTCAGTGCAGATAGGGACAGAGAGAAACAAAACTCACCCTGTCCTTAGTGACTGGAAAAGGACTGTGCGTGGGAAGAGTCCCCCCCACACACACTTATGCAATTCAACTTACTCCCCCACCTCTTCAGATGGTGACTCCCATTCGCTACTGCCCCCAAAAGGATGGTGGGCCTGTGCTTCAGGGATAACTGCTGTGTCAATCTCAAAGTTCTCAGTGACACCAAGGGCCAAGATAATTGTGTGTTAGTCCAGCTTATCCCCCGACTCATTTATCATCCCTATAAGGAACTACTAGATTACTGGGACCCATATAAAACATCCTTAGTCAGATCAAAAAGAGATTTTGGAATAACCCTCTCAATTCTGTTAGGAGTGGGGCTGGGGGCCATCAGCACTGCTGCAGGGTCATCAGCACTTGCTCTACAACACAAGACCTATGGTGAACTCAGAATGGCTATAGACACAGACATAGAAAGACTAGAAGACGCCATCTCTAAACTAAAAGAGTCTCTGACCTCACTCGCAGAGGTTGCTTTATAGAATAGGAGAGGACAAGACCTCCTGTTTTTACAAGGGGGATTGTGTGCGGCCCTCAAAGAACAGTGCTGTTTTTATATAGACCACTCGGGGTCCATAACTGACTCCATGGCCAAGGTCAGGGAAGGATTAGCAAGACAAAAACGTGAATGGGAAGCAAGCCAGGGATGGTTCGAAAGCTGGTTCAATTCCTCTCCATGGCTGACTACCCTAATTTCTACTCTCCTGGGGCCCCTCATTATACTTCTATTGCTTCTTACTTTTGGGCCCTGCATTTTAAATCGCCTGCTTGCTTTTATTAAAGAACGCATCAACACAGTACAAGTAATGGTATTAAGACAACAGTACCAACCTGTGCCCTGACTAGACCAGGAAACATCCTCCAAATTGTAAGATTAAAATTCCACCAAAGAAAAAGGGGGAAATGTGGGGGGAAGTTTTTGGATGGACCCAAAGGTGGTCTTGGATGGCCTTGCAACACAGGCAAAAATTAGATTAAACAGCCTTGTGGTCAACATTTCTCAAGGTCTGTTTTTCAGAGTCTAAGTGCGTGTGGTGAGGCCAGACACCAGAAAAATACCCCCACCCTCAGGGCTCTGGCAAATGCTCCCCCTTTCAAGGTCTCTGGGGGGGGTAGTAAGTGCAGCTATGCCAGATACAGCAAAAACCTTTGACTGTTTTCTTCGCGCCTTGCTTGTAACCAATTAAATTAAAGTTAAGTGTTTTAGCCAATTATTTTGTAACATTACATAGCCTCCCTACAAAAAAGTATAAAAGGTGTATGCTTCTTGAGCTCGGGGTTGTCTCTCCCCCTCATGAGTGGAGCGACCCCAGCGGGCTGGAATAAAATCCTCTTGTTTTTGCATTGAACCCGTGTCCATGAGTATTCTGTGGGGGTCCATTTCCTGGTGTAGGGTCTTTTGGGTCTTACAAAGGAAACAGAATATGAGCCAATGGTAAACGGTCAGAGTGCGGTCAGGACATGAGAAAGACGCTGGGGAATTGAAGGCCAGTGAACCTGTCACTGCAGGTGCAGGAACTAGTGCCAGCTGGTCTCAAATACAGGAGCCACATTAGAGTGTCCTTGTCCGAACCATGTTACTGGGGGGAGGGTGTAGCCACTCCAGACAGGTGAGGACTTGGGAGCACTGTTCCTCAAAATGGAGGGCACAGATGCTTTCTCTCCAGAGACATCTCCCTGATGGGTGTATTCCAGTGCTGCTCTGGACAGCGCACCACTGTGACCCTGTGAATCCCTCTCCTGGTGTAGGCAACAGCGTGCATCTCCCTCCTGGTGTTTGAAGACAAGAGGATATGATCTCTCCGGAGCACAGGGAAGTGTATGAACAAAGGCTCTCTCTGTCTGCCAAGCTGCCCCTGTTGTGAGGAGCCCTGGCTGCCTTCCCTGCCCTTCCGTCCCTCCTCCTGTGGCCCATTTGTCCTCAAAGTTGACAGAAGCATAGCTGAAGTTTGACTGTATGTGGTTGTATACACAGTATTGTGCCACAAAATAGAAATAAATTTTTAACAAAGAGTGAGGAAGAGATTACAGTTTTCTCTGGTGATTTTTAGCACAAACACAAGAGTCCCCAAACTGCTGATAAGGATTATGGCTTTTGTGCCTTACAGTATCGCTTGCTGATTGGATTAGCTACTTAGCTGTTCCCACTGAGAAACAGCCCTATGATAGGTGGAATTCCATGGGGCCCATGGGAAACACATGCACGAGTATGAACGATGGTGGCTCATAGGTCCCTCATGTATTATAAAGAATTAAGCTGGGAAATGTTAATTTTAATTTTTAAGCTTGTATATAAATAAACATGCATATTTTCTGTAATAAATTTAATAAGTTGTTCTTAGTGAAAATAAAACGGATAAAACCAGAATTCTGGAAACACACACATTTCATGTATTCCACTAGCCCAGTGAATAATAATATCTTTAATCTTGATGCCTCTTCTTTTGGTAGATTTGAAACAGGTGGTGAGGAGACTACAGTTGTTCCTAACCCACTTCCTGTCAAAAGCACAGCACGTGCTTTATCTTGCTTCCCCTCTGCTCTCGCTTAGCACCAGACTGAGTCACAAGGCCTCAGGGTCTTCTGACTAGACCACAGAGACTGGTAGGTTGGAGGTGCCCCACCAGGACCAATTGCCTCCAAGGGCAAGCTCGCCTGCACAGTGCCAATTGCCTCCAAGGGCAAGCTCGCCTGCACAGTGCCAATTGCCTCCAGGGGCAACCTCACCTAACAGGCCAATGGCCTCCAAGGGCAAGCTCGCCTGCACAGTGCCAATTGCCTCCAGGGCAAGCTCACCGGCATAGTGCCAATTGTTTCCAAGAGCTACCTTGCCCTGCACAGTGCTAGGTGAGTCTGGAGACAACTCAACGTGGACAAGTTGTCCCCATAGCAACAAGGAGCTCACTCTCATTTAACTTAAGGATCTCTGGTTTGAGAGGCCACGCAGTGGCACAATCCATTCCTTGCCAAATCTAGCACTAGGTTCCTTCTCAGAAACCTGAAGGCTTTTGAGGGTGACTAAAATCCACAGAAGAGTTGGTGTTTCTGTCTCTGTATGGTACCTGCCCTTTCCTTTCTCTACCTTTGAGGTTTCTCAGCTCTGCCTTCTGTCTGCTAACTGAGCAAGCTCTTGAGAATACTCTATCCCAGACTCACAGCATAGCTCAGGATTAATTTGCCTGTTGGAACTGGTGTGTGCTCTCTTCTAACCAATTCTTGGCTTTTCTACTTGCTTAAGCCCCACAATGAGAGCAAGATGTTTACAACTGGAGTGTCACTGCTTGCTAGTGTAGCAGGCACAGTGATGCTTCCTCCACAGATTGTCCCTCGTGAATAATCTCCAGACAGACAAGAGGCAGCCTGCATGCAAGACAGATGTGAATCCTCACCTGCACCCAGAACAATAGGCCTGGCTGTCCCCTGGCTTTCCATCTCCTTCCTCAGCTGCCGGGCAGTAGTCACAGTGAAAAGTAAAATATCTCTTCCAAAAATGGCTTGGTAGTTTCAAATCTCTCAGCTGCCTTCTTCTTGATCCACTGGAAGTGAAAGTGCACATCCTCTTTCTGATCCACTGGAAGTGAAAGTGCACATCCTCTTTCTGATCCACTGGAAGTGAAAGTGCACATCCTCTTTCTTGATCCACTGGAAGTGTGAGTGCATACCCTCCCTCCTGATCCCCTGGAAGTGTGAGTGCACACCCTTCTTCCTGATCCACTGGAAGTGTGAGTGCACACCCTCCCTCCTGATCCCCTGGAAGTGTAAGTTCACACCCTCCCTCCTGATCCCCTGGGAGTGTAAGTGCACACCCTCCCTCCTGATCCACTGGGAGTGTAAGTGCACACCCTCCCTCCTGATCCCCTGGAAGTGTAAGTGCACACCCTCCCTCCTGATCCACTGGGAGTGTAAGTGCACACCCTCCCTCCTGATCCCCTGGAAGTGTGAGTGCACACCCTCCCTCCTGATCCCCTGGAAGTGTGAGTGCAGATCCTTCCTCCTGATCCACTGGAAGTGTAAGTGCAGATCCTTCCTCCTGATCCACTGGAAGTGTAAGTGCAGATCCTTCCTCCTGATCCCCTGGAAGTGTAAGTTCACACCCTCCCTCCTGATCCCCTGGAAGTGTGAGTGCACACCCTCCCTCCTAATCCCCTGGAAGTGTAAGTTCACACCCTCCCTCCTGATCCACCGGAAGTGTGAGTGCACACCCTCCCTCCTGATCCCTGGAAGTGTAAGTGCACACCCTCCCTCCTGATCCCCTGGAAGTGTAAGTGCACACCCTCCCTCCTGATCCACTGGGAGTGTAAGTGCACACCCTCCCTCCTGATCCCCTGGAAGTGTAAGTGCACACCCTCCCTCCTGATCCCCTGGAAGTGTGAGTGCAGATCCTTCCTCCTGATCCACTGGAAGTGTAAGTGCAGATCCTTCCTCCTGATCCACTGGAAGTGTAAGTGCAGATCCTTCCTCCTGATCCCCTGGAAGTGTAAGTTCACACCCTCCCTCCTGATCCCCTGGAAGTGTGAGTGCACACCCTCCCTCCTAATCCCCTGGAAGTGTAAGTTCACACCCTCCCTCCTGATCCACCGGAAGTGTGAGTGCACACCCTCCCTCCTGATCCCTGGAAGTGTAAGTTCACACCCTCCCTCCTGATCCCCTGGAAGTGTGAGTGCACACCCTCCCTCCTGATCCACCGGAAGTGTGAGTGCACACCCTCCCTCCTGATCCACTGGAAGTGTAAGTGCACACCCTCCCTCCTGATCCCCTGAAAGTGTAAGTGCACACCCTCTCTCCTGATCCACTGGAAGTGTAAGTACACACCCTCCCTCCTGATCCCTGGAAGTGTGAGTGCACACCCTCCCTCCTGATCCACTGGAAGTGTAAGTGCACACCCTCCCTCCTGATCCCTGGAAGTGTAAGTACACACCCTCCCTCCTGATCCCTGGAAGTGTAAGTGCACACCCTTCTTCCTGATCCCCTGGAAGTGTAAGTGCACACCCTCACTCCTGATCCACTGGGAGTGTAAGTGCACACCCTCCCTCCTGATCCCTGGAAGTGTAAGTGCACACCCTCCCTCCTGATCCCTGGAAGTGTAAGTACACACCCTCCCTCCTGATCCCTGGAAGTGCAAGTGCACATCCTTCCTCCTGATCCACTGGAAGTGTAAGTGCACACCCTCCCTCCTGATCCACTGGAAGTGTAAGTGCACACCCTTCCTCCTGATCCACTGGAAGTGTAAGTGCACACCCTTCTTCCTGATCCCCTGGAAGTGTAAGTGCACACCCTCCCTCCTGATCCACTGGAAGTGTAAGTGCACACCCTCTCCTGATCCCCTGGAAGTGTAAGTGCACACCCTTCCTCCTGATCCACCGGAGTGTAAGTGCACACCCAGGAAAGACAATACAAGCCATTTAAGCACCAGAGAGTCCTGTATTGGGGTCTTAAAGAAACATACAGGTGCAGCAGAAAGCCTTAAGCCTTGTTTGTGATGAATGGTGAAGAACTATTTATTCGTGGATTCAAATACTGTTGCTCATTTGAAATCTGTGCAGATGGCTTGGTAAAGGGAATCAATTCGGATTCAGCTGGGTAGTGGTTTGAATAGTGGGAACACTCTCCACAGACTCAGATGCTGGTCGTGCTGTTGGAAGGAGGCAACTCACTGGAGGGAGCAAGGCACAGGCTTTGGTGACCAGGCCCTGTGGTTGCTCTCTGCCTCCGGCTGGCTATGAAGACTTGAGGCTTCAGCCGCCAGATTTTGTGCCTTCTGCTTTGTGAATCCTGCTGTAAAGGGCGTAAGCTCTGGAAAACTAAAGCAAATGAAATTCCTTTCTCACCTAAGCACCTGCTATGTCTCACAGCAGTGGAAGAGAAACTTAAACAGCTTGTTCCTTCATGTAAGAGAAACTGAGCTGAAGATGTGAATGCCTTGTGCAGAGTCTAATGGGATGGCGGGCAGACCAAGAAATTGGAAGTGCAGCATCCAGCTCCAAGTGCTAGCTTGGCACTTGAGCACTAAGCCTTAAGTGCACCTATGAATAAGGAGTTACAGTCAAGTCAAACTTGTAGGACATTGTCTAACTGCAGGACTGATGGGGGGAGATCCTCTCCACAGTGAGTCGGGCTGTTCTGCAGGCAGGTGGGATCAAGAAGGTCCAGCTAGTACTCGCAGACTCTAAAGCTGGATAACAGCTTGCTGGGGATATGCGTGGCTGATTCCCTGGACTCTTCCAGCAACTTTGTGGTTGTGAGCGCTGCCGTGAGTCGACACTGGAACCTGGACTGAGCACCCTTTGCATCCTCAGCTGCTGGGTCGTGAATTCGCCGCAGCACAGGAGCATGAATCTCAGACAAAGGCGAATCAAGCCATTTTCCTTCCCATCACAGCTCATGACATGATGAAAAAGTTTGCTAAAATTAGAATAATTTGTACCAAGAAGTCAAGACAATAGAAACATTTTCTTGTAAATATGCTCAAATTTCTTGAAACTCAACAAAAAAGACGGTTGAAGTAATCACCCAGATAAGTTTGGCCATATAAAAGAGGTTTTTTTTTTTTTTTTTTTTTTTTTGTATTTTAAGTCCTGATTTAATAGGTTGTTTCCAGTTTGTTATGCTCAAGCATTATATTACACACAACAATCTGGTCTGCTGTTCAGCTGCTTGCTTAGAATGGTCTAATTTCCTCCTTTCTGAACCATGGTAGGTAATTATGATCAACCTGTTCGGCTTGTTCAGGCTGCTGTGTGTCTTGCTGTTGCCTGATTATGTCATTGTCCTGCTCAAAGCCCTTGATGATTTTACTTTGCTGAGAACACAGCATGAAGGCTGAAGATCAAAGATCAGCTGGAACCAATCCCAGTCTCCGGTCACTCCCACAATCTGCCCATGCATTTCTTTCAGCCTTCATTTCTTAGCTCACTAGTGCTCCCTGTGCTCAATCCTCCCTGTGCAGTCCTCCCTACACTCAGTGCTCCCTGTGCAGTTCTACCTGTACTTGGTGCTCCCTGTGCAGTACTCCCTGTGCTCTGTCCTCCCCGTCTTCAGCGCTTTCTCCCCAGTGCTCCCTGTGCTCAGTACTCCCTGTGCTCAGTGCTCCCTGTGCAGTACTCCCTGTGCTCAGTGCTCCCTGTGCAGTACTCCCTGTGCTCAGTGCTCTGTGTGCAGTACTCCCTATACTCAGTGCTACCTGTGCAGTACTCTCTGCACTCAGTGCTTTTGGTGTTTGTGCTGCCAGTGTTCAAGTTCCTTGTGCTCTGTGCTCCATGCTCTGCTTGATGCTCCTGTATTCAGTGCTCCTTGTGCTCAGTGCTCCCTGTGCTCAGTGCTTTCTGCACAGTACTCCCTGTGCTCAGTGCTCCCTGTGTAGTACTCCCTGTGCTCAGTACTTCCTGTGAAGTACTCTCTGTGCTTAGTGCTCCCTCTCCTGTGCTCCTTGTGCTTAGTGCTCTCTGCACAGTACTCCCTGTGCTCAGTGTATGCTGTGCTCAGGTCGATGTAACTAGGAGCAACTCAAGCATTCTGCTATCATTCCTCTGTTTACTTTGCTTTGCTTTCCTCAAATGTCCGAGACTTTTCCACCCATAAAGAGTCAGGTCACACATCGCTTTTCTCTTGCTTTGAAATCCTCCGCTCCACTGATTTGCCCTGTTTAGCCTGTACGGTGCAGTTGTTCTATTTTTTGTGCAATGAAAGTTGACATAGGATTAGTGTTTTATGTTTTGGAAATGAAACATTTCTTATAAAAATGAAATCTCAGATTTCCCAAATTTGACAGAAGCATACTTGCCTTTCTGTAAACAACAGGGATGTTTGGACTAAAGGACACTTGTCCTAGCTTCCTAGACTGTTGGGAATCACAGCATCATTTCTGACTGTGACACATCAGGATTCTGACGCTCAGCGAGTTCTTCATGAGTGCTTCACCTCTGCTTAGTCTGAAAAGTCAGATAACACTAGTGCTTGTCGGGTGGTGGTGGAGAAAGAAGGTTTAGAATGCAGGACTCATTTACAGCAGCTGGCATTAATCAAGAAGCCCTCAGCTCTTCTTGCAGTGAATGGCCTCAGTCAAAACCATGGCTACAGGTGTGTGTGTGTGTGTGTGTGTGTGTGTGTGTGTGTGTGTGTGTGTACGTGTCTGCATATTTATGCCCTTGCATGTGTGTGTGTGTGTATGTGTGTGTGTGTTTACACGTGTCTGCATATTTATGCCCTTGCATGTATGTGTGTGTTTCTGGTAGAGGTATTTTCCTTTCAAACATTTCATGTCCTTAAAATATATTTGTTTCAATCTTGATCTATATTTTTTTAAAAATTCTCTTCTTCCTTCTTCGTTTATGATTTCGTTTGTTTATTTATTGTGTGCCTGTCTCTGTGTGTGTATGTGTGTAGGTGTGTGTCCATCTGTGTATATCAGAGGGAGCTGTGTCTGTCTGTGGAGGCTCAAGGGTGATGTTGGGAATCATCCTGGGTTGTTCTGCCTCCTGTTTGCTTTGCTCTGGAGTTGCTGACTCCTCCTTCCTTGGTTGAAAATGCCATCTGCTGTCATTTCTGCCTGGCGTTTATAGGTGGATCTGGGATCCTAACTCAGGTCCTTCTGCTTGTGAGGCAGAGTCTTAACCTCGAGTCATCCATCGCTCCAGCCCTTTTTATCTGTTTAAATATTGCGTAGACATAATTCTAAAATCTTCATCTGACATTTTGAACTAAGCAGGTTCTTGTTTGTATCTCCTTGGTGATTTTTGTTTGTTGGTCAGATCTAGCAGTGGTGGACTTGCTTTATGATATGACCAACAATTTTTGTTATTTCTTTTTTTAGTCAATTCTATTTGGAGTCATATCAAAAATAATAAAATATTTAAGAATAAACTTATTTGAAGCAAAACTTGTACACTACACACTACAATACATCTTTGACATTAAAGAAGATTTAGTACATAGAAGAAGCCATAATATTCATGGATTGAAAGGTTTTCCATGTAATTACTATACATTGTGGGGTTGTAGAGAAGGGTCAGCAGGTGTAGGACACTTGTCATACAAGGGAGAAGACCAGAGTTTGGATCCCCGATCCCCCTGAATGCCAAACACAATTAATAAACGTTTGAATTCCCGGCACGCTCCCAATAAGGATGCAGTGTGGGGCCATGCGCCCCTGGGGAGATGCCCTGCACACGTGCCGTGGTGTGGGGAGGGCTCCTCAGGAAGAGGAACTTGAATCTTGTCCAAATACCCAGCCAAAGGCAAATCCTAGGAAGCATATTTCCCACTGCCCGTGAAAAGAGAGGTGGAACGGAATGCCAAGAACCGGCTTAGCTGGGTCCAATGCCACACACCTGTGATGCCCAGGGAGGACACTGGCTTTGAGGCCAGAACAAGCTACATAGCAAGTCTGAGCAAGTCCAGGCCATATGGCTAGACTCTGTTTCAAAACAAACAAAAATTGGGGTTGCTATTTAAAGAAGCCCCTTTAACTGACAAGCTAAATGCATGTCAAGAATTACCTGAAAAATTATAGATCTTCAAATCCTTTTACATATCCATAAACATAGTTGAAAAAAGCTATTTTTTTACTAATGTGAAAATACAGAGTCTATCCAAACGGAGACAGTGTAGATGTCTGAAAACTAACACAATTCTCTATCCTTTCAAAACAAAGAGATAACACTGAATTAATTGTAACAAATACCAAAACATAGCTGTTTCAAACCCTGGTCACATGGGTGTGAAAACCAGGCTGGTTCTGACAACCAGACTAAACAGAACAGACACGAATGCTCATTAGTCTGGGTGTAGACAAAACAGTAATAAAGGCTTCCCTTCATTTAATACACACACACACACACACACACACACACACACACACACACACTCACACAGGGGGGGATTCTTTACTCTTGCGGGGTAGTCTCACATCTTTCTGATCAGATAGAGTGACTTGTGCAAGCAAAGCTTTTGGTGCAAGGGAGCGTGAATCAACTCACCCATCTGTCTCCATAGATAACGAATGGCTTTATTTGCCAGTGGTCTGTGAGCTTCATTTTAAAGTGAGATAAAGCTGGAGATCTTTATTTCATTGAGATTCTAGCATGCTAATCTTCACAGGGGGAGAAGCGCAGCCATTAGCAGCTGGGAGTCAATTTTCCATTTGTCTGACTCCCACATGTAACTAGAGGTCATGGGTGTGTGTGGGGGGGGGTCCTGGCTACGCTGGCCTTTTGGGTGGTCAGCTGTTGTATGAGTGACCTAAGATGCTCTGTCTCTCATCCTCTGCACACATTGCCCTGTTTCCCATATACAGTGTGCTGTGCTCTCATGAAACTCCTTAGTCTCCTAAGGCAGGTGAACTTAACCTTATTAACTAATTAATTATAAATTGCGATAGTTCCTGTTTTATTCTTCTTCACTTTTGTATTGAAAATTCAGATGCATAGACGAGGAAGCTGTCTGTGCCAATGTCAGCATCTCATACAAGCCTCACTGGGTGATGGCTCTGAGGATCAGGGTCTCTGAGGATCAGGGTCTCTGAGGATCAGGGGTCTCTGAGCCACATACACACTTTGTCTGCCGAACCATCCCAGCAGGAAGTGTACCCAGCACACAGGAAAGCCAAATGACATAAAATGGGCTCTTTTGTCAACATAAAACTCCATATTTAGTGCATGGTTCTTGTGGTAAAGCTAATTAAATGCCTCTGAAAATACCTTACTCCTTCCTTAACTATTAGCAAATGTCTGCTTCATTTTTGTAAATCTGAAGAATTGTTTTGTGCTTTTGTGGGATTTTTTGTTTTTTTTCTCTCTCTCTCATAATTGCCCTCAACAGTATTGACACCAACAAGACATTTGCAGGCTACTTTGCACTGTAACAGTCGAGAACCAAAGTATGCTACCCGAGGAAACCTCAAAGACCGAATTAGCTCAGCACCTTTGCAAAGCTTCCTTAAATAGTCCCATGCTCTCCACACAGAAGGCTTCATACTGATCCCTCAGAGGATGAAATGAGTTCGTTCTGTAGTTCCATAATGTGGACTCTGAGAAAGACAGGAATTAGCTTTCTGACGCAGGAAGACCCAGCCAGTCTTCCTCCTTCTGCTGCTGCTGTGGGTCGTGCTACATGAGCACATTTCAGTCAGTTCTTGAGGGGGAAGGAAGCGGCTATCGTAGACCTGGCACCCTCTCCAGGTACTCACAGTCTTCACGGGGGCGTAGGTAGGTTCATGGACCTTCAGCGAAGACAGAGAGACCAGATGCTGGGCAGATGGAAACAGAAACACTACACTTCATAAAGTAAGAAAACACATCACAGTGAGAGTTGCCACGTGTTTCCCCTTTTTATTTAACGTTAAAAACTACCACTGGGGACATTTATGACCCTTGTGTTTTGCCTCAACTTGTTTTCATGTCTCCTTTACCATCTCCAAACTCACTTTCCAGTTCTAAAAGAAGTCTGTATTTCATGCATGGAGGCAAAACCGCCCTATTCCTGCTTGCTTCCCTCTCCAGCGTGCCTGGTGATTGATTTCTTCATCTCGGAATCCTTACTGATTCCTTGAGATCTTTCCTTGCCATTCCTGGTAGACCTTAGCCCTCTCTCAGATGGGCCCTTCAGGTCCTAGTTCATATTTCTGTGATGGCGTTGACGAGTGTGCGCTGTTCTCACGGGCTTGCGTCCAGCTGTGCGGAGCTGGAGTTAGAGGCGGCAGCAGGCGAGCACACGTCCCTCATCTGCGCGCTTGGAGGCAAACAGTTGCTAAGAGAGGGATTCAATGTCTCCGGTGGGATGATTAGGAAGGAGGCCGCCCTGTGGGAACCTCAGTGGAAGTCCTGCACGTGCCTCTTGCAGAGCTCCAAAGACGCAGGCGCAGTTGGCATGAAGAGCATCCCGTGGGATTGACCTGCCTGAGTTTCATCACTAAAGTGACATCTGCTTTAGGGGAAGGAAATTCGCATCCACCAAATGAGCTGTCATTGTCATCATTCCTTCCCTCTACAGAAAGCTCCCCTGTGGTGGGTGTGGGAGGCGCAGCCACCAGAATGCAGTTGTTTCCATCGTGATACAGTATTTGCTACTTACTGAGGAGGGCGTCATGAGGAGACGTTTCCAAATTGCCCGAATCTTTCCACTGACAGATGGACTTCTAGAATGTGAATGTTTAAGGCCCAAGACTCCGAGGCCAAGCGGACCATGGGGACACCCAGTTTCTAGCTACTGCCAAGCTCACATATCCCGGCATTGGCAGGAATGGCTTCCCTCGGGGCTTGGGACAGACTGGGCCCAGCACTGGGCTGGAGCTCATCTTCTGGAAACCTGTTAGTATCTGGTGTCCTGCACATTAAACAATGCCAAATGTGGAAACAACACATCACGCAGCAGGGCCTAGGAAGCAAGCAGAAGGCTGTTTGCAGGCCTCGGCCCAGGTCCAGATCCCACACCAAGGACAATTGTCCATGGAGGGGGTATGAGGACAGCAGGTGCCATCCAGAGAGAGCAATGCCAGGTACACTTGAAAGAGGCCAGAGGGAAAGAAGGACGTGTTCCATTGCTTTGTCTGTCTTGGATTTTACCCCTTGGCGTAACTACCTTGAAAAATCTAAAAGAAATCAACTTCACAAAAATAAGGACTTTGGGGGACCATTAATGTATATTAAGCATCACGACTCACTGTCGCTGTCTAAATGTTTGAAGTATGTGCTCACATTTCTTTACATGTTGGCTTCGAGTGGGCAAAATGTTTAAGGCCATCTATAAGTGTAGAAACTGAGATGAGAGAGGATGACGGCAACAGAAGCAGATGATGTGCCGCCCGTAGCGTAGCACTTGCTGCCTCTGGGTCTGTTCTTCTGGTCAAGGGAAACACTCAGTTCACTGGACAGAAAACCACGGACACTCAGCAACACACTCAGAAACAAACTTGAAGTGCGGAACTCTAAAAGCAGTTATGACAACAGACCACCAGGGGAAAGGATGGGTTCTTTAGTACATAGTGAGAAAGCAATTAATTTTCACCAGAAAAATATAAAATTGTGTGCTCACATCTACAATAATCCAACTCATGTAGATCAAAGAGTTAAATATGAAGCCCAATCATTTCAAGTTGTTACAAAATGCATTTACTGTTTTCAGGAACAATAGCAGTTTTGAAAAGGAGGGCAAGCAGGAAGGGGTTGTGTGATGCTACCTAAGCCTGATGTTTTTTGCGGTGGATACAGAAGCAGAGAGTGGTGAGCACATTGAGATTTTTGTCGTAAGTTGCGGGGGACAACTCCATAATAGAAGACTGAACTTTTTGGAACACCTGTGAAAACTGGTTTAGACCAGCCCTGGCAGATTATCTAATAGAGGTGGAAAGTCCCAATTTACAGTGATGGGACTCTTCCCTGGGTATGTGGAAGGAAGGAGAGAACTGGTTTCGTATGGCCCACTCACAGCAGAGAGAGAACGTTCCTCTTTCTCGTCTTTCCTTGGCTTGTCATGTCGCCATGAACTTTCCTCCCATGTCGATGAGCTGTAAGTAGGGAATTATAAGTTGGAATAAACCCTTTGATCCCCTATGGTGTTTTGATCACGTAATCATATCACCAGTGGAAGAGTAGCTGGATACTATTTTGTCATAGTGAGACACAAATTATGCATTAGTTCCAAGCTCAGTGAGGGCGGAAACGCCAGGCTGCGCTGGCAGTGCCAGTCAAAGCTGGGAGCCCCTCTGCTTCTGAGCATACGTGGGTTAGGCTGGGCATCATTACGGTCCTGTTGCTGTCGATAAGAATATTTCAGGGGAAAGTATTCTCTACAACCCCAGCACTAGGCTATCACTAATGAGGGTGGGAGCAGCGGCGTTGGAGGGAGAGGACGGGCGTTGGTCCTGGCTCCTCAGTGGACTACAGCACCATTGGAGCTGAGTCCCGCCACTCTGCAGTGAGCTGCCTGTGGCGCCAGGTGATGAAGTGCAATCCCATAGCTCCACTGGTGGCTTCCTCTCTGACAAGCGAGAAGAAAAGCTTCCTGCTCTATTGTTGCTGGCTGTCTCCATTCCCTGGAAAAGTGTGGCTTGCAGTCATTTAGCTGCACGTTAATTAAACATACAAACTTCACAATCACTTTATCTGAAAAGCATTAAGTTCTTAAATGGAAAAATGATAAGATGCTTTAACTCTGACCACAGGAGGGACCAAAGAACTTGACTCAGTTCACTACCTGTGCAAGTTGCTCCAAAGACAAGCCGTTTTCCCCACTTTGGGTTTCAGTGGCCAGTTAAAGCAGGAAACACGGAACAAGGGGAGGAAGGAAGTCCCAGCAAACCAAAGGAAAGCACATACCAGACAGGAAGCTATAGGGTGGACGACTAGAGGACTTTGCGATGGGCAACCAGAGGTCTTCGTCAGAGAACACGGATATTTCAAAAGAACAGTCACTCTGTCTTCTGCACTTGCAGTCAGCTGAGGTTTAGTAGGAGGTTGAGACTGACCTGGCTACTGGGGCAGAGATAGACACCAGGCAAGAATATGCTAACCTCAAAGCCCTGGCTTCCCCTAAGGAATTGATAGTTTCCCTAAGCTAAGGAGCCTGGAGCCTAAATTCTTTCCATACTGGGCACCACTTCCCAATGACCTTGGATAGTTTTCTGGCAGTGCCTCCTATCTCCCCAGACAGCCTGTGCTTGCTTGATAAACAACTATAAATGAAACCCGTCCTTCGCAATTTAAAACTTACACTTGCCTGGAATTCCCACCTGTCTTTTGCTTTCTTTTCTTCCTTCCACCAGAGAGACGAAGCACCTGGCCTTCCTGGGCTGCGCGGAGCCCCTCAGTTTCCGTTCTGCTGCAAGTTCCTCAGGCGTTTGTTGCTGTTGCTGGTGGCCAGGCCCTTTTATGGTCTAAGGCTTTTTATGGGGTTCCAGAGAAGAGGTGCTTGGTTATCAAGGCACAGGAAGAGGGTCCTCGGTTTTGATCGACAAAAGGAGATTTTGTAGGCCTATACTCTGCACATGTCCCCAAAATGCATTTAATTCTATACTAACCACATTATGCATAGACATAAGATAGTACATAGACAATTCTCCTAGTTTACTTGAGAACATGACATTGCTTTATTGGGCATGAACCCAAAACCAGTCTAAGATATATACCTCCCTCACACTCATATGCCACGCCATGTTCATACCCAGACAGAAGCTGAATAGAATCTGTCCAAGCTTGATTGCTGTTAAGGGAGAAGATATCCGCTGATGGAGAAGTATTGGCCTAGCATCTCAATGCAGGTGTGTGTGTGAGGGGGGTCCCATATTGCTGGGTGCACTGTTCAGGGAGGGTTGTGTGTGCACAATCCATGCAGGTAAGGGACATGGCCACCAAGTGCATTGGAAGAGGCTCAGCCTGATCAAATGGTACCCTAGGATGCTGAGACAGTCCCTGCCCGCCCCCTCCTTACTTAGCTTTCTGTAAAGGCCCATTATGCAGTTTGCCCTTTGTGCATATTATACCACTTCACTCTTTACATGCGGTGGTCAGATTGATGGATATGATCTGCTAATTGCAGATTTTAATTGAATGCACCATTTTTAAATGGGAAGAATTGGAAAGTCTCATGTTTTTCCCGTAAGATTTCCCAGTAATGCACTTCTAATTGTGCATTTTTTCAGATGTAAACTTAATTCATTTAATAAGCGACATTTCCTTCAATTTGGCTTGCTGCTTACAAATGTGTTTGTTTGACACCCATGGGTTATGTCACTGCACATCAGTGTATGTCTGTGTGTGTGTATACGCATGCATGCATGTGTCACTGTGTGTGTGTGCGTGTTTACAATGGTGTTCTCTGCTGTGTGTGTGTTTGCATGTGTTATGGTTATGGTGGCATATGCCTGTTCTTTGCTGTAGGCATGTATGCATATACATGTGCATGTACATCTGTTTTCTGCTGTGTATGTGTGCATTATGTATGGTTTCAGAGGTGTAACTGCCTCTTCATGATTATGGTGATACATGTCTGTTGTCTGTTGTGTGTGAGCATATGTACATAGTTATAGTGGTGTAAGTTTGTTCTCTCTTTGTGTGTATATGTGTGTGCATGTATATTCATATATGCATGAATGTGTGTGAGCACGTGTGCATAGTTATAACGGTGTACATCTGTTCTCTGCTGTGCGTGTATATGTATGTGTTTATATACATGTGTGCATGAATGTATGTGTGTGTATATGGTTATGGTGGTATACTCTGCTGTGTGTGTGCACGTGGACATTGGTACAATGGTGTATATTTGCTCTCTGCTGTGTGTGTACATGTGTGTATTTATATACATGTGTACATGAATGTGTGTGCATGTTTACGTGAATGTGTGTGGGCATGTTTGTGGGCACATATGTGCATCTTCAAGCAGCTCAATGCACATGGAGACCCTAGGTTGCTAAGAGACTGTAGGTGCTTTGTTTAAAATAGAATTTAAGTGTATTACCTTAGATTACAGAAGGGGATAACTTTTATTTGGAACCTTGTGTCCCAAGCCCTAAATATATGTGGCTCTTACTTTTATAGCGTTGCAATTCACATCCCAAAGGACAGCTCTGTCAGCTTCATTCATAAAAAGATGAAGTTCACTGTTTCTGTGTACTTCGGCTGAGCCCCACCCGTGACATTATCTGAATGTATTGTCTGGCTTCTACTCTTTCATATGCTGTACTTAAGGACACAGCAGGACTTATGCATCAACTCTTCGTGATCACATGTGAAGACAAGGTCGAGAAAGGGACCTGCAGGTGCTGGGAAAACCATGGGCTGATTCTCAGGTCGCCCCTGCCACACTTAATGTCACCTTTAGGACTCAGTCAGAGAATATCTTCTCTCTTATTGTTAAGTGCTTCTCGCTCTCTGCCTCTCTCTTCCTCCCTTTTTTCCTTCATGTCTTCTACATATATCTGAATCAGATTTTCTCTTGTTGCTACCTAGAATCTTCTGTTATATTCTCCTTCCTACTTTTGGATCCCTACGTATAGAACCGCCAGCTCTTTGCTACTTTTCCTCCTCCTGGTCTTGCTCTATGGACGGCCTGTCTTGAGCTAGATAAATCTGTCTGCCTGTCCCCAAGGGAGCACGGAGTGGCTCCTCAGATGCAAACACATCCCACAAATCTAATCACAGGGACCATCTCCTCTCGTTGGGGACTCATCTAGTCATCTTGTGCTTAAAGTCTTCCCCGTTGTCAGCCTTTGTGCCAAACATGTGCCACACACTCCATATCCTGTCTCCTGCCTTCGCTAGTGACGCAGGGAACAGGACACTGTAAATACTGCTGTTACCAGCCCTCTGCTTCTAGAGGGACCAGCCTTACTATTAACACAATCTTCGTAATAATGTGATTATCAACAGACTGGTAGAAGTCCTAGCACCAAAGGGCTTAATTACAGCTATTAAATTTGCTGAGGTAATGACATAATAAATTATTAAAATCACCCATCCTGAACAGAGTCGGGCCTTCCTCAAGCCCACCCCGCCTCTAAAGATGCTATTTATGGAACAGATCATCCTTTAATTTAATGTTGGAAATGCCAGTAGGTAAAGCTCCAAGTTACAGGATCTGAAGCTGCCGTCACCTGCACGTGCTGATTGGACAAGATTGTGACATCACGAAACTGCTTGCTCCCTAGTAAAGAGAAAAGAATTTCACTTTCAAAGGTATTTGTGGGCCAGCAAGATTGCGGAGTGGGTGAATGTGTTTACCACGCAAGCATGACAACTCGAATTTGACCCATGGAACACACGTTAGTGGAAGGAGAGAACCGAGTTCTGAACACTGTTTTCTGACTTTCACACGTGTGCTCTGACATGCACATATCCACACACCTAAATACCCCAACACAGTGATAAAATACTTAAAAGTTATTCCGATTATATAAGTAGTTTTATGTTAATCCTCACTGTAACTCTGCAGCTTGTCTCCATTTTAAAGAGGAGAAGACCAAAACGTGAGAAATGAGAGTTTCTAGAAGTGACTAAGCAGTACAGTAGGGCCATGAGGAGGCTGAGTCCAGAGAATGCTTGCCGTGCACACGAGGGGGCCGGAAGGATGCCTGCAGTGCACACCAGGAGGACTGGGGACAGAGACAGAAGTATCCAGCACTTGTCAGTCAGTCAGTCCCACATACTTGGTGAGTTCCAGGCCCGAGGGACTCTGTCTCATTGGTCGATGCAAGGTCAATGGTTCCTCAGCAAAGACACCACGGCTGCCCTCTGGCCTCTGCATGCGCATGCATATATTTGAATATGCATCCACACATGTGAGCATGCATGTGCACATACACAGACACAGACACAGACACACACACACATACAAACACCCACACAGACATACACACAGACACACAGACACAGACACAGACACACACACACACACACACAAACACCCACACAGACATACACACAGACACACAGACACAGACACACACACACACACAGAGACACACACACACAGAGACACACACACAGAGACACACACGCACAGACACACAGACACAGACACAGACACACACACAGACACACACACAGACACACACACAGACTCACACACACACACAGACACAGACACACACACACACACAGACTCACACACACACACACAGACACAGACACAGACACAGACACACACACAGACACACATACAGACTTACACACACACACACAGACACAGACACAGACACACACACACACAGACACACACACAGAGACACACATGCACAGACACACACACACACACAGACACAGACACAGACACACACACAGAGACACACACGCACACACAGACACACACACAGACACACACACAGACACACACACAGATACACACAAACACACACAGACACACAGACACAGACACAGACACAGACACACACACACACAAACACCCACACAGACATACACACAGACACACAGACACAGACACAGACACACACACTCACACACACAAACACCCACACAGACATACACACAGACACACAGACACAGACACACACACACACACAGAGACACACACACACAGAGACACACACACAGAGACACACACGCACAGACACACAGACACAGACACAGACACACACACAGACACACACACAGACTCACACACACACACAGACACAGACACACACACACACACAGACTCACACACACACACAGACACAGACACAGACACAGACACACACACAGACACACATACAGACTTACACACACACACACAGACACAGACACAGACACACATACACACACAGACACACACACAGAGACACACATGCACAGACACACACACACACACAGACACAGACACAGACACACACACAGAGACACACACGCACACACAGACACACACACAGACACACACACAGACACACACACAGACACACACAAACACACACAGACACACACACAGACACAGACACACACAGACACACACACACACACACAGACACAGACACACAGACACATATACAGACACACACACAGACACACACACACACACACACACACGGGAACACCTAGCCACATGCTGATAGGCAGCAGACCCCAGGCTCAGAGCCGGAGTCCCCTGTGGCTTTGGGTATGGGCTGGCTGTGTTGGCCCTGGAGTCTAACAGTCCCTCCTATGCTGCTCAGGAGGACACCCACTATGGCTTCATGTCCTGGTCACGACCTCAAGATCCAGTCATGTGTGGGATGGAAGGAGTTGGCACCGTGACTGCTGCTCATACTGTTGGTGGGTAAACCAGCCGTATGGCTCAGATGCTCTTCCCTCCAGTCCTCAAGGAGGGGGTCTGGTACTGGAGGGCTTGTCCCTCACTGGCCTGAGTTCAGCTGCATTGTGGACGATGTGAAGCCCTGGTTCTTTGCTTGCGATTGTGGCGATGGTGGTCGCCCTAACAAAGCAGATGGCTGTGCCCTTTCCTTCCTTGCATCTCTCAGCTGTCTGCAGTAATGTTCTCAACACACAGCATATTTTCATGTGCAGTCTCATGAGCCCGCTGACAGTTCTTAATAAATAATGTATTTTTCAGTGTTTCTAAGTTTTTCTCCTTATTAATAATTCTAGTAGCTTTCCCATAGCTGACGGGTTTTATTTGGTCACTGGCTAGATTTTATCTTTGCCTCTGTCTGTGTACTTTACTTTTTTAGACTAATATTAGCACTAGGACAGTTACAACATTGCTCTGTTCCCAACGAGTATGCAAGAGCTCTGAGTTATTCACAGTATACATTCTGATTGTAACTCAGACTTTGTTTTTTGTGGTTTTTGTTCATGCCTCTGGCTCTCTTGCCATGGGAAGTTTTTAAAAGCAATCCTCAGCATCTAGTGGGCGAAATGCATTCCAGCTGTTATGCCTGAATGTGGGGACATTTTTTTTAATTCTTTGCCAGGTTCATAACATGAACACAATGATGTCATGTTCAGCCCCTACCGCCCCATCCTTCTGTCCCACTCCACACTTTCTCCTTTATGCCCGTCTCCCTTCTAGTTTCACGTCTTTTGATGGGCAGCTGCTGGATTTCATCTGGGATGCCTTCACTGGCCAGTGCCCAAGTACTTTCCAGGGTGCAGATGACTTCAGAGCAGCTCGCAGGTTAATCACTGCTGAACATAGCTTCTTTCTCCTGTTATTATTGGTAAATCGCTGCAGAAAGTAGCTTCTTTATCCAGTCTATACTGACCCTCAATAGTTTTTCGGGGTACAATGTTGCTTGAGATCTTCCCACTTCCATGGTAAAATGCTGATAGGCCAAATACACAGTTCCTGTAGAAGTAGACATCAAGGTCGTGGGTTCATGGATGCAGTAGCCCTTTCACGAACAGAAGATGCTGTCTGACAGAACCCTCCCCACCTCAGCTTCTCATCTTCTTACCTCCAGAAACTTTATTTTTGGTATTTTCATTAAATGTATATTTACCTATAATAACAAGGATGTAACTAAAATAACTAAAGCATACCGAAAGATAGGCCTCTGTTACCAAAATACATTTAATTGTGTCAGTTAATCCAGGGAGCACATGCCCATGTAGACAGACAGACAGACACACACACACACACACACACACACACACACACACACACACACACGTATATGCATGTGCATGTCGGTTTAAAGAGACAAGGAACAGATTCATGTCCTGCTGCACTTCTCAGTCCACGCTTCAGCACTCGGCCATCTCTGACTGGGAATGCGCACCCAATCTCTCACACCTCTTCTGTACCACTTCAATGGCTCCCTGTTCACAAGCTGTGTACCCAGTGTATGAGCCACACACGTGTTCTTCTGTAGGATCAGTTCATTTCTGCATTGCATTTTCTGCAAGGATATTGTGAATGTGCATATGTGCATATGTCTGTGTGTGCATGTGACACGTGTGCACATGTCTTTGTACATGCTTATCAGGGATTCAATTTTCAGAAGCCAGGACATGTGTTTCTGGCCTTTTTTGTATTTATACTGAAACTGGATTATTGCATTGAATATTAATAAATGATGATAGCTTTCAAAAGAAAGATGTGTCTTCAAGAAGATAAGAACTATTGAGGTAAATATTTCTCTCTAGAAAAATTAAACAGGTCTTTAAAAACTGAGCATAATGCAATTATAATTTGGATCATGAGAGCCCTTGTAGTATGTACTTAGCTTGAGGTAGGCAAGAAAAAAAAGCTATGGGATTCTAGGAAGTTTTAGATTGGCAACATTCTCCATTATGCGCTAGAGGGACTCACACACCCTCAGAATGTTCTTTCTCACTGTGCCTCCTGATCTTACCCCTTGAAAGACCAAGGATTATCCCCTCCCAGAGGGGATGTCTGTCTCAGCAATCCCTGCTCTGACTCTCCGTACCTGCTGAGAGTTCCACCTCTAGCCGTGGCACCTCTCTCTTCCTAGTGGCCTCTGGCTTCCCCACGACCCTCAACTGCTGTCTTAGGCTCCACTTCCACCCCAGCACCACTGTCACTTTGCCAAAGCATCCTTGGATTCTTCGGTCTGTCCAACTTCCAGGATTCTAAGCTGGTGTACTTACATGTGCTTCTTATCTCAATGTAAACGTACATTTGGATTTCAGTTGTGGGAATGCATTTATTCTAAGGAAATCCAGTATCATTGGCATCTTCACACGGATTCTTCACATAAAGGCCCTAAACTCTTCTCACTGTTCTTATTTCCACTTAGAAAGGAATGGGCAATTTATGCTGACCGATGCTGAGCACCACCATGTTCTGCCTCAGGGCTGGGACAGGTTGATGTAGCATTGCTGCTGTATGGACGTGAGAGGATGCAGCACTCACCTTCCAGCACATGGAGAATTCCAGATTCTCAGCTTATCTGAAGGCTGCAGAAGGGAAAAAAATAAGCATCCATAAGTGTTGTAGACTCAGCTTCCTTGAGACAAACTGAACCGTCCCTCAGTGCCCAGATCTGGCATAAGATTCTTGCTGGCTTTTCTCTACCTCTGGCCTGACCTGGAGATGCTGCGTCTTAGGGGCAACTGAGTCATGACTACGGATCGGGTGCTGAACATGGGTCGGGATGGTGGCCTTGACCCAGTGGGGAGCGATGACTTGGGGTACCCTGGAGTCAATGTTCTCCCTCCTGACGATGTATCAGAGCTTGGTTTGCCACCCAGTTATAGTTGAGTATCAAGCAGCTTCCCGGTAACGAGAGCCCAGAGCTAACACTGCATGCTACGAAGGATGGGTCTGAGACTAGATGTTGAATTTTGGAGTCCAGGAACCGAAGTGGGTGCATGTTGATGCATGTTCCATGCCGTCCCACCCCTTCGCTTCTAGAGTGCTTTGAGTAGCCCACACTCGGCTGATCTTGGTGTCTGCTGAACAGCATTTGCACTGTGACGCCTGGGACCAGGAAGCTGATTTTGTCAGCAGCTCACAGCATGCAGCTGCATTCCAAGCTCACCTTCTGTCTTCAGGATCAAACACACTTGCTTTGTCTCTTGGGAAGTTTCCTTAAACATTTGAACATTTCTACTTATTTTCATAGTTCTCTTTATCCCCAACTCATTCAAGCTTCACTGTCCCTCCCCAGGTACCTGGCAGCTTCTCAATCATGCATTTGCCTCCAGCTCTAGTTTCCTAACTCTAGCCTCAGCTTTGTCACCCGGACAATTCTCAGAAGAATCTTCCATCCTGCTTTGGGTGAGAACAGGTCAATAGATTCTTCTACAGTAAATTATAACTTACATAATGGTTCTTGTCCCGCCACTCACGAGCGCCTGGCACCCCATCTCTTGAGCTCCCTTTTGCCTACTCGTCTCCCAGCTCCCGGGCACCCATGCTATTCAGAAGACACCAAGATCAGCAAAGTGTGGGCAGCACATTGGAAGCAAAGGGGCGGAGCTGGGACAACACATGCATCATGCGTGCTTCCTCTCAAGTTCCTGGACTTCAAATTTAGGTGCTTACACCTTCCAGTCTCATAATTGTACATATTTTTAGGTTTGGTGGTCCAATAACAATTATTATTCATTTGTTTTTGACTGTAGTAAGCGACTAGTCAGAGAAGTCAGGGAAAGAGCTCTGGGAGGTTTTAAATTGACTGAGTACAATTAAAGTATTTGCTCTTTCATTTTTTTTATTTTATATATTAAGCATATGGAAAACAAATTTAAGAGTAGACATGACCACAGTGTGACATGCAGTTTGCCTTCTGCTTTTGTATGGAGGCACCCCGTCTTCCAGGAGATACCCCAAGTTTTTATACACCCTTCCAATTGCATTTTGCGCATTACAAATCTAGCTTTGTTTTCTTCTGAAAGATGGAAGCATAGTTTATGTCAGCATTTCTGGAGGAAAAACAATGACTTACATGCATTCCTTTCAATTTTGTAGCGGTTTCAGTAAGAATGGTAAAAAGGAGAGAGAAGAGGCAAGAAAGGAGGGAGAGCAGCCGGGCCGGGGGAAGGACCCTCCCTTCTCCCCAGAGGGCACCTTGCTCCGTGGCCGCCCCTCTCCCCATGGTATCTGGTGCTTGACTCACCCACGCAAATGACCGTCGGGTCCCAGATGGTTTCATCCACCTTGCTCCTGATCCAGAGGGTTAAGAACAGAGACCTGGAAGAAGCAGGATGCCAGGTCCCTGCCCAGATGCCTCTCGCTGTCCTGGCTCATGGCTGTTTCTCCCAATCATGCTATTCCCTATTTTTAGCCAGGAAGTAGCATGTTGTTACGGTTGTGTTTTGATGTCAACTTGACAGTTGCAGACTGTTTGGGGCACAGCTGTGGAAGGTTAATGGTTGGAATGGCCCCTGAACAAGTCTGCAGGTACTTGACTGATTGCTGTGGAGAACCCAGCCCACAGTGGGTGGTACTTTCCAGTGGTGGACCAGATAATAGGAAGTGCAAGAAGGAGGGACTTGTTCTTCCCTTCTCTGGTGTCGACTGGCTATGCAGTCCACTCTGCATGCGTCGTTTGCTTCTAGAGCATCATGGCCTTCTTTGTTGCTACTGCTGCCTCCGTCCTTGGCTGACTTGAAACTTCACCTTTTCCACCACGTTGCTGTTCCTGCTGCCTTTGGAGCCTGGTCTCTAGGCCTTGCTGCTGTTCTCTGTTCATCACTGACATAAGAGTCTAGCTGCTCTTCACCGACATAGGAACCCAGAGTCTTAGACGCTCTATAGAAGTAAAGGCTTGAGACCTTCTCGGGATCTTTTCACTTTGTGGAACATTCCAGTCAAGAATGAGGCTGCTGGGGCTGGAGAGGTGGCTCAGGGGTTAAGCCTCTGCCTTGCAGGCAGAAGGTCCTGAGTTCAGATCCTAGACCTCACGTATAACGCTGGATGGAAGCAGGGGCGGCCTGCGTTTCTGGTCCTAGTAGGGCGGAGCCTGTGAATCCTGGAGCAGAGTAAACAAGGAGGAGGTGGAGGCAGTCCATGGTGGTTCCTGAATTCATCCATGATCCTACACACACACATATACACACACACATACATACACATGCACACATACTCATACATGCACAATTGAATAAAAAGAAAAGAATGAGGCTGCTGTGGGCAGCTACCTTGAAGGACACTATTTTTATTGTGCGTTATCTTAATAAACTTATTTATATATATTACATTCTATAGATTCTGTTTCTTTAGAGAACCCTGACTAATACAAATATCATACCCTTCACAAGGAAGATTTGGGTACTCAGAGGAAATCTGCTTCCTGAAGCAGTTTGGTGAGTTTTGCAGGCTTCCAAAAAGTTTGGCACTTCCTTTGCTGTAAACCCAAAGGAGAGTCTTTTATTTAACTTCCTGTAGATAGTTCACTAGCAAGAAAGAGTTTCACATTGCCCACAAGCATTTTTTTTCTAGATAAAATTGGACAATCTTATTAAAATATATTGACCTGTGGGAACCAGAGGCTGTGATGCTGAGGGTATTATTAATGTGATGAATCTTATCCAACAGCAGCATCCGTGCACTTACAATTCCAAAAGAAACGCTAGCTGCTTACATTTGGAGAAATTGTGTGTTATTTTTTTTTCTCCTTTGCAAGGTTTTGTTCTCAGCAACACACTGTCCTCTGGGTCAGAACCTGCTCTCATCGTTTTGAAGTAGACACCGTGCTAGAAATGGGCTCCTTTCCATTGTTTGTTAAGAAAGGAGACTGCAAGAAAGGGCAGGAGTGGGGGGAGTGGTGCGCACACCAGAAGGGCTGTGTTCTCGCAAGAGGGAAGAGGACAGCATCTCTCCTTTGAGGAGGGACAGCAGGCTCTCCAGGCTCCTACAGCACAGCAGTGTGTGGCGTGTTCATTTGCTTCTTCCATCAACCTCAGACAGGGGACAGAAATACCAAATTGAAGCCAGAAGCTACCAATTCATGTTCTGTCACAATATTCATAAATCCTTTAGACTCATTGAAAATGACTATGTGGGCAAAACTCAGAAAATGGTCTTATCTGGACCAGACTCAATATTCCACCTTTCTCTGTTTAGTTGCTGTTCTCATGCTCTAGAACCAGGACACAAGGCAGCACATTGCATCTTAGATTAATCCAAGCAGTCAGACATTGATCATCATGTGCCTGCATTTCACTGGCCATCATTCCTACGGCTACCGTACACTTTCACCTTCTCGACCATGCTGAGTACCTTAATCCTTCTTCCTCAAGTGGCCCTTTGACCCTGAGGAAGTTTCTTTAGCTCCTTACTTGAAGCTTTCTCACTGCTGCAGATCACAGCAGGATTAAGTTCTGCAGTCTTGCACTGCACTGCTGGAGGCAGCATCGAGTTCTGCAGGTTCTGCAGTCTTGCTCACTGCGCTGCTGGAGGAAGCACACTGCCAATGCTGTGGGCGAAGTGGCCTAGGAGGAGGCTCTGACCTACCATCTCCCACTTGGTAAATGCCAACCACTGTCATCTGAAGACAGAGTCACCATCTCCTTCATCTTCTTTGGTCTGGGATGATCTCACCACCCCCATCTGAATGTACCTCCTGGATTGAGTATTCTTTCAGTATGACCACCAGAACTGACTGCCACGGTAGGGCTTGAGGGGCACACAGCAGAGTGACTAGCGCCCTTCTGAGGACTCATTCTGCACCCTCATACTGCCTTCAGGTGATGTTGTCTCCTACTTGTGCCTTTGTTAGTTTGATTTTGGTTTAGGTGACATCTTATGCTGTAATTTCTAGTAATATATGTCTTGTCTGACCTCACTTGCGGTTGTGACTTTTGTATACAGATTCATTTTCTAGTACTTCTTTTGGTACAAACAAACTCGGAGAGCAGTGTGCATGCTACCTATGTTTGTTTCAAGCATATATGCTCATTGGAAGGGCTGAGTTTTGTCTGTTCACGCTTCCTCTTTTCTCTTTTTCTTCTGGTGCTGTGTTAGTGATAGGAGGCAGTGAACACTTCTGAGTTGAAAGCACTGGAATTTTCCTTAGCTCCACCATTCTGTGACTATGTTGTCCCTGTGCCGACATCAAGGTGTGCCCGATGCTCTAGAGAGCTAATGGTTTTCTTCACTAAGGGGGTGTTCCAGTGAGCACTGCCAAAATATGAAGCCTAATAAAGAGACCCAAGTCTTAACATTAATCGGTCCCCAGTGGAGCTGAGGGAGAAGCAAGATCCATTTTGAATCACAGAAGTTTCTTCCATGGACCACCCTGCACCCTGGTCTTTGCTTTCTCTTTCCTGGCAGGTGATGTGGCTGCCATTGACTCTTGGGTGTGTTGACTGCAGTCAGCAACCCTCTGTAGACATTTTAATGCTTACCACACCAGTGTCTGCTTTATCTTTCCATCTAGTTTAGACCATCTCCTGTCAAATATATATGTACAGGCACTTGAGTCTTCAGGGTATCAGTTCAGCACTTAAATTGATTTGCCTTTTTTTTACAGGAAAAAAAAAATCACAGAACAAAGGAAGCAATCAATTCCACATCGGTGAAGGTGTCGAGGTTAACCTTCCAGCTGGATTATTCCTGAACATCATTTCTGAAAAGGTAATTGGAAAATTATGCACTTAGGTGGTTAAAGACTTGTTCAGTGAGGTGCCCAACCAGAAGCATTTAATCCCTGCCTGTCTGACAAAGCATTTGCTATGAATTTAGCAGAGTCTGGCACCAAACAGAGAGATTTGCAGGATAGGGCTTCTGAAGGGATTAGGAGTGAATGTAACTTAATGACAAGATCTTACCTGATGTGTAATGTCCCCAGTAGCTAAGTTCATACTGTTTTTGTGATAAAAAGGAAAATATTGTGGCTTAAAAGGCAAGTTTTTCTTTTCACTCACATTCTTCCCTGCTATGAATAAACAAAGTCGAATATAAACAGCGTGATAAATCTCCAATAAAGGAGGTTTTATGTGTAATGTAGAATGAAAAGCCGAGTCACAATCCATAGTATCCCCTGGCACGTCAGGAAAGAGGGAAAAGTCAGTTTTATCAAGATGGGAGATCTGCTCGTTGTTCGTGAAGAAGGTTACTGCCCGAGGGAGCAGGCAAGCTGGCAGACACTAGCGAGGTGTGGAAGCTCCTCCTAAGCTCACACTTGACAGCGTTGTGGACCCTCGCTGAGCCTTAAAGACCAGGCAGGCTGTGTCCCTGCAGCCTGCAGGCAGCTCCTTGGAACTCGGTTATGATCTGCGCATCCCTCTACAATGTCCGCTTGACTCCATTTTAAATGGTTATGACATGAATGTTTTTATCTGAGTAATTTTAATTTCCACACGGTACGTGTTCTTGCGTATGGATACATCTTACAATAAAAAATTCATTTTATCACACATATTTTAAATATTAATGTAATGACTGGATATCGCTAAATACTTAATTGTTTACAATATCGCTAGTCCTGTTATACATGCAGTAGAAGACATGCAAAAAGTGCCATATTTATGATTTTCAAGATGAAATTAAGGATGCGAAGTAATGGTGAAGTGCCAGCAGCAAATGGTACCCAACGAATGGCACTCAGCACTATGACAGATCAGCATTTCTTCCCTTGCTATACTGTCAGTAGCTCCCACCAGAGCACATGAACCTTGATAATCATTTGCAGGGAGGCAGGAGAGTGTGACCCCTCACAACTCCCAGTACACTTAGCAGGAGAAGAGAAGAGCGTGGCACCCACCTCCCTCAGTACACTTAGCAGGGGAAGCTGAACAGTGTGGCACCCCTGCCCTTCCGTGCATTTAGCAGGGGAAACAGAATGTTGTGGCGCTCACTTTCCTCAGTGCACTTAGCAGAGGAAGCAGAAGGGTGTTGCACTCACCTTCCTCAGTGCACTTAGCAGGGGATGGTGAATAGTGTGGCACCCTTGCCATCCTTGATGAATCACAGTGGCATCTTTCTTCGCGCCAGTTGTTCTCTGCTCTGGGCTGCTGACCCTTCACGTTCTCGTTTTCTACTACACAGCACAACGTGTTATCATCAATAGATTTTAACCCAATCTTGCTTTTTGAGGAACATTCAAATGTAGAAAAGAAACTTCTAGTGACCAATCTTAGGAAGCTATGAGCATCGCGATGAATGACACAGGCCTCACATCATAAAACCTTACTTTGTGTATAAGATCCAGGTGAGCTTTGATGACTGAAATGTCGCTCAGTCCCTCAATTTGGTTTTAAAATTTTGATCCTGCTTTATGAATGCCCAGAAGAGCTATACAAACATACATTCAAACTGGGGCGTGAGGGTGTGGCCGCACCATGGGGTGAAGTAGGGGCAAAGGAACAGCAGAAACTGTGATCTAGTTGGATCTAGCTGGAACCACAGATGCACAACGCCAGGGAGGCTTGAGGTCAGAGCAGAGCAAATCAGCAATCAATGATATAGTGCGAGCAGCTTGAAAAGGCTGGGAAAGGAAGTCAGTGGTCAATTTAGCAGAAGTCACTTGATTTTTATTTTTGTTTTCTGGGTTCAGACTGATAGCCAGTGCTAGTCCTCATGTGGCCAGTGCTCTAGGCTTTGGACCACAGAGTCCTCACTTCAAAGCAGGCCTCAGCTTTGTGTGAAAGCACCCGATAATTCATGTGTGTGCCCGTCCTTGGAAATGTGGGTACTTCGGAAAGTCATTCCTTCCGTTGACATGGAGCCTGTTGTGTCTCACAGATTCCTCCAAACAAAACAAACAAACAAACAAAACAAAAAAATTAAGACTTCTGAAATCATCAAGTTGGAAGATTTCCTTCAGGTTAAACAGTGTGTAAAAATAGCAAACGGGTTTTCTTCCTTACGGCTTTGCATAATTATGTGGAATAATGAGTACCTTACATTTTACAAAATATACAATGAAATACTGCTTGCACAGAGAACTAGAATGAGTGGAACTGGAAAAGTGTGTGCCTGGAATTAACTAAAGACTGGATTTCAATCACACAGTCGTAGCAGTGAAACTGAGCGGAGATGTGACTTATAGTGCTCAATGTTTGCATCTTAAAATCACATTTGCAGTGCTTCCTTCTATTTCGGAGAGAAATGGTTTCTTTAAACTTGAGTTCATTGCTATTTCCTTCATGTTCATTAATTTTTCCTTCATTGGCATTGACTTCAATAGCTGTTCATGTACAATTTAGTCTTGGAACATAACTCTGTTGAAACAGATATTCTATGTGGCATCATTATGGTTACATTTTAGTGTCAACTTGACAGTTGCAGACTGTTTGGGGCACAACTGTAGAAGGCTAATGTTTGGAACAGACCCCTGAACAAGTCTGCAGGTACTTGTTTAATTGCTGTGGAGAACCCAGCCCATAGTGGGTGGTGCTTTACAGTAGTGGACCAGATAATAGGAAGTGCAAGGGGGAGGAACTTGCTCTTCCCTTATCTTGTGTCACCTTGCTGTGGAGTCCACTCTGCAAGCATCTTTCATTTTTAGAGCATCGTGGCCTTCTTTGTTGCTGCTGCCACTGCTGCCTCCGTCCTTGGCTGACTGATTCATCCTTTCCACCTGCCGCTGTTCCCGCTGTCTTTGGAGCCTGGTCTCTAGGCCTTGCTGACGTTCTCTGTTCATCGCTGATGTCAGAGCCCAGCTGTCCTTCACCGATACTGGAATCAGCGTCTTTGACTCTCCAGTGGAGTAAAGGCTTGAGACCTTGGGATCTTTCAGCTTCATGGGACATTCTGGTCAAGAACAAAGCAATTATGGGCGGCTACTTTGAAGGGCACCATTTTTTTATTGTAAGTTAATTTAATAAACTTATTTATATATTTTACATTCTAGAGAGTCTGTTCTTCAGAGAACTCTGACTAATACAGGCATCAATGCTCAAAGCTCCTTGGTGACAGGGTCTTCTTTAGGTATTCTTTGAACTGTCTGAAGGTTAATTCAGATGTCAAAGGCATGGAAGAATCTGTGTACACTCGGTCTCTTTTTTGGTACTGTTTATTTTGTATGATTCCAAGATGACTAAAGAGAACTTTATTTCAGGGACAATTACTTATTTCAGCCATGTCATGATCATTTAGTTCAATGGTTGTTCAGAATGGTTTAACAGTCAATTGTGGAGTGAAAAAATATTCATTCAGCATCCTCTAATGTAACAGCTGCAGTGCACATTCTGAAGGTTGCAACTGTAGAAGATGCAAAGCCTTTGATTTCAATCCTCATACAAACAAAATAAAACAGTAAATATAGAAGGCCTGCGCTTGCAATATTCTTATTGGGGGAGAAACTGATGAGGTATTTCTTGCAGTACACATGGAATATATTCATGCAGAAGGGAGAAGCCATTCCAAGCCAGGAGACCAGAACAAGCAAGATTGACATAACTAGGGGAGAGATGGATGGGAATTCTGGTCAACTGCCTAGAACATTGTCTGGTAGCTTCCAGATTTGGTGCATGTCCTGCTAGTTTTCTTTTGCTACTTTGCCCAATGGCTACACACTTGGTTACATAACAGCACATAGTGTTGCTTTCATAGCTCTGTAGTAGAAAGTTCCAGACTATGTACAATGGGAAAAATGGAAGTGCCGACAGCTGCTGGAGCCCCAGCAGAGCTCGGTTTCTGCCTTCTCTAGCATCTAGAGGGTTTTCTGCCTTCCGGCATCTAGACTGGCCTTCCCTACAAGCAGTGGCTCAGGGCATTTTTTCAGTTGTCAAACCAGAAAGTATTCTGCTGTGTATGAGTGATGCTGTCTTTTGTGGCATTAAATCTCCTCTGCTTCAGGACCAGGTCTCCACCAGGTCCACATGGATAACCCACGGCGCTTTCTGTACCTCAAGATCCTTCATATCCACAAGATAGAGTAATGTTCTCAGATTTCAAGGGCTAAGATATTACTGGTGCTCTCTATTAGAACTATTATTTGGTCTACTACATATCATTATTGAAATGATTTCATATGCCTGGGTGAAATACTAATAAATGAGGAGAAATAATGGTTCTGCTCTATGGATGTGAACATGAGGGACTATACCCATAACTGTTACCCTTGGACCTCTAGAGGCACGTGCGCTCAAGTGCCTTACATTGCACTTGCATTAACACACACATGTATACACATTAACACACACATGTAATGCACACACACACTTTAATACACACATGCACATGCACACACATGCACATGCACACACTAACATACACATGTATGCACACACATTAACACACACGCACACACATGTACTCACACACATGCACATGTACACACATTAACACAGACATGTACACACATTAACACACATGCACACGCACATACATGTACTCCAAATGACAAAGTCTGATGCTAGATGTCTTTTTAAGCAGTCCTGAGTGTGTGTGTTTGTGCTCTCGTGTACCGTGGGCAGAAGTCAATGGTGCACTGAAAGTTGGAAGTAGCGGATGCATATTCTGGTCACTGAGAGTACTATAGTACTGTGACTCTTAACTTTCTGGACATGCTTACCTGGAGGCAGCAGGTTCTGTTCTTCTTGCAGCCAGATGGATTCTGCCAGTGCATGCTGCCACCCTCTGTCCCTGGCATCTTTCTCTTTGCCTGCACATCCAGAAATTGGAGAATCTTCTAATCTACATTTCTGCTCATATCACCATTCACCCTCCAAACATCTGCCCAAAGAGATGTCATTAATCTGAGTCAACTCTTTTTATTTTGTGTTGCTAGATAAGTTCATATTAAAGCACAATTTGCTGCACTGTAATATGAACTATTTGTTCATTTCCAAGTTAGTCACTGCATATTTGCAGTGCACATCGATTCCCTGCATCACTTCCATAATATGTATGTTGTGCTTTGAGTGCAACTCCAAACTTCTCTCCCTCACTTTCCTTCCTCCCTCCAGTCTGCTTGCTCTTCTCTCACAGTCTTCTAATGTATTAAAGGATATCTTTCTTAAATAGAGCACCTACACTCAATGGACAGCTTGTTTGGTCCATCGGAAATTTCTAGAGATTTGGTATCAAAATAAGATTTATTTTAGGACCAGAATCTGGACACATGATAAGAGATAGCAAATCATCAGTCTTTTCTATTTAGAGTACTTGAGTGTGTGTGTGTGTGTGTGTGTTTGTGAAAGTGTGTGCTTGTGTGTACAAGAAGGCTTTTGAGTGTAAGCATATCCCTGTGGAGGCCCAAGGGTGTCATTGAGAATCATCCTGGATTGCTCTACCTCCTTATACTTTGTTCTGTCATTTCTCAACTTCTACTTTCATGGCTGAAAGTATAGATTACTGCCATTTCTGCCCGGCATTTTTAAGTGAACTCTGGGGATCCAACTCAGGCCCTCCTGCTTAGAAGGCAGAGGCGCAAGGCCGAGCCATCTCCCTGGCCCTAGAGTATCTTTTCAGGTAAGCATAGTCTTGCTTCTTTGACAATGTTCTGGTTTGGCTACTGTCAACTCAATCATGAAGAATAACAGAGACAAAGAAAACTAAATTATAAAGACATTTTGTAGCTTGTTCCTGCAAATAATGATGCAATAAGCTTAAGAGTGCAGATATTTCTGTTGTATGCCTACTTCGATTCCTTAGTGTTCAGACTATAAGTAATGCAGCTGAGTCATACCTGTTTTTAGTCCTTCTAGAACCCTCCATACAGTTTCCCAAAGTGGCTACACTAGTTTAAATTCCCACCAACAAGACAAAGGGTTTGTTTTACGTGCACCCCTGCTGACACGTGATATTTTATTATTTTGTTATAAACACAGCTTGCTGGTGGCTGGCCTGGCAGCCACTTCTAAGTGAAGTGCTTCCACCTGGCTTTGGCTCCCGTCCCCCTGTGACCTGATAGTTACCCACCTGGTGTAGACTCGTCTGTGCTGGTCACTGCCCTCGTGTCCAAGACCACACAGTGCACGCTTCATCAACAATTCTACATCACATTTTTATGCCCTCTTGGCTAGTGATGCCATCTCACGATCCCAAGATTAATATGATTCCACATAGTTTTGCTTCGAATGGCTGCTGTTGGAAGAGGATTGAGAAGAAACTCCAGGAGAGATGTGCTATTTTTGATGTGTTCTTGCATTGCTGTTGAGCCTTGGTAAGTTCCCAACACTCAGCTTCAATTATATCACCCTTCAGTCACCCTTTATGTATTTGGGTTATGGGCAGGGTCAAAGGAAGACACGGCCAAAGAGCCTTTTCAAAAGACAGAGGAGCTAAAGATAGAAGGATTGTCTAGCTGGTGCCAGCCCTACATTTAATTTCCAATGTATCAGAAATGGCAAAAAGGAAAAAGGTAAGAAATAATGGATGCAAGAAGCGTTTTTAGCCAAGTGAGGCTGTTTATGTCTATAATCCTAGCACTTGGGAGGCTGAGGCAGGGGAGTTGCCATTAATTCAAGGCCAGCCTACTTAGTGAGTTCAAGCACAGTCTATGTCACAGAATGAGACCCTATCTAAAAAAATAAGCAAATAATACTGTTAGTGTAGGGTACTAATTTATCAAAGTCAGTTTAACATAGAAAGAATATTTGACTATCATAAAATAATATGTCTCAATATCCACCAATAAATACAATTGTTGAGTACAGGTAAGAACACAAGCTTTATTTTTTATATACTTGAAAATTATGGGTACATCCATAGGGTCACAGAAACTTGGGAGGAAGTTCTGCTCTTGCAGCTCCAAGCAGTGGGTGGTCCAGCCAAACACAATGTCACGGGGACCCCATCTGTGATATCCTCATTTGCTATCCCATACTCTGCTGACCAATGCTTAGAGCTGAGCTCGTAAATTAAGCTTCTTCATATCAAGCTTAAATGCTTTCATGGTTGTTAAAGTTTTTACTGCCTTATGTGCAAAGGCAACTTATTTTGTTGCTTCATCTTGGTGAATTTCCACTTATCTGCTTCATCACCAGAATCTGACTTTTTTTTTTTTTACTTTTTTTTTATTAAAAATTTAATTATACATTTTAAAATTTTTTACCAGTTCCCTCCCTCCCCCCTCCTCCCCCTCCCCTTCCCCCAGTGCCTCCCCCCCAATTCCCAGAGAGTCCTTTATTGTATACGCCTAACCAGAATCTGACTTTTAAAGGTCAGTTATTTTGTTTTTTAATTGCAATCATTTTGGATAATAAATGGAAAAACGCACACCACATTCATTTTGCTATTCTAGAATGGATGAACCACGTTATAATTGTTCTATTGTTGATTATGTACCTAGGAATTCATGAATAATGAATAATTTTCATATTAGTAAAACAGTTAACTTATTGGAAGCATGATTTGCCCCTACAGAAAGGATTTAGTGATTATGCCCCTAAAGAGGAGTAAAGTAGGCCCCGCAGGACAGTGGAGATAGCATTTTAGCAGGGCCTCCCACACAGGGCGTCCCGTGTCCTGCAGCCATGGCTCCTAGTGCCATGCCTGGCACTGCAGCCCTGCCAACTCCAGCTGCGTGGCCAGAGCCTTTCTTTGCCCAGAGACGCTGAGCTCACCTGCCCTCCGACGGAGACAGGAAGTGCTCATCACATTGACTGGTTCTGCTGAGTGAATACGAATGTTCATCAGGTTCCCATTGATGGTTAGAGGATGTTTAGTTTCTGTGTTTCTCAGTTTGCTAATTAGGATTATAATGTCTCAAATATGTGCACCTGCATTACTCAGATTTATCCAAGTGAGAAAAACAGGAATTAATCATGAGGGGGTGATTGACACCATGTTCTCAATGAAAGGCTGAAGAAGCCAGAGCTAATGTTTCCAAGGACCAGGGGGATGGACATGATCGCTTAGGAATAGCAGTGCTTACAAGTGTTGGTTTCCTCCTCGTCCAACTTGGTCTTTATGAGTCCCAGCACACTGGCCTCTGCTGGTGGTGTGCAGGTGGCCTGCGCGGCCCACATGTGGGTGGCCTTTGCCTCTCAGTTGCTGCCAAACATGTCATTTGTATCTGCAAGCACTCTGCACACAGCACCCTGCAGAAAAGCACCCTGCAGACAGCACCCTGCAGACAAGCCAGCACCCTGCAGACAGCACCCTGTAGACAAGCACCTGCAGACAAGCACCTGCAGACAAGCACCCTGCAGACAAGTACCCTGCACGCAGCACCCTGCAGACAAACACCCTGCAGACAGTACCCTGTAGACAACCAAGCACCTGTAAACAGCACCCTGAAGACAAGCACCCTGCACACAGCACCCTGCAGACAAAACCCTGCAGACAAGCACCTGCAGACAGTACCTGCAGACAGCACCCTGCAGACAAGCACCTGAAGACAAGCACTCTGAAGACAGCACCCTGCAGACAAACACCCTGCAGACAGTACCCTGTAGACAACCAAGCACCTGTAAACAGCATCCTGCAGACAAATACCCTGCACACAGCACCCTGTAGACAACCAAGAACCCTGCAGACAGCACCCTGTAGAAAAGCACCTGAAGACAAGCACTCTGCAGACAAGCACCCTGCAGACAAGCACCCTGCAGACAGCACTCTGCAGACAAGCACCTGCAGACAAGCACCCTGTAGATAAGCAAGCACCCTGCATGCAGCACCCTGCAGACAAGCACCCTGCACACAGCACCCTGTAGACAACCAAGCACCTGTAAACAGCACCCTGCAGACAAGCACCCTGCAGACAGCACCCTGTAGAAAAGCTAGCACCCTGCAGACAAGCACCCTGCAGACAGCACCCTGAGACAAACATCCTGGAGACAAACACCCTGCAGACAAGCACCCTGCAGACAAGCACCTGTGGACAGCACCCTGCAGACAAGCACCTGCAGACAGCACCCTGCAGACAGCACCCTGTAGACAAGCACCTGCAGACAAGCACCCTGCAACAAGCACCTGCAGACAAGCACCTGCAGACAGCACCCTGCAGACAGCACCCTGCAGACAGCACCCTGCAGACAAGCACCTGCAGACAGCACCCTGCGACAAGCACCTGCAGACAGCACCTGCAGACAGCACCCTGCAGACAAGCACCTGCAGACAGCACCCTGCAGACAGCACCCTGCAGACAAGCACCTGCAGACAGCACCCTGCGACAAGCACCTGCAGACAAGCACCTGCAGACAGCACCCTGCAGACAAGCACCTGCAGACAGCACCCTGTAGACAAGCACCTGCAGACAGCACCCTGTAGACAAGCACCTGCAGACAAGCACTCTGCAGACAAGCAAGCACCCTGCAGAAAATACCCTGAAGACAAGCAAGCACCCTGCAGACAATACCCTGAATACAGTACTCTACAGACAAGCACCCTGCAGACAGTACCCTACAGATAGTACCCTGCAGACAAGCCAGCAACCTGCAGACAGTACTCTGAAGACACATCCCAGGTGATTTATTTGCACTTGGCATTGCAGCCCAGTCATCAGACTGACTGTCAGCCTGACTCCATGTGACCCAGAGTGTGTGACCTAGAACATGTGACCTAGAATGTATGACCCAGCGCTGCAACCCAAAATGTGTGACTCAGAAACTGACCCATAACGTGTGATCCAGAACATGTAACATAGGCCAGATGGCACTCTCTCTACTGACAGAAATCCATGGGTCACAGCAAAAGATGTGATTTAAATATTAAACTAATTGGTTGGCATAGTACTGCAATCCATTAGCCAACAAGACTAGGAAATTGCAGCTATATTTGCAGAGTATTGAGAACTCACAGAGCAGGGAAAGTGCTCTGCTTTATCACTATGCAGGAGACACATTTGGGACTGGTGCATAACCTGTGGTGATTCAGTCTCTCCAGATACCAGAGGGAATGAATACATCTACTTTTTAATTGGTTTGGACAGCTGTCTACACAGATGCATGTTGGAGATTTGTCTCTGCCCAGCCACTGTGGCCCAGGACATCTGTCCATGCTGCTTCCTGCCCATGAGCAAACTAATGAGGTCATGAGGGCTGCGTCTCAGAGGGCGGGGCAGGCTCAACCAGCCAGAGAGCAACTGGACTGCAGGAGGATGCTGGCTGCAAGAGGCTGATAATTGCAGGAGGCTGCTGGCTCCAGGAGGGTGCTGGCTCCAGGAGGGTGCTGGCTGAGGAGGCTGCTGTCTGAGGAGGCTGCTGGCTGCAGGAGGCTGCTGGCTGAGGAGGCTGCTGGCTCCAGGAGGGTGTTGGCTGAGGAGGCTGCTGGGCTGCAGGAAGCTGCTGTACTGCAAGAGGCTGCTGGGCTGCAGGAGGCTGCTGGCTGAGGAGGCTGCTGGCTACAGGAGGCTGCTGGCTGTAGGAGGCTGCTGGTTGTAAGAGGCTGCTGGTTGTAAGAGGCTGCTGGCTGAGGAGGCTGCTGGCTGCAGGAGGCTGCTGTCTGAGGAGGCTGCTGGCTGAGGAGGCTGCTGGCTGCAGGAGACTGCTGTCTGAGGAGGCTGCTGTCTGAGGAGGCTGCTGTCTGAGGAGGCTGCTGTCTGAGGAGGCTGCTGGCTGAGGAGGCTGCTGGCTGCAGGAGGCTGTTGGCTGAGGAGGCTGCTGGGCTGCAGGAGGCTGCTGGCTGAGGAGGCTGCTGGGCTTCAGGAGGCTGCTGGGCTGCAGGAGGCTGGTGGCTGAGGAGGCTGCTGGCTGCATCTCAGAGGGCCAGGGAGGCTCAGCCCACGCAGAGGGTTTTAGTCTACTTCTAATGTTTTGTCTCATGCTTCAAAGGCACATGTTTTATAAATACCTTGCTAGGTTTAGACTGGCAGTCTAAGAACCCAAGACAGGACACATCTTTTGTTGGGACAGAGCATGGCATTTGTTTCTATTTCATCTATAATGCAAGCAAGGCTCATAGAAAATCTGAATTCTAACTGTGAAAGTGACAACTGGTGCTCCCCTTTGGAAGGACCTCCTTTGGGAATCAGACTCATTAGCTGCGCACAGAGACAAGGATGCCTCTTCAAATCTGCAGGGGCTAAAGAGGTTGCATGTTCATCCCCCCCAAACACCAAAATCCTATCCTTAGATGTTAATTCATACTTGTTTTCTGTCTTCTTCCACCTGTAAAATACATCTCCCTCTGTCCTTTGTGCCTTCATTGTGGGCTTCTGTTCCTTGGCTTCCCCTTGGCCCCACTCTCCCTTTACAACCAGTCAATGTCACCGTGGCGCACACTCAGCATGAGTCTTCAGTGTCCTTTTGTGCCTTCGCTGTCTTCTTGTCTGGCGTTTATGTTTTCCACGGTCCCCCATTGCTTATGACAAAGGCTGAGACAAAACCTTATTCACCTTCACATCTGACATGTTGTGGCGCCAGAAGTAACGAGCTCTTCACACTTACTGAATTATTTCATGCTGCTTGGCAATTTGCAGGAAATACACTAAAATAGCTCAAGTCCTACAGAAGAAATATACACATAATTGAACAGGTGGTTTGACTATGCTTCAGTGGACAAGCACACTAGGTATTGCTACACGTAAAATTATTGTATCATAATTATAAACTGACTTTGTGATACAACCCATTCTAGTAATACCAGGAATGGAAGACATCCAGAGAAGATCAGTCAGAAAAATGAATTCCAGTTGTGAGTTGAAGAGTGAGTCAGGTACAGAGTTACTGAAAGGTTTCCTATAGGCAGGCTTCTCTATCACGTGCGGGTTTCCATGGAAAGTTCATTCCAATGGGAGTGAGGAAGCAATGTGACGCTCAGTGTGCACTTGATAACCACGTAACCAGCCTCCGTCATTGCAATAGGCTGGCATCTCCATGCGGACCCTGCAGGATGACTGGATAAGTGGTTGGGAAGCAGGTTCCTTCCTTGTTGAAACCCAAGTAGATTTGAGGGTCACTGATCAAAGAACAAACAGAGATGCTCAAAGCACTTCTGTCTTTTGAAGATAAACCAGTTCCCCACACTGTCCATTATGCATGTGAGAAATATTGGACGATGTGCTGGCATGCGGGGACAGATAAGGATCCAGAAAGATGCCTTCCTTAGGCCTGACTTGCCACGGTTTCTTTCAGAGCTTCATCTCTTACCTCTTCCATCAATCAGTCTGCTTGTTTATCTTCAAAGTTTCTGAGTGAAAACAGTCTCTTCCCTGAGTTCCTATAATTTCAGAGTGTCAGGCTCCAGCTGTAACATGGAACTTGAGTGCCCCAGTTGATCAGGTAGATCAGTGGACAGCAGCCATGCTGTGGGAACGGCCATTCTACTCAGCAGAACGGGTGCTGCATCCACAGCCTGGTCCTCAGCTTTCAGTGCCATCGCACTGCTACAGTGCTCGCAGACCTTGGGTCCCGGCAGTGCTCACAGACCATGGGCCCTGACAGTGCTCACAGACCATGGCTCCCCCCCGCCCCGGCAGTGCTCACAGACCATGGGGCCCCCGTCAGTACTTACACATGCAGCTACAAGCAGAGACTGGAGAGAGAGGAACGGGGATCCTGGAAACATTCAGATGGACAACACACAGAGGTCAGAGCTGGAATTCGCTCCTGGGCCACGTGTCTTGTCCAGCTCACGACAACTGCACGTGCATTCAGCAGATCTGCAGCTGCTGAGGATTTGGTTTCTTTTTCTCTTTTCTTTTCCCATTTTCATGTGCACAGGTATGTGTGGGTCGTTCTCATGTATGTGCAAGCATGTGGTGGCCTGAGGTTAGTAGCAGAACTCATTCTCAATTGCACTTCTTTGTGAAACTGTGTCTCTAATCAAACCTAGAGCTGATAGGGTTAATCTCTGATAGGGTTAGTCTCTGATAGGGTTAGTCTCTGATAGGGTTAGTCTCTGATAGGGTTAGTCTCTGATAGGGTTAGTCTGGTTCGACAGTTTTCTCTTGAGATTCCCAGTATCTGTCTTTCTGTGTCTGGAAATATAAGTGGTCAGCACACCTACCTGTCATTTCACATGGGAACTAGGGATCTGAACTCTGGTCCTCTTGCTTGTGTGGCAAGTTCTGAGCCATACCCAGGGCACACAGATTTGTTTCTTGATTTAAAAATTAGATATTTAAATATTCTCCTCCCAGGAGGAAAACAGAAATAGATGATAAATGTAAGTTTAAAGAAGAAGAAAAAAGGAAGGAAAAACTTTTGGGGAGATTAAAACAAATTGTGTGTCATCATTTATACATGTACTAGCATATCTTAATTAAATAAGATCACATCCATACACAAGTTCTTGGCCATCTCTTTGGAACTCTGTATTCCAGAGATTAAAACTGCTTCCAATTATCTGCCTAGTTCCAGCTTTGCAAACCTTCAAACTTCCACCAATTACTTCAGAACTAGCAGTTCCATTTTGCTACGATTCATAGTAATCCTGTTCAAGCTAAGGCTATTCCTTTTTAACAAAATGAGAACAAGTAGTCAAGTTAATTTCCATAGCAGTTGAGACTTTGCCTCATGGATGGACATATTTGAAGCTTTCCATGTGTGCTCTGTGGACACATTCTAAGAGAAAATAATGTGTATGAGTTAAGAGGAAATTATTCTCATAGCGACAATTCATCATCTCATAACAGAGCCAGGACTCTTGACAAATAAGATCTTGCTAAACCTGAGAAACAAATGATGCATGAAGCCTGTGAATCCTCCAGATGTCTGAGGATTTGGAAATACAGCCCTGTGCAACCTGTGTCACCCTGAGCATCTATCAGGGCAACACACACCTCTTGGTTACTTCCTGATATCCAGAAATGAAAAACATAAATCCATCTCTCGAAATCCAAAGAGCAGCTGTGCAAATCATTGCTGTCTCGCCTGCCCGGGTTTGCTTTCATGCACCGTGTGTTCGGTAAAAATGTAGGCAGTATTTTAAATTCTGTTCGAGCCGTACCCATGCTGATGTGGCTTCCACGGCCGTAGATGCCTCCAACGTGTTGTCTTTCGCTTCTAACGTGGACTTTGCAGAGTGAGCGTAGGAATTTATTCCTTCCAGGTCCATTTGCCTGTCAATTCCTTCTCCATGTGATGAAGAATGCTCGAGAGTTACACATATTTCAGCTGTAATCAGGTGTCCGGTGTGATTTTCAGGGGCTAACCTATACTATGTGTGAACTTAACTTTGAAGCTACTTGGTTCAAAGTTGGGGTGTTGGCCCAAATGCTTCATTTTCTTTGTGTCTCCTTAGACATGGATTGCAAAGAACAAAGGTACAGCTTTTGTTAGTTTCAAAGAGTGCAAATTGCCTTGCCAACACGTTTCCTTTGTTCTTTAGCGGTCAGTGAGGTGCCAGAGGACCCTCGTCATCACTTGAGAGAGCTCATTGGGAGACGAAAGGCAACCATTAGCTCTCTTGCAGTAGTTCTATCAAGGAGGAATCACTTTAAGAGACTGATGGTAATCTTCATGCTAGGGATTAATGAAAGGGTAGCAACAGTGGGTTGATGAGCATATGGCGTATGCTTCCAAGTCTGACAACCCGATTTCAATCTCTGGAAGTCCATGTGGTAGAAGAAAAGTTTCTGTAACATCCATCCATGCACCTTGGCATGAATGTGCATGCCCCCCCTTCTTTCCCTATCTCTCTCCCTCATTCTGCGTGTGTGCATGTATGTATATGTATGCATGTACCATGGGACTGTGTGGAAGTTAGTTAGAGGACAGCTTTGGAGATCAGTTCTCTTCCACCATGTGAACTCGGATGATCAAACTCAGGTCTTGAGATTTGGGGCCACACACCTGACAAGCCCCCTTTTATTTTTAACTTCCACAGAGTGACCTCAGTTTCTCTCTCTCTCTCTCTCCTAATTAAATAAAATATTTTTAGGAAGACCACAAGAGTTTGGTGAGAGAAGCACCACTTCTGGGGCTCCCATTCTGTGACTGCTGCTCTGCGTCTGGCTTGCTCTGCCCAGTACAGCCGACAGCTTCCACGGGCTGTCTGAGTTCACTGCTGCTGACTGGAAACGATTCCAGGCTTAATAAGGATACTGGCGCCATGTTCCATAGCTGGCCAGACCTGTTGCTCACGTTTGCTTTGTGCTGAGTACACTGCAGATTTCAAATTAGCTAATGCATGCAGAAGTGTACTGAAGTAAGAGAGCAGCATCTCAGTGCCAGCGTCTTGCTTGCAACAGCTCGTGCAAACAGTGGGTGGAAACCCCTAAGTTAGTGCAAGGAGGAGACACAGCCAACAGCTCTGGAAGAGAAGGATGAATATCTTGTCAGGGACATTCAACCTGACCCTCACTGCTGAGGGTCAATGTCATTAAAGTGTTTCTCCGAGTTGGTTTGAACCCCTAGAGCAGCAGGTTAGTGGCCAGACACCATCTGGGGTCTTTGTGGCAGCTGTTTCTACCTGTTGGGACCTGGTCAAGCTTCAGCAAGATGAGTGACTGACTTTGGAGCTAATGTTGTTAGGTTCTTTGAAGGGCTAAATATATGTGATTATTAAAAACAAATTCATTATGAACACTGAAGTATTGGAAATCTGACTGTATTTTCCTCCAATTGAAAAATAATTCAATTCAGCTAATGAGCTCCTGGTTTCTGACATTCTCCTGTTGCTTTGGCTTTTCTGATAGAGGTTTCGCACTGAGACTTTGGCTGTTCTTAAAGCAACATGTTTCTCATGACGCTAGCGTAGCTCTTGGTGGCTCCTCGGACTACCTGGGCAGGAACTTCTCTGTAACTGGAAAGTTACACTACTCTGAAACATGTCTAAGGATGCTCAGTTTCTGTGCTAAGCACTCTGAGCATGAGCATCAGCTGCATTAGACACCAAAGGGCTGATCCTGGAAATTCATGTCGTCTGCAAGCACTAAGCTCAGCACTACGTCTGAGGTAATCTGGCCATTTGATGGATGTCCTCTGACCCTGCCATGAGGACCAAGCAACACAGACACAGGCAAAGCACAGTGGAGGCCAGCAGCCCTCGGCTGGGGAGGGATGGAGGGTTCCCAGCTCTGGGACACTTAATGGACTGATGCCATGTGGACAGGAGGCTCCTTGGTTCAGAGCACTAAGGCTGCAGTTTATGAGGGTTCCAAATGGATCTTTGGACAGTGTTCAGTTTAATCCCTGTTCAGAGGGTAATCAAGATGTTTTAGAGTGAGGATAAAAACTCAGTATCGTAGCTTCTGACTCGGTGTTCACACTGTGCTCAGGGAAGGAGTGCTCCTGCATCCTTGGATGACTCTCTCCTTAAAGTTGATGCTGAGGGGTCTTAGGTTCTACGCACCCCAAGGCTAGTGTGGCTTGAAGAGTGAGAAAGGAGGAGTAAACATCAGGCAATCAGAGGTTGCTGACTTCCACGAGACTTGGGAGCAGGAGAGGCATAGGGGAGCATGCCTTCCTTTTCACGATGGGATTCTTTATGTCAGACCCAGACTCCCCTGTGATTTTCTTACCATAACTACACACACAAAGCTATTTTTAAGAATAGTTGTACCCATGGTTATAACTGAGGAACATGAAGTTTCCAAGTAGCCTAGGTGTTTTGTTTTTTGTGCTTAAATGAAATGCCATTTAAAATCTAATCATGCCTAAAAAGTAGATTCATGATAACTTTTATTCCTGCTTCCTACAATCACTCGTTGTGTTAATGTTGTTCACATTGTTCAAAAATTAAATAAATTTTATGAAAGAATAAAAAAAAAGTGCGCCCGAGTAGACCCAGTTCCTCCCACCATCCAGCCGGAGCCACGCGCACAGGGCCTGGGAGGAGGAGAGGGCACCCCCTCTGTGCCCGGCCCCGCCCTCGGGTGCCCCGGGTTTAAATAGCGCCCCTCCGAAGCCCCATCCCCCCTTCCCCTCCACTCCTCCTCCTGGTACGCGCGCACACGGTGCAGCCGGGCCTCAGCACGCCTCGACCCAGGTAAGCTCGGTCCCCGCCCACCCCCAGAACCCCAGGCCAAATAATTCAGTTTAGTGAAAAACGCACAGAAATTAAAAGAAGATCTTAAGAGTTAAAACGATAATGCCAAAGTCTAAGTGCAAATCCATGAGAAACAACACTCAAGTAAACAAATCTCCCACTGAAGGAATTAATCCCATGTTAGACTCCAACCAGAACAAACCCATGGAAAATGGCCAAGAAAGTCTGACCCAGGATAACGACCTTCAAAATATGATCATTACCATGTTCAATACTATGAAAGAGGAAATCAGGGAGGAATTAAATAATCGAATCAATCGCTTTGAGGAGGAACACAACAGACACATGGAAGAGTTGAGAAAAACAGTGCAAGAATCAAAAACTGGCATAGAGCAGTTAAAGCAGACTCAAGCAGAGTTTAAAACTGAGCTAAAAGACAAGTTATCTTCAACCAAGAACTCCACAGAGAGTATTATCAGCAGAACTAAAGAAGCAGAAAACAGAATTTCAGATCTTGAAGATAAAGTGGGAGTATTAACCAGCTCAATGGAAGAGATTGTTAAAGCCAAAAAGATGCTTGAGAGAAATATCCAGGAGATATGGGACACCCTGAAGAAGCCTAACATGTGTATTCATGGAATACCAGAGCAAGAATCTCAAAATACCACCCCTGAGGAAATTTTTCAAACGATCATCAAGGAAAACTTTCCTCATCTAAAAAAAGACAGGCCCATCCATATACAAGAGGCATTCCACACCCCAAACAGATATGACCAAAACAGAAGCTCGCCACGGCAGATAATAGTCAAAACACTCCACATTAAAGATAAAGAACTGGTGCTGAGAGTTTCAAGGGAGAAAAAACAAGTCACTTTTGAAGGTAAACGTATTAAAATAACAAATGACTTCTCAATGGAAACACTAAAAGCAAGAAGAGCTTGGAGAGACATACTTCAAATATTGAATGAGCAAAAATGTCAACCCAGGCTGATTTACCCTGCAAAACTATCAGTCATTATCGAGGGAGAAAGAAAAATCTTCCAGCACAAAGACAACTTTAAGGGATACCAAACCAGGCCTTCAAAAAATGCTAGAAATGATACTCAAGCGTGAAGAAAAAAACAGGCATATTCAGAAGAGCAGAAGGCAAGTATAACACCATTAAAAGCGAAGCAATATACTTATAAAAGCTACTAAACATAATAAATGTCTGGAATCAAAAATAGTTTCACCATTATAACACTAAATGTTAATGGAATTAACTCACCGATCAAGAGACACAGATTACAAACTTGGATTAAAAATCATAATCCATCAATCTGCTGCCTGCAGGAAAACCATCTCACCACAAAAGATAGGCACTCTCTAAAAATAAAAGGCTGGTCAACAATTCTACAGGCTAATGGAAGCAGAAAAGAGGCAGGGGTAGCCATTATGATATCAGACAAAGTGGACTTCAAACCAAAGAAAATTATAAGAGACACGAATAGATACTACATTTTAGTCACAGGTACAATTCACCAGGAAGACTTCACAATACTGAACATATATGCACCCAATACGGGCCCCTCCACATTCATTAAGAAAACCCTACAGCGTCTAAAGCAAGAAATCAACCCCCAAATGATAATTCTTGGGGACTTCAACACCGCCCTCTCAACATGCGATAGATCAACAGGTCAAAAGCTTAATAGAGACACTTTGGAACTTAATCAAACCCTGAAAGAAATGGACCTTACAGATCTCTATCGAACTTTTCACCCACGCACCAAAGAATACACATTTTTCTCAGCAGCACACAGAACTTTCTCCAAAATAGATCACATACTGGGCCACAAAACGAATCTACACATGTACAAAAAAGTTGAAATTCTAACCTGTGCCCTGTCAGACCACCATGGCCTAAAGCTGGACATCCACAACACAACAAACAAGAGAAAATACACTAACTCCTGGAAACTTAACAATATGACGCTGAATGAGAACTGGATTCAGGAAGAAATTAAAAAGGAAATTCAAGATTTCCAGAAAGTGAATGATAATGAAAATACAACTCACCAAAATCTCTGGGACACAATGAAAGCTGTTCTAAGAGGTAAGTTCATAGCTCTTAATGCCTACATCAAAAAAATGGAAACATCAGAAATAAACAACTTAACAATGCAGCTTAAAGCTTTAGAGAAACTAGAGCAATCTGATCCCAAAAGTAGTAGAAGACAGGAGATTAGCAAAATAAGGGGAGAAATATCTGAAATCGAGATTAAGAAAACGATAGACAAAATCAACCAGTCAAAAACCTGGTTCTTAGAAAAAATGAATAAGATTGATACACCCCTAGCTAAATTAACCAAAAGCAGGAGAGAGAAAACCCAAATTAACAAAATCAGAAATGAACATGGAGTTATCACTACTGATACCCAAGAAATCCAGAGAATTATAACATCATATTTCAAAAACTTATACTCTGTGAAGTTTGACAACACACAAGAGATGGATGAATTTCTAAGTAAACACAACTTACCTAAATTGAATCAGGAAGTTGTGAATTATTTAAATAGTCCTATCACATATAAGGAAATTGAAGAAGTAATCTCAAATCTTCCCACCAAAAAATGTCCTGGACCAGATGGATTCAGCACAGAGTTCTACCAGACATTTAAGGAGTTAATAACACCAATACTCCTTAAACTGTTCCATCAAATAGCAAAGGAAGGAACACTACCAAATTCCTTCTATGAAGCTAATATTGTTTTAATCCCAAAACCTAATAAAGATTCACTTAAAAAAGAAAACTATAGGCCGATCTCCCTGATGAACACAGACACAAAGATTCTCAACAAAGTCTTAGCAAATCGGATTCAAAAACATATTAAAAAGATCATTCACGGGGTCCAAGTAGGCTTCATCCCCGGCACACAAGGTTGGTTCAACATGCGCAAATCAATAAATGTAATTCATCATGTAAACCAGTCCAAAGTCCAAGACCACATGATACTCTCCATAGATGCAGAAAAGCCTTTGACAAGATCCAACAGCCTTTTATGATCAAAACGCTAGAGACAGTGGAAATGGAAGGAACCTTTATCAATATAATAAAAGCTGTATACAACAAGCCCACAGCAAGGATTATGCTCAATGGGGAACAATTGGAAGCATTCCCACTTCGATCAGGAACTAGACAAGGCTGTCCACTCTCACCACTTCTATTCAATATTGTACTTGAAGTCTTAGCTGAAGCCATAAGACAAGAAAGGGACATAAGAGGGATTCAAATCGGCAAGGAAGAAGTCAAGCTATCCGTATTTGCAGATGACATTATCTTATACCTGAGTGATCCCAAAAACTCCACCAGGAAGCTCCTGGAACTAATTGAGAAGTTCAGCAGGGTGGCAGGATACAAAATAAATGTGCAAAAATCAGAGGCCTTCCTATATGCCCAGAATGAAAGAAGTGAAAAAGCCTTGAGAGAAACAATACCATTTACTATAGCCCCTAAAAAAATGAAATACCTTGGTATAAACCTAACTAAGGAGGTAAAAGACCTTTACAATGAAAACTTTAAAACCCTAAAGAAAGAAATAGCAGAAGACACCAGAAGGCAGAAAGACCTCCCTTGTTCCTGGATTGGCAGAATCAACATTGTAAAAATGACCATCCTACCAAAGGCAATATACAGATTCAATGCTATACCAATCAAAATCCCAAAGCAATCTTCAAAGAAGTTGACCAAACAATCTCAAAGTTCATATGGAGGCACAAAAGACCCAGGATAGCAAAGACAATCCTGAGTAACAAAAACACTGCTGGAGGTATTACCATACCAAACCTTAGTCTATACTACAAATCCATAGTTATAAAGACAGCCTGGTACTGGCTCCAAAATAGACACACAGATCAATGGATAAGGATTGAAGACCCAGATATAAGCCCACAAAATTACAACCATTTGGTCTTTGACAAAGGGGCCCAAAAAATCCAATGGAAAAAGAACTCCATCTTCAACAAATGGTGCTGGCAAAACTGGATCTCCACATGCAGAAGATTAAAGCTGGATCCGTACTTGTCACCATGTACAAGACTTAATTCCAAATGGATCAAGGACCTTGATATCAGGCCAGAGACTATAAAAACCATAGTTGAAAGGATAGGAAACTCCCTCGAGCTGATTGGGCTAGGCCAACATTTCCTAAACAGACATCCAATGGCACAGTCACTGCTACCAACTCTCAACAGTTGGGATCTTGTGAAATTAAAGAGCTTCTGTTCAGATAAAGAGATTGTAACATGAGCTCAAAGGCAACCCACTGAATGGGAGAAAATCTTCACTAACCACACATCTGAGAGAACTCTGCTGTCCAGAGTACACAAAGAACTTAGAAAACTAAACACCAAGGAAAACAATGGCCCAATTGAAAAATGGGCCTTGGAACTTAAAAAAAACTTTACCAGGGATGAAATTAAAATGTCTAACAAATATCTTAAAAAATGCTCCATTTCCTTAGCCATCAGGGAAATGCAAATCAAAACTTCCCTGAGATATCATCTCACCCCAGTCAGGATGGCAAAAATCCACAATACAAACAACAACAAATGCTGGAGAGGATGTGGAGAGAGGGGAACTCTCCTACATTGCTGGTGGGAATGCAGGCTCATACAGCCACTCTGGCGAGCCATCTGGAGATTCTTAAAGAAATTAAAGATTGAAATGCCATATGACCCTGCTATTCCACTTTTGGGAATAACCCCCCATACAGCAGAGGTTCACCTCGATAGCACAAGCACGACCATGTTCATAGCAGCACTGTTTACAATAGCAAAGTCATGGAATCAGCCCAAATGTCCAACAGTTGACGAGTGGATAAGGAAACTGTGGTACATCTATACAATGGAGTACTACTCAGCCATCAAAAATGATGAATTACTGGAATTTGCCGGGAAATGGATGTCATTACAAACAATTATATTAAGTGAAGTATCCCAGACCCAGAAAATTAAGCGCCGTATGTACTCCCTAATAGGTGGCTCCTAGTACCAAACCCACCCAGCCCACCTAGAGACAGTAATTCCAAGGATTATGAACAGGAGGGATGGGGTAGGAGGGCCACACCAGAAACAAGGAGAGAAGGGACCATGTTACAGCAGAGAAAATAGGCCTCCATCAAGGACTCAAATAAGTAATGAGACATCTGATTAAGTTCACAGACTTTTGTTCCTGATCATTTACTACTGAGGGGGTATGATTTCACCAGAAGAGAAGGGCATATAGTCTGGCAGATAAAAAGTAACCGTTGTGCAAATTGGTGATAGACCCCTCCCTCACTGTGGTTTCCCACTTTTATTACATCTACCTTTGAATGTGCTTTTATCACAAGGCTCTAGTTTAACAGCTTTTTGTCTCTGGCCAGGGGGTAACATATAATGCCCACCAGGATGGAGTGAAGGGCATTGCAGGAGCAGCAAAACTGCAAAAGAAAATCAACAAACCACAATCCAGAACTTCAGAGACTCTATATCAACCACCTAGAACTAGGCCAGCTTAATCTCTCCCCCTCCTGAAGCTCAGGGAAATTTGCAGAAGAGGGGGCGGTAAGAGTGTAAGAGCAAAAGGATGGGAGGAGCAATGATATGTAAGATACTCCATACAAGTTAGGGCTGAAGCAATCATAATTGGACTTTACATGCCCTGCGCATTGTCCAACACACTATTGACCCCACAAAGTCCAGCATATGCTAAAGGCACCAAGATGTTTGGAGGCAAGTGTTTGGCAGCCACAGCAGTGTTCCTATACCTAAGGGGAACACGGGAAAGGGTTCAGGGAAAGGCCCCTGGGTCCTTGTAAGTCATGTGAGAGGAGGGCCCAGAGGAAAATCAGGCATGCATAAGAAAGGACTCTCTGGGAATTGGGGTGGGAGGCACTGGAGGATGGGAAGGGAGGGGGGTGGGGAGGAAGAGCAGGGGGTATGGGGAGAGGAGGAAGGAGGGAGGGAACTGGTGTACCTATTAAGTTTGTATGAGCTGAAATAATAATAAAAATGTATTAATAAAAAAAGAATAAAAAAAGGTTTGTAAATATCTGTAACAAAGACATTCTTGGAGCTGGAGAAATGGCTCAGGGGTTAAGACGGACTCACCAGCAGAAGAACCTGAGTTCAGATCCCAGATCCCACATAAAAATGCTGAATGGAAATGGTGGCAGCATATACTTCTGACCCTGGAAGGTGGAGCCTGAGAAATCCAAGAGCAAAGCAAAAAGGGAGATAGAGCAATCCAGGATGATTCTTAAAATCATCCTGATATACATGGACACATACACTCACACACACATTCATACACACACACACACACACACACACACACACACACACACACAGAGGAGAAACTTTCCTGACAGCTGTCATCCCTCAACACACACACAGTCACACACACACCAAATACACACTTAACATTCATAAATACACTCATATACATACACACATACATGCATGTGAACACACATGTATACACATATTTCATATATTTATAAAGCCATCAGTAATTTTGTCTCACTGCAGAGCAGGCAGCTCACACAGTCTCCATCCACACTGCACCTAAAAGATACAGCAGATACAAAAGATAAATCCCATCTTATGCTATGCTTGGTCACAAGAAAGAATTTGATTGTGTTATTCTAAGGGTCACCAGATGCATGTCTCTTGCAGCTGCCCACACAATGACTTTAAAATGAGTTAATATGAGTGTGTTGGATCCACACATAATCTATACAGCAGATCCAGCCCATTTTATGAAGCTTTGAAAAAAACTCATATTCAGAGTGATTTTGCACAGACCTTAAAACTGAGACTAAATTTTGGATTTTCTTCCTGAGAAGCCTATTACAAAGTGGAAATATTGATTTTTTTTCATTCAGGGAAAATTGGTTATTTATTTTTACTTATGGCCATTATAAAATAGGGCTCAGCTGCCTAGTTATGATCAAATAAGAATGATCTATCATGTTCTCCAGGCACTGAACAGAAGCCAAGCTACACTGAGGTTAGCAGTGTCAGGCAATTTTCCCGCATAGAGGGTGATGCCGTGCCTCACATGGACTCGAGCCGAGTAGCAGACATTAGCCAATCGCGCTCTTCCTTCAGCTTAGCAAGAGACATGGCAATGACATACTTAGATGGCCATAATAAACCTGTAGACATTTCTTCAGTTTATTATTCAGTTTGATGATTTATAGGATGAACAAACCACTTTAGTAAACACATGCAAACATGCACAAATGCAGACTCATACATATATACATAGACATGTACACACATCCACATGCACACACTCACCCATATAAACGTAGATATAGAAACTGCACATACACACTAGCACAGACACACACCATGCATAGATGTAAAGTTCTGAATGCAGACTCTTACAGGAAGCTAAAAACAGGAGACAGGTCTGGAGAGACAGCTTCCAGCCTTTGCCTTGTAAGCAGAAGACCTGACTTTAGATTCCTGGATCCCATGTTAAAATGCTGGCCTGAAATGGCAGCAGCTTACACTTCAAACCCAGGATTACAGACCCTAACGCACCAGAACAAAGCAATAAAGAGGTAGACTAATCCAGGATGATCCCTGAAGTCATGCTTGGGCCTCCACAAGCTCACACACACACATACACACACACACACACACACACACACACACACACATGCACGCACACGCACACGCACACACTCAAAAAATTAAAAATAGCAAAGAATATAAGTTGTCATTCTGAGCTTCTAGAGGAGATATGACCCACCCATCATTTTCTTTTGGCCTTTGGCTACCAAAACTATAAAATAATGTGTGTTACTTTAAGCCATTGTCCTATATTTGGTAGTTTCTGTCATCAACAACAAAAGACTGTTGCAAGGTCTTATTAAAGAGGAGCTCCAGACATTTCCTTTCCTGTTTCAAAAGTGATTTCATGAAGGGAAGCGATGCATCCCCCCCCCCCACCCCGGAGCATTTAGAATGCAAAGTTGCATTAAGCGAATAAGAGCACTGTTTCACTTTATGACCAGAGAAGCAGGTTAACCCTTTCCTTGCACTAGTCTTTGATCAATGATGGCTGGAGAGAGACCCTGCTACATCAGGACAAATGTTCAGTCCATTTTTCATGTGCAATCATATTACATCTAGTATGATTTCCTTAACAGTAAGTATGTTTGGTCCGAATGTGCTGAAGTTAGGAGAGGGCATACTGTCTTCCCATGTACCTAGACTATTTATTTTTTATATTTATTTTTTATTCTGTGACACTTTCACACGTGTGCCTAATGAACTTCTTTTATTCCTCCCCACATTACTCTTCTTATTTCTGTTCCTCTCTCTGAAAACCTTCACAAGCCCCTTCCTATTCCATCTATCTCTTTCTCTCTTTGTGTGTGTGTGTGTGTGTGTGTGTGTGTGTGTGTGTGCGTGCGCACTTGTGTGCATCACTAATTTTGATAATTATTGCCTACCTTGGCATATACCTGGGCACTTGATGGAATATGAGCACCTTATCATCCGCTACAAAGCTGAAGGAAGTGAACTTCCCTTTCCCCACCCAGATTTAACCATCAACCTTCTGTCAGGGAGAGGGGGCCACACAAGCTCTCTCCTTCCCTGGTGAAATTCAGATAGGTCCAATCTGGTGCAGGTAAATCCAGCTTCAGTGATTTCATTGGTCAGCGGCCCTGCCACGTCCAGAAGACACTCCTTGGTAGCAACCCTCCTCAACCTCTGACTCTTGCATTCTTTCTGCTCCCCTTATCCTAGGAGTACCCTGAGCCTTGGAGGATTTGCGAGTGGGGACCTCAGATTTCCTGTCAGGGTCAAGCATTCCATGGTCACTTATCCTTGTACTTTTGCCAGCTGTGTCTCTGCATCAAACGTCATTCGACCTGTTATTATTCGTAACAAGCTCTGGATTCAGACAGATAACTCTGGCTGCTCTTCCCCTTCAACTCTTCATCTTCCCTCAGGGAGGTGGTGACATAGACACAGATGAAGCTGGACAGTGCTGTGCTCAACCTGTCAGCCGCCCAGGTGACTCACAAGTCCCCTCTCTTCTGCGGAGCCCAAGCCACCTGCACGTGTGTGCTGTTGTGACTTCAGGGCATCTGCACATGTGTGCTGCTGTATCTTCAGAGCATCTCCACATATGTGCTACTGTATCTTCAGGCCATCTCCACATATGTGCTACCATATTTCCGGGGCATCTCCACGTATGTGCTACCGTATCTTCAGGCCATCTCCACGTATGTGCTACTGTATCTTCAGGGCACCTCCATGTATGTGCTACCGTATCTTCAGGGCACCTCCACGTATGTGCTACCATATCTTCAGGGCATCTCCACGTATGTGCTACTGTATCTTCAGGGCACCTCTATGCATATGCTACCGTATCTTCAAGGCACCTCTTCATATGTGCTACCATATCTTCAGGGCATATCCACGTATGTGCTACCGTATATTCAGGGCACCTCCACATATGTGCTACCGTATCTTCAGGCCATCTCCACATATTACCATATCTTCAGGGCACCTCCACGTATGTGCTACCATATCTTCAGGGCATCTCCACGTATGTGCTACTGTATCTTCAGGGCACCTCTATGCATATGCTACCGTATCTTCAAGGCACCTCTTCATATGTGCTACCATATCTTCAGGGCATATCCATGTATGTGCTACCGTATATTCAGGGCACCTCCACATATGTGCTACCGTATCTTCAGGCCATCTCCACATATTACCATATCTTCAGGGCATATCCACGTATGTGCTACCATATCTTCAGGGCACCTCCACATATGTACTACTGTATCTTCAGGGCATCTCCACATACTTGCTACCATATCCTCAAGGCACCTTTCAACTTAACTTCTGGGGATCCAATATAAAGCTTTCTAAAACACCTACACTATTTGAATTTTTATTAACCACATTTCATCCTAAGGGACTGTCAGCTGCATCCCTCATTTCATTTCTAAAGAAGTTAAAGAATTCATAATGTTCTCAGAAATGCTGTAGAGACACTGAAGGAAAACTCATGGTGTCCTCAGAGACGCTGTGGAGACACTGAAGGGACACTCATGGTGTCCTCAGAGACGCTGTGGAGACACTGAAGGGACACTCATGGTGTCCTCAGAGACGCTGTGGAGACACTGAAGGAGACTCATGGTGTCCTCAGAGACGCTGTGGAGACACTGAAGGGAGACTCATGGTGTCCTCAGAGATGCTGTGGAGACACTGAAGGGACACTCATGGTGTCCTCAGAGACGCTGTGGAGACACTGAAGGGACACTCATGGTGTCCTCAGAGACGCTGTGGAGACACTGAAGGAGACTCATGATGTCCTCAGAGACGCTGTGGAGACACTGAAGGGAGACTCATGGTGTCCTCAGAGATGCTGTGGAGACACTGAAGGGACACTCATGATGTCCTCAGAGACGCTGTGGAGACACTGAAGGGAGACTCATGATGTCCTCAGAGATGCTATGGAGATGTGCAGAAGAGAGACTCGACACAGGGGATTTGCTGATAGTTCTCATCTGGTCATGAGGTGGAGATACTTCCAAGATACTTTCCTTTGTTCTCAGACTTTTGTTCAGAGAATCAAACAGAAGTCAATGGAAATGCTGGCTTTCATAATGTCTCCTCCAATCTCTGAGGTCATCTGAGGTGCATGAATGAGTGTGGCCGGAGGTGTCAGGATCCGAGTGGTTCTGCATCAGCCTGGCCCTTGAGAAGAGTTCTCAGCGTGAAGGTCCTGGGCACTGAAGGTCACCATAGATCAGAGGAGAGAAACCCACCAGATTACTTGTTTCTCCATAAACTGACAGGTTTGGGGATGGTAGGAACATAGGTACATATGGTTGCAGAGGGTGGTCGTGAGCTGTCCTGGTGCCCAGCATCCAATCAGAATGTGACAAGAGTCGTGTGGACTCGGACTCACAGTAAGTGTGCACATGGTGCTAGTCATGCGGACTCGGACTCACGGCAAGCGTGCGTATGGTGCCAGTCGTGCGGGCTCGGACTCACGGCAAGTGTGTGCATGGTGCCAGTTGTGTGGACTCAGACTCACGGCAAGTGTGCACATGGTGCTTTCATAGATGCATGGGAAGTGGATTTATTAGATATGTTGTTGGCATCACCAATGTATTGACTGTGCTTCAGAATGGGTGGAAAGAGGGGAGTCTTTGCCCATCCTGGAGATTTGTCCTTAGCACCTGCATAGCACAAAGACTTTAGTTTCAACCTTACCTTCTCTCACATTTAATCCATATGTGCCACCTGATTCAGTGTACTGTGAAATTTCCATGTTTGCATTGAGCAAATGTGCTTTCTTTCCAGTTCATGGCCAGTGACCTAATTCATTCTTGAAAATACAGAAAAGACTAGAAGGTCCAAGTTGCAGGAGCCAAGGAAGTGAAGCTCTGGCAACTAGTAATCAAGGCTGTGACACTATTGGATGGAGGTTGATAATAAGTCTGACATGGTTCTTCCTTACATAAGGCCACAGACATAGCTTAGTCCTCTGTGTTTCTGTGACATTTTCCTGTTCTCTTCAGCTTAGGAGACATGGTTGAGACTTCAGGGCTTGGAGAAGCACCATATTCTTCTGTTTTCTTTGGGAAGCTATAAGTGGAGACAAGTATTTTAGCTCTGTGGATGAGGTCACAATGAGCCAGAAGAAGTCTGTTTCCTGGACTTCCCATTCAAGATGAAACTGCAGGAGAGATCATTTGAAACAAACCAGAGTCAGAGCGTCTGATGACAAGTAAGTTATAAACACAATGTGTTTTTGAAGAAAAATCATAAAATTTTAATAAAATACCTGAAACAATAATAATTTTAAAACTAAAGTATTTCAAGGCTTTTTTAATAATGAAAATTTCATTTTGTACAAAAAGATTTTCATAAATTACATTTAAACTTAGCTCTCTTCCTAGTCCCCTTGCCCGTGTTATGTTCTGCTGTCCTGTGATGTGTCCTGTGGTGTGAGGTTTGGTGCAACTATCTCAGGTACAGTTTGCACTCACACCAGCAGGCGGGGCAGCACTGTCTTTGTCTTCAGCTACATGATCATACGACACCCTGAGCCTTGGGTCTCCCCAGTGAAGATGGCTTTACAGATTGGGTAAAATGATCAGAGTTGGATATCTAGTACCCGAGTCAATGCCAACTGGCATGGGGCGCCATGGTTTGAATGTGAGTTGTCCCCCACAGGCTCACGTGTTAGAATCCTTAGTTGTTTAGAAAAATCATGGCACCTTCAGGAGGTGGAGCCTTGCTGGAGGAAGGCAGTCACATGCGGTGGACCTTGAGGTTGGTCAGCCCCACCCAGCTTCAGTTAGTCTGCTGTTGAGCTTGCAACTGCAACTCGGAGCCACCGTAGTATCTGCTGTGACTTAAACCTCCTCAGCTTCTGCTGCCAGCCATGCTGCTTCTGCCATAATGAACCGTGTCTCCCCTCTGAAACCGTGAACTGAACCACTATCCCTTTGTCCCTTGAGTTGTGTTTGAGTGTCATCTCACAGCAACAGAGAGAGTTATAGCAGTCCACCTGTAATTCCAGCACTCAGGAGTCAGAGATGGAATTCCTGTAGGAAGTTTTCCCGTGAAACTAGATAGGGGGTGAGCTGTGAATAAGCAAGAGACCTGTTTCCTAAGCAAGGTAGAGAATGACTGAAGAAAACATGTGACAGCAGCTTCTGACCACCACACACACATATGCACATATGCACTCACTCATACACCCATGGCCCTGCATATGCAAACATGCATACACACACATGTACACCCCACACATGCAAAAACTGAAGATGATCACCATTGGTATACCATTGTATACCATTGGTCACTGTATTGTTGTGAATATTAGCGTGAAATATTTAAATGATGACTAGTGTCTTCCAACTACTCAGTGAATATTAGTTCTTACTATCATTACATGAAAGCTTGGACAACTTCCTTTATAAGTAACATTTGGGTCAGTGGATGAACAACATTCATTGATCAGTGGTCAACATGGACTGTGCAATGTGTAAGTCTCTCACTGATTTAATTAATCTCACCCATGTCATTTGGTATATTAATCAACTGCTTATACATTCAGTTGATGTTTGATTCTGTAAATTTCATGTAATCTCCTGGTCTTTGTCACTGTGGTACACATGACATCTGGGTTTTGACTGCGAGGGGACTGACTTAGTCAGAAAGTGAGAGTGTGTCTATTTTACATATGCTTTGAAATAGATTTGCTGCTCCTTTCCATTACTGCCATTCTCTTTAGCTCACTAAATAGATCATATGCCTTTTTCATATGTAGGACAACATGGGTTATAAGGCTCAAGTTTCTCTTAGGAGCCAGTATGATGGGAAAAAATCATACATCTTTCTGTTACAGCGAGTGCTAACAGGAGGTGTGATAGAGAAGAAAATGCCTATTGGGTCTAAGAAGACTATACTTGGAGCAGGAATGTTGAACTGGGACTCAAGAGAACATGAGCTGGACTCCAGGCAGACAGTAGCACTCTTATGTTTGATGGGCAGAATGATACACACTTCTTGGAAGCTGATGAGACACATGAGGTGCAAGACGGAGGAAAGAAAAGTTATCAACAGGAGAGGCCTTACCAGTAGGATTTGTAGTTCTCTTTTGATTTGGGGTTCATCCTGAAATGCAAACATGCCTTCCTGTCCACTGGTTCCCCAAGTGGAGTGTGAAATGTGAGTTTTGTCAGGGGTGATTTTTCTTCGGTGGAGAAATGAGAAAATGGAAAACACCAGATGACATATTGCCCTTTCCAAGTCTGTCTCTGCCACTGTTGGTGAAGCGCAGCCCTCCCCGTGGACCTTTGGCTGGGACTTGTATCCCTGCAAGCAAACTCACAGCAGTTCTTGATCCTTTCTGATGGGACTGAAGTTCTCCTGGTGAGGACTGCTGGCTTCCTGTCTCTCTGTGAGGAATTACCAGAAGATTCTTAGCCTTCCTTTTGACAGATGAGCCCGTGTTATCATTGTGACTTCTCCTTTGCTTTGCCCTGCCTCAAGTCTGGACAAGCATTACTGTCATAGTACAAAGAAAGTTCCTCCGTCACCTAGAGGAGCCAGTGGAGACAGTAGCACGCACATTCAATGCCTGACCAAATCACAGTGCATTTGAAAATGCTAAGACTTCATTTTCAGGGCAGGGAACCCTCTGAGTGCAGGAAGCAGGTCTAAGTTTCCCGTCTTTCCCTATCATGCCAACAGACGAAGATTTCTGAGCCTCACTCTTGGACCAACAATTGGACCGAGACACATAGACTTTACCTCATGAAACTACATATGGTCCATAATGATTTCTTTTCTTGCTTGTATTTCAAAAGTTCTGACATACAGTAGAACTTTTGGAAATACTGAAGGGTTTTAAAAGCATTCTTTGGAAGATTAACGTGCTGGCAAACGAGATAGATTAGATCGAGGAGAAATAGGAGCTTACGACACAGCTGGAAAGTTACTGCCCTTCTGCAGCAAATGTGTGACATGAGGGCAGATATTAATCTGCTGTTAGGATGGGCGGCAGGCTATAAATCATGATAATGAATAGAGCAGGCTGGTGTGTATGTGCTTTATTTCCATGTGCTCAGAAGACATCTTCTAGCACAACAACTCTCATCGTCATTAAGAAATAGTGGAGGAATGGGAGCTGGAGAGGTGGCTCAGGGGTTGAGCCTCTGCCTTGCAGGCGGAAGGTTCTGAGTTTGGATCCTAGACCCCACGTATAGACACTGGACAGAAGCAGGGGTGGCCTGCATTTCTAGTCCTGGTAGGGCGGAGCCTGTGAATCCCGGGGCAGTGTAAACAAGGAGGAGGTGGAGGCGGTCCATGGTGGTTCCCATATTTGCCCATGATTCTACACACACACACACACACACACACACACAAACACACACACACACACACACACACAAACATACACGCGCGCACACTCGCACGATTGAATAAATTAATTAATTAATTAAAAAAAAGAAATAGTGGAGGAATGGACGTGCACTTTTAATTAAAAGGTTCTACTGTGCTCAATGTGTCTAGACAGGAATGTTTGGATTGATGTGACCATCCAACTTCTCCAAGAAAGACAGGCACTGAGTCAGTATAATGAGAAATTATCATCTCACCACATTTGCGTTGGTCCTGTGCAGCCAGTCAGTATACCCAGGTGCATTGGTCAGTGTCCAGTCAGACGAGCCCTAACAACACTAAAAGGCATTTGCATTCTTGCATCCAGGTTTTAATATCCCAAGATGAGGATTTTAGTAAGAAATGTCCACAGAGGAGGCCAATGATAAAGCTCAAGAGAAAGCTCTAGAAACACACGGATCCTGAATGCTCACAGAGACCAGCTCCGTGCACTCAGTTTTGCAAACCTGTCCTGATGATTCCAGAGCCCAGTGGCTCCTGCATCCCCCTTGACATAGAGAAGACAGAGCAGCACACAGAGAGCTCCAGGATGTGGAGAGTCCGCAAACAGGAAGCGCCACCTCTTGAGACTGTCTTGCGTATCCACTTTCTTCAAACTAGACCCATGGCACAGCAGTGTGAACACACGTAACTTCTATGCTGTTAATTTTAGTCAGACTTTCACAAATATAGAAGATTCAGAGAGATAATGCACAGGATGTATTTTGATCGACAACTTTTTTAAATACGATGAGTTATGCAAAAATGTTGCAAATACAATGATTACCAGTTAAAAGTTGTGTTCATAAATCTTCCATTCATCATCTATTCTCTTAAGATTTGCTGTAATTCTGACTGCAACAAATCACTTTTGTCTGATTTTAAGCCTTGGGCAAAGAAATCAAGCAATTCATATTTTTTCTTTAACAATATTTTTTCTTTAACATTTGCTTATTGCAATATATTCATGAGATATTTGGTCTAAAGTGTGTAACTATTTAACATTTTTATTGCTAGTTAATATTTTCATCATACAGACAGTTGTGCTAAATAAATTTCTTCATTATGCTTATACATTCTACTCTAGATTATTTTAGATTTCTTTTTTCCAGTTGGAGTTTATTTAAAATAATGTTGTGTTGCAATATTTTTGTATATGTCTTTCAGAAATATTTATTGATTACATTCCTAAAAGTATAATTTTTAGGATGTAATGTATGAATACATTGAATGTAATAAGTTATATGATACAGGTTGGTACTTTCCTATCTCAACACTCGACTTAAGATTGACAGAGGAATGCAGAGCTGTGGGGAGAGGATAATTATCAAATGAATATTCCTGAAACATTTTATATATACATGTGTTTAAAATATGGACATTAGCCTTCTCTAGCACTATATATAAAAATTAGTTCTCTGAAGATTATAGCAGATGATTAAATTTGAAAATGAAAGTTTAAGAGGCTGTATCTCTAAGCTTGGAACGATGGTGCGTTCCTGTAATTGCAGTCCTTGGAAAGTAGGAGGAGGAGGAGCGTGAGTTCAAGGTCAGCATAGGCCACATAGGGGCTTCCTGTTGAGGAAGAAACAAACACAGACAAAGAAGAATGTGTATTAAGGAATACGTTCATGACTGGAACAGAAAAAGTTCTTATATAAAATGTTTGAATAAGCCACTTCAATAACTTAAGAAAATAAAACTGAGCTGGAACGACAGCCCCGTTACAATAGAGCCTGAAGCTCACCTAGTGTATATGGGGTCCTGGAGTCCATCCCAGAAGCAACATGGTCAAGAAGACTGCGTAAGGCAGACGGGATCAGAGTTGGAATGAATCTATGAAGAGATCATCAATGAACAATACAAATTCAAAACTGAACTTAAATGTAGAGCACAACACCAGCTGTGTGGTCTAGATTGCTAAAACTTATGGGAACAAAGATGGAGCTGGGGTTCTTTCACCTGCTGCTGGTCAGAAGAACTGCTTGTGAAATTTGCTTCTTGTATTTGCTGAACCCGTACATTCTCCTAAGTTATGTCCAACACTAGACATTTAGACAGGACGATAACCCTCATCATGAAATAAGTCCAAATGTTTTGTTACTAGCGATACAGACTTTTATTTCAAAGCACTGTTAGGATTGGGGTTATAGTCTTAAGTTCCCTGAGGATGGAACACACCTCTTGCCTCCCTAGTAACCCTAGAACAGAACTAGAATTCTGTGTCTAGCCCTCAGTGGAGACATGGGATTCTGATCTGTCCCAAGCATTAGGACCCGCCAAGCATGGTGTCCTCCCTTGAGGTCGTCGAGCGGGGCCTGTCAGTCACCTGGTCAGGAGTCCAGTCTCCCCAGGAAAGCTGGCTCACGTGAGACAGACGAAGAGAGGAGAGGAGCACCTCACCCTGAGTGAATGTCACGTGCTCGTCCTTCCCAGGGGAATGTAAGATGTTGGGAGATGCTTGCGAGCCTCCAAGGAGCACCCTGAGCCGACCGGCCGTCTTGTTGAGTTCTATACTGAAAAGCATCCCGGTTTCGTTCTATGTCCTTCTCCAAAGCCTAACGTGCTTTTCCTGGTACTCTAGACCTTCTAGCTGTTCCTCTGAAGATTCTCACGCTCCATGGCTGCTCGCTGCTTCTGTGACTCTTTCTCTTCCTCCTCTCTGTCTGCTCCTTCTGGCAGCTGCTGGGGGTTGTTAGCTCCCTTTCAAACGCTAACAAAATGGTCCTTGAGCTTCTGGCTGAGCCTGTTTTGTAAATTCTATCATTAATGAGACTGAGAATCCGCATGAAATTAAGACCCCATAGCTTCTCCCCTTGGATGAAGAGTTTAACAGGTTTCTTTCATGTCTGCTGACTCTCAGGAAGGATTGCTCATGCCTGTTCTGGGAACGCTGGGAACCAACTGATAGCAACCCAATGACGCAGGCCTCATGTGGAGGGGGAGAAGAGGAAAGGGAGAGAGGGGGAGAGGGAGGGAGAGGGAGAGAGAGGGAGGGAGAGGGAGGGAGAGGGGGGAGGAGGGAGAGGGGGAGAGGAGGGGAGAGGGGGAGGGGGGAGGGGGGGAAAAGGGGGAGAGGGGAAGAGGGGGAGAGGGGAGGGGAGAGGGGGACAGGAGGATGGGGGAGGGGGGAGAGGGGAACAGGAGGAGAGGGGAGAGGAGAGGAGGAGGAGAGGGGGAGAGGGGGACAGGAGGCGAGGAGGAAAGGGGGATAAGGGATGGGAGAGGGGGACAGGAGGACGGGGGAGGGGGGAGAGAGGGGAGAGGGGGGGGGGGAGGGGAACAGAGGAGAGGGGGAGAGGGGGACAGGAGGAGAGGGGGAAAGGGGGATAAGGGGATGGGAGAGGGGGACAGGAGGACAGGGGGGGGGGGGACAGGGGACAGGGGGAGGAGAGGGGATAAGGGGATGGGGAGACAGGGAGGGGGATAGGAAGACAGGGGGAGGGGCAGAGGGGGAGAGGGGGACAGGAGGAGAGGGGGAGAGGGGGACAGGAGGAGAGGGGGAGAGGAGGAAAGGGGGACAAGAGGAGAGGGGAGTAGGGGAAGAAAGGGAGAAGGGGAGAGGGGGACAGGAGGAGAGGGGGAGAGGGGGACAGGAGGAGAGGGGGAGAGGAGGAAAGGGGGACAAGAGGAGAGGGGAGAGGGGAAGAAAGGGAGAAGGGGAGAGGGGGACAGGAGGAGAGGGGGAGAGGGGGACAGGAGGAGAGGGGATAGAAGGAGAGGGGAGACGGGGAGAAGGCGATGGGGGGAGGGGGGAGAGGGGAAGAAAGGGAGAAGGGGAGAGAGGGACAAGGGGACAGGGGGAGAGGGAAGAGGGAGACCCTTGAGCGCTGGTCCACTGTGTCCTGAATTCAACTTCAGCTCACTGACACGGATCACAGCAGGGTGGTACCACCAAGAACCTAAGCAGGAGCCCCCATACCCCACTAGCCGCTTTGAAGGGCAGGTGTGGTAAGAAACGAAGGGCCCAGGGCCTGGGGGAGACTGTGCTCTTTTCAGTTTTTCCTCGCTACAGGGTTTCTGCTGCACAGTTGCCCCTTGTCTGCACATTCCGTGCCCTTTCCCACGGTGTATCACACAATGGGAACGCTGAAAACAATAGACTAACTCAAAGTTTATTAAGGACCTGTACATTAGAAGTGGGGGCTACCATGCGAAAAAGGCCAAAATAATCAAAATGCTTTGAGGAATTTAGTATGAAATTAAACCTGCAGCATTTTCTATGGCAGCATGAAGAAGTCACTTGAATACTCTAAAGAAATAATGCAAAGTACATGGACCCAGGTTGGATGAAAGCTCTCTGCAGGACACTGCTCCTTGCTGATAAGCAGCACTGCAAGGATGAAGGTTTTGTTGGTTTGCTTTCCAGATAATTCAGATGGCCAAAGCTTTGGTAAGACAGGACCACCCCCTTTCTAAGAAGCACGGAGTGATCCTAAGCCGTAGCTCGGGCCAAATGCTGGTGCGCTGTGCTCTTACGTGTGCATGTAGGAAAGACACATCATTTCCATCTTAACTGTTTTATGCCCAGTGAGAGTAATTTGAAACCTGAGGGGAAGAGCCAAAACCGAGATGGCATAACCGAGATGGCATCCCTTTTCCTCCTCATGTTGACGATTTGCTTTCGCTCTAGATCTTAAGTTCAGTATTTACCTCACCCCTCTTTAGGAACTGTCACGTTTTCATGAAGGGAGTCTTTCCCAGCTTTTCCCACACATCCAAATGGCCAGGGTTGCCGTCCTGTATTTCTCAGCGTTAAGTAAAATATGAGGCACTGGGAAGCTTGCAGCGCAGGGCTGCGCAGATGTGACACTCAGGGTTGCTCAAAGCGACCAGTGGGTCCAAGCACAGCGACCTTGGACGAGGGATGGTTCGCACACCAGGTGGCATTGAGCGCCATGTGCTGCCTTGGACAGTTCACGGTTTAAAAGTGATGAGCTGCTAACTTCCGTTTTTTTTTTTTTTTTTTTTTTTATCCATGTCGTATTTTTGGAGTACAGTTTTCCAACGGTAACTGAATCTTCAGGAAGTGAATTCATGGATGAATTGACTTGAGTGCTAGTTTTTGCAATGTAGTCAAGTTTAAAATCATAATCTCACTCTCTGTTTGTTATGGTGGGTTTAGCCATGTGGACAATGGACTGGATCTGTTAGGAGTGTCCCTTCTTTTTATTAATTTTACTTTTCTTTTTTCTCTTCCCTTAATTCCCATTCTCATCTCCCTCTTTTTTTTTTTTTTTTTTTTTTTTTTTTTTTTTTTTTTTGCTGACAACCCTTCCTCTCCCCTTTCACACTACCTCTATTTTCATGTCTTTTCATTTGTGTGGCCCACTCCACTTCATCTAGCTTTTCTTTGCTTTCATATGCCTGACATGGTTCAGTTCCAGACATCACAGGTCAGTGGGTATACCATTGAGGATGACATCTTCCTTTCTTCCCTACAAGTGTGAGTCTCTTGAGATCTTTTCCTTTCCTGGTGAGGTGTTGATAGGACAGTTCCCATGAAGTTATTTCCATCCAGGAGGCAGTGTCTGGCCCACCACCGTCCCACTTCAAGCTATTGCAGCCTTACCGATCCGTCTTTCACGATATTCCCTGAGCCTAGGGAGGAGCCCCGATGAGGGCCCTACAGTACACAGTCACTCTTTTCCGACCAGCGGAAGTGTTCCTTCTTGGCAGGAGCAGATGTGCTTCTGAAGCTTATTTTCTTGTCAGAAGCTCCTCGGGGCTGCTTCATCCACAGCTGACTGATTCCAATTCAAGCAGGAAACATGCTGAGTGAAGACGAGTAGGTGGGCTCGGGAGCGTTCCTGACTGTGGGGTCTGGGCCCTCGGGTGGTCAAAGGCTTCTCTTGATCCTGGAGACCTTGTCTTCACTAGTTTTGACCAGGACGTCGTACTGATCTTTCTCGAAGCAGTCTTCCATTTGAACAGTGGAATCCTCTGCATGCTCTGACCTCTGCGTGATCTGGTCCCGACTGGTTTCATCTCTGCTTATGTGTCCTGTGGCTCAGCATCCTGAATCTGGAGAGGGACATTTAGACACTAGTGAATGTGAGGTTTGGAGGCACTGAATTTTATACTAAGCAACAGGAGAAAACAAAGTCAAGAAGGACTAGCAAGAAAATCAGAAAACTGCTTGAACAAACAGTGAAAAGGACGAAAGAGTGTTTACCAGGCCTGAAAAGTTGTAGTGAACTCACAAGTATCCCTCAGGCATGATGCAGCAAGAGCAAGAGAATGTGTGTGGATGTAAGAAGCCAGTGACACGGCACTAAGAGGATACCTGGAAGACTGGAGCTTGAAGAACAAACAGCAGGGGATACGCTGGCCGCCGTCAAGAGCAGGTCAGTTTCCAACCATGGCAGACAATGCAAGTTCGTCCCAAAATTAAAGGCTGGGCCAGAAAGAAGCACCAGAGACTTCCCCAGCTCAGGGATCTGGTGTCTCTGGATAGTGTGCATTGTCCTCGCTCCAGCACGTGCACCAATGTTATTGTGGTCAGTGACTGCAACCGAGGAGCATATAGCAACTTGACAAACATTATTTTCATTGTTTATATATCGAGACTCTACTGGACTTGAGAGAGAGGACAGGTCATGGGGTGTTTGTCACACCACAGCAGAGAGGCTGCATCACAGTGTACACACGTGGACTCAGTGAGTGGTGGGCCTCCTACCCCTCCTATACCTTCTCCCTAGTGATACAGAATCTTTGTTTTCTGGTCTCTGTTGTGTCCTTCCACAAGTGTAGAGCTCTGGCCCTTATACTGAGGATCCACTCAGCAGTGGCAAACACAGTCCTTGTGGTTAGGATTAGAGGTGACACAAGCATGTAACTGATCAGTACTGTACTTAGCACATCAGTGCAGTGAAGGAAAGGTCAGCTGGTCAGGAAACTGTGAGACTGGAGAATTGTTCTGGACGCAGATCAAGAAGAGTGTCCATGAGGAACAGGAGCTTATGCTGAAACCAGCCGTCCTAGGAAGTCTCAGAGTGCATCTAGTCATGTCCTGTTCTGTCCTGTCCTGTCATGTCATACCATACCATGACATGTGTCATGTCATGTCATACCATACCATGACATGTGTCATGTCATGTCATGTCACATCATGTCTTGTCATATCACCCTCCTGCAGTGTAGCTGGATGCTTGCTCATTCTGCCCCCACCCAGGGACTGCCCCCTGGTTCCTCCTGGTGCATAGCTTTGGTAACTGTCCTGGGCTAGGCCTCTGAACAGCCGGGATGGCTGTGTGTCTGAGTCAGTTTCAGTGAGTATCCCTAGCCTGTCTTTCACTTCCACCTCACAAACGTTTCACTTGGAAAACCCAGTGGAGGTGTGAAGTGGGACGGCCGTGCCAGCCAGCAGTCAGCCATGAGCAACATTTTCCTCATCACACCGGATGCAGCTGGGCATGTCGCCTTCATTTTGCTATGTGCTTCTCTGCTCTGTTTGGCCTGCGGCATCTTTGCCTTCATCCCACGGCTCCTTGCTTGGCGTCTGTCAGCCAGCACTGTCTGTCTCAGCACCATGGCAGTTACCAACGAGAATGAAGAGTGCCAGGACTGAGTGAAGCTCTCCAGGGGCCAAGGAGACCACATCTCGTGTTTGGCTGAGCAGAAGAGACAACCTGCCACGGGGTCGGGATCCTCGGCGCTTGCCAGGAATCTTCCTTGCATTCTGGCTCTTTCTTGAACTGCCAGCATGCACTTCTCAGGTTACCTTGTCAGCTTTGCCTCTGTTTCTTTTTCATGAAATAGTGGTGAGTATTACACCATCACAAGCTTCCTCCGGGGACATGACAGCACAGCATGCAGTGCAGACTCTTTAGGTTCCTGCTGCACATTGCTGGAAGCCAGTTGAAGTTGCCTTAAACAGAAAAGGAGTCAAAGGAGTTTTCTCTTAGATAACCGAGAGGGACAGAGGTGGGGTGGACCTCAGGTCCAGACTGGGGACCTGAGCTGTTAGCAGGATTCCCTCTTCACCCCTCTCCGGCTTCCCTGAGCGTCAAAGCCAGATAGATTCCAGCATTCTGTGTACTCAGCTGCATATGTGTTTCTGTGCTCCTGTGCTTCTGCAGTAGGGACATCTCTTTCAGATAGAGATTTTTTTCTTAATTTTAACTTTGTTTATTTGTGTGCACATGTGTGTGTATGCATGTGTGTATATGCGTGTGTGTGTGCGTGTGTGTGTGTGTGTGTGTGTATCAGAGAGCACTGTGTGTTCCTTTGGAGGACCAAGGGTGACTTCAGGAATCATCCTGGATTGCTTCTATCTCCTCTTTCTTCACTCTGGGATTTGCCAGGCTCTGCCCTCTAGGGCCAGAAGTGCAGGCCACCACTATATCTGCTTTGAGTTTTTATGTGGGACCTGGGATCTGAACTCAGGACCTTCTGCTTGCAAGGCAGAATTTTAACCCCTGAGCCATCTCTCTAGTTTGCAGCTAGGGATTTTGTTTCTGTGATCTTGGGCAACAGATTCACATTCATGGTGGGGGATTTCATTCAGAGAGCCTGGAGTGGAAGATGAACACCAATATGCTGGGGAATCCAAGCTGGGGAGGACAAAGGAGTACAGGAAGTGCTATTGAAAGGTGAGTGCTAGACAGATGTTGAGCTCCTAGATGACAATTGTTGAGTTCCTAGATGACAGATGTTGAATTCTTACATAGATGCTCAGCTCCTGGACAGATGTTGAGCTAGATGACAGATGTTGAGCTTCTGGACAGATGTTGAACTTTTGGACAGATGCTCAGCTCTTAGGCAGATGTTCAGCTCCTAGACAGACGTTCAGCTTCTAGACAGATATTGAGCTCTTAGATGACAGATGTTGAGCTCCTAGACAGATATTGAGCTCCCAGATGACAGATGTTGAGCTCCTAGTCAGACGTTGAGCTCCTAGGCGATGTTGAGCTTCTAGACAGGTGTTCAATTCCTATTCAGATGTTCAGTTCCTAGCCAGGTGTTCAATAGACAGATGTTGAGCTCCTGGACAGATGTTGAGCTCCTAGATGACAGATGTTGAGTTCCTGGACAGATGTTCAGCTTCTAGATGACATATGTTTACCTCCTAGATGACACATGTTGAGCTCCTAGATGACAGATGTTGAACTCCTATATGACAGATGTTGAGTTCTTAGACAGATGTTGAGCTTTTAGGCAGATGTTGAGCTCCTGGACAGATGTTGAGCTCCTAGACAGATGCTCAGCTCCTGATGTAGCAGAGATGATCACGACATTAAACCAAAGGGTATTGTGGGTCCTTTCATTAAACCAGAGGTGAGTCAGAGAAGGAAGAGATTCTGTCCACTCCAGCCATCTTTACCTCTCTCCAAACCACTCATAGTTTCCTCAAGAAGGAAGGCAGAGTCTTATTACACCCAGTTGTTCTGTTGTCCCCAAGGATGCCCTGGCCTCAAACCCCAGTAACTTCAAGAACATTGCTTTATGTAACTAAAGGGACTTTGCAGTTGCAGCAAGGGACCCTGAGGTGGAGACTGTCCTGGGTTCGAGTCAGTGTAGAAGGAGTGAGCTGGCAGGTGGCATGGGCCAAGCGAAGGTGGTGCCATGCTTCCAGCTAGAACCTGCTAGGGTCTGGGATGTTTGGGAATTGCTCAGGAGAACATCCTGCTGACCCACCTCAGACCCCAAAGCCCTTCAATTGCAGGAAAATTCCCCCTTGCTGTAAGTCACACTTAATGACAATAGGAAACTAATATGCTTCCTGCTGCTATGTCCCTTCCATTCCTTTAAATCTATAAATTTGATTTATTCTCTCTCTGTCTCTCTGTTTGTGTACGTGCCAAGGCATGTGCATAATCATCAGCGGAAAACTAGAAAACTATGTGAAGTTGGTTCTTTCTTACATCTTTGCTTGGCTTCTGAGGACCAAACTCAAACCACAGGGCTCATAAGGCAGGAGCCTTGTCTGCTGTGCCCACTCGCCAGCCAGTTGGCTCCTTTCGCACCGGGCAGCAATGAAGCTTCCACACAAGGGTTTAGCATTTGCTCACTTGTCTCCTGGACACCAGTGCAAACTCTACTGATTACTCAGAACAATGAGCTACTCTCTTGTCCCATTTTGGTTTCAATCCCCGTGGGCTCGCATCGTAGGGAGATATCAGGGAAGACTGGTTAAAGGTGCAGCAGGCAGCTTTAATTCTCATGCTTCTCAGCTTCAGTTTAGAGATTTTATGCGAATCACTCACTGGAGATTTAAAACTATTATTTGAAAAGAAAAGTTGGCTTGCTAGTTATAGCTTCTCTATTTCCAGGGAAACTGGTGGGAGGAAAACAGGTTCCACTTTTATGTATGTTATATACTGCAAGTAGGTGGACAAGAGAACCATAGCATGTGGGGTGGGAGGGCAAACCAGGACTCAGCTCTCCTCACCATCTGAAATGTGCAGTGTGGTTTAGGAGCTCACTCTGGTACATCTTGTTTGTGTCAAGGAAGACATCGGCATAGCTGAGCTTTGAGGTTTATCGTTGTACTTCTGAACCCCTTTGGAATCAACTTCCTGATTTGACTCATTTTTGTCCCCTTAGATGGTAGACAGCTCTTTTGGTTATGTAAATTGGTTCTGGTTTTCACCAGCAACATGATTAAATACATATGCAGATTTACTTTGAACTGTGTGTCCACAGTTCTTATCTTTGCTTAATTTAGTGGATCCTGTTTATTTGATGATTCAAATGTTGTTCTAAAATTAGAAAATATATAATATATATAACAGTAGACCATAAGTCCACGATTTTCAGAAATCTGTCCAGAAAACCAGCACTTTATCTATAATAAACAACAGGAGAAGTTGCCTTGTCATTTATCAGATTTGCAAGAAGTCAGATTGCTATCTCCAGAAGCAAGCCCACAAAACTACACATATTTTCTACAACAAGAGGCTCTAGCTGGCTAGGACCTGATTAAAAGCCAAAACCACCTTACCTTCTATCCTGACGTCCACTTAGCACAGCAGAGAAACTGTGCCAGAATCCCATAATCACACAAGGGTTCCCCAGCTAGCCTCGCTCTCCTGACTAGAAGTTCATCAGGTCACTCTGATCCGTGGTTGACAATCTAGTGTCACAGCCTGGATGACTGCTAAAGAACAGAAACATCTTTCTCATGTTCAGAAGCTGAGATCCAAGGCTGAGGAGTCTGTAGAACCTTGCATGGTATGCAGGTTGAAGACAAGAGAACAAGAAGTTGCACATGAGAAAAACAGAACAAAATTCATTACGCCAGAACCCTGTTCCTGAGATAGCACCGCCTGTGCAATCATGACAGTCATTCAGCCTGCCCTTCTGAGCTAATCATCCCTAAATTTCTTGAGACCAAGTGCCCAAATGAGCCTTGGAGCAAACAGTCAAAACCTCAGTCACTTTTTCCTATTCCTCAGCCCTCCTCACATCTCTGTGCATTACAGTGCATTACAGTGCACATCTCTGTGCATTACAGTGGCTCTGAATAAGTCTCATTTGCTTTCAGATGGTTGTTTTTTTTTTAATTCAATTATGCTTGTGTGCACGTGTGTGTGTGTGTGTGTGTGTGTGTGTGTAACCTTCGGGAACCACCATGGACACCTCCACCTTGTTCACTCTGCCCCGGAATTTACAGGCTCTGCCCTACCAGGACCAGAAACGCAGGCTGCTCCCACTTCCGCCCGGCATCTATACGTGAGGTCTAGGATCCGAACTCAGGACCTTCCACCTGCAAGGCAGAGGCTTAACCCCTGAGCCACCTCTCCAGCCCAGATGGTTGGTTTTTATTGACACTGCACACCTGCAAAAAATATTGAAGTATGGCATAGAATCGTGACCATTCTGAGCAGAACAGCTCCTCTGCATTAGATGACACTGCGCTGTGTGTAGAATCTGCCTAGACTCTGGCTGGACAAAGCAGTTTTTTTTTCCAGTTGCTTCTCTTTTATTCTCATTCCTTCTGATTTAATTACAATGTTGATTACTGTCTAATCTTTTCTAAAGATCATGGATCTTTGTGAAGAAAGAAAATAAATAACTAAATAAACCAATCCATTGCCTGTTCACAAAGGATCCCAAAATATGTTGCACTTTTATGAATCAGCAATTCCCAATACCATGCTTGAAAAACTGCCTGACAGATGATGAAGCAGGTGATGACTCCTACAGACTCTCAGCAAATGAAGCGCCCTGAGTGCACAGGTGGAGACTCCAAGTTGTTTGGTCTCAATTACAAATTCTGCTTGAAATTTTTTTTCTTTCTGAGAATGTATGTAAGAAAAGGTGAGTTTTAATTGAACTGGAGCTGTGTCACAGAGAACTGCTTAACACACATTGGATTATGCTTTGGAACTGTTTGCCTTTAAGAATTTGATAAATACTGTGTTCCACACTTCAGGTTCAGTGTGAGATTCTGCTTCAAAAACTAAGATGAGGAACAACTAACGAAGACGGCAAACATTGACCTCTAGCACCACACTCATGAGTGTGCATGAGCACACACACATACATAGACACATGTGCCCACATGTGGGCAAACACACAACCCATACATACACACAGACACACAAAAAGAAATTGTAAAGAAGGGAGGAAAGGAAGGGAGAAGGAAGGGAGAAAGGAAGGGAGAAAGGGAGGGAGGAAGGGAGGAAGAGAGGAAGAGAGGAAGAGAGGGAGGGAGGAAGAGAGGAAGGGAGGGAGGGAAGAAAGAAGGAAGGAAGGAAAGGAAGGAAGGGAAGGAAGGAAGGAAGGAAGGAAGGAAGGAAGGAAGGAAGGAAGGAAGGAAGGAAGGAAGGAAGGAAGGAAGGAAGGAAGGAAAGAAGGAAGGAAGGAAGGAAGGAAGGAAGGAAGGAAGGAAGGAAGGAAGGAAGGAAGGAAGGAAGGAAGGAAGGAAGGAAGGAAAAGAGGGAAGAAGAAAGGGAGAAAGGCAAGCTAGAATCAAAACTTTATTTCACACCAATGAAAAATTTCTAGTGATTGTGTGTTTTTGTTATGACATGCTAAGAAAGAACTGAAAAAGGTTTCTAATTTAAGAAAACTGGCATGCAAATTCAGACAAGATTCCAAACTTTGTCTTCCTGGTTTAGTTTCCTCTGTTTTAACTCTTTAGAGCGCCCACTGGAGTCTTCGTCTCCACCATTCAACAAGGTCATTCGTTGACCGCACCTCAGGGCTCCTCTTAGCCAAGATCTCACTCCCCAACACTCAATTTTTCTCCCCAAATCTAAGTGAGATCCTTTCCATTCCTTTGTGAATATGTCCCAAGTCATGACACTCTACTTTGTCTTTTCCAAATTAACTTATATTTCCAGTTTTATTTGTATTTGTAGAGAAAGCTGTAATCTCTCATGCTGTGAACTTATGTCTCTGTAGAAAGCCAGAGAGAAAGAGCTAAGAGGCTATTTCCTTCTCCTGGGATGGAGTCTTCTAGAATCTTCTGCCTTGCCTAAGCAGCCCAGAGGTGAGGTTGCCATCACTAAGTAACACACATAGCTCCTGGAAGCCTGGCCAGTTCCATCCGCAGAACCTGACCTAAGAAATCCACAGGGAACTGCTGTGAGTCGCGACCCCCTGTTTCTGGGTGTCTTCAGAAGGCTGGGTCCACAGAGGCCTGGCTGACCCTCTCCAGTGTGTCTGAAGCGAGCCTCTCACACTGCTCAGATTCCATTTCTTGCTTCCGTATGTGATGGTCGGATGGGTCTAACTGAAGATAACTGGGGGCCTGACCATGGCGTGGGCGCTGCCCTAGGCCTGCCTCTGAGGGACTGGGGATGAGCTGTGAGGAAGCTGCTGATGAATGAACCATTGGGATGACTGAAAATAAGGTGGACATGAGAATAGGGCAGCAAACAGGACATTGTGTTGAGACTGCCACACCTGTGGGCAAAAACAAGGACACGTCCAGACCTGCCGTGGCAAGGACATGTCTAGACCCACTGTGCCCTTGAAGCAGGGACTTCTGAGGAAATGGGCAGTGTTTTTCTTCAGTTAGTGTATAGCAAGTCAGCTTGCTACAATAAACACTATTTATTTGGGTAATTTTGGCTATAAAATTGTAGTTGCTGTAATTACTTAATGACTCACTTTAGTTTCTTTTGACACAAAGAAATCATTTGTTTACAGTAAAATGAAAGATTTAGTGTTTCTGGGTAAGCTTGTTAGATGAGTTTGTTTATAGTATCTAGGATGAAACACCCTCCCCATACACTCACACACGTTCACATGCACACAACCATGTACACACACTCACATGATCTCACACATACACGCAGTCACATACACACATGCTCACACACACATACACATAGACATGTTCACATATATTCATATATACGTATACAGCCATAGACATACACATATATACACAAACTCTCACACACATACATATATACACATGTTCACACATGCACACAGGCACATATACACCCACAGACACACACACACACACAAACACATACAATCAAATACTTATACACACATGCATGAACACACACTCATACATGCTCAAACACACAGACACATGCACATATGCATAAACACACATTCACATACATGAACATACACATTGGGCATGTGGATAAACACATACAGTGGAAATCACAGGATTTGCTATCAAGCATAAGAAGGTCTGTAGAAAGGACAGCACTGAAGTGTGGCTGAATGGGATTTCTTGGTTGGCTTTGATTTTAAGGACTTACGCCAGTTAGATGCACAGGCGTCATCTTGAGAATTGAAGGCTGAGCTCTAGGCACATCTGCAAAGAGTTATTAGTTAAGGCAAGTCCTTGAACAGCCTGAAGATTATCTGATTTCTGAGAAAAGCTCCAACCCATAGTGTGCAGGACCATTCCCTGGGCTGTGGATAAGATGGGGGGCTGGTTCAGTAAGTGGAATTCTTCAGCATTCTTGGACAGACCTGCATTGTAACAAGTAGGGTTTTCCCCTCTGGTATGCTGTGGCCATTCCCCTCAGTTCCTGATGCTGGTGTGAGCTCTCCTGCCAGGCTAGCTAGGAACTGTGGTTGAGAATCATAAGAAAGATTAAAATATCCGTGTTCCCCTAAGCTTTTTGATTGTGCCTTTATCAGCAACATGCAGACAAGCACAGCATTTTATTTTAAGAGTTTACACACAATCTTTTGCTGCAGTTAGAAATGGGCTTTTACAGGTGTGTCAGTGGATATACTTCTAGGAATACACAAGGGTCACAAGAAAGACGCTTTTTTATAAATTCAGAGGAGCCTTCCCTTGCATGATTTTTCTTGTTTGTTTCTTGGATATGAGTAGTTACATGGAAAAGTTTCCTGAATAGTTAATGTGCCTAGGGAGTAGACATGCATGGATATAAATATTCACATTAAAGGTTTTTTTATAACATTTTTATTATTATTTCCGCTCATACAAACTTAATAGGTAGACCAGTTCCCTCCCCCCTCCTCCTCCCCCCGAACCCCCTGCTCCCCCTCCCTCCCTCCCCATCTCCCAGTACCTCCTCCCCCAATTCCCAAAGAGTCCTTTATTGCGTATGCCTAACTCTCCTCTTGGTCCTCCTTTCTGATGACGTAAAAGGACCCAGTGGCATTTCCCTGAACCCTTTCTCGTGTTCCCCTTAAGCATAGGAACACTACTGTGGCCATCAATCCCTTGCCTCCAAGGATCTTGGTGCTTTTAGCCGATGTTAGACTTTGTGAGGTCAATAGTGTGACGGACATGACGCAGGGCATGCAAAGTCCTGTTATGATTGCTTCAGCCCTATCTAGTGTGGAGACTCTTCAAATCATTGCTCCCCCCATCCTTTTGCTCTTACAATCTTACCGCCCCCTCTTCCGCAGATATCCCTGAGCTTCAGGATGGGGGGAGATTAGGCTGGCTTAGTTCTATGTGGATGATATAGAGTCTCTGAAGTTCTGGATTGTGGTTTGTCGATTTTCTTTTGCAGTTTTGCTGCTCCTGCTTTGTCCTTCCCTCCATCCTGATGGGCACTGTATGTCACCCCCTGGTCAGAGACAAAATACTGTTAAACTGGAGTCTTGTTATAATAGCACATTCAAGGATAGATGTAATAAAAGCAGGAAACCTCGGTGAGGGAGGGATCAGTCATCCATTTGCAAAATGATCTCTTTTCATCTGCCAGATTATATGCCCTCTCCTTCTGGTGAGATCATACCCCCTCAGTTGTACATGATCAGGAACGAATGTCTGTGAACTTAACCAGGTGTCACATTACTTACTTGCATTCCTTGGAGGTCGATTTTCTCTGCAGTAACATGTTCCCCACTCTCCTTGTGTCTGGTGTGGCTCTCCAACCCCATCCCTCCTGTTTACAATCCTTGCAATTACCATATTACATAGATTTACCCTTGAGTGTCTCAATGTGGGCTGGGTGAGTTTGGTACTAGGAGCCACCTATTAGGGAGTACATACGGCGCTTAACTTTCTGGGATTGGGATACTTCACTTAATATAATTGTTTCTAATGACATCCATTTCCCAGCAAACTCCAGTAATTCATCATTTTTGATGGCTGAGTAGTACTCCATTGTATAGATGTACCACGGTTTCCTTATCCACTCGTCAACTGTTGGACATTTGGGTTGATTCCATGTCTTTGCTATTGTAAACAGTGCTGCTATGAACATAGTCGTGCTGGTGCTATCGAGGCGAACCTCTGCTGCATGATGGGTTATTCCCAAAAGTGGAATAGCAGGGTCATATGGCATTTCAATCTTTAATTTCTTTAAGAATCTCCAGACAGCTCGCCAGAATGGCTGTATGAGTCTGCATTCCCACCAGCAATGTAGCAGGGTTCCCCTCTCTCCACATCGTCTCCAACACTTGTTGTTGTTTGTATTGTGGATTTTTGCCATCCTGACCGGGGTGAGATGGTATCTCAGGGAAGTTTTGATTTGCATTTCCCTGATAGCTAAAGAAGTGGAGCATTTTTTAAGATATTTGTTAGACATTTTAATTTCATCTCTGGTAAAATTTCTTTTAAGTTCCAGGGCCTATTTTTTAATTGGGCCATTGGTTTCCTTAATTTTCTAAGTTCTTTGTGCACACTGGACAGTAGAGCTCTATCAGATATGTGGTTAGTGAAGATTTTCTCCCATTCTGTGGGTTGCCTTTGAGCTCGTGTTACAATCTCTTTATCTGAACAGAAGCTCTTTAATTTCACAAGATCCCAACTGTTGAGAGTTGGTAGCAGTGACTGTGCCATTGGATGTCTGTTTAGGAAATGTTGGCCTAGCCCAATCAGCTCGAGGGAGTTCCCTATCCTTTCAACTATGGTTTTTATAGTCTCTGGCCTGATATCAAGGTCCTTGGTCCATTTGAAATTAAGTCTTATACATGGTGACAAGTATAGGTCCAGCTTTAATCTTCTGCATGTGGAGATCCAGTTTTGCCAGCATCATTTGTTGAAGATACTGTTCTTTTTCCATTGGATTCTTTGGGCCCCTTTGTCAAAGATCAAATGGCTGTATTTTTGTGGGCTTATATCTGGGTCCTCAACCCTTATCCATTGGTCTGTGTGTCTATTTTGGAGCCAGTACCAGGCTGTTTTTATAACTATGGATTTGTAGTATAGACTAAGGTTCGGTATGGTAATACCTCCAGTTTTTGTTACTCAGGATTGTCTTTGCTATTCTGGGTCTTGTGTGCCTCCATATGAACTTTGAGATTGTTTGGTCAACTTCTTTAAAGAATTGCTTTGGGATTTTAATTGGTATAGCATTGAATTTGTATATTGCCTTAGGTAGGATGGTCATTTTTACGATGTTGATTCTGCCAATCCAGGAGCATGGGAGGTCTTTCCACCTTCTGATGTCTTCAGCAATTTCTTTCTTTAGGGTTTTAAAGTTTTCATTGTAAAGGTCTTTTACCTCCTTAGTTAGGTTTATACCAAGGTATTTCATTTTTTTAGGGGCTACAGTAAATGGGATTGTTTCTCTCAAGGCTTTTTCACTTCTTTCATTCTGGGCATATAGGAAGGCCTCTGATTTTTGCACATTTATTTTGTATCCTGCCACCCTGCTGAACTTCTCAATTAGTTCCAGGAGCTTCCTGGTGGAGTTTTTGGGATCCCTCAGGTATAAGATCATGTCATCTGCAAATAGGGATAGCTTGACTTCTTCCTTGCCGATTTGAATCCCTTTTATGTCCCTTTCTTGTCTTATGGCTTCAGCTAAGACTTCAAGTACAATATTGAATAGAAGTGGTGAGAGTAGACAGCCTTGTCTAGTTCCTGATCGAAGTGGGAATGCTTCCAATTGTTCCCCATTGAGCATAATCCTTGCTGTGGGCTTGTTGTATACAGCTTTTATTATATTGATAAAGGTTCCTTCCATTCCTACTGTCTCTAGCGTTTTGATCATAAAAGACTGTTGGATCTTGTCAAAGGCTTTTTCTGCGTCTATCGAGAGTATCATGTGGTCTTGGACTTTGGACTGGTTTACATGATGAATTACATTTATTGATTTTCGTATGTTGAACCAACCTTGCATGCCGGGGATGAAGCCTACTTGGTCCCTGTGAATGATCTTTTTGATATGTTTTTGAATCCGATTTGCTAAGACTTTGTTGAGAATCTTTGCGTCTGTGTTCATCAGGGAGATCGGCCTATAGTTTTCTTTTTTAAGTGAATCTTTATTAGGTTTTGGGATTAAGACGATATTAGCTTCATAGAAGGAATTTGGTAGTGTTCCTTCCTTTGCTATTTGATGGAACAGTTTAAGGAGTATTGGTGTTATTGACTCCTTAAATGTCTGGTAGAATTCTGTGCTGAATCCATCTGGTCCAGGACATTTTTTGGTGGGAAGATTCGAGATTACTTCTTCAATTTCCTTATATGTTATAGGGCCATTTAAGTAATTCACAACTTCCTGATCCAATTTAGGTAAGATGTGTTTACTTAGAAATTCATCCATCTCTTCTGTGTTGTCAAACTTCACTGAGTATAAGTTTTTGAAATATGATGTTATAATTCTCTGGATTTCTTGGGTATCAGTAGTGATTACTCCATGTTCATTTCTAATTTTGTTAATTTGGGTTTTCTCTCTCTTGCTTTTGGTTAATTTAGCTAGGGGTGTATCTATCTTACTGATTTTTTCAAAGAACCAGCTTTTTGACTGGTTGATTTTTTCTATCGTTTTCTTAGTCTCGATTTTAGATATTTCTCCCCTTATTTTGCTAATCTCCTCTCTTCTAGTACTTTTGGGATCAGATTGCTCAAGTTTCTCTAAAGCCTTAAGCTGCATTGTTAAGTTATTTATTTCTGATGTTTCCATTTTTTTGATGTAGGCATTAAGAGCTATGAACTTACCTCTTAGGACAGCTTTCATTGTGTCCCTCAATGGAAGAGATTGTTAAAGCCAAAAAGATACTTGGAGAGGAACATTCAAGAGATATGGGACACCCTGAAGAAGCCTAACATGCGCATTCATGGAATACCAGAACAAGAATCCCAAAATACCACACCTGAGGAAATATTTCAATTCATCATAAATGAAAACTTCCCACAATTAAAGAATGAGAGGCCTATCCAAATACAAGAGGCATTTCGCACTCCAAACAGATACGACCAAAATAGAAAATCGCCATGGCAAATAATAGTCAAAACACTCCACATTCAAGACAAAGAAAAGGTGCTGAGAGCTTCAAGAGAAAGCAACTCACTTTTAAAGGTAAACCTATTAGAATAACAAATGACTACTCAATGGAAACAGTAAAAGCAAGAAGAGCTTGGAGAGACATACTTCAAGTATTAAATGAGCAAAAATGCCAACCCAGACTGATATACCCGGCAAAACTATCTGTCATGATTGAGGGAGAAAGAAAAGTTTTCCAACACAAAGACAACTTGAAGGGATACATGTCTACCAAACCAGGCCTTCAAAAAATCCTAGAACTGATACTCAAGCTTGAAGAAAAGAACAAGCGTATCCAGGAGGGCAGAAGGGAAGTATAATACCACCAAAACATAAATATCAAACAACATGCTTACAAAATCTACTAAACATAAAAAATGTCCAGAATTAAAAATAATTTCTCCATTATAACATTAAATGTCAATGGGATTAATTCACCGATTAAGAGACAAGGAAAATCATAAGAGACACAGATGGATACTACATTTTAGTCACAGGTACAATTCACCAGGAAGACTTCACAATCCTGAACATTTATGCACCCAATACGGGCCCCTCCACATTCATTAAGAAAACCCTACAGCGCCTAAAGCAAGATATCAACCCCCAAACGATAATTCTTGGGGACTTCAACACCGCCCTCTCTACATGGGATAGATCAACAAGTCAAAAGCTTAACAGAGACACTTTGGAACTTAATCAAACCCTTAAAGAAATGAACCTTACAGATCTCTATCGAACTTTTCACCCACGCACAAAAGAATACACATTTTTCTCAGCAGCACACGGAACTTTTTCCAAAATAGATCACATATTGGGCCACAAAACGAATCTACACATATACAAAAAAGTTGAAATTCTAACCTGTGCCCTATCAGACCACCATGGCCTAAAGCTGGACATCCACAACACAACAAACAAGAGAAAATACACTAACTCCTGGAAACTTAACAATATGATGCTGAATGAGAACTGGATTCAGGAAGAAATTAAAAAGGAAATTCAAGATTTCCTGAAAGTGAACGATAACGAAAATACAACTTACCAAAATCTCTGGGACACATTAAAGGTTTAACTCATTCAAAGCTGAGAAGATAAGGACTGGTCCTAAATAATCAAATTTATTTTAATTTTCTTTATACTAAAAAATGTGCAAAGATAAAAATCTCATATCTTGAGTATTTTATGCTCTGTTTCTATAACAAAATGCTACAAACTGGGTAATTTACACATAATGGAAACTGGCTTCCTGTTGTTCTGGGAGGAACGTCAAGCTCAAGTTCCAGAAGCTGTAGTATCTGGTGTTGACTCTTTTGCTTTTCAAACAGCGACTGACTCTGTGGCATCTCACGCACCAGCTGGAGTGTGCCCAGCTTCCTTCCACATGTCACAATAGTATTGATCTGCCCTGACCCTGTCACAGGGTCACAGGGGCATGGCCCTCACCACCCATTGCCCACATAGAACACCTTTTGGATTCTTCGCCTCGACATTAAGTTCCAAAATATGAAGTTTGCATTCAACACACACATCCAGCCAGGGTCCTTTATTTACTTAGCATGCTGTCCAGCACTGCGAGCCAGACATGGTGCTGGGTGGTTAGTGCACAGGGGAATGGGAACCCAGATCCAGACTACGAGACTGTCGTAGGATTTAAGAGAGAAGGTTTCCAGGAAAGTGATTGAGACCTCAAAAACATGAAATAGAGGCATGAAAGAAGAAGCAAAGTTAAACAGTAGGTGGCAAAGTACTGAAGCTTTAGGTAGAGGGTTAGCAATGCAAACTCTCAAAGGCAGGGGGCTCACACCATCTCTAGAACTCACTTCGTGGGCATGTGCATGCTGACTGAGGAGCTCATACCTGTCTCTAGAACATTCTCTGTGGCCTCGCATCTGTGTGCTGTGACTGAGGAGCACATACCTGTCTGTAGAACATTCTCTGTGGCCTTGAATCTGTGTGCTGTGACTGAGGAGCACATATCTGTCTGTAGAACATTCTCTGTGGCCTTGAATCTGTGTGCTGTGACTGAGGAGCACATATGTCTCCAGAACATTCTCCGTGGCATTGCATCTATGTGCTGACAGAGTTGCTCATACCTGTCTCCAGAACATTCTCCATGGCCTTCCATCTGTGTGCTGACTGAGGAGCACACTGGTCTCTAGAACATTCCTTGCATTGTGTGCTCTGCTGTCACTGTGCCACAAGGAGAAGGCAGTGGGGTCACAGAGCCCAGAGAGGGGACTGTGATGGAAGAAATCCTGTTGGTGACAAAACTGTGTAGCACCTGCAGGGTGTGTGAGAAGGAAGCCCTGGGTGTGGTCACTGATGGCAGAACCTTCTTCCTGGCAGCTCCAACAGGTCCGTGCCCACTCAGAGTGTGCTGAATCCGTCACGCCTGTGGGATGCTCGGTGTCTGGCACACAGAAGCCGTAGGGCTTGAAACTGCTGGAGGGGACCGCCAGCGAGAAAGACGCGGTGGAGTCACAGTAAGGGGCTCCGGGCCTGAGGCTGGAGGGACTCGTAGCTGAGCGCTGCTCAAGAAGGGTGGTCTCTCACAGGACAGGAGACCTGCCACAAGGAGGACCTCTGTCCTCCCCAGAAACACAGGCACCAGCCGCTTCAGTGAGGAAGTAACCTGCTGCGCAGGCCGGGAGGCACTGTCAAAAGGAGCAGCGTCGGACAGTGCCCGCCAGGCTGAGAGAAGCCATTACGACTCTCCAGATCAGCCATGGTTCCTGAGACCTGCAGCCATGCTCTGGAGGTCCTCTGTGGGAGCCGTAGTGGAAAGTAAAGGAGCGAAGGTGTGCACATGATCTCCACGGAGCTCGGGTGAAGGTAAGAAGTAAGGGAAGAGCCAGGGCAGCAGTAGGGTAAAGGGGGAGAGGGGCTCTGTAGCACAAGGACTTAGCCGAGAGACACAGTGACCCTCAAGGATTGCAGCTTGTGTTCCCCTTCGGCCCTGTTATTCTCAAGAGAACCTGCACGTGTTCCTCTTTATTTTTGTGACTTAGGTTGTGAAGAGCAATTACAATGCAAGAGAAGTTTTATTGGTGTTTAACCACAGTAGACACAAGGGTTGCAAAACAGCAAATGAGCCGCTTTGGGAACAAGGAATGTGACATTTCACAAGCAAGAGATTACTGGGAGTTACATTTCAGAAATGGAAACGGGCCAGAACATAGAAAGAACCATATTTTGTAATTTATATGTATTTTACCAGGGAATTATAAAACACTCTTATGTAAATAATTTCAATATTAGTTTCCAGATCATTAGCAATTACTACAATATCAGAATTTAAAATATCATGGAGTATTATGCAATGGATTATTTGTATTTTCCTCTAATTGTGTTTTCTCATGTAATCTTTGTTTCAGGAAATCTTTGTTACCTCTGTCAATCATGTTCATGATAATAAACTATCTTCATCCCTGCGATATGTTCGGTCTTCACATTGGGCTTGTAATCCTGACTTGACGAGGGAGACACCTCCATTCCTACTGAATAATAACAGCTGGGATGTAGAATTCAGTCTTTCTGTGACCTGTCCAGGGTGTGACATTTTTTATGCTTTATTTATTTATGAGAGAGGGGAGGAAAGAGAGAGAGGGAGAGGGAGAGGGAGACACAGAGAGAGGAGAAAGAGATGCCAGGTGCCAGGGAGCGAGTTTTGGAAGTTGTTTCTTTTCTTCCACCTCTGCGTTTCTAGAGATTGAACCCAGTAAGCCAGGTCTGCAAGAGGCTCCCCACCTGCCCAGTTATCTGACCAGCCCCAGGACACTTTCTCCTCTGTGTTCATTGGTATAGAATCTCTCCTGTTGTTGGGGCTGTTCATTTTCCTCCTTTTAAATTGTTTGAATGGAAGCTGCTCAGCTCACCTATGCACAGCAAGTGCTTAGCATGAGCCTTACTCGTGTGCTAGACGTGCACAGGCTGTGCTGAATGGCTGCTGCATCTGGAAAGCCCATTGAAGTTGTTTGAAACACTTTTCCTGCTGGGACATCCAGTCTGGACTTGGTCTCTAAGACCGGTATGCAGTGTACAGTGGGCGACACACAGGCTTGTGGAGTCATAGAAATACCACGGATCCTTGTTGAGGGGATAAGTGAATAACTGCAGAGTGGGATTTTTTTTTGGACACCTGAATTCAATGAATGCTGTTTGTTGTCTTTAACTATCTTCATACAAAGCTGATCTAGTCACAGTAATGCAGGCAATAGGTAATAGATCAGAAAGAAATAATTTCAAACAGCAGGAAAACTTAATCTGTAAAGATTGAAGATGGATTGAGCTTTGAAGAGCAGCAGTCAGTTTGTAATGTGGTGAATCTGTTCTAATCTTAGCAATGGTCAGTCTGCATTTCATATGCTGCTTTTATTATTGACACGCAGCTAACATCCTATTCTCTAGGGAAGACAGAATGAATATGTCTTGGGAAACAAACAATAAATCTGGCTGGAAGTTTAGAAGGTTAAGGGTTAGGGTTAAGGTTATGGTTTTGGTTATAGTTATGGATAGGGTTAGGGTTATTGTGAGGGGTTAGAGTTATGATTATAGTCAGGGTTAGGGTTAGGATTGGGGGCTGCACAAGCCAGTTAGAGGGTTAGGGTTACGGTTAGGTTTAGAGATTAAGATTAGAGTTAAGGTTAGGATTGGAGTGCTGCACAACCTGGTTAGAGTCTGTTGCCCTTCAGTCAAGGTCAGAGAACTGTGTTCTTACATTCTGATTTTTAAAGCTAATCATTTATCTTTTTCTTGGTTTTTTTTTAAAGATAGTACCTGTAGTCTTTGCAGGAATTCTTTTTTTTATTATTATTATTTATTCAATTGTGTGTGTGGTTTGCGCGTCTATGTATGTGTGAGTATGTATATGTGTGTGTGTAGAAACACGGACGAGCTCGGGAACCACCATGGACGCCTCCACCTCCTTGTTTACTCTGCCCCGGGATTCACAGGCTCCACCCTACCAGGACCAGAAACGCAGGCTGCCCCGCTTCCACCCGGCGTCTATACGTGGGGTCCAGGATCCGAACTCAGGACCTTCCGCCTGCAAGGCAGAGACTTAACTCCTGAGCCACCTCTTCAGCCCCATTCTAAGATACAAAAATTTGCATCTTCCTTCCATTAAATATGCAGTCTTTTTTTTTTTTTTTCTGCTTTTGCAAGCATATCCCGTCTTCATCCTGGCTTTTCTCTCTCCCCTCTTCCCTCCATCCCGTCCATTCCCTTTACACTCTCTGCCATTCCTTACCGCTCTTCTGCTTGTCTGCTTCTATAGACCCCAGGGTTTACTCTGTGCTGTCTATTCCTGTGGGTGCTCAGGCCTTGGAGAATACAAAATTTTTTATCAAGCAAAGTTTACCATAAATATGTTGTATACACAATTCACTATCCATTGTATGTCTGAGTGCTTTGAAGCATAGTAACAATTTTTTTCTTTTCCTTCCTTCTTTTCTTCCTATATCTTTTCTCTCTCTTCCTTTCCATATTGTTCTGTTTTCATTTTTTTCCCTCTCTTTGTGTATCTATTTTAAAATCAGACTGCTACTTTGCTGTAATTTAGAAAGCTGTAGTCCTTCTGGCCTTAGTGACAAGGTTCTTTAGCATGCCTGGAAAGGTTTGAAAGAAGAGGGTGGGAAGCATCAAATTAAGACTTGAGACTCTAACCCTAGCCCAAGACCAGTATGAATGTTTTAGCCCTCAGCTTAACCCTAATCCTGGCCCTAGCCCTAATTCTCAGTATAACTCTACATTTGATCCTAGTCCTAACCCTAACCATAGCTCTAAACCTCAGTGTAAGCCTGGCCGTAACACAAGCCCTAAACCAGAACCAATTATTCTTTCTAACTGCATTACTGGCAAGATTAAACATGTTGCATTCATTTCATGCACATTAGCAGTTTTTTTATTTGTGCATGTTAACTACATCATCCCAATCATGGACAAATTTTCTTTTTTAGAAGTATCTGCAATAATAGATTATTTTGTACAACAATGATTGGTTTCTATGAGTCCCATAAAATTTCTTGTAACTCTAAATTCAATTTGAAATTTAATTTGATTCAATAATAATTTCAATTTGAATTATAACCAAGACATATGTAAATCTAAATTGCATACATTTGAGGAAGAAAACTGAAGTATTTTAACTGTTTGACCCATTTTAAAATAGGTTCAAATCAGCAGGTGTAAGCTTAGGGGTAAAAGGCTGTCATTTTCTTCTGAGGAAACAAGATTTTTAAGCCCAGAATTGTCTTCGGTGCTTTGCAACACACAATGCCCATCTGGAAGGATATATGGGGAAAATGCCTGCTTTTTATTTTGCTAATAAAGAGAGTATAAGATGATTTCATTCTACTATTGAGGAATAACTGTTCTTTTTTTCAAATTCATTTTTTGCCTCGCTGTATTTCCAACTTGTAGCTCTTAGTTTGGTCAGTCATCTCCCAGCTTCCTCAAATCAGAGGCAGTTTGACCCCCCACGAATATTGTGAGCTTGTTTCTAGAATCTGTGACTGTTTCACCCAAGCATCGAGAACTCACATTTTTACATAATTTGTATTATAAACTGGGTAGAAGCACAGAGGCTCAAGCTTGTTGATCTCTGCTCTCTGCACTCTCCTATACAGTTCCAGAATTCTGAAAACACAAGAATCTATAGATATTCATCCCAAAGACTGAATCGAGAAGGTCAACATAGCCTTCCAGAACATTTCACTGACTTCCCACATCTCCTTGTTGAGTTCAGTAAGCCAGAAGATACTTTTTATCTTGCCCACAAAATTTTACTTTTTGAATGTATTTTTAACATTTTTCTGTTTTATTTTTATTTTTTATGTGTGTGAAGCTTTTGTGTGGGTATATCTATGCATGGTTGCATGCCTGTGGTATACATGTGGAGGCTTGAGGCTGATGTCAGAAGTCTCCCTCCATCACTCTCCACATATCTGCTGAGGCGTGGGTTCTGAGTTGAACATTGAAGTCACTGTTGTGCCTGGCCCACCAGCCAGCCCCAGGGTCCCATGTCTCTGCCTCCCAAGTGCTGGTGTTTTGGGCCTGCTGCCCACCAACATTACTCATGTTCTGGGGATCTGAACTTCGATCCTCTCATTTCTGTAGCAAGTGCCTTAACCACTGAGCCACTCTTAAGAGTACTAAGAACTAATTAGCAAGATGAGGAACTAATGAGCAAAGTAGAAAAAAGGAATGAATGAAAGTGTGTGGCTCAAGGCTAGAAAAGAATTAGGAAACACCTTAGCACATAGGAGGAAGCCTGTTCGCATGAGATGCAGCCTGAGACAGCAAGATGAGTGTGCAAACATGTAGACAGCACAAGAAAGAAAGAAAGAAAGAAAGAAAGAAAGAAAGAAAGAAAGAAAGAAAGAAAGAAAGAAAGAAAGAAAGAAAGAAAGAAAAGAAAGAAAGGAAGGAAAAGAAAGAAAGAAAGAAAGAAAAGAGACGCTATTGTACCCTAGGTCTCATTTCTTCCCTCTTGGGATATACTTGTGCGAAACCTTGCAGTCTGCAGGTGGAAGACTAACCTCAGTAGTTCCACTACATAAGCCAGGTCCTTCTTGCTGAGAAGGGTTCTGTATGGGACTCCACTTTTTGCCTAAATTTCTTGGTCTACATTCCTTTGCTTACCTGTTAAGACTTTGTCTCTGGTGCGTGCAGGATTGTTCTTTCTGTGAGCAAGATTCTGAGGGGAGTGGAAGGCCTACCTGTTTATCCTGGTCCCTGGGGATGACCATGTGGTGGACACGCCCATCAGATCAGCAGGAGGAGTGGTCAGTGAAGGTGTCTTACATTCCACACTATCAGCAGGGGCGGGGCCAGTAGAGTGTTGGTGAGCACCTCATTCTCAGCATGCGCTGGGCAGTGACCCCGCTGAATTTTGCACTCTGACTTCAGGACCCTCCAGGTCCATCTCCCTGCAGGTCTCTGTTCCTGTGGGGTCCACATCTACAGCATCTTCCGGCAGTTACGGCTGACGCTGGCCAGGCACAAGCAGCTTGATGTGGCTGGGCACTGGTTTTTGGCCACTTCTTACTGTTTCCTTATGGAGACACCTAGGCTTACTTCATTTTCCCCTTGCTTTGTTCTCCTTTAGAAAGGGGGTTTGTTGTCTTCTTGTCTGTCATGAGACTGCATAGGGGCAGCAGCAACATTCAGAAGGACCATATGTTGCTTTTCAACAAGAATTTTAAGGCATGGTTTCTCTCTGTGTGGTTTCATGAGCAGCACATTCTTAGTTTCTAGTTCATGGAATAAGTTCGGCAAGTAACCATGCCAAAACAGTAACAACGAACCCCTTTTTTTAAAAGAGAACTCCTTTACTTCCTGAAACACTCTCAGCACATGGTGAAGTGTCGGGACAGAAGAAGCTTGCATCTCCACATCTCTCAATTGGATCCTGGGGACCCCATTAGCAGGGTATTATCAGGAAGTACCAACTTAACTCCCACCCACTCACAGCCAAAATGTCTTAACTTAGCAAGTTTTAAATTATGCAGATCAACCAAAGATGTCTATTGGGAAGGATACATTTAAGCATATTTTCAAATGAGAGTTTATGTACAAGGCTAGAAGGAAAGATAAGTAATGGAGGAAAGCACTTGCCAAATCACTCCCTACAACAATAAGAAAATAATTTTGTGTATTTTTCTTCCAGTGTAGTGGGTATTGGTTTAAAGTATAGAGGGACCCCAATGGGTATCTTGACAACAATACTCAGAGATAAAGAATTCAGAAAGGCTTGCTGGGGTAAAAGAGGAAGATATAAATGAACAGGAAAAAAACAGAAGTGAAAAAATTTGTGCATTCACAACATCTGCTATTTGTTGGATTGACATTTTTGCTTTCCATTGCATTGAAAATGGCCACCTGGTACTTCTGTGCTCATTTAGGTCTATGGCCACGCCACCCTGAGGACCCCCAATTTCACCTACATTCAGCTGGTGTGTGGAGTTTGACATGTCCTAGTACATAACCACCTATGGGAAGGTGGGAAAGGATGGTTAGGGTGAATCTTTCAGAAAGGAGATTTAGGATACCAGGACTAGGATGAGGGAAGTAACAATTAGAAAAAATGCATAATAGGGAATAAGGGGATGGGAGATAAGAAGGACATGAGTGATAAGAGGGACAGAGGGACTTATAGAAAAACCCTAAGATTGTGGGAAGTAACCCCAAAAGAACATCTTGTGCTAGCAATATGTAAAACATATCTTTTAAAAAAAGGAAAAGAATGGACAGTCCCTATGCAGAGGAGCACGAGTAAGGAAAATAGAGGAAAAAACAAAACAAAACAAAAACGCCTTGAAATGATTTATTTTGAACCCAGGGACAAAATTATACTAGAAGGAACAGGAATGTGGCACTTTTTGATAAAATGCTGGTCACTAGGTCTTAAAGGCCCCCCAAACATTAGAGGCCTTTGCCATTGCTCTTGATTACTCTCCTCAAACTGTCAGTAAGACCCTATTACTGAAGATGTAACACAAATGGATCACAGAACATGGGCAAATGGAACTGATCTAAGGACTTTCTCCTTGCTGGATAGCTACACAGTACCAAGGAACACTGTAGAAACTACCAGCGGTGGGGAAGGGGGAGAAATAATCACAGGCACCATCAACAGCATGAGATCTGTAAGTTGCAATCTAAATCACCATGACCACCAGTGTAATAGTGTCATAAGTATCAAGGAGACAACCAACAGCTCTCGAATTGGATTCAAGACACCCTTATCAGAATGGTACCCTCCCTGTTACTATAAACTAGAACAAGAACCTAAGAAAGGGAAGGAAATAGATAAATAGGGAAGATAGCCAATAAACCTTTAGGTAGGAAGATAGTACGACAAACTGCTCCTTAGGTAGCTGTTATTATACTCATAGAATGGAAACTCACAGTGGAAACCTTTGGGTCTAAGGCTAGCTGAGGGGAATGCACATATCAGTGGGGTGGCCTGAGGAGAGGTAACTTGACATATCACAAAGGCCTGAGCACCCACAGGAGTAGACAAGCCAGAGTGAACCTTGGGGTCCATAGAAGCATAAGGGTGGAAAGATGGGAGGGAGTGGAGGGAATGGTAAAAGGAAGGGAGGGAATTGAAGGGAGGAGGGAAGAGGGAAGCAGCGGTGAGTACTCAATATGCTTGTAAAGTAGAAAAACCAAAAAAGAAATAAATTTCAGTTATTGTTGAACTATAGATTAATATGTGAATGAGGAAAGAATGCTGAGCTGGGAAAATTGTTGCTCAGAAGTAGTTTTTCCCTAAATGTAATGGATCACAGATAGCACTGTGAAGTTAGAAGTATCTGTTCTTCTTCTATTCCATGGCCCAGTGATCAGTAAAGCTGCACCCATCAGGTCAGCAACCAAGTTCTTCGACTGTGAAATGATCAGAACAGTAGAATCAATGAACGATGGTTGGGGGTAATTTTCATCATTGTTGGTAATGCCTTGGGGGTTACACACTGAGGACACACCTACAGCAAAGGGATATGAGAGTATGGGGTCACTCCTGCAGTGTTCAGTGCCTCACCCCAATTCATGTTCCTCATACTAAAAGGGTAGAAATGAAAATCAGTCAAAATTGTCAGTTGCCTTCTTGCACTTTGACCGTGAACGCTTGGTTTGCTGACCTGACATTTGCTCTTGCACAAAGATAACAATAATGCTCAGGATGAGTTCGTTAGTGGAGCAAATGCATTCACAAAAGATCACATTTTTACCGAACAAAATTCTGAATATTAATTAAATTAAAATAGTAACAAAACACAGTAGTTTTAAAAACACATGATAATCCACAGCTTTAAATAGTACATGGAAAATTCCAGATATAAAATTTTCTAAGTTTTAACTTGTGCTATTCTGAGTTGCCAAGTGAAATTTCAACAATATGCTTTACCTACCAGTGATCATTCCCTTGCTCAGCGCACAGCACTTTGTGAGTCTAGAGAGAAGGAAACAGAAAGAGAAAGAACATATCCATGTATCCATTCTTACAGTATGCTCTCATGCTTATTGTATTGTTAATCTGTCATGATTGATTTATAAGTTAAATTTTATGACAGAGAAGACACAGTATGGCACAATACATCAACATATGTAGGAAGGCATTATTGTCAGCTAAATACTGAGTGCTACCTGCCATTTTCAGAATCACTATAGATTTGTATAAAGTCCTTGCAGATGGAAGGGTGTGCACATGTGTACTTTGGTTAGGATAGACGGAGGTGCTCTGTGGTCACAAGAGGCACAGCAGTAACCTAGTGCTTTAAATACTAAGGACCTCTGCTGCCCATCACACAATTGTCTGGGATAATTGCTTATAGCAACACAACAGGGTATCTCCCTGTGTGCCTCTCAGAGCCACGGAGGCTGCATCAGATACAAAGCAGACTTCAGGAGCACCTCTTCATGTGCCATCTCATGGGAAGAAAGCCAAGAATACGGGAAGGCATCCAATCATGAGACCACATGAACTCCTCTACAGCAATACTCAGGCAAAGAGGCAGGGGTATGTCCACCTGGCACCTGAACCTCAGCCCAGTTCTCTGATTATGAAGGGACAATGTAGGTTCTGTGTCCACCTGAGTCCATTGTGTTCCAAAGAATGTCAACTCTTGAAGAATATGACCCAAATGCCTACACTTGTTGAGATCCCAGGTCTTCCTCAGTCTTGCTTTGTGGCTGCAGACCTCTGTGAGCCTGGCCATTGGACCACGAACTGTCAGTGTGAGAAGGACGCTCCTCACAAGAACATCTGTCACTGTACTTCTGTATGTCAGCGTGAGAGGGACGCTCCTCACAAGAACATCTGTCACTGTAGGTATCTGTGTGTCAGCGTGAGAGGGACACTCCTCACAAGAACCTCTGTCACTGTAGGTATCTGTGTGTCAGCATGAGAGGAACGCTCCTCACAAGAACCTCTGTCACTGCAGCTCTGTGTGTCGGCATGAGAGGGACGCTCCTCACAAGAACATCTGTCACTGTAGGTATCTGTGTGTCGGCGTGAGAGGGACGCTCCTCACAAGAACATCTGTCACTGTATGTATCTGTGTGTCAGCGTGAGAGGGACGCTCCTCACAAGAACATCTGTCACTGTAGGTATCTGTGTGTCGGCGTGAGAGGGACGCTCTTCACAAGAACCTCTGTCACTGCAGCTCTGTGTGTCGACGTGAGAGGGACGCTCCTCACAAGAACATCTGTCACTGTAGGTATCTGTGTGTCGGCGTGAGAGGGATGCTCCTCACAAGAACCTCTGTCACTGTAGATCTGTGTGTCAGCGTGAGAGGGACGCTCCTCACAAGAACATCTGTCACTGAACATCTGTCACTGTAGGTCTGTGTGTCTGTGTGAGAGGGACGCTCCTCATAAGAACATCTGTCACTGTAGATCTGTGTGTCTGTGTGAGAGGCACGCTCCTCACAAGAACATCTGTCACTGCAACTCTGTATGTCAGCGTGAGAGGGACGCTCTCACAAGAACGTCTGTCACTGCAGCTCTGTGGTCCTGTGTGTCAGCGTGAGGGAAGAGAGAGAGAATCATATTTCAGGAATGGATGATGGACTTGCAACTGCAGAAACAATCACAGACAACATCGCACTTGTGAGAACCATGCCCACGCCTCAGGCCAAAGATGCAGGAAACACTGACGTCACACTCCGGGGTCACAGACTGTACTAATTACTCTTAACCGTTGCTGTGAGAGACCACCCAAAGTCAAGCAATTTAAGGGAGAAAAGGAAATTTGTTCATCTTATGGTTCCAGAGGGGAGATACAGTCTTTCATAATGGACACAGCATGGCTGTCTGGTAGAAGCTGGAGACAGGCTATGTCACATGCATCTGAGAGGCTGAGAGCTGCTAAACTGCCTTCTGCTACCTTCTCCAGGAAGGATGGTAGGACTAATCCCCCTCAAGGTCTACCCCCTGTGATTGCCTTAACTGAGCAAGTCTCCACCTCCCAGAAAGGTGCCATGACCTTCCCAAACACGTGAAACCGTGGGGTTCACATTTCAAACTATGACATAGTCTCTTGAAAACCTTCCTTTGATTCGCTTTCTGAGATTTGCTTTCTGAGACACATCCATGTCTGAAGAGTACCCTACTTTATTCAAAGTCCATCAATTTGAATGCTAATCAAATCTAACTCATACACCACAGTGAGATCTAGACTTGTAGCCAAACACAGCCACATCTCTCTGGTTGGCACATGCAAGGGACATGCGTGCAGGATACTTTCAAGCTAGCAGAAACCAATCGTCCAATCCAACATCTCTTCTCCTTGTGTAGGGACACAACGTGTCATATGCATTTGGACCTTTTCCTTGAGAAACAAACAAAACACCAAAAAGAAAGCTAAGATTTTTCTCTCTTTCGTCCAGGTAGAATAGTCAAACTTTTTTTTATGTTTTGTTACCTTCCAGCTTGGTTTGGTCAAAAATAAGTCTCATGGCTTAGAATAAAGTTCATGAACAAAGACAATCAGCTCAAGTAAAGAAGGATGATCTTTACATAGGTGCTAAAGTACAAAATCTCAAAAATAATAAAAAGTAATCATGCAATAAAATGTGTCCTAAGTAAATAATGTCTATATCTTTTTATGAGGATGAGGGTTAATACTTAACGTTAAACTTACCCTTGTCAAAGGAGGCAAGTAGAACTAGATTGCTACTTCTGGAAGCTTAAATGTGAACAATGTGATAAATCTTTTGCATGTTGTATTTTATAAGTTTGTTCTAAACAGAAGTACTGAATATTTATGATAAATGGTACAGGAAATCGGAATCCTTTAAATCTTCTGAGGAACTTAAAATAATGGAATATATTAAAGTAAAACATGACTGAAATTTATGTTAAACACCAAAAACACACAATGAATTTGCTTCAAATGAAGAAAGTTTATGAAATAATTAACTTTTTAGAGTAGGAAAAACTAACTTATTCCTCATTTTACAGGATTATCTTTTTGTTCATCAGGTTGAGATTTTATGGCTATGAAAATAGAAAAGGGAATACTTGCAATGCATCTAAAGGAGGGAGGGAGAATGGTCTGAATAAAAATTATTAAAAATGACAATCATTCTTTGGCCAGTAAATATTTCAAAAATGGGTGCTATGCAGAACCCTGATATGCAAGAGGAAATTTCAAAAACTTAGAAGCAACTGTGCATAGCTTCGGGTTGTAAAAATAGTCATGCCTTATGGATTCGTCCCTCTGAAAGTTTGCACAGCTCCACTACAATGCATTAGTACCAAATGCACGTCCTTGGATCTTGCTTCATAGAAAAGGGCATGAGACTGAAATAAGAATCTCGAACTCTTGATGTGCCCCCCCAGAGAAGAAGTCATTATGGAAGACATACAAATGTAACTGCAAAGCCCACGTGTAACTGGAACCAGCAGTGATCCCATTTCTCTCTGCTCCCCTCTCCTGTTCTCACCAGTGCTGCATCCAGCTCATATGTTACGTGTAATCCCTTGATCATATTATTACCATTAGAGATAACACGGCAATGTATGTGGGCCCTCCACGAAGTCTTCTTCCAGTTGCCTCTTTAGTATAGAGATCACAGTTCACACAGGATGTGTCAAGACCAGCTTGTATCGAGTCATTTTTGTGACAGGTCACAACACTTTGGTGTAGTTTATTAATATTTCTTCTATGTATTTTGTGAATGCAGAATAGTTTAGATTTTGAGTTCAAAGCTGAGATTCAAGATGATGGAGTACATATACAAACATGATTTTTACAGCTTTATTATCTGTATTTTTCCAAACATTTTTGAAAGTCTGAAGGAAGTCACAGCTCCTTTCTTGTTTAGCTACCATTACAGTCTTGGCTCTAATACACTGCACATATAAACACATGTTGAAATCGTCAGTGTTTAGACAATCTGGCTTGTTAATCGCTACTTGAATCTTTATTATTTCTGGAATCTTTTATTTCACATTTAATGCTATGCTTTGTTGGATATAATTTAAAATCCTGCCTGCTGCCCAGACAACAATCTAAGCACTGACTGCTTTGCAAGTCTAGAGTGGCCTCCAAGGATTCATCAGCTGAGCTGTGGCTTTCCTAACTGAAGTGCTTCCTGCCAAGGTTGCTCATAGCTCACTTTAGCTTCTGGTCTGTTCTCATTTTCTGCATCTGCCTTGTCTGTCCAGTTTTCCACGGGCAGCTTGCCCTAGAACTTCACTTGCTTGGGATCTAATGAAAGTTGTTTTCAGTTCTTGTTATTAGGACAGAGGAGCAACTGCCCGACTACTCACAGGCTGGATGAGAAATCCAAAGTCTGGATTTACTTTTTCATAGGGAGAAAAGGTCCTTATCAGCTGGCATGTATCAAGTCACGTTTGTGACAGGTCACAACACTGTGTGCAGTTTTGTAAGGTTTCTTCTATGAAGTCTGCGAGGTTAGGATGGCTCGCACTTTGCTACCTAAGGTGGCAAATCCTTTCTCCATATGTAATGTCCAAGTTCTTTAGGGATTTGATTGTGGTTCTGTGTGAGAAGGTAGCTAGTGTTCATTTACTCTTTGTTCCTTTTCCTCCTCTTCTGCTTTCCAGGGTCCTGGCCACCTTGGATCTTTTCCTGGCTTCTTCTGGTCTCCTTTGTTCCCTGGAGCTTTGGAACACTGTCTTCCTTGTTTGGATTTGTGGACACACTTTCGCTATCATAGTGGATCTTCTCTTTCTGTTTTCACTTTGGTTCAACTGGGCCCCTCTTTCTCACTGTTCTCCCTTCAGCTCACACCACAAGCAACGCCAGGAGCATAGCCCCATCTTTTCTGTGATTCGGTAGCTGTTTTCGTTTTTAGTTTCCCTTTCTTCTGGCTACATTTTGAAATGATCATGATGGAGTTGTACTAATGAATGACCCCCAGGGCCCATGGGTTGAAGGCCTGTCCTCCTGTAGTGCCATGGGTCTGTGATGCAACTCTGTGGAGGGGCCTAGCCACAAGGGACGCAGGCCATGGGAGGTGTACTCTTGACAGGAAGTTGGGACTCCAGCGGTCTTTCGCCGTGTCCCTTTGCTTCCAGATGCCACCCTCTGCCACGTGTCCACTAAGAAGTACTGCACTGCCATAGGCCAACAGCAACAGGGGCAAACAATCAGGGCTCTTCCTCCTTTTCATGTACTAGCCTCAGGCACTTTGTCATAGTGATGTAAAGCAGATAGACACAGTTGAGAGTGTTAAATGCAGCGTGCACGTTCATGTCTTGCTTTTCTGCTTAGCTGTAGGAAACACTGTCACAAGACCTCATTCCCCAGCCTTCCCTTCCCTTCTCTTCTCTGTGAGACCTTGGTGGTGGAACACCCCTAGCAAGTGTTCTCTAAGATGCAATGCCTAAATGTTTCTTGCCCTCTGGTTGCTCTGTTCTTAAGTCTTGTGGGTCACCACAACCTACTTAAGTAGTCCCAGGAAAGTTGACCTAAAATTCTCCTTATTAAAGATTTCTTGCCTGATGCCCTCAAAAATACTCAGACTCCTCGGAGGAGAAAAGTAAATTGGACCTCAGCCTGAAGGACCCAGCGTCCCGGAATGACTATCTCCAGAGTTGCACTTGCACAGATGTGGGGAGTGACCATCTTCAGCACTGAAGACTGTGACTCTGTGAGAGACAGTCAGACCTCCAGGAGCCTCAGATGTCCAGCAGCATTGGAAATAAGGACATACACAGAAAAAAATAATGGCTTGTGGAATTTGTGGATGATATGATTGAGTCCTAGTCAGTAGGCTCTCAGCCACATGCCATCAGTCTGCGTCTACTGCCTGGCTTTTATGCACAAATTCTTTGATGTATGAAGACACATGCAATGTTAAGGTAAGCTTAATTTCTCCAGCCCACAAAAACAACTTCTGCATTACAGTCACAGCAGCAGGATTTGTTCCATAATTGGAATCAAATAGCCAAAATCAAATAATGTTGATACTTATATCAATCAATTAATCAATCAATAATTTCTCTCACATTTTATGTGATGCTAAAGATGAATATCTACTCATATTTCTTCATAGATCAAAGCTTTCTACAGTCCAGAAATCTAGATGAAAGCTCATAAATTTCATTGAGGTCTCTTATTAACAGAGACATTCTTTTTCTTTCTGATAGTTGTATCAAAGTGTTAAATTATGGAAGAAAACCGAATCATGCCAGCCTCATTATGAATATGCTAATATTAAATAATTTGAATTTTTATGTATTCATAAAGAACCTTTGTCTACCATGCAAAAAAAGGAGTAAATTTATGTATCTGAAGGCAGGAAAAATCAGGTCACAACACTTCCGCAAGAGATGCAGCTAAGATTCACATGCCTCTTTGTGGTGGAGTCTTCAGTGAGCAGATGGAAATTTCTGAAGATGCTAGATCCTCACCAAGGCCAGGTCCTGGTTCCCCACCATGGCCAGGCCCTGTGCTGGTTCCCCACTATGGCCAGGTCCTGAGCTGGTTCCCCACCACAGCCAGGAACTTTTTCTTGGAAAGAAAAGAAATGAGGCGTCAGTTCTTATGAGCTGGGTGTTTCACACGGGTGATTTATTCTCAGGTCGTTGGCAGCCCACTTACACATTTGGTCAGGTGAAGTATAATGCCACCTTACAGGAAGCAGGAAGCATGGTTCCCACTCAGCGGGCCATCCTGCTGACATATCGGCATGTCACCAGTACTCACTGCCAGTCATGGAGTGTGGTGGCCAACAGCAGCAGGCTCCATCCAGGTGACATCTCATCAGACCCTGAACAGCCATCTGCCCAACATGTCGATTTGTTCTTTATGAGGGTTGGGACACAGGTAACTTTAAAGTGGTGGGATAGCATAGCGTCTATGGTGGGGAGACACAGTCAGTAGACGGCAGGTCTGCTTCATGCCTCAGTGTTAAGGCTTCACTGTGCCCTTGAGAGGGTTGGAGCATTTTACAACCTAGATAAAGGCTTGTAGCTCCAGCAACAGCAGGTGTGAGTAAGTGGGGGCTGATGAAATAAAACTATAACTAAATTGCCATTATAGATTGTACCAACATGAGGATTTCAAGTATGGAAAGAGTACAGTGACCCCCAAATCTTCAGTGTTATTAAATTTATACAGACATGTAAGTTGAGATTAAAGAAAATCAGCAATTATATTTTTCTCCTTTTGGACAAATATTTGTTTTCTCAAATTTTTATATTTAGATTTAACTGTGAAATATTTTACAAGACTAGTCCATAGAGACAAGTTGATTTGAACCACACGCACATGAGGGCTGAATACAAACCCGTCACAAGGGTGAGTGTCTTTCTAATGTAGTGTCCAGGCTGCAGTGGAAATGGACTTCTCTTCAGGTGTTGTTTCTTATCTCTGTTGCTATGAATTCGCAGGTATTGTATCTTTTCTTCCATCTCTGGCATGGGTTGCGTTTTACAGTGCAACGTGGCTGTGAGATAGCAGCAGAATGACTGTGGAATTACATTCCCATCCAGTTACATCCTGAAGGAAGGTCTCTTCCCTGAACGCTACTAATAGATCCGGCTTCAGTGGATTCTCCACCGTCCGTCGGGCTGATGGAGCACAAAGAGTGGCGGGTGCGTGTTCCCCCAGACTCACGCTCAGGAGCTGATAAAGGGACAAGCCTGCTTTGCCAGCACTGGGAGAGACATGTCATCCTCGCTGACCTTCACAGAACCCTTTGGAGAGAGCATTATCATCCCCACGCACAGCCCGGGTCAGGAAGGTTCAGTGATTTGTTCACTGATGAGCGTCAGAGCTGAGTTCTGCTGGTTGCAACGAGCGGCAACGTCGGGACTGCGAGCGGCACCGTCGGGCCAGTGGCGAGAGAGCAGGACGCAGGCCAGGAGCCCCTGGGCTGCTCCTGACTGGGCGCTTAGCTGATCCTCGGGGGGGGGGGGTCCCGCACTCTACCAAAGGGAGGTCTCTCAAGGTGGGTGCTGGGGACATGGCGGCACAGGCTGACCCCGCCGCAGGTGAGTCACCAACACTAAACAAAAGCTGCGCACACGGGCTTCTCCAGTGGCGACACTGCAAGGCAGCGAGATTTCTCAGAGCATCACCCCAGGAGCCACACGAAGGTTTCAATGAATTTTACTTGTCTGCTACCCCATGAATACAAAGTAAGGGAATGCAGGCTGTGACCCATCATTTCCTCTAATCTAGGAAATGCTTGCTGCTGGTAGACTAGCAAGAACTGAATCAGAATGTAAGACCCCTAAAATTCAAGCTAGGTAGGAGACACAGTCAAGCTCTGGGGTAGAAAACTGTATGTGTGTCTGCGGTTGCGTGTGTGTGTGTGTGTGTGTGTGTGTGTGTGTGTGTGTGTGTGTGTATGTGTGTGTGTCTTGTATGTCTGTGTATGTGTGTGTGTGTTGTATGTCTGTGTATGTGTGTGTTGACTTCTGTGTGTCTATGTATCTCTATGTGTGTATTGATAGCCCCCAATTCAATCTGTAAAGAATCCTTAGCCTTCAGCTCCCTTAAAAATGTTGCTTCCCCCCACAGCATGAAGCACCACAGGAAGGAATGGTGTCTTCTTATGGATGAAGAGCTGCTGGGAAGCGGCAAATGCCATGTCCAGCGACAGACAACCAGAACAGGACGCGTCCCGCTGAAGAGTGTGTCAAGGCACTGCCAAGGGGCTCCGCCTTAGGAGGGACTCAACGCCTGAGACAGTGGTCGGAACAAATGCTGTGCAGGAGCCATCAGGAGCCCGGAAGCACAGAGCTCAAGTCCTCCGGGGAGATGAGACGATGTGCTTGACATCATTTGACAACCCGGAAACTGTCAGGTACTGAAATATGACTTAATGTGCTTTCAAATGCTCACCCCAGACAGAGTGGTGCAGTGCAGTGCAATGCAAAGTGCACGTGTGTGTGTGCATTTGTGTGCATCTATGTGTGCATGTGCATCTATTTCTATGTGTATGTGTGATTTGTGGATGTGTGTGTATATATGCATGTGTATCTACATGTATATGTACGTGTGTGGATGTGCATTCATCTATGTGTGTATGCATTGTGTATATCTATGTGTATGCACATCTATGTTTATATATGTATGTTTTGTGTATGTCTGTGTATATATGTGCATATGTGTCTGTGTCCATGTATGTGTGTATATGTGTCTATTTATGTATATGTGGATTCATAAAGATGTGTGTGTGATAAGTACTCTGTGTAATGTATGTGTGTGCATGTGTGCGTGTGTGTGTGTGTGCATGTGTGTGTGTGTGTCCCTCAGTTCAATTGCCTGTGGGGAAGAATTCTACAGTGGGGTGAGAAGCACATGCCATAATCTAAGCAGAGAGAGGTGGGGGAGAGGGTCTATACTCAGCTGCACGGTGAGCTTAAGGCCCTTCCTGTGTCAGCAGTGAGAAGGTGGGCAGGGGCCACACAGCTGCACGGTGAGCTCAAGGCCCTTCCTGTGTCAGCAGTGAGGAGGTGAGCAGAGGCCACACACCTGCACGGTGAGCTCGAGGTCCTTCCTGGGTCAACAGTGAGGAGGTGAGCAGGGGCCACACAGCTGCACGGTAAGCTCGAGGTCCTTCCTGGGTCAGCAGTGAGGAGGTGAGCAGGGGCCACACAGCTGCACGGTGAGCTCGAGGTCCTTCCTGGGTCAGCAGTAAGGAGGTGGGCAGGGGCCACACAGCTGCATGGTGAGCTCAAGGTCCTTCCATGTCTCTTTAACGTGGCTGCACTCTTGGCAGTCTACTCTCCCAATTCAGCATCTCTCTCTAATATGCAGCTTTCTCATGCTAGCTGTCCCTCTGGTAAAGTCCAGATACCTTTGCTCTGGTTCAGACCTTGGAGACAGGTAGCCCTGGGCCCTTCTTACTGACCGAGCTGTGGCTTGTTTGCCTCATTTCCTGTTCTCTGTCTTTTCACTATGCTCTGCAAAATCTCATTCAAGATTTTAGGTACGTGCCACGAACAAGCACAGGCAAAATGACGCTGAGTACTCTGCTGTGCTTCTGTAAGTAGCTCCAGGAGAAGGGAGCGAGTGCTGCAAACAGTCTGTTTCTTCATCATAAAAGATCTTGGAACAAACTTCGTGGAGGTTCTCACGTGCAGCTCACACCATCCACTTGCTTTCCAAGTATCTGCGTATCTGCACTTGATGGTGAGATGAAAACAGTCTTCACCGCATGCATGTGCTCGGCTCTCCCAGCTTCCTGTGCCATCAGGGAGCAGTATTGTGTACCTTAACTGGAAAGAGGGTGTTGTTGGATCTGAAACTTCGTCAGTGTGCTGAGAGCAGACATGGCAACGCGCCCCTCCTGAAGTTATCAGTCAGGCAGACCCGCATCTCATCACTTGGATGAAAAATGCCTAAAGAAAAATATTAAGTGAGAGGAATGCTCAAGAACTGGGGGGAAGACCGTGAAGAGAGACTGTGTGCCTGTGTGTTTGGCCGGGCTCCAGGTGTGTAGACCTACTGAGGCAGGGTGGACCCATGCTCTGAATCCATGCCTGCTGAGACTCCTTTCTAGTTAAAGATGAGTCACAACTGGAAACTGACACAGTGGTTTTCCGTATCTGAGATGCGCTGGGGGTCACAAAGGGAGAGGTTTCCTTTCCAGAGCTGGGTTGAGGTGGCACAGCCTGAGTTTAGACTCTGAAGAATACAGAGGAGCACATCAGAGACGAGGGAGGACACCTCGTCTTTTGTGCTCCTACTCGAAGAGTTTGTCACAGCTGCAGAAGCACTCACATTATCTCTGTGCATTGTACCCACTTTCCTGAATTCTAGGCTTCATCCTTCCAGCAGCTCTGAGACATCAGAAGCCAGTGTGGCAGCTGTTGAGAGAAGGGAACCATTCCCACTCCATCTTTCCCAATTCCCAGGCTCCATATTGCAGAAACATTTAGTGACAAAAGTCCACTTGATTGTAGATGTGAGATGGAGCAGGAAAGCAAGTTAAGAATCCAGCAGTTTGGGGCACAGCAATTTGCTTCTTTTGGATTTATTTAGCATAGCATGTTGAAGAAAGCAGAGGGCTGGCAAAATGGCTTAGCAGCATGCAAACCCGGCCATCTGAGCTGGATCCCTGGATGCATGTGACACAAGGAGAAAACCGGCTTCAGAAAGCTCTTCTCTGAATCATGAAGTTTCTTTCTTCATCTACCAATATGACAAATAATATGACTGGTTTTCAGAAGCACAACAAACTATGCATTCCTGCACAAGCTTACTTTTAATCATGATGTATATTTTACTGATTGCTATTTTCAAATACTAAAGTTTTCTTTACAATATTTCCTTTGATTCAATGGGGATCATCAGCCTGGAATTCTCCTTTATAGTAATGACTTTATACAATTTTGATGTTAGTATTTAGTCTTCATCTTAATACTCAGATACTGAACAGTATCTTATGTGGCAAAAAGAATAAGTATCACTGTATGTGAGGAACATATAATCAAGTTACCTTGAGTATTCTGTTGGCTTTGAGTAAGGGACAACTGTCTTTATTAGACAGAGACACAGGGACATTTATGGCACCCAACAGTCAAAGAAGAATGGAAGTGTATAGCCACACACCAAAGAACCAGGAGGCACCAGAATTAGGAGGAAGCAAGGATCCTTCCCCGTAAGCCTCAAAGGATATATTCCTGGTGACACCTGATTTTGGTCTGATGACTTTCAGAGGTAAGAGCGGGTAGATTTCTGTAATTGTGGCTCTAAAAAATTATCACACAAACTAATGAATGGAATGGCTCACTGGTCATCTAGTAGCTGAAATGAAAAAACTTTAGGTTCAGCAAAAGATTCTGTCTTCATGAAGAAACAAATAGTGACTGAAGTCAAATATACACATGTACACAAGTAGCCCCTGCCAAATTATTTTCTTCTTCATATAAAGCATCTTGGCCAAGTGCATGAGGTAAAATAACTTCTCAAGAAAAACACACAAATGGCCTGTTTTTAAATAAAACAGACCTATTTGTATAGTCAACCTGTAGAGATGTGCTAGTAGAATCGGTTCAAAGGAGTGTGCTATACCTCGGCTACCCTGTAGTGACTAAGCATGGGATTCCTCTGAGCATAATGGCCTGATGTCAGCATCTCAGTTACTCTGACTTGGGATGCTCACACAGAAGCCATGTAGACTGGAACAGGCAGGATAGCTCTAAAATGTGAAGGGGGAAATTCAGTCAATTATAATAAAGATTTCAAGAAGAACCTTGAATAAAGTATCAGAAAATGGAAATAAATGATAGCACTGAAATATAGGATCCCTGCGACTGGTGGGGACGGGAGAGCCCTCTTAGCTGGAGGTGGTAGGGGGGTTAGGGTCCTCCTGAGGCCGGACTTGGTAGGGGGCTTTGGAACCCTTTTGAGGCGAATCCTGGTGAAGAAACTGGAGAGTCCTCTCAAGGACAACCTTACTGGAGAAACTGGTCACCTCTTCAGGAAGACCATGGTAGGGAGCTGCAGTCCTCCTGAGGGGGACCATGGCTGGAGGTGCAGTCCTCCTGAGGGGGACCATGGCTGGAGGTGCAGTCCTCCTGAGGGGGACCATGATGGGGAGCTGCAGTCCTCCTGAGGGGGACCATGGCTGGAGGTGCAGTCCTCCTGAGGGGGACCATGGTAGGGAGCTGCAGTCCTCCTGAGGGGGACCATGGTGAGGAGCTGCAGTCCTCCTGAGGAGGACCATGGTGGGGAGCTGCAGTCCTCCTGAGGAGGATCATGGTGGGGAGCTGCAGTCCTCCTGAGGAGGATCATGGCCAGAGGTCCAATTCTCCTGAGGAGGACCATGGTGGGGAGCTGCAGTCCTCCTGAGGAGGACCATGGTGGGGAGCTGCAATCCTCCTGAGGAGGACCATGGTGGGGAGCTGCAGTCCTCCTGAGGAGGACCATGGTGGGGAGCTGCAGTCCTCCTGAGGAGGACCATGGTGGGGAGCTGCAGTCCTCCTGAGGAGGATCATGGCCAGAGGTCCAATTCTCCTGAGGAGGACCATGGTGGGGAGCTGCAGTCCTCCTGAGGAGGACTATGGCTGGAGCTGCAGTCTCCTGAGGAGGACCATGGTGGGGAGCTGTAGTCCTCCCTTTCCCACTGTGAAGCATGGAATGCCGTAGTCTGGGCTCTGTCAAGGCTACATCAGAACCTGGGCCGGGAGCTGTGTAAAATCAGCTGCAGGTTGTCCCATAAAGTCTTACAGCTCTTCCTCTTCTGACACTGTACAAGCATTTACTGGTAGTTAATGCAGCGGCCTAAAGTTAGCTGGAAATACCGAGTCAATTTGACCACGTGGTAAGTGTACTGTAACAAATTATTTTGTAGAAATGTTTCACTTAAAGAGCTGATATTTCAAAATTAGCATTTCTTTCAAAATACTGGTAATTGTGAAATTGATTGCATTGAGTCTTCCCTGAGTCTTATTCGTGCAACGACTGATAGATCCAAGGTCCTTCTGCTTTTTCATGGTTCCACATTCATCTACGTGAGCAGTAAGGATGTAAGTGATTCTAATGCAGCACCACACCTCACAAATAGTTACATAGCATTAGGATCACTGCCTAAAATCATTGGGATTAATTTTAGTTTCCTACAAGGAGTGACTGCACAGGCTGCAAATGATGAAGGCTGGGAACATTAGCATCCCTTTCTTTCTTTTCAGCCGACGGACGCAAATGACCCAGCCATAGACTTTGCCAGCAGCGCAGGTGTTATTGAAGACAAAAAGCTTTCTTATCGACGCAGAGCAGCAGAGACGGCCTTTGGCACGCACATTTGTCTGCAGAGCAGGAGAATTTCTGGGCTTTGGCCTTCGGGAAAGAAAAGGCCGAGCTATGCATTTTAAGTAGGAGCACATTTAGTGCATCCGGAGGTCACCTACGGGCAATGTGTCTTTAATTCCCCCCTTATATTCTCTAATGTGACCTCCTGGGATCTGAAAGAGGATTAATGAGTATCTTCAGGGAGCAGAGCCAGATATACAGCTTCCCAGCTTCCACAACATCCCACAGCCTTTCTGCACCATTCTCATATTTCCTGGTTAGCTCGAGCAGCTGTTTACTGGAGGGAGGGCACACTAAACAAAAATGCAAATAAAAGGTCAGACCACCCTCCACTTTCCTCTATAGCTATTTGCATGATTTGTTTTTCTTGAGCATTCTACTCTCTTGAACTTATGTATTCACTTTGTAAGTCTACGGAGGAAATGAATGTCTTACATTCATCTAAATAAATATTAAAATTAAATGCTTAAGGGCACCAGAGTTCTGGGTATACTCAGAAAAATAAGCGTAATTTACTCCTTTGGGGGATGTTCATACTAATTAAAGTGAGAAATACATTTGCTATTATCAAAACTTAACCTAGGAGTTCTGTGCAAGAGATAAAACTGGTGGCATCCCACGGAAACACGTCTTCTCTGCAGCCTTTGTATACCAGTTAACTGTCTCCTGACACTAATAGCCAATGCCATGCATCAGGTAGTAGCTTGCTGACCACAGCTGACAATAGAAAGTTCCCCCTGGGAATCAGACTGGTTTTGTTTCTTTGTCCTTGATATCAAGTCTGCTTATGCTTCGAGCTCTGCAGGAAATAAGCTGCACAGAGTCTGAGACGGGCCTTATTCTGGGCAGAAAACTTTATTTTGTACATATCCTTCCTGTGTAACTTTGTACAGCCCTGGAAAATTTATTATTTGGACATTATCAGAGTTGCTCTGGAGAGAAGTTTACTGTGATCTTCGAGAAGAGATAGCACGACGACCGACGAGGGACTGGAAAGATTTAATCTCCCTTATTGGTTTCTTTCATTCCCCATCCAGATGGTTCTGTGAACAAAAACGCAGGTGAGTGGATGAACATTTATTGGTGTTCTTCCAGATTTATTAATTTTAAAATAAAAAGACAAGAAAGAAAATCATGATAAACTCAGTGAATATTTCGTTTCTCAGTGAAGCTTCAAAATGTGGATGAGTGAATTTCACTCTAAAGCGCTGTGCCTATGGCTACATGTCTTTTGTGGGTGGGTCTGCATTTCCAGTCTGAGAGGGAGCAACCAATTTTAATGATGATAGTAAAGTAGGCTGTTCCCACAATATTTTTTATTATTCTGAAATAATCTTGAATTCACAAAGTGTGAATAGCACAATGAAATCCACTCACCCTCACACAGTTCCTACAGTCCTGGATAACATTATCACATTCACCTACTATTTCTCTTTTAGTATTTCCCTTTCTCTGACATGGAGATAAGGTTCAGAAATGCCTTACTCAACCTCCAAGCCCCCGTGTACATTTGTAAGAAAGAATACAAGCAGTCTTACACTCTTACACTTGTAAGAAAATAATGTAAGCAGTTTTACAGTTTTACACTTGTGAGAAAGAATGCAAGCAGCTTACAGTCTTACACTTGTGAGACTGTCACACCAAATCAGAAGGCGCTGCCAGCCTAAAACTACCATCTTATTGCACAGTCCCACTGACACCTGGCAGAGTGCCCCTGAAGCTAGCGGCATCCACCGCTGCACTCTGCAGTCTCTGCGATGCCCTTCCATTTGGAATGGTGCATTTGACTTTCCCAGCCCTTCATGACTTTGGTACTTACAATGAGCATGGGTGTGGGCTTGTAAACTCTCTCCCAATTTAGACCTGACTGTATTCCTGCATGATTTATGCATAAGTAATGCATAAGTAGTGAACACCCCGAGGAGCTGCAGGATGGGCTAGAGGGAGGCTGAGTTCTTATCAGTGCATCAGCTTGTGGTACAGGATGATTCTGTGCTGAATGTATCGTTTTTCACCACTTGATTTCGATGATGGCACCTTGATTCACCCACTGTGCAATTAATAAGTATGTTAATTATTAATTAAAAAGTGTCTTGTGAGAGTACATTAAGCTATACCTTGAGGAAATATATCCTTTCTTTCATTTTTTGTTCATTTATTAATGTCAGAATAGAATCATGGACCCCAAATTAATTCACATATAGTAGCCTGAAATTGTCATGTATATGCAGACATACACATGCACGCAGAGAAGTACAGATATTCACATGCATGCAGCTTTCTTTCTCTCTTTTATCCTGCTGCTCTGGTTGTTTTGGGGTACTCTAATTGACCCAGTCTTGGCCCGTAAGATCCCTTCAAACTGACTTGCATCTTAGTCATACTCCATCATTCTAAGTGTTTTCTTTTTTCTAGAATAATCGCCTTACAGTTCATCTGGTAAGTTTTTGGAAGCAGTCTCCACTTTTATGGAGTCAGCTATTTCAGTGGGTATGTGGCACATACCTTATAAGAGGATTGTCATAATAAGATCTCATCTAAAAAACATTCCAAATACATTTAGAAGCATACATGAAATCTTTTTAATTGTCTATTTATCTTCTATTTGTATATATTTATCTATCATCTTATGTGCTGTCTATATTTATCATATATTATCTCTATTGATCTATCAATCAATCTGTCATCTGTCTATTTTTCTATCATCTGTCTATATTCATATCTACCTGCCATTTATCCAACTATGTATATATAATCTTTGTACATATGTATGCCTATCTCTATCTCTATCTATCATCTATTTATCTGTTATCTATCTTCTACCCTACCTATCATCCATTATCATCATCATCATCATCATCAGTTTCCATCCACAGATTTATGAGAAATTACAAGCTGTATACATATATATGTATATATAATTACCTTTGTTATCTTCATTTTTGCTATATCGACTCAGTCAAGAATAGATACCATTGCTGTCAACCTTCATGTCTCACGCATGCAAGGTATTAATCTGGCATACTATGTAATCATATCATGATCTTTTCCTACATATTTCAACTTAAGAAACACTAGAAATGAACCTTGACAATCTAAGAACCAACAAAATATTCCTTTCTGTCCAAATGCCCTTTGATTCCTGTCTGTTCCCACAATGATGGTGGGGCACCTTTCCACACATGACACCTTACCCCCTTATTTTCCTCTTAATTTTCCATATCCTTATGCAATGCCATTCAACCAGTTAACTCGTGTACTGAATATCTGAGGTTTTTGTGATAACCTCTGTGTGACACCACTAAATCTTCCCTTACTCCTATAACTATTGAAACTAGAAGTCGATTGTGATTGCTTAATTAGATAAAGTATTTATTTTTGTTCAAAGAACTGTCAGAGATAATTTTGTATCCCATACATTGATGTTCTCTGCTTGAAGAGGCAAAGGACCATGGACATCATTGATTCTGTCTTTCAGTCATTACAATCACAATGATCTTTCTGATGTTTCGTACCCCTTTAATCTGCTTTGGTATTCTAACATGGTGCTAATCACAGGCTCCAGCCATGGGTTCCAGTCAAGGCTAGAGCCAACCACAGCCACAGGTTCTGGTCAAGGTCAACGGGATCTAACCATGTGACCTGACCATTGATTCAGACAGAGAGGCCTTCCCGAACTCCTTTTTGAAAAGACTGCCATCCTCCCTCTCTTCTGGTAACCTGACATCTATCCTCTTGCAGCAGGATGTTGACAGATGATTTGCAGGGCTCATGAGAGGAGGGAGTGCAGGAAAGATATCCAGAGCCTCACTTCCCTCACCTCTCGTCTTTGTATGAGAAGTTAAGTAATGTATGAAAGGTGCAGGGGTGCTCCACACGCTCAGCTCACTCGCCCTCTCGTAGCTATCACATCACTGCACAAACAGAAGTACAACACAGGCTCCTCACAGGTCCTGCAGTTTCCTTTACACCAGTGTCCAGTGGCAGCTGGCAGCTGAAATAGTTCTTTATACTCTCTCTCCAGGGATGTGGACACAGCTCTGGCTGCTTGTCTGAATACAGAAATATTGCTGTCCTACTGTGCCACCAATGAAGTGAAGGCTGTGTGTGCTCGTTGCCTTGTGAACAGATAGCACCATCCAAAAGGAGAGCTAGAGGCTGCTCTGCAGTGAGGGCGTGCCTGGCTTGCTTGGAAGTCATCAGTAAGAATTACAGGGCAGCTTGAGCTGGGTGTGGCTTGAAGACCTGGAGAGTCTTTTGTCAACAGCAAGGGCCTGGTGTGAGGTGCCGGAGGCGCCTCAGAACACTGACGGGTGAATTGGAACAATAATATAGTCCTCACAAAAGAGCTGGAGAGCTCTCTGACTTTTCTGTTTGGCCAGTCTTGCCAAGTTTCTCACAGGTCGAAAGAGTGACGATGATGGAACATGCAGCAGGAACAAGCCTCGTTTCAGAGGACCACAAAGATGATTGGCTATGTGTTAAAACCAAAGACAGAAAATGACATGCTTTATGCAGAATTTTAAGTACTTGGTAGTTTACAAATTGGTTTTGAGGTATATAGGACAATGAATTGTGGGTAGGGAAAGCAAGCTTCTCAATGTCACTGGTTGAGCAGGTAAAGCAAAGGCAGGTGACCCGTTTCCAGGTCAGGGCTTAGTGCACACCATCACAGTGGGTGCAGCAGCTGTTTGCAGAGAAGAGTGTGTGATTACAGCACAGAGGTCATGTGGCACGGGCTCATTAAACACCTGGACCAGGAAGAGGGTGCCCAGAGGAATGAAGAAAAGTTGCCTGAGAGATAGGCATTTCAACAGAGACCAAAGACATGGAAGATAATGTTTCCCACTGGATTTCATCTTCAACCATCATGCCATCTTCAACCATCATGCAGCAGGCAGCAGTGCTCTGCAGAGTGAATACAGAGAATAAGATGATACTTGGAAAAACAACAATGAGGAAATGGGTAAAGAAGAGACAGTTTGCAGCAGCCTCACCCTTACTATACACACCCTTTACCACGGGCACTGAGTAGGAGGGTGACTGCAGGGTGGTCGGCTGCATCGCAGGACAGGGGCGCATTCTGAGATGGCCGCAGAATGTACCAGCTGCATCACATGCCACAGGCGCATGCTAAGATGACCACAGGATGTCAGCCGCATCACATGCCACAGGCACGTGCTTCTAGGAGCAGCAGACACCTCAGCAGAGTAGGACCTACCTTGAAGAATAAGAGCAGATATTTCTTTAATTATCAATTATTTTCCTGGAATAGCCAGGCTAAAGGAATTAACCAAATAAACTTTATGATACCCTGGTGCAACGCTGGATTTAATTAGCACCGCATAATTAAAGTTCATCCACAGGAGCTTGGCCTTGCTCAGAGCAATCAGGAAGGGCTTAAGGGATGATGTCATCGGTCCCCGTCAAGTCCTCCCTAAAGACGTTACTGCCAAGGTGACTTTTCAAATAGGGACGATTACTTAGAACTTAATGTTGCCCTTTAATGTAAAAATATGCTATTTGTGAAAATTTTAGAAAAGGCCAGTATAGAAATCACTAGCAATATGAAGTGTGAATTATGAAACTCATTGGTGAATTAAAATACCAAGTTCTATTCTTAGCATTTGCAGTAGAACAAGCACAAGCAAAGGACAATTGGATACACATGATATGCATGGTTATTACCACACATGTAGCTGCATGGAGAGCAATTATCTATTTTATATGTGTGTGTAATGTTTATGGAGTGATCACATTTTGCTTGAATTGTGATCTCGGTGTGGACAGTGTGGTGTCCCATCCACCCCTGGGCTTTGCGACAGTGAGCATTGTTGGATGCAGGTCCACATGGACTGTGCGACAGTGAACATTGTTGGATGCAGGTCCACATGGACTGTGCGACAGTGAACATTGTTGGATGCAGGTCCACATGGACTGTGCGACAGTGAGCATTGTTTGACGCAGCTCCACATATCAGCCTCACATCCTCCAGGCATTTTCTGCAGGAGATGTGTGTAGAGAGCAACTCAGCTGTGTCTGGGACACACTGTCTTGCAGATGCTTCTCCTTGCACAGCTCACGGCTGCTCAGGTGTTCCTGCGCCCTCTGCAGAGGTGCTGTAATGCAACCCCGGAGCACTCTCTTCCCATTGCATACACCATTACTGTGAAAGCCAGCTCACAAAGGTCACCTGGGAAAGGCTGTTCTTCTCAATGGTCTATCTGTGACTTTCCTAACCGCCACAGAAGAAAGGCTGTACGTATATAACCTGGTGTGACTAAGGTTTGAAGAGCAGGAGCAAGGTAGGAGATGACAGTGTGCCGACAAGGCAGAATCCAAGGCCAGCAAAAGAGAAGTGATCCCGCCTGAACCCACCATTGCTGCTCAGTGCTCTGCGGGGCTTCCCACCCTGCCACTCTCCAAATGACTCAGTACCTGGAGACATCACATGTCCACAGTTGGAGAAACACAGAGACTGGGAAAGGCCAGTGGTATGTGACCCAGGAATCAAACCCTGGCTGTGTGACGAAGCCCCCACCCCAGGTCTATCTGCTCTGGGCTCTTCCCCTGAGTCAGCAACAGTTGTGCACGTCGGTCACCTCTGCTTTGCAGCTCTTGGTGACCGACATGTGGAGGACGAGTGTCTTATGAGGGTGCTGGTTTCCGATGCACAGTATGTGCACCTTTCCGTGAACATGGCTTCAAGGGACAGCTTTCTCCTCACGGCACAGCTTCTACCTCAGGGCCGACCCGGGCCTCCACCGCCCTGGGAGGTCACCACCCTGGGAATTACAGTGGATCTTTTTTCCCAAGCAAGGAAATGCCTGCATGCAGTACAACTCCTGTCTCTGGAGCATCAGCAACTTACCAGCGCCCAATGTGTCCTTTTCTTCTCTCTTGTTTCCAAATATGTCAACCTTTAGGGTTCTCTCATTAGTTTTGCAAGGAGACAGACACGTTGGAGTTAATGAGCAGGAAATAATAATAGACGAAATATGTGGTAAAGGCAATGAAGAAGCTTTCAAAAATCAAGGCGTTGCTCTTTATTATTCTGTTCGTGATTAGAGGAATGTCAGATATGCCACGTGTTCTCTTTCCCTTCAAGATTAGGATCAGAAGCAAAATCTCCTCAAACACTAGCTTATGCCTATAAAATGTTGAAGTAATTCTTATCTCAGAGCCAATTTGTCTCTAAATACCTTGAACAATCAGTGTTATCAATCAAATAACTGCCATCCATAAAATTGGTTATTTTATTTTAAGCAATTGTATCAGTCTATCATATTCACTTGTGGTGACTGCTAATACTTCAGTCAAGGTAGGGGAGAAAACTACAGCAAAGCTGGTCATCCCTGACTGGCTGACTCTTGCTTCCTTGCACAAGTTTCTTGCAGACAGCATCCATTGCTGCCTCTGGTGGGAACTGGGCTCTTACTTAGCCTAGAGGATCAGATATCAAACAAGAACATCTTTTCCCTAGAGGATTATAATAAAGACTTAAGGGACCATTATGGGATGGGAGAAGTAGTTGTCAACACCAACCTAAGAAAAAGGATGAGGGGTGTTCCTCCCTTGTGCCTGGGAAAAGATGAGTATTGAGTCATTCTGGGGAATCACTCTGTTTGTAATAACTCCCAATGAGTAAGTCCACACATACGTCCTACTTACACTAACAACTATGCATGAGTAACTCATTCATGTTTATGCCCTACTTACACTAACTATGCATAAGTAACCCATTCACATTTGTGCCCTACTTACACTATGAATGAGTAACTTGCATGCATATGTATTGAATTCAGTGAAACCTCAAGTTTTCAATTTATTTTTCACTCCTAAACTTTTAAATCTTTTTAGCATGAGACCACTTGTATGTGGGCACATGTCACATTCTTCAGCTTTCTTTGGGAGCCAGGCATTCCTGTAATCACAGCTCGTGGGAGGTAGAGGCAGGAGAATCAGGAGCTTGGGGCCATTCTCAGCCCCACAGAGGTTCAAGGGCAACCTGAACTACATGAATCCTTGTCTCAAAAACATGCAATTTCTTTGGAAACACACACATGCATGTCTATTGTCACTAAGAGAAATGAGTATCCACCTGCGAGCAGTTCCTGCCAACAATGGGCACAAGTCAAATGTCTCAGCAATTTCAGCTCATTCGCTTCAACTCAGGCCAGGAAAAATGCTTCAATTCCCTTTGCCTCCACCTTCTGGAAGTCACACTTCTCCTCCCATGTCTGCAGTTCTGTTAGTTGGAGCTGCAGAACAGACAAAGAGGCTGAGGTTTTTACACTTCAGACACTTTGTGCCTTTCTGGTATGAATTTGAAGAAATCATTTCCTTGTGGAGCAAATAAAATTGACTTTTTAAATGCTCAATTTCATCTTCCTCAGATTTTACAGTGTGAGCAGTCTGACATGTGGATTTAGTGATTCTGATAAAACTCTGGCGTATCCACATAGAAAGAAGCTCCTTTTATATGTGTTGCTTCCTGAGGAGACTGACAGCTTATAGGCTCATCTCAGAAACAAAGGGACAAAGGCTTGCAAGGTGGTGAAGGTTTGTTTTATGTCCTGGTCTCATTTGTGCCACTAACTGTGATTACCTTGAAAATAATATATATCTATCTATCTGTGTGGATATATCCCATATATATACTTATGAGATAATAAAAAGCCAAGGAAAAATGTTTCAGCTACAGCAAATTGTGCTGTTTATTAGCCACATTGGTGTATTGATAAAATATATTAAAGTCATAAATTTCCTGCCAGCTGGAAGAGAGTTCAGGGATTACCTGCCTCATGCAGTGATTTCTAATCTAGCACCCTTAGAGAGCTATTCTCAAATATTTGTAAAGTCCAGTATAAATTATACAAAGGCCTGTGATTCCAGTGCATAGAAAGTCTTAGAATATTACGACAAGAAGAGTAGGGTGAGAAGAGGATTCTGGCTGGTGATCTTCGGTTCTGACCTTTCGGAGTTAAGGAAAGTGGATCATGTGCTTCAGTTAGTCTCTAGGGGACCTCAGGGCTGCTGTGAGGATGCATCGCAGCTGCTCACCCCGAGTTAGCCTTCTTGTCACCTTTCCTTCCAGCTAAAGGCACCCTGACGTCACCAGGACCTAGTCTGACCCCCCCCCCACCTCCCAGCCTCTGTGATCTCTGAAAGACTCAAATGAGACCACAGAGTGCAGTTTGGAGGGTAGGAAAGCAAGAAAGTAGCCAATGGCCAGAGAGACTTCGACGCTACCTACATGTGAGAAAGGCTTTGGACACTGCTTGAAGTTTCTGGAAAAGACAGCTTCCTGGTGGGACGTTTTCCCATACACTTGATTGGCAGGTCCATTGAATTAATTTATCTGTGTGCTTGTGTGTGTTAACATATGTAACATTTCTGTACATGTGTGTGTTAGTGTATATACACTTCTCTGTGTGTTAGTGTATGTATACTTTTGTTTCAGTTAGCATATGTATACTTGTGCTAGTGTTAGTGTGTGTACACCTGTCTTTGTATTAGAGTATGTGTATTTTTGTCTCTGTTAGCATATGTATAGTTGTGTGTTATTATATTTACACTTTAATATGTATGTGTTGATGTATGTACATGTGTATGAGTGAATGCATATGGAGGCCAGGGGTTGGATGGATTCCCCAGTTGCTTCTGGCCTTATTTTTTTAAGACAGGCTGGCCAGTGAACTCTAGGGATCTGCCTCTCTCTGTCTACCTTAACATTGGGATTATAGGTATGTGCTTTTATGTAGATTCTGGAGATCTAACCTGGTCCCCATGTTAGTGTGTCAAGCAAAATATCTGAGATAAGCACTTTGTAATTGGCTCACAATTTGAGACAATCCAGTCCCAGACTCAGAGGGCCTCTGATGGACTTATGGTGGGGATGCCTGGAGGCAGGAGTGTGTGTTGCTTACAAGACAAACCAAGAAGTCAAGAAAAAAATCCCCTCCAAGGGCTGACCTCCAAGGACTCCGGGGTCCATGAGGAGCTTGACCAGCCCCGCACTGTTCACCCTTGAGGATCATGACTGTAATCTGTGTTTAACCTGGGAGCTAGAGCATGTATTTCATACCAGTCCCTACCAACAGTATACTTAGATGCAAATTTTAATATATTTAATTATTTGCCTTGAAGTCTTGGATTAAATATTATTAGAAGGGCTAAATATTACTTAAGCTGAGTACAGACGTGTAGAGCATTGGGTTAAAATCTTCATATATATGTCCATGCCTAATTCTTAGGACATATAATATTAGCTATTGTAATAGTGAATGATAATTTACCTGAGTCCGTGGGCTAATACAATGGAACACCATGGATTGTGGAGTGGAAGCGCATATTCTGGAGGCTGTACGGTTGAGCATAGTGCTAGCCTCGCGTTTGATAGACTAAGTTTTCCTAATTTTCACGTCACAGTTTGTTCATTGTGTCCTGCAGCCACAGGCTGGCAGCTAGAGAAGCCAATGAATGGACTTGCCCCAGAACTTTCCAAGGCCTACAATGGCCCTCTGTAACCCCTGGCACTGTGCTAGAAGAAATTTCTTTCATTTGCTCACCAGATTCATTTCAGAGCATATAGAGCACTAATCCACCTATTCTGGGGATCAAGTTGATGTAGAATCTAGTGGGCAGGACATACGGAGACTGGTAAAGAAACTGCCCAAAGTCCAGTTATTGTCTTTTCATTTAAGATATACCACAAATCATTGGAGCCTGCTTTTTGTTTGAAACAGATGGAATCTGTAGACCACTGGGGGTCCTGTGTGGTAAGAGTATGATGCCAGAGCTCGCTTCTCCCAGGGGGTCTTCCACCAGTCCTTGCTCTATGCAGTTGAACACAGTCCCCCTGTTTGTCCTCGCTCTAAACATAACTGCAAAATGACATGACCATGTTTCCAATATGGAAAATTGTTAAGTTATGTGGTGGATTCTGGGGAACTATTAAAATATTAAAGTATTCCAGCCATTCAAATTTAACAATATACCAGAAAACAAGTTAAAAATATAGTTAGAGAAAGCAAGCAGATTTTCTTTGGTGTGTGTGTGTGTGTGTGTGTGCATGTGTGTGTGTGCGTGTGTGTGTATGTGGGTGTGTGCGTGTGTGTGCGTGTGTTATGTGCAGCATGTGTGTATGTGCTGTTGTGTGTATGCATTTCTGTGATTGCGTATTGGAAGCCAGAGCTTCAGATAGCTTCTTCTCTAGCCATTTACCTTACAGTTTGGCCCAGAGTCTTTTGCTGAACCTGTAGCCAGTTGCTTTAGCCGGGTGGCACCCCCAGCACTCACTCGTCTCCACCCATTGAAGGCATGGGAGTGTGATATACATGTCGCACGTGACTGTCATGTGGGTGCTGGATTTCTAAACTCAGGACCTCATGTTTGCACACAAAGCACTTCACTCATGACTCTGTCTCCCTAGTCCCACAAGCAGTTCTTAAAACAAAATCCTAAATGCAAAATTGTCTACACAAAAAAAATACACAAAATGAAATTCTGAAAGATCCAAGACCAAAGTGCTCACTGAAGACGTCTGTGATCACAAGGACTCACAGAAGGTTTTCATTTCTTTTTGTGTTATTTTGTTCCATAATAAACACATAATGATCATAGTTTTTTTTTTCTTTCTCACACACTCCTGGAATACCTATTAGAAGTCTACTATTCAGGAATCAGACACAAATACCTTGTTTACATTTTCATTGAGAATTGGGTTGAGAATTCAAAACTGAGGGCTGTCACAAGGCAAGAGACAGTAAGAATGATGATGGAACAAAAGGAAGTAAGCATGATTGACAGGTAGAGAAGGGGGTTACCCATACAGGAGCCTAGTGCTGGGAAATCCGAGAAGGGATTTTGGGTAGCTTCCTTGTTGGCTGGATGTATTTCAAGGTTTTTCTTTGCCGTTGTAGAATTCTAAGAAATTTGGTTTTCTTGAAGTTCAAAATTTTGCTCTAATTCAGACCTCAGAAAGAGCACACTGCAATAACCAGGCAACAGACTGAACAACAAGGGCTGAAGCTCATGAGGTCTGACTGGCTGGGGCTGAGCTGTCTGGAGAAGAGAGCAGAATGCGCAGTGTTAGCTGAAAGGAAAGAACGCCTGCAAGTAGCCACGCGGTGCAGGGCTCAGTCAATATCTGGGTAACGTGTAGTCCTTGGATTTCTACCACGGGTCTTGGAGGAATGTTGATTTTTTAATGAGTTTACAACAGGGGAAAAAAATAAATCAAGCGATTTTAATGTGAGAAATAATTATAACAAGATCAGTATTTTAAGAAACGACCGATGTGTAGCTCTGAAGCATTTTGCGGCTGTTGTACTGCGGAGAAACTGAACAAGCCCAGCCCGGGCTCACTCTGTCTTCTTCCCTATGAGGCACTTGAGGGACTTGGATGACTTAGATTCTTAGGTTCTGCTTGGATTTTCTGATCCTTAAAGCGGAAGCCACTGTACTGACATACAAGCATGTCTGCTGATTGCTTTAAGTTGCAAGTGTCCTGCAAGCTCTCTACTCTGCTGCCTGAGCACAGGGCAGAGGGACAGCTGGGGTGTCGAGCAGATAGAAATTCAGGGTCTCGATGAAAGCCAGGCCTGGTTAGAACAGAAAGGGATAAGATCTGATCTTGTCACTGCTTGGACTTCAGAGGTTTTTCTCTAGTCTGCTTGTTTTCGACTCTTCCTCTGTTTCAAAGTCGCTTTGCTTTTGTTTTAGCTATCATTTCCCTTGGCCCTTTGTCTATTATTGATCTTTGACAGGCCTTGTGGTCTCAGCTAACTCTGTTACTATTTCAGCTCTAAACTTTTGACCTTGTGTCTCTTATATTGCTTCTTCCACTTGCCCCTGACTTTGGGTTGCTGCTCAGAGCTTTTAGTCTCAACAAATGTAAGACTCTTTCAAAAGCACAAGGTCAGGGTAAGGTCTGCATACATGAAAGTGGATGTGAACATAATTGAAGACTCCCTTTGCAAAGCACATCATTAATTGAATTAGTGTTTCCTGGAAATTGAGTTTTGTGCTTAGGAATAAGTTTCAGAAGAGTCAACCTACAAGTGACTGTATGCTTTCCGCTTCTGCATTTTCTTTCTCTTCTCTTCCTTTTTCTTTTCTTTTCTTTCTCTTTTTCTCTTTCTCTCCCCTTCCTTCCTTCCTTCCTTCCTTCCTTCCTTCCTTCCTTCCTTCCTTCCTTCCTTCCTTCCTTCCTTCCTTCCTTCCTTCCTTCCTTTTCTCCTTCCTTCCTTCCCTCCTTCCTTCCCTCCTTCCTTCCTTCCTTCCTTCCTTTCTTTCTTTCTTTCTTCTTTCTTATAACATGGCGTCCTTAAATTTTTTGCTGAAGACTTAAATTTGCTTCTTTTGTTGTCAAGTGGAGTCTGGAGTGATCCTCTCTTTTTCCTCTAGCTTCCCTTGCATGATTTCCATTCTGTAGCTTCCAGAGTGTGCTTGCTTAAGCAACTTAGACAATGACCACAAAAAGGAAACATTTCATAAGAGTTAACATTTCTGCTATTCTGGGAAAATAACAATGTTGACAATGGTTCAAAGAAAGAACATTTAATAAGCTTATAGATGCTATAAGAAGTAGTCATCTAGTAACGATTCAAAGCAACTGCTCTACTTTAGCAAACTTGAGGATCCCGGAGTTTGCAAAGGACATTATTCACCCTTTCTCAGTCTGGCTTTGGACAGATACAACTTCCCAGGCAGAAGTCCTAATGAAGCAAAGTTTTTTCCTTTCTCTCCCTGCTTTGAATATCACAAATTATCGTTATTAGTCCAGGATATCCTAGTTGATTGGCTCATAGGAGGGGTAAAGCTAAAGCATGTTTTCTAAGTGAATGTTGATACTGTCCAGCAAAGAGCATAGCTATGTGTCTCTGTAACACTAGCTGCATTTTCTCATTTGCATCCTCTTCTGTCATTCAGGGTCTGATATGCCCTATGCTATACTAACCTGCACAGTCACATGTATTCTTCTCAGTGCTTTATGCAGCAGACTCCTTGTCCCTTAGCAGTTTAAGGCTCTGAGCTCCTGAGCAGAGATTTAATTACCTGAACATTTAGAGTTCATTTGGTTGACTGAGGGAGTTTCTTCTTAAAGAACTGAACATCAGTTGATAGATACCTTTGAAAGAACAAAATCATGGGCTTCTTCAAGAAGGTTAAAAGGATAAAGCACCCACAGAGGGCAGGAGGGAGCGAAGTTCTGGAGGACACTTGGTTTTGGAGTTGAGACCATGAAGGAGGCTTTTCCTCAGTGTCTTCCTTTTCTTGGGGAAAAGAGTGCTATCTGGAGGCAGGCACATGCTCCCTTCTGCTGCTTCGCATGCACACCCTTCTGCTGCTTCGTATGCACCGTGCACACACACCCTTCTGCTTCGCGTGCACCATGCACACACACCCTTCTCTTGCTTGGGGCGCTCCCTTCTGCTTCGCGGGCTCCCTTCTCTCTGGAACATGCACTCTTCATCTGTCTCTGCCTCAGGCAACACTTGCTGAAATGTGTACCAGCTTGGCCTTTAAAATAACTTTCTAGCTCTTTCTTCTTTCATTTTATTGAATTTTGTATTTAGTTGCCCATAGAAACATGTCTGGCTGCTTTATTGCATTTTACATGCAGTGTAATTTTGCCCCTAATGGTGACCAGAAGTCATGGCACCGCTTGGACATCAGCCATTGTTCATTTCATCCTTTGCCCTCTCAATGTTTGTTGTGGGTGACTTTATCCAAGAGCTGCTCCTTCTCGCTTCTGTTTGTAAGAATACATGTTTCAGTTCTAAATCATTTCCATTCACTCTGTACTAGTTATATTTTTAAGTATCACCCCCTGACATAGTTTATTGTTAAGCTATTTCTTGGTGAAATATTCTAAAGAAGTTTTATGTTCTTGGCCATTTTACTTTTTATTGCAATTTATAGCTTGGCACACCTGAGGTTTACATGCATGATTTCAGCCCTATGGATTACAACGCACGCTCATCCATGTGCTATTATCTCTCCAATGGTAGTGGCACTTCCTATGCATAGTTAATACAGCACAATCTTCTGGGTGGCTGTAGACCCCCAGATTCCACCTTATTAGAGTTCTTAAGAATAATAGAATGAGTTGGAATGCAGAATTTCAGAAGAGAAAGGGAAAGCCTAGCTTCATCTAGGAAAAGCATTTCCTTAAGGGTTTTCCCAAAGATCTGAGCCTCCAGTCGCATAACCAGAGCAGTCGGGTTTCATTTTTCTCCGGATGCTGTACAAACGGCTCATGCACAGATGGGACGCCGTCTGCCTAGGTGCTTTTCTTTGGTTTGGGAAGCTGGTGGAGACCAGCTCTGCAGCTCGATATGTAGCCATTCCCTGCCACACAGACAGTTTGGTACCTGCCGTCCAGTAAAGCTATTCATGGTGCGTGTCGTAATTAGGCACAGGTGTCAACTTGACATTAAGGTTTCACTAGACAAAGTTGGAAATGCTTGAAGATTTTCACTTTGTGGATTACCAATACCGTTCTTCAGAGTTTAATGGCCAATTGGATAATGTCAATGCTGAAAGAGTTATGGGTTGTTTGGGCCCAATTTGTGATGAGAGGAACAAGGACTTTGTTGAAGTTGAATTTGAACACCATGGACTGGTTTGCTTGATAGAGGAGAGCTGTGTTGGTGGCCATGAAGCTCTGGATGTGCAAAAGGCCGGCAGCAGAATATCTGTGCTGTTGAAGAAATGAGTATCAGTGAAGGAAAACCTAGTGATTTGCATTGGGATGGTGGAAGACATGAAAACTACCTTATAGCAAGTTCACGGTTTGAAAACCCAGATTCCTTCAGGGGCCAAAAGCCTAGGAAAGAGGCTTTTCTGGAGTCAGCATGTTAAAGTTGGTGCAGCTGTAGCTCAGAGGACCAAGCTATGTTTCAACCTCACTTCTGAATCTGGCAGAGTCCCTCGGGTAATGCCAGTTTTGGTATACTATTGAGGGATTCATGGAGAGCAGCAAAAGCCTGGCACCAAGTGGTAGGCATAGAATTCCTGTGAGAGAATGTGAAGCTCATAGCTGCAGAGACAAATCCAGAGTGTTGGAGATGTCAGAACCATGGGATGTTTGCTGAGGATGGCTTCGGGTAGAGATTCAGTTTGGTTCAGAGGAACTCTGTTTTTACAACTTCCAGCTGTAAATAGGGACTGGGAATGCCTAGAATCTTTGAGCCACAGTGATTTCATGATGAGCAACAGAAGATGGACATTGATGTATAGGATGCAGTAATTTGCTGGACTTTAATCTTAATTTGAATGCTTTCTTATTACATGAAGACATTTCTGTTTTGATGTTTTATCTGCTTAAAAGTATTTAACTTATTTTGATTTAAGATTCTTAAGGTTAAGAAACTGAATTTTTAAAATATTGGAACTGAAGTTTTAATGAGAGAACATTTTTAAATTTGTCTATGAAATGTACTTATATTTTTAAGATAACTTTTAACATCTATGGGGACAAGGATTGAACGTTACAGTTTAAAAGTGCTATGTTTTTGTGCCAAGTTGGCAAGGGGTGGAGTGTTATAATTAGGCACAGGTGTCAACTTGACAGTTAAAGGTTTGAGCTCTGGGCACATTTGTAGAGAATTAGTGGTTGAGTTAGGCTCAAAGCAAACCTGCAGGAGATTGTCTAGCTGATGGGGAAGGCCTAGCCTATGGTGGGTGGGATGAGGCCCTGGAGTAAATCACAGAGAGCTGGTTGAGAGAGTTGGCATCCTTCTGTACACTTGGCCAGACATGCTGGTCTGGCAAGTAAGGATTGTCCGTCTCTCAGCTGTTATGTGGTGATGGTGTGTCCAGTTCCCTCATCCCTGGTGTTGGTGCGTGCTCTCCCGTCAAGATGGACTGAGAACTGTAACTGGGCTGTTGTGAGGAAATAAACCCCTTGTTCCCTTAAGCTGTTTGATGGTCATTTATCAACAACCATGCAGGCAGACTGCAACAGTGTGTTAGTTGCACCACATGTTGCCACAAAATACATGACAACAGCAACATAAGGGGGAAAGGTTTCCTGGCTCACAGTCACAACTGCAACTTAAGGGAGAAGGGTTTCCTGGCTCACAGTTACAGCAGCAACTCAAGGAGAAGGGTTTCCAGGCTCACAGTTACAGCAGCAACTCAAGGAGAAGGGTTTTCAGGCTCACAGTTACAGCAGCAACTCAAGGAGAAGGGTTTCCAGGCTCACAATTCAACAACGACTCAAGAAGAAGGGTTTCCTAGCTCACAGCTGCAGGTCACAGTCCATCACAGTACGGAAGTCATAGGAGCAGGAGCTCGAAAGAGCTGGTCATAACACATCCACAGCAAGAGCAGAAACGCTGAAGTATGCTTGCTTCTTTGCCCTCTCTGTCTTTATACTGCCTGAACTACCTGCCCAGAGGATGGTTCTGCCCACCCCCTGGTGGGGTATTCACACACCAATAAAATTCTTTATCGTCTACTTCTTTAGTTTGTCCAGACTTCTCCAGTCACATATGTACTTTTTTGTGGACATGTGTAGATTTCCATGCAATTTCAACACACACAGCCTTGTGTAGCCACTATTTAAGTCAAGACACTTGGGTGTAACTTAAAATAATATTCTTGGTGCTTCACATACAAATACACTTCCTACTCCACTGACCAATTACCTTATAAACATGGTACTCACAAATCCATTCTCCATCTCTAAGGTGGAATTTCATGGATGTTACATGGGCAAAATAATGAGACATATGTCCTGTTAAAATTGACATTTCCATCAGCATACTTTCTCGGAAGTTCATCTAATTTGCCCTGATCAAAAGTTTGATGAATAGTGTACTATAAGGTGAATCATTTCAGTCACCTCACTCACCCTTTGAAGGATATTTAGGGTGGTTGAAAGTTTCCAGTTAAAATGAATGAAACTGCTATGAACAACATTTAGGCGTAAATCCCTGTGCGGAAATAAATCCTCACTTCTCTGTGATGCATGCTCAAGCCTCAACTGTGGGGTCATTCCATGTGTTTTATTAACTTTGAAAGACACAGCCAGAATATTTGTCTCAGTGGTTCTGCTGTTTGATACAGCCAGCTATGCATGGCTGCTCAGGTGTCCCAGCATCATCCTTCCCCCCAGCATTTGGTGCTATCAGTGTTTATTATTTTAACTACTCCAGTTGGTGGGGTGATCTTGATGTAGCTTTTATATTCATGTCGATAATGGATGGTGAAAAAGAGAGCCTTCATATCCATTTATTTGCCATTTGTACATTTTCTTTAGCGATGTCTATCTGTGTACTTTCTGATTTTATAAACCATTTGCTGTTTTAAAGTTGAATATTGAAAAATTGTCTAAACAATATATCTAAAAGTTAGTTTTTTGTTGATTATGTAACTTAAAGATATTTTAGCCTTAAATGTTTTATTTTGTCCTTTCATTTTGCAGAAAATGAATTGAAATGTTCATAATTCAATGAAACTAAATTTATCATTTATTTTTCTTATTTACTCTGATTTTATTTCAAGACTGAAAACTCTTTCCCTAACCTTATGCAACTGTTTCCCCTGGGTCATTCCCTAGATGATTTAAAATTAGCATGATGCAATCTGTTACTTTTGAACAAGAAGTGTGCATTTTGATCAAGATGAATTGTTTGCTGGTGTCTACTCAAGTTTTCTTGGACCACTTTTTCATCTGAAAGGCTGCCTTCCTGAATTGTTTGGTGCTTGTCAAAATGAATTGTGTGTGTCTATAATTAGTATGCACGTTGTCCTAATTACCAACAGCATGTGGTGACATCTCACACTGGAAAAAGTAAACAACCTGCAAAAATTACATTAAAGACTCAAATTTTCCATTGCAAAAGACAGATAATCACTAGATTATTCTCCCTTCAATGTGATTATTTCTCTTGAAAAAAAACCAGATTCTAATTTCACATTATAATATCCACTTGGCCTTATTCCCAACTTTGTCTTCTGTTTCAGTGCATTGTGCACCCCTTTATTGTTAGCCACACCCCCTAGTTATCATTCTATACATGCCCCAAAGTCCTTGCTGAAGAAACACATCATCCTAATGCTCCTTGTGGACTTGTAAGAGATGCGTCTCCTTGTACTATCTAAGGCATCTTCAAGAAGCCCTGAGCTCTTAGTCTAGTTCTCCCACTATTGATAATATTCACATGCTAAAACTCTTCTTCAAATATAAAATAGGATGCAAATTTGAAAACGACAAGTCCATTTGAAGGTTATCTCTCTGTTGGACGGACTGTAAACTCCAAGAGGTGACTTGGCTGCTTGAAGACATTCTGTTTTCACAGTTCGGGGCAGGACCATACACTTGCGGAGCAAATGCTTCCTTAGAATTCTGCAAATATTTTGGCTCATTGTGCTGATCACTAAGGTTTAACAGATAGTGCTCAGTGTGTGTGCTGCACACTGCAGTAGTTCACAGATGTTAAGTAAATGGATGCATGAATGAATGAATGAATGAATGAACATTATCTGTTATGCACTGGCCACTTGAGATACTAGTGTTGCTTATCACTTTTATATGCAGATATTTTCTGTAGAGAGAGCACTATCCTTGTTAGTCAAAGGACACAAAGGACATATCCTCATTAACCCATAATAATCAGACATCTATCATTACACCATGAGAAACAGTGATGTTGATCATTAATCTGTAATGATCTCACACTATGTGCTAATAAATTTTACAATATGTACTGAAAGCAATGTAAACCATTTAGAGAATGTTCACCTTGAAATGTCCTGTTGCTACATCAATTTATTAAACAAAACAAAACTGCTTAGTAGTCAGGGAAGGTCTGTGTGTGTGTGTGTGTGTGTGTGTGTGTGTGTGTGTGTGTGTGATAGAGAGACTGTAGTGTAATGTATGAGTGACTATGTGTATATGTGAGTGTAATGTATGAGTGTGTATATGTGTGTGAGTGTGAGCCTGTGTGTGTATGAGAGACTGTGTATGTGTATGTGAGAGAGACTGTATGTGTGTGCGTGCGATGTGTGTGTGACTATGTGTATATGTGAGTGTAATGTACAAGTGTGTATATGTGTGTGACTCTGAGCCTGTGTGTGTGAGAGACTGTGTATGTGTGTGTATGTGTGTGAGAGAGACTGTATGTGTGAGTGTGTATGTGTGAGAGAGATTGTATGTGTGTATGTGTGATGTATGTGTGACTATGTGTATATGTGAGTGTAATGTACGAGTGTGTATATGTGTGTGAGTGTGAGCCTGTGTGTGTGAGAGAGAGACTATGTATGTGTGTGTATATGTGTATGTGAGAGTGACTGTATGTGTGTGTGTGATGTGTGTATGACTATGTGCATATGTGAGTGTAATGTATGAGTGTGTGTATGTGTGTGAGTATGAGCCTGTGTGTGAGAGACTGTGTATGTGTGTGTATGTGTGTGAGACTGTGTGTGTGTGATGTGTGTGACTATGTGTATATGTGAATGTAATATATGAGTGTGAGTGTGTGTGTGTGTGAAAGAGAGACTGTGGATGTGTGAGTGTGGATGTGGATGTGAGAGAGACTGTGTGTGTGCGTGTACGCGCACGCGCATGTACGCACACACGTGTATATGCATGCCTGTGCATGCACGTGAGTTCTGGGATCAAACTCAGGCCCTTATTCATGCTTGTGTGGCAAGTACTTCACTGGCTGAACCATTTCTGCAGCCATGAGACATGAAGAATGCATGAGCAGTTCATGGAGCCAGAAGAAGCCCTGGAGTCTGGGGCTTATGGTTCTTGGCATTCCAACTGCCTCACCTAGAAAGGGAGTAAACAGTCTTCGTACCTCACATGCCTAAAGAGTCACTGTGCTTCAATTCCAGAAACTGTCTTTAATTTTTTTAAATGATCCTTTCAGTAGCACCTCCAGAGAAGGCTAGATTTTGCTGGAATTTCAAAGCAGAGGGTCTGCGGAATAAATCATTGTTTTGATCTTTGGTGGCATAGTGGGCATATCAAAAATTCTTTGTTTTTAAAATAATTTCCACTAAAACTGGAAAATAAAATAATAACCTGAAGCCATTCTGCAAAGCTAGTGTCTAGAGCTGATAAATATCACAAGATCAATATTTTATCTTTTTCCCTTCTGCCTCATCCTTCCAGGATGATAAAAATCCAGTGATGTGGCACCTTGAGTGTTATTGGTGGCTCTTGGCCTGTCAGATCTCTATAGATCAGCCTACACAGGGTCAGCCTGCACAGGTCAGCCTGCACAGGTCAGACAACACAGGGTCAGCCTGCACAGGTCAGCCTGCACAGGTCAGCCTGCACAGGGTCAGTAACACTGCACTACATTAGAAGATAGTTTTGCTTTTGTGTAACAATTAAATTAAAAGTAAGTTAAAACGTCTTGTAGCCTCTGGAATGTCAGTTTTTATCTTCATTTCTTTTTATTTCTTTCTTTCTTTTGCCTTAGGACAAAAGGCATAGTGCATTTGGTTTTATTGGAATTTCAGAGTGGTTAAAACTATGGAAGATATGATTTTAGAAAACTCAGAGCAACAGAAAGGTAGTGATTACAGTAAAATATTAGTAACTTTGTTTCTTGATCACAGGGCATGGAAAAGTGTATGTGGGCTCAGAAAAGGACACTCAGCATAAGTTATAAAATGACCCCAGAATATGACATTCTGAAAGGCTGATTTTTACTCTTACAGCTAGGAATTGATAACCCTATGTTCTGTCTCTCTTGCTCTGTGTAACCATGTGCAATGCTCACAAGAATTATGATTCCTCTGCTCTGTCTGCCAGGAAATCATGAAGCTTCAGTATGTCAGGGCCCATCTCTGAGCAATGAATTGGTACAATCCCAGAGCTTAGCGAGGGTGGAAGCGGAGGCGTGTTTGAGTTCTGAGTGAGAACCACTCCCTTAGTCTTCTGTTCCCTCACTCACATCTGCCCTCAGTCCACGAAGGCTCCTTGGGCAGATTCCATCTAAACTTTGCTTTTCCGGTTTCCTCTAACACTTGGTCATTACTGTTCTTTCTGAGATTTGCTTTCTGAGTTTGAATTTCAAGTGATATAATTTACACAATGGGGAAAAATGAGTGAATAGGAGATTTCACAATTTATCCTTCGTGAAACAAATTAAAAAAAAAAGAAAACTGCCAAGTGATGGATTTTCATGGCATTTTCTGGAAAGGGAGATTGGGACAGGGCACTGCGAAGAGAGCATTGGGTCTCTGTAGCACTGAACCCCATCCCTGCACAAAGATGGTCCCGGGGCAGGTGCAGATGTGCCAGGAGCAGCTCTTTACCTTCAGCTTTGCACACCAGCTCTTCTCTTCCAAACGCTGAGACAATGCACCTTTGCTGCAGCCCAGGACTTCCCTGTGATAATTCTGCAGAACTATAAGAGGGTAAAGCACTGTGTAAACATCAGTTGGGTTCCAGCATTAGCCATTTTCTAATTCCCAACTATGGCAGATGCAGGAAGAGATGCAGAGACTCCTCCCCTTAAGGAGGAGCCAGGACTGGGTCTTGAGCAGATGTCCTGGGCTCTTGTCACTTAGAGACCTCTGAAATGCAAACAACGAGGTCTCTGGCAAGGGCAGATGCCTGTGCCTTTCATCATCCTGCTGCAGTTTTGCCTATTTCCTGATAGCCAGATGCATTCCAGATGCAGCCAGTCTTTATAGAAATTGACACCTGGAATATCAACTTTATTGATAATATATCATCAAAACTAAACAGCATTTGTGGCCGATTGACAAATTCTGTATAGCCTTTTAAGGCAAAACAAAACTATCTCAGAGGTACAACTACTGGAGACATATTTCTGCCTACAATTGGATATGTAAAGAGAGAGCAAAGGAGCAGAATGTCACATGGTTCTGCTGATAAGTTCCAGGGAGAGGGTGATGAGGAGCTCAGAGGCCAGGGTTTGTCTCCCACTTCAGTGAACCTTTCAGCTTCTTCTACAGGCTGTCCTTTCTCTTCTCCATCAAGGATGGCATGAACTCCTTTCCGTAAATTTCCACCACTGAGCCACTAAAAAAGCACTGTCAATACAGAATCAGACTGCAGCAGAGGTCTGGAAAAAAGCAGTTATTTTCTCCAGCAAGGCTCATGCCTTCTTCTTTGGAAACCTAGGGGTAAATAACATTAAATAACATTAAAAAGAAAAACAGGATAATTCTCTTATATGAAAATATGTTCCTTCCATTTGAAGCTCAGGGATTCAGCTTCACGAAGGAAAGATAAAATGAGCAGATTTATTTTGAGAATGCATCCTAGAATTTCTGGACTTGAAGGCCAAATGAGAAATTAGAATATCTGACATGAGAATTGGTGGAAAGCACAAATTAGCTCTTTGGCGTTCAAGAGCAAAAGCATAGCACAGAGGTTAGCTATGTGACTCTACTCACCTGAACATATGAGCTCTACTAAGCTTTAACTGCTTGCGTTTTGCAAAGTTGGATAAATTTCTTTACCTTTTGGTGTCAGTTTTTCTGTGTAGCAGGGCTGAGTTCACAGACCTATGTCAGGACAGTGAAGTCATCTGCACGTGGACACATGTGTGTGAGGAGAGTGAAGTCATCTGCACGTGGACACGTGTGTGTGTGAGAGAGAGAAAGAGGAGAGTGAAGTCATCTGCACGTGCACACGTGTGTGTGTGAGAGAGAGAAAGAGGAGAGTGAAGTCATCTGCACGTGCACACGTGTGTGAGGAGAGTGAAGTCATCTGAACGTGCACCTGTGTGTGAGGAGAGTGAAGTCATCTGCACGTGGACACATGTGTGTGAGGAGAGTGAAGTCATCTGCACGTGGACACGTGTGTGAGGAGAGTGAAGTCATCTGCACGTGCACACGTGTGTGTGTGTGAGAGAGAGAAAGAGGAGAGTGAAGTCATCTGCACGTGCACACGTGTGTGTGTGAGAGAGAAAGAGGAGAGTGAAGTCATCTGCACGTGCACCTGTGTGTGAGGAGAGTGAAGTCATCTGCACGTGGACACATGTGTGTGAGGAGAGTGAAGTCATCTGCACATGGACACGTGTGTGAGGAGAGTGAAGTCATCTGAACGTGCACACGTGTGTGTGTGTGAGAGAGAGAGAAAGAGGAGAGTGAAGTCATCTGCACGTGCACACGTGTGTGTGTGTGTGTGTGTGTGTGTGTGTGTGTGTGTAGAGTGAATTCATCTGACATGCACACGTGTGTGCAAGGACATCCTGAGCCTTTAAAGTCTGGTTCCTACAACAGCCCGGAGCTCTGGTGTAGGAAATCTGGCTTCACCTCAGATGCCATGGTCGTTGATTGTTTTGTATGATGAAGTTTATGCTGCTGTTTGGAATCTTCTAGAACCTGTAATGTGACAAAGGTCAACATTGGTCTCATTTATCATCTCTATCTACATTGTGCCTCATGCCTCAGTCTCTGCTGAAGATGCTAAAAGAGTTTAAAGAAAGATCAGTGAGATGACTATGGGTTTAATTAGCATTAATAGAGATGAAGCCATGAATTACACACTTACACTTGGAGCTACAATTCCTGCCCAACGCTTGAGGCACCTACTGAGCCTTCCAGACTGACTCAGGGTCTGAGAGCGACAAGCCCTGTCCTGATGGAACAACTCAAAAACCACTGTCATAGATATGAGGAGAAAGCCGGGAAGAGACTTCATTCTTGAAAGCTGCTGAGTTTTGCAGCTGTTTGTACACAGCAGAAACTGGCTGGCTTTTCTATCTGACTGCAGTCTGCCCTCAGTCTGCACCAGATTATCAGCATCGATGCCGTGTCTCAGGTGGTAACTGATGTGTTCTCAGCACAGCATAGGGTCTGTGCTCTTTGCTTCTTCATTCTGCTTGCAAACATATCACTGCTTTTTAAATTATTTTCTATGTTACAGTAGATTATGAAATACAGCCTAAAGCAGACAGTTGAAACTATTGACATTGTTTTACCAGTAATTGGATAAAATTGTGAACTTGCTAAGTTTTCTGTTTTCAACTTACTACATTTGACATTGCGTGGCGTGAACTGTGATCCATTTCTCAGTCACCTGTAAAAGGATTAGAAGTTCTTGACCTACTTCACATTTATCCCTAGAAAGCCATGTTCTTCTTCTGTTCTCTGTGCTGACCTGCTCTTGTGCGTGTCATGTCTGCTAAAGGGGTCTCCACACCCACGGCCTGAAGCATCCCGACCTGTGCACCTTCACAGCCTCCTTGGCAGCGACTTGCCAGCCCCGGTTTCCAGAAAGTTCCCCTTCCCATTACTCTGGGCCTGAGGCTGGAGAGCACATCCCACACAGGACATGGTCTCTACTTGCCAAAGGACAATTACCCAGAGTGAAACAGACAGGTGGATAAGCCGAAGGCAACATGACACACCCTGTCACCAGTCACACGGAGTCATGGCAAGGTCGGAAGACTCAAAGCAATAGAAAAGAACAAATGGACAAGTAAACAAATGCACGATGACAGTTGAATATGCATAGATGCAGCACATTTTCTAATTTAAAAAGATAGATTGTCAGGTTTTTCATCGCCTGCATTCACTATGTGTTATAAAAAAAGAGATATGAATGACAATTTAGAGAAAAAGCGTCTGTAGTGGCAAAAATAGACAATATGTAAAATAAGCAATATGAGAATTGAAGGGAAATATCATATAATGATAAAAGTCCATCTTTCAGGAAGACAAATCTTTATAACATTGTCTGAACTAAAGTCTATAGTATAGCACAGTTTATGTGAAGAAAAGGTTGCCTTGTTTCCGTTAGCAGTGAAAGAACAGAAAGGAAAAGTCAGCAGGAATGACGATCCGACGGAAGAGGGAACGTGATTGGTCTGACGCACATGTGGCGCTGACTCGCTGCTCTGAAAGCTGCGTCTTTGAAGTGAGCATCGGCCTCCATGCTAGTCAGCATCAAAGTAGCACAGGAACGGATAGCACCACGATCCCCAGACAAATGCAGCTAAGCCATAAATTCACAGAAATGATAATTAGGAAATTTGCAAGCATTCGGGAAAATATATTCATTTCCAAGTAGTTTAAGACCAAAATAACATAAAAATTAGAAAGTATCTGGTGCAGAATGGTGCCGTCTCTGTGATGCCAGTGACACTTCAGGGTCTTCTAAGTCGGTTCGAGCACTGCTCACAGCTCTGCGTGCGCATCCAGAGCAGCGTGAGCCAGCATGTGGTGGCCAGTGCTCACCTCAAAGACAAGCCTCGCTAGCTTCAGGCACAGGGCACGGCTGAAGGACTAGACGAGTGGTCTCGTGAACCGTGCAGGAGCCCAGAGAACAGGACGGACATGCTCATGATGTAGCTGTGCGGCAGTAACCCAAAGTCACGGATGACGGCCAGGGTGGGCCGTGGTGCACTGGTGGTGAATTATCATTTTTACTATTTCTGGTGAAAATGTATGGCTTATTTCTTCTAGCACAGACAGGTAATGTTTTAGAGTGGGGAGTAGAAAGGTGTCACACTTTGAAGATCATGTATGTGCATATATATATTATCAACATATATTCACACATGCATACTCAATATGAACAAATATCTATGAAACATTCTGCAATTATAAAAATGTAAGCTAAAACTCCAGTGAAAATATCAAGGTCATCTGAAATAAAATTAGAAAACCAACTTCCCACAGAGATTCTTATTAGCATCAAGCAACATCGTAACACCTTCAGCAGATGATGATGTAACTAGCATTTGCACTAGACTAAGGAAATTTGGATCTGTAGCTATTTATCACTTAGACTGATAATTTTGGACCCATAAGCCCTGTATTTCAGAACACAAAATGCAGTTGCATTTATCTCAGCTTATTGTCAGAATATGAATTCTAGATGATATAATAGTAATTTCTACAACCATCATCATAAAGTTTAAATGGAAATTAAGCAGTAAAATATTTCACCTCTTTTATATATACTTATAAAATTCAAATTAGATTAGTGGTCTAAAATTTTTAAGAAAAAAATACTAAAGTGAAAACACATGAAAATAAATTTCCATGTTTCAGTAGCATTCTATCTTGTATCAGTATTAACAAACCATACCTTTATCATCCTATTATAGTTAAGCACAGGTGTCAACTTGATTGTTGAGGGTTTGAGCCCTGGGAACAGTTGTAGAGAGTTAATGGTTGAATTAAGCCCCAGAGCAAACCTGAAGGAGATTGTTTAGCTGATGGGGAAGACCCAGCCCATGGTGGGTGGGATTAGGCCCTGGATAAATCACAGAGAGCTAGTTGAGAGAGTTGGCATCCTTCTGTGTACTTGGCCAGACATGCTGATCTGACAAGTAAGGATTGTCCATCTCTCAGCCGTTGTGTGGTGGTGGTGTGGCCAGTTCCCTTGGTTCTGGTGTTGGTGCATGCTCTCCCATCAAGCTGGACTGAGAACTGTAACTGGACTGTTGTAAGAAAATAAACCCCTTGTTCCCTTAAGCCATTGGATAGTCATTTATCAGCAACTATGCTGGCGAACTGCAACATATCCCTTCCTTTTATCTTAAATTTTTGTACTAAAAATTTCTTGGCAAAATTTTGCTCAAATGTGTAAGAGGAAAATAAGTCTGATAGACACTGGGGTTCTACTGTGGGTGATGGCGGCATGTTTTCCAGGTTGCAGTTATTGCCACAGGGCTGCAGTGAATATTTTTAGGCAACTTTGCACACAGTGAGGATGGTCTCTAGTTCAAAACCTGTTACAATCAAGAAGTAGCAACCCCAGTAGAAGCTAGGAAGAAAATAACATACTCTCCTAAAATAGCAGATCTGTCTAAATTTCAGGCAAAACTAGATTGCTTTAAGGTACCAGTATTTATCTGTGTGATGTGCTATCTTCTAATGAAGAAATACAACATTGCAGGAGATATTTATTTATTATTTCCAAATCACTGTTACCTACCCAGAGAGGAAAAGCAACACTCGCAGCGCTGGTCAGGGTTAGACACGTAGACAGAAGCCCCCCCCCCATTTTCTTCCCCTCCAGCCCTCCAATTCCTCTAGCCAACATTCTGTACATATTTCATTCATGATGTAGCGAGGGACCGAAGATAATTTTTAAGTAATAAATAAATGGTACAAGGCACTTTACACTGGACCTAAATTTCCAGGAAATAAAGGAGCGTGGAGCAGGAGGAGTGCGGGCCAAGTCTTGAGGGCGGGGATTGCGGGGAGTGCGTCGGACCCTTCCCCAGAGCTGGGGTGGACAGAAGGACTGTGACATCACCCTCTACCTGGAGGCTGCAGGGACAACAGCAGGAAGAAATGTAAATTCTCGAAAGTAATAGAAAATTCCAGGTACTCAAGGGGGGCATCTTTTTAGTGTATGTGACCTATTTCTCCGTGGAAGATCACCGTGCAAGACGCCAGGAGCTGCCCACGATGCCTTTGTCCATGGGAAATTGACAGTCGGCGAGCGCAGCAGGCGAGCTGCCCCAGGCAGGTCCAGCTGCCATCCTGGGAAGGGAAGCGCGGGCTTCGGGCTTCCGGGCTCCTTCCATCGCTCTCGCTTTCCACCCGAGCTCAGCAAAAGTAGAGCAAAACACAGTGAATCGTGGCTGTGATGACTCCACGCGCAGCAGGAAGCAGGCGCCACGCGCGATCGCGGGCCCTGGAGCAGCGGTGGACCAGCCTGGTTCTCCCGATCCAGGTCTGCTCGCGGGGCGCTGGTGGCGAACCCCACAGCCTCTCCATGCACAGCTCTGTCTCCAGGATTTGAAGGTCAGTCTGCTTTCCTGCCCTTCTGGTCCCTGGGGCCGCTTTCCTGTCAGACAGCAGCTTTCTGGGTGATTTGGGACCAACGCACCTACTTTTCACTTGGCACATGCTTCATTTACTCATTTTAACCGATTTTATTTTAAGACTTCGTTTCCCTGGTACATGCTTAGTTGTTGGCTCAGCTCTCTAGGAGACAAAGCAAAGCTGAATAAAGGTGTCCACCGATTGGCGTCCCAGCCCGGGAAGCCACTGGGGTCAGAAGAAGAAGCGGGGTGCTACCCAGAGTAGTGAGTGGGATGTTCCCCAGAGTGGCGTCAAGACATGGAAGCGGTTGGGGGTCACAAGAGGAAGCAGGGTGTCTCGCTCAGGTCTTCTTTCTGCCCTTTTCTAAACAGATGACTCTGCCACCCAAGTAGAAGTTCACTGACAGATCTTGGAGAAGGTGATGCAACAAGACCCTTACAAGGAGAGGGCCCAGCAGGACCCCTAAAGACCTTCTTTCCTCTTGTCAAAAAGGAGGAACAGGGTACCCTAGCCATCACTAAGTTATGAGGAAGGAAAAGCTCTGTGGAGCCCCGGATCCCCTCTCCAGAGTCCCTCCAGAATATGGGGGGGACACCCAGTGGCAAGGGCACGAGAGTCTACGGAGGCTGTCCCCATCTTTCATGGGTGGCTTTTTAGAATGTGGAAAGGTCTCCAGCACCTTTAGTCCAGGTACCTGGAAGAATCCCTTCCACTTTCATGCTTTTGCACATTGCCTTCTCATCCATGAAAATGGCTGTCTTTCTCCTCCCCTCTTCTGGTCAGGCCTCTCTAGAACAACCGGGATCTTGACAGTCTGTTGGGCCTCAGTCTGGCCGTGTAGCTTGTTGCCCATGAGGGGATTCTGTGGTCCTTATTGACTTAAAGTGTCCTTATTGTCCATAAGGCTGCTTAAGTTTCTGCTGTAAAATGGGGTAATGCTGAATAACATTAAGCACATCTTTCTGTATGGTTTAAACATCTCCAGATTCTTCATAACAACTCATGCAATACAATTGCTCTGTAAATTGTTAACCTGCATCATTCAGGGAAGAATCATGAGAAATTGGTCAGCATAATTTTTCTAGATTTTCTTAACCTACAGTTACTTCAGTTCGGTGCTACATGGCTGTAGAACCCACAGGGGCAGATCAGAGGGAGCAGTGTTGTCTCACTCGACCTTCAAGGCAGCTAAACACCCTCACTGTGCTGAACCACACAGCCTGTAGGTGGCAGATACTCATTAAATACTTTGTCCTGATGATGGCAATAACGACATGCAAAAGCATTGCTAGGGGCACACAGTCTATTATTGAATCCATCAAGCCATAATTCCAGAGACCAAGAAATGGTTTCCAAATGTACTCTTGTAGTGTGGACATAACGGGCTGGGCGAAGTCTTGCACTGGGATTTCACAGTCAGTTTCTGGATTCTCCCCAGCTGGGGGACCGAGGTCACTTGTTCTTTCTCTTCAGTTTGTTCATCTGAAAATACTAGTTAGAGCTGACATGACACTTAGTGAGCTTTTAGGAAAGCACTTAGTATGCTTCCTGTCACATTGCACACATAGCACATGGACCTTTTGTTTGTCTGATGCTTGAAGCTGCATCCAAGAACTCATTGCAATGGGATCCATTATCACCAGATCTACACAATGGCTGACTACTAACATTCCCCCATGAACCAGTGAGGATCTCAGGAGAAACAGCTACACTTAGAAGGAATCTCTGAGACAGGCACTGGACAGAACAAGGGAAACTTCCCACTTGCAAGTTAGCCCACTGAAGGGTCACATGTCCTGCCAGAGAGACCTGGTTCCTTACTAGCACAAGCAACCCAAAGAGAATCCTATGATCCACACATGTGGAGGGACAGAAGGGCAGGAGGGATGTGGCTGGATGGGGGAAGGGAGGGGAGGGTAAGAGATGCGGGTGGTGGGAGGGGAGCAGAGAGGAGAAAGAAAAGAAAAGAAAAAAAAGGAAGGAAGGAAGGAAGGAAGGAAGGAAGGAAGGAAGGAAGGAAGGAAGGAAGGAAGGAAGGAAGGAAGGAAGGAGAAAAAGAAAGAAAGAAAGAAAAAGAAAGAGAGAAAGAAAGAGAAAAAGAAAGAAAGAAAGAAAGAAAGAAAGAAAGAAAGAAAGAAAGAAAGAAAGAAAGAAAGAAAGAAGATAGAAAGAAAGAAAGAAAGAAAGAGAGTATGAGGAATTTCTCGACTTCTTTAGACCGCATTTTTGTCTTGTTTAGCAACTTTCTGGTCCGCGTTGGCCTGCACTCTTTCCAGCTGTGTCCTCTTGCCACATTGAGCCCAGCTCCCCACTCTTGGTGCACACATGCCTGGAGAGCCCTTGGCCTTCAACAGTCTGTAACTGGGGCCTCCGTTTGCAGGATGCTGGCCAGCTGACCCCTCCTGGAGATTCCTTCATCTTTTGCCATCACTAGCTTGTCCACCCACCCTGTGATGTCACCACCAGCTCTCCCAGCCCTGTGATGTCGTCACAACATGTCCTCCCACCCCATTTTCCTGCCCAAAGAAACAGGCCCCTGTCGGACACAAGCACAAGCACAAGCAGCAGTGCCCGGGTAGCTACAGGAAGCGCCAGGATGGGCTGTGCAGGCCTGCGGCAACATGAAAATGGCTGTGCAGACCCTCTTGGTCTCTGTGGTTTAGATCGGCACTAGGCAGAGAACAAACAAGAGCAGAGCAGAAGAGCTCGCGAACGTTAAGTGCTAATATTCTTCTAGGCCCTCTGAAATTCATTTGGAATCCAACAGAGAAACTGAAAAAAGAAAGCCTGTCTCTGAGTGCGTCCTCTGAGAGGCGGTGCACTGGCTGTCTCTCTCCCGGTGCTCTGGAGAGCTATTGATTGGGGCAGAGGAAAGCAGGATGGAGAAAGTAAATGGGGCAGCCAGTGTTTCCGAGGCTCACAGTGGTAATGGCTGCAGGGTAAAGGGTGGACTGCTTTGTATGGGAGACATTTGAAGTCTCCAAGGCCTTGTGCTTTTCATCAAGAAGCTGTGGAGTGCTGGGGGAAAGGTTGCCATGGCAGCCAGCAGTTGCTATGAAGGGAAAAAGTGAAGGTTAATGCCAACTATTTTGCTAACAGCAATGTCTGGCTTTTTCTTTGAATTTTTCTCCTAGAGACTTTTCTTTGTGAATATTTTGTTGAAATTATAAATCAATAGTCTTAGTGTTTTTAATTTGCATGCATGTGTGGGTATTCATAGGATACACATGGGTACATGTACATATGAATATACACATGTAGGAGGATTTCTTCATGTGTTTGCACTTGTAAATAAATGTGTGCATTTGATATATATTAATTTAATGACTTGTTGGTTCCTTTGGAGAATAAATTGTTATGAATAACTAAGCTTTCCCAAGCCACCAGAGATTTATTCTTTGAACATCAAAAATATTTAATGGTTAATTTATTACATTAATAAATTTATATTACATAAAAATAGAAAGAGGGAAGTTATACCAGTATTATCCTTTTAGCACATATAACGGTTATAATTAAGTCATAAATCATGTAACTGTTTAATGTCTGAGTCCCTTATAGTGTGTTAGTCAAAAGAACAAGGGACTTTGTATTTCCCACAAACCTTCGGTGCTTTGCATATAAACCTGGCCAACAGATGTCTGTCCTGTCACTTCAGTGAGTGGATGAGTAAATGGACAGAAAGGTGGACCAAGCAGGAAGCAACCAGTCACCCAACACAGACAGTCCATGAATGAACTAGAGAACTCAGAAGCTGTGATTTCATTTGAATTGTTTAGGGTTGGGAGGACTTCTGTGGAGTCCACCATATGCACCTCAGCACATGGCCACATCTCTTTTCAGGACAGAACACACGTGTGCCCCAAATGATCCTGGACAAAATGAAAATAGCAAGAAACCAACCAGCAAAGAAAGGCCATGCCTTGCCTGAGCTGAGGGACCACAGTGTGGGCGACCCCTGTAGGTTCCAGGGGAGTCCAAGACATCCTGTCTGGTTTGTCCAAATTCTGGATTAGTTTGCGCATCATTCAGGATCCAAACTGGAGAAGAATGGCTGGGAAAAGTGTATGAACTTGGGTAAAATGGGCTTAACATTCTTTTTAATCCTGGGCTGTCTAGAAGACAGAAATGGATCAGTGCTCCTTGCTCGCTGACCTCGTGTGTGCGACTCGGGCACATCTGAAAGCTCTATATACCTTGCTTCTTGGTAGCACTGTACATTCAATGCTTAATTTTAGCCAAGCCGCCAAGCCCCTTGTCAATCATTTCACTTGCTAATATCCAGGTCTTCAGCCCAGACTTCATAATCTATTCTCCCTCAGATCTCTGACCCCAGCCTTGTTTCTGCAGACACTTGCTCTCCTTCTTCACTTTGCTGAAGACATGAAAGCATCTAGGAACGGCTTGACACTGCAGACCAGCATCTGAAAATCATCTGTATCACTGCAGGTCCCACCATCTCCTGCAATCTGGGAGAAGGGGGCTGCTGATTTATGTCGAGTCAGAGGGCTCCACCTGTGCTCCGAGTCCTGAAGTCACCCAGGTGGCCTTCGTATCCATACATTACCAGTCATTCTGTCTGATAATTTTCCTCTAGTTAGAGAAATATGCGACTTCCACTTGAGGCCTATGGTTCTATCCATATACCTATAATTCCATTCACTATCAAATGTAGGTTCATCTCAAGAAAATATTTAAATAAATGTGCTGATAAGACATATACAGGTGTCAAACTGATAACTGAAAGCTGAGTTCTGGGCACAATATAAAGAATTAGTAGCTAAAGTAAGTCCTAAGTAGTCCCATGAGAGACTAGCTAATTGACGTGGGAAACCCCAGCCCATGGGCAGGTGAATAAGGTGGAAGGAGCTAGTTTGGCAGCTCAGCATACTATGCGCTGGCTTTCCTCAGCCATTTTTGATTGGCACATCAGTGCTCATGATCTGTTCTGCTCACTCTCTTTCTCGACCAAATTATGAGACCAGGGCAATTCTCACCTGCTTCCAATGAGCTCTTACCATGTGAGAGACTTTCTCTTTGGGTTGGTGACTTCCATCTTTCTTCATTTTCTAACCTCCTCGTGTTGTGATTACCATTCTTTCTAAATATTCCAATTTCTTAGTCCTTACTCACTCTTCTATAAAATTATGTGCTTAAGGCTGGGGAGTTGTCTAGGTAGTTAAGCATTTGCCACTCGAGAAAAGAACCAAAGTTCTGATACCCAGATCCTGCAAAAATGCTGAGTAGACATAGTGGTCTGCCTGCACTTCCCAAATCAAGATGGCCACTCAGGTCATCTCTGTCAGTGAACTCTGAGTTTGATTAGAGATGCTGATCTAGGTGGAAGCATGGATGAGGATGACTACTGATATCAGCTTCAGGCCTCCACACAGAGGCACACACGAGTGTGTATGCCGATTCTGTGACTTCTGTTGGTTCTGTGCACAGTCTTGGCCACTTACATTCAGTCATTCCATGATTCTCATAGCCTCAGACTGATGTCTTCAAATCCAGGTCAAGTCATAAGTACGATCTTCTGATGCAGAATTTCTCTGGATGGTCCCACAATACTGTTGCTATTAATCTAAATGAGACACTTTGAAATCCTTCTTGACTCCCTCATGTCTAAGAGAGTCATTTCATTTCTCTCCCTCATTACACATCCCATCCACCATCTTTTCTACACTTTATGCAGCTGCTGGATCATTTGGACTCAGAATAATTTACCACTAAGAATTTTTTCACCTTCTTTCATTCTCCTCAAAGGTATGTTTCTTTCTGTCTAGAGGAAGCAAATATTTTGACATTCTTTTTAAGTTAATTATGATATTCCCCGTTATCTGCAATGCAGTGAGCAATATGTAATAGCATAATGGTGACCTTGTTTGCACAGCTTTGCTGTAGACAGACCCTGATTCATCTCTGGATAAGTAACTTTGCCTCTCAAATTTCAATCTCCTCCATAAAATAAGAATAATAGCAGTATCTGTTATACAGACTATGATAGTTGATCTCACCTGGGATTAACTAATAGATTTACTGTCACAAAACCTGAAAGGAATATCTGGATTAAGATACTTGCAGCTCAAAGAAAAACCCAAATCTGGATGGCACTCTCAGTAGCAGATCACATCAAAGGAGGCACAAGAAAGACTAGCTCACTGACTCTTGTGCCCTATGCTGGCAAACTCACCTTTACTCTTGATGCCCTTACAGCCCAGTGTGTTCCCCCCTTCCTTGGGATTGACATCCAGAGATATTCTTGGAATCTTCTGGCCTTCAGCACCAGACTGGGACTGCTGATGTATTCAGCTTCTGAACTGAGCAGCTAGTAACAGCCAATGCTAGACTTACCTAGATCTTATCTCGTAAACCATTCCAAGTAAACTCTTTTAATATATATTCATTCCATCAGTTTTGTTCCCCTAGAGAATCCTAACTAATATATAGACTACAGGAAATTGTGTAGTAATAATCTTCCTAGTACCCAGAATATACTTAATACACAGTGGAATAGTCTCAACTCTTGAAGAGACAAAGGACATCAGTTGGACTAATGACAATTGAAGGTTTAGAATTCTCTTGTAATGATGCTTCATGTGTTAAACTGGCTGCTTTAAGGGATGCCAGGATAGCTGGAAAAACTTTATTCTTGGACACGTCTACCAGGAACTTTTCCAGAGGAATTTAGCGTTTGAATCAGTGGTTTAAGGAAGGCTGATACCACTGTGCTCATTAAATCATTCCAGTATACGGCAAGAAGAAAGACCCTGTGCTGTGTGTTTGAGGAAGGATCCTCCTTGTTCCTGGGACATCAGCATTTCCACTACACAGATTTTGACCTTCACACAGGACATCCACTACCTGCTCCTTATGAAGAATGGCAGAGAATGAGCACTTGTTATAATATTTGTGTATGTATGCATGCGTGTGCATGTGTATGTATGGATGTGTGTTGTGTATATGAGTGTGGGCATGGATGTGTGTGTGTGGCATATGTGTGCATGAGTGTGTGTACTGTGTGTATATGTACATGCATGTGTATCTGTGAGTGTATGGTATGCACATGCATGTATGTGTGTATGTATACATTTGAATCATGTATGTGGACAGGTGTGTGCATGTTCATGCATGTGTGTGTGGGTGTGTATCGTGCATGTATATTTGTGATGTACATGTGCACATGTGTACATGTGTATGCATATATTTGGGTGTGTGTCATGGGCATGCATATACGAAGGTGTACATGTGTATGTGTATGCATATGTGTGCATGCGTATGCATGTGTGGTGTGTGCGTACATGTATGTATGTATGTGAGGTATATGTGTGCATGTGTGCATGCATGTATGTGTGCATACATATATGTGTACATGCATGTACAAGTGTGTGTGTATTGTGTGCTTGTATGTGCATGTTTATGTATGTGTGGATGTGGTGTGTGCATGCATGTATATGCGTGCATGTGTGTACATGTGAATGTGCATGCACACACATATATGTGTGGGTGTGGTGTGTGCATGCATGTGTGTGCATGTGTATGTACATGTGTTCTGAACCATTTCTTTGCAAATGACCATTTCTGTCAAAATCCTTTACATTCATTGAAAGGACAATTTGAAACTCAGAGGTTTCCTTGGGCACCAATACTCAAAGGTTTACCTTTAATAAGCTAGATAAACTAAGCAGGAAAATTTATACACATTCATGCAGGTCTTCAAGACTGGTCAGCTCACTGCTGGGCTCCTCTTTCCCTGACACTGTCCTCCTTGTGCAGATTGTAACAATGAAGCTGAAGAGATGGTTCAGGAAACATGCATTTGTGTGAAGAGCAAAGGGATAGGAAAGTTCCAGGACTTCCTGGGAGAAGATGCTGTCCATTTACAGAGGAGCTGGGGAGACTACACACCTAGAGCTGGGATTTCTACTGCACAATTCAATTATAAGCTAAAATCCCACATGCCTTAAATTTCTTTTACAATAAGATACATGTGCCTGTCCTTTTGGATTCAGAGGCTGCGTATAGATTCATGCAGCTGCACAGGTGAAAGCTTCTAGCTGGCAGGAGACTCCTCCGTGGCCCTGAATGCTTCTTGCATTGGCTGCTTTCTAAGCCCAGTCAGTCTCCAGGGAGAGAAGGACACACCTTCACGGCTGCACACCCCATGCCACATGAAGCGGCTGAGCTGACATCAGCCTATCACGTCTGTTTTCCTTCAGTTTCTGGTCATGTCAGAGCACCTGGCAAGCAGCACTGTCACCGCAGCAACCTGTCAGCTCACTGACATGATCTGTGTTCCCTCCCTACAGAACCAGCTGAATATGCCAGTCAAAACAACAGCACTCACTGAGGTTCAAACAGGAAGCATCCTGTCCCAGGAAATGATTTCTAAAATCAAATGGTCTGGGTTTTTTTCCCTGCTATGCTATTGCTAATTAAGCAACATTAATTTACTTAACCTCGCTGGACTTAGCATCCTTACCTTAACATGAGAATATCAAGAGGCGTAGTTGAGATAAGAAGCTTGCTTGTTAGATCTTGAATGTGACACCATTTGGAACTTTTTATTTGTTCACATAATGCTTAAGATTAACTTGCCTCAACTTGTAAACTGCACGTACTGAGATGAGTGAGAAGTCTGGTTTTTGTCCTTATGACCAGCAGATGATGGAATTACTGAACACGACATGAGGTAGATTTTACTAAATGAAACATCAGAGCATTAGGATATAGCACAAGTTGTTCATGCAAAAGTAACTGATGGGCTGGAGAGATGACTCAGGGGTTAAGATCGTCTAGCAAACAGAACTTCCTGAGTTTGGATCTGAGGTCCCATGTAAAAACACCAGGCAGAAATGACGGCAACCTGCATTTCCGCTCTGGTGGTGGAGCCTGGGATATCCCAGAGCAAAGCAAAATGGAGGTAAAAGCAATTCAGGATGATTCCCGAAGTTACCTTTAGTCCTTCACAGGGACACACAGTGCCCTCTGACATGCACACACAGACACACACATGCACACATACACAATAAATAAATAAAATATTTAAAAGAGGAACTGAGGATATGCGATACTTCTACTACGTCTCTGTAGCTCCTCCGGGTTGTTAGTCTTTTCTGTCTCATCCCTTACCACTTTTTTCTTCTTGAGCCAGCTTTCTTTCCACATTTCCTACCCACCAGATTCTGTCTGTTCCTAGTTCTCTCAGCTGACACCATAAAAGGAAGGTTCGTATTGCAAAGCAAATTGCTTTGTTTGGAAGACATACCTGCTGGGGACCACCCTTTCTTTAACAGAAGAACCTCATGGTAGGAACAGAATCAATACCTTCATGCTCTTCCTCACATGTCATCTCATGCGCATGTGTTTCATGCCCCTGCGTCTTTGCAGATCGCCCTTGTAAGGGCAGAAACTACAGTGTCCATTTCTTTTTCGTTCTCAGAAGCTAACCACGAGAGCTTTGCAAACATCTTTCCATGAATTCATGGCACCATGGGTACTGTCTGAGTGGCTGCAGATTATACAAAGGGCTTCTGGGAAGAGTTCACTATCCTGGTTTGACTCTGTGCCATCTCTGAGAGGCCTGTGTAGCATCAGCATTAATAATTAAAGCAAACGTTCGTGTACCAAGCTAATCCTAATGCAGCCTTTAGTGCAGTGTTCACTTGCTAGCTGATTTGAAAGATTTGAGAGTCCATTTATTTAGTTATCTTGAAAATCATTACTGTCTTAGTATTTAGGGGTGGGCAGCCTATCCTCTATCATCAGTAAGCTTCCCCAAGTCATACTTTCTTCTCAACGGGAGCTTGGGACACCCATTAATTTTGTCATTAATTCTATATCTGATGCTCGGGGTGCATAATGAATGAATTTGCAAATTAGCAGGGCGAATATTCTCCAATTATGGAAGCAATTAATATTTTGATTGTGTCAGAAGAAAAACAATGTATTCAAGAATCTCACTTCCAATAACAAGAAATACAAGCCAGTGTCTAAGTCATAACTATAGTGGAGAGAATTGCTTCAGAGCGGGGTGCAGAAGACCTGATTCATGGACAATTTAAGGGCAATAAACTTTAACTGGGTACGTTTCTCTGTCTTCTCTGAGGCCAGATGACATGCTGCCTGCCTGTCCTCATGAAAAAGGACATATTTACCGTCTCAAAGGTGTTTTACAACATTAAAATTCTGTTTGTGGCTTTTGCAAGCCTCCGCTGGAAAATTACAAGCAAGATTAAAAAGAGCTCCGAGGATCTGGGGGGAAGTGATGGATGACCTGACATATTTAAGACAGAGATGCTCTCGCACACTAAGAGGAGAAAAGGAGAAAGGCAGATGCACAAGCCCCTAACAGTACAAACCGTGGGTATCAGAGAGCGCTGCCCTAGCCTACAGCAAAGACTACTCTCATGAATGTGTGTATGAACAGGCATGGAAGGCTCACTGGTGCCCTTGATTTTATGTAGATGCACACGGCAATAGAAAGGGCACATACGCTCATGTCAGGTGTGTACAACCCCATGAAGACAAAACCTTTTGTTCTGTGTCCTTGGCTCTACCCTACACTGCCACGACTCGCCCTCACTAGTTCATCTAGTTGACTTTGTGCACATACCTTTGGGTGAGTTTGATGGAATACTGTGATTGACAAAGGTATATTTAGGTGGGATGTTTTCATTAAGAAAAGAATCTGAATCTCAGGCCTAGGACTGTCCTCAAGTGTCCTAGCAATCAAACACCCCTGGGTGCAAAAGCCAAGCGGCAGACTTCAGGAGTCCAAGATATGCATGGCTGCTCATCCTGGGCCAGGAGAATGAGGGCGCCTCAGAGGGTCTCAGACAGGACACAGGCTGACTAGGTTCCCGAGGGAAGGAGGCTTCTATGATCACTTCCAAAGACCATTCAATTATGGTAAAAAAAAAAAAAAAAAAAAAAAAGCAGGGGTGGTGGAGAAAGAAAATTGATGAAAGAAATAAAATCTGAGTATTTTTTTTATCACTACTATGATATTATGGACAGACATGCTGTTACCTAAAGCACAGAGTATCAGATTTTTAGTGTTTGTGTGTGTGTGTATTTGAATCCGTTACTTTTCGAAGCATTCTGTTTATTCTTCCACCTGTTTTCTCTTCTATGTTATTCCCCTCTGAATCAGGCCCCAAATCCTTTCCATGAATATGCGAGCTTTGTGGACAGTTCAGTTATACACATCTATTTTCACATCTGTCATTTCCAGATGTCTAGGGTTATCTAGAAGACTACATGGACATTCGACCATTTTCATTTTCAGCTCAATGGATCTTTGAAGGACCAGCCCTATTTCTGACTGCAGGATATGTAAGCACCACTGCCAGGCATGTCTTCCTCTCCAAGTGATGGGATGAACAGTATATGAACTGAAGAGTCTTAGAGACGTTGCAGGGTTCTCTAGAACCCTGAGAAACAGTCCTGTTGCTTTTGAAGAGCAGTCCTAAGATGTGACTCTAAGAAAATGTCGGCAGAAATGAAAGGAAAATGACTGGCAGTTGCACAAGCTGACATGGTTAGAGTTCCTGAATCTAGTTACATGGGAATTGAACTCGGTTTTCCAGTTATAGGAACCAATTTCTATTTTGGTGACTTTCATGTTTGTTTCACCCAGCACATGTGTCTCTGTGACATTGGGATAGGGTCTGACACAGCTTCAGGCTCTGGCAATATCACGCTGCCTGAGAAGCCCTTTTCATTCCACTGGGGTTGCCAAGTGCTTCATGAATTGTTGAGGAAAGAGTCCGCAGCTGGAACAGAAAAGGTAATTCAACATGGCCACTGTCAACACTAGCTCTAACCTAGTAAATTTTTGCATGTTGCATTAAATTTCATGAGTCGATTGGTTGTCTTCCCTTTGGTGTGAGTCACATTCTGGTTCTTGGAGCTCTAGGCCAAGTTCCTGAGGAAAGATCTTGAACTGGACAGTGCCCAGCAACAGCATTCAGGCCTGGCTTAAGTACTACAGGAACAATGCCTGCCTCACATAGGAGCGATGCGATTGCACGGAAAGTGATGCTGCTCTTCAAGAAGAAGCAGGAATAAAAAACATTGACACATTGCTTTTGCTGTCTTTCTAGTGGCTGTCAAGCCACACCTGATACATTGCCGTGACATTTAGGGTGGGATTGAAGAGTTAGAAAAGCTGTGATCAGGCTACCGAAGGTGATGCGTAAGCTGCTCAGTGCTGTTTCTTGAGTGCGGTGTGTGTGTGTGTGTGTGTGTGTGTGTGTGTGTGTGGTGGGACGGCTGTAGTGTGTGTGGGGATGGCTGTAGTGTGTGGGGGGATAGCTATAGTCTGTGTGAGGGATGGATGGCTGTAGGGTGGGGGGATGGCTGTAGGGTGGGGGGATGGCTGTAATGTGTGTGTGTGACTATAGAGTGTGGCAGGACTTTAAAGTGTGAGGCTGTAGAGTATGTGGGGATCTGTAGAGTAGGGGAGCTGTAGAGTGTGAGGAGTCTGTAGAGTAGGGGACTGCAGAACTGGCTGTTGAAGAGAACTTGGCAGTCACCCTATTGTGGAGTTAGGATCTCTCCGGGTCACAGAGCAAATAAACAGTAGAGTGACAGGATTAACCACATTTTCTTACAGCACGTCTGAGGCTCAGGAGTTTCTGGAAAAGTAGGGTGAATGTTTCCTGTTCTTGCAGAATTGGTCCTGGCAATCAATTCCTTCAAAACATTGAAATACTTGGTGTACTATAAGTTTGCTGGTTGTCCCCCGTCACAGAGTCATGGGAATTTGCAAGTATCTTCCTGTCTGAGTTTAGTTCCTCTCTTCCAAACTCAAACCTAAACCTTAACCCTGTGAGTGTCTCGCACAGCGGCCCCTTAATCACCTAGTTTTGTGCTCTTTAATGTTTGATGAATGCCAGCCTTGAGGGTTCAATTTCTCTTTTTGTCTTGTGACCCAATAAAATGCATTTGTTTGGCTTCCACTGCCTGATCCTAGCACAAAAGCCCTGTCATAGTTTGAATGTGAGTTGCTCCCCACGGGCTCAGGTGTTTTGTTGCTGTGTCCCCCGCCGGGCCAGCGGGGGGGGGGGGGGGGAGGGCTTGGAGGCGAATGGGCGAGCCAGGGACGGGGTCATCACCAGACCCCAGGAATCAGGTGAGAAGCAGGCAGAGACCAGCTGCAGCAGATTCAGAGTCATTAAGGGCGTTTGGGCCCTTCGCCTGCATGCTCCTCTGTTGGGACATGTCCAAGGCATGTCTGTGTGTGCCCAGGTTTGTCTGTAGCTGAGAGCCGGGCTAGGGCCTCCCTGAATCGGTAGTGCCACATTTCACCCTTTTATTTATTTATAAATTTTTTCAGTGGGGACCATGATAGCTGGGATGACCCCAAGCCTCTTCAGCTGCCTGGAATATAGGTGACTCTGCCTGGCTTGAGTTGGTCACCACCCTCATGTGGAGCCTTACCTGTGATTAACTAACAAGTCATGAGACCATTGCAGCGAAGGAATCATGGTCTCAAAGGGGAACTCAAGGTGGCAGAGAAAAACAGTTTTTCTTCATTGCAGGGGCCTGATAAGAGGCTGTAGGTGGGGCAGGCGGAGAGGCTGTAGGTGGGGCAGGCAGAGAGGCTGTCCAGAAGAGCTCTGGAAGGCATGTCAGGATATGCGCATAGTAGATTAGACCAAGGCCTCACGAATCTCTGCAATCCAAGTTCAAACCACGTCTCTAGGGGGGCCATGGCTTGGATGTTCAAGGGCCATAAGCGCCTGTAGTGTGGTCTTGTTGATGGACCACTGCTGAGAGATGTGCTGAAGGAAACACTTAAGCCATATAATTAATAAAAGAACAATTCTCCCTATGATAGCGTAAATTACAATCCAAGGGGGATCAAACAGCCTTTTAAAAGTTGTTCCAGATTCTGGTTATAAACCCAGTACCTATAAGCAGGGGAACCACATGCATCATGTTAATATGTTCTATCTGTTGACTCAAGGTCAATGAGTAATTAAGGAAGGCTTGAGACCAAGGCCCCTTGATGTACTGAGAAAGTTGTTCATGAGCCTTGGAAAAAGGACAAAAACTAACTTTTCAGTACATCACACCCAGGAGGATAAATGTATGGCACTTCTGTGAACCAATATTGTAACTTGATTTAAGCTGGGAATGACTTGAAAACATTAAAGCCACACGAGCAAAAACTAATAAATCAAAATGTTAAAGATGACAGAGACCACACTTTTTCTCTTTAGAAAAGAACTAGAAATACTCATTAATGATGACAACTCACTCAAAGCTTTTCCCATTTCATTTGTCCCCATTGTAGTATCTTAAATTACTCTTTAATTACACTACTAGTTATAACAGTCTAATTTTTAAAATAATAATTAAAATTAAAAATTAGAATTAAAGATAATTCTATTAAAAAGCTATTTATAAATCATAGAATAAACCCAAAAAACAAAAATTATACATATTTCAAACTTGCAAGAAATAAATTATATCATGACATATCAATTAGTATTATATCAGTATTAACTAACATCTATGGTAGATTTTTCCCCCAATATAATTATGCAGTGCACAACAGAGCTCAAGCTATAGTTAATCACATTTGTTTTTTTTTTCTTAAAAACAAATTTATTCACTATAAACAATTAAAAAGCAGTTTTCTTCCTCCATAACAGACATTAAAACTAGGTTTTTTAAAAGTATCAACTACTAGTAAGACTTTTTTAGACAATATACATTTATATATAATCATTTATAAATGTATACTTTGAAATCTAAGATATTGTAGCTCTCAATTTACTTAACTACTTTAGCATTAAGCAACCACAAGTTTTGTATCTTTAAAATACTTGAACCTTATAATATAAATACTTTATAAAAATTTCAGTTAATTGTAATACTTTAAAATCTTTTAGAGCCAAATTTATAAATTAATTATAACATGGGTTAGTAACATTTTTTTGGTAGAGACCAAGACATTAAATGTGGAATAAACAAGTAGCACATGGTCATAAGAGAATACCTTTATGTCTCTTTAGATAAGCAATCTTTAAAAAATAAAACCTCTGCAGTTACCAATACCGAGTAGAGCCTTTACTAGTCCATTAACGTTTTTAACCTTCTGCCGCAGACCAGTGTCACAGCCTCAAGACCAGGGCTCCCCCGGACTGGGTGAGGCAAGGCTTCGGCAGAGATGGGGAACAGAACACGCAACTCTCTAGGCTGAGTGAATCTGAACCCACTTTATTGAAACTTAGTGACAGCTTTATACTAGAAAATTTTAGAGCAAAGAATGTGTCCCTGCACTGTAAACAGAGGAAAACAAACACAGACCCTCCCAGTCTCCTATGTTCAGTAAGAATAAACAATTTTTTTTTCCTAAGTAGCTAACCCATTGTTTGAAGGAAAAGACACAAACAGATTCTATTCTCCCAGTTTTTTCAATTCTATCTAATCTATAATGCTTCACCGGATAGCCATGGGTCTGAGCCCACATTGTTTTAACAGAGACTGCATTTTTAAAATACCCAGAGGAGGACTGAGCTCCTTTAATAGTAAGGTTACTTATGTCTTCCTTTGAGGAATTCCAGAAGTATATTGCCATCAGTTGTTGATGAGCCATCCGTTAACCATGCATTCTCCAAACCTGGGGTCCATACTGTCGGGCCCCATTTCACTAAGGGTGTCTCTTTTGGGGTGGAGGCGATCATTGGTGGGGGTGCACTCAGATGGTCCATCTCTGTGATTTCCCATAAGAGTGCTGTTTGGGGAAGGGAAAGACACAGCCCCCTTTGCTACCGACATGGATTCTCCCAGTTTGGGTTGCAAATACCATCTCCAGGGGAGAGTCTTGGTGTCTAGACTTTCTGGCTTGATGATCTCTTCCTTGGCCTTCAGCCAGAGTAAGAGGGTATCACAGTTCCTTTTAAAGTTCTACTGAACAGATGGCATAGTCATATACTTTTGAAATTTCTGAGTTAGTTCATAGGTGGGAATTTTACCCACTTATGTTTTAAGATTCTTGAAGTTGTTCTCTAACTTCTTTAAAATCAGTGCACACATTCTGGCTAGCAAGTCTACTTATTGTGAGTCAAATCTCTATTTACAATTTGATTTAAAGTTAAAAGTAAGCTTTTTCTCTAAACCTAAGGACAGGTAAAAGGCACACCCAATTTCCAGAATTCCTCCTGCCAGAGACAAAACTTAAATTATCTACGGAGGAAATCCTAGCATCTGCCCATGGGCATTACTGTGATATTCCCCAGGGAGCAGGCTTCAGGTCCCCAACTGGGCAGAGATATACCAAGGCCTGACAATTCCTGTATTTTAATGCCATGTCCTTTTCCCAGAAATTGTTTCTATAGAATAATATTCTGCCATGCTGGGATCTTATCCACCAGAATGGTTGGATTAGGGCCCAGCAACCTTCTAACTTCTATTGCAAGAAGGTCCCCAATATCTGTAGGTTATCTTCAAAAATTTGTCTTTTAAGAATTATTGAACTACTTCAGCAAATTATTAACTAACTTATGAGGAGCGGACAGCTAGAAAAACCACTCATGGAATCCATGAGAAACAGGCATGGAAGTAAAAATGGACTCATAGCCCTAGAGGGCCACGAGGGGCTAGAGCACCAAAGATGGCTGCCAGGCCAGGTATATCTGTACACCTAGGCAAGCCCAGGGAAACCGGCTTTTTCTCTTTGGTTAACTCCCGTTGGGCCCAACCCAGTTGTCCTTAGACCCAGGTGAAGCTAGAGATCAAGTTGTTTGTTGATTGCAGAGAGCTCCATAATCCCCACATAGGGAAGTTGGCTGTCTTATCTCTGGGAGGATTCAAGTCAGTTCCTCAGCAAAAGTGTTCCCTCAGGGTGTTTCCAGCAGTGGGGGATGACCTTCAAGGATGTCAAAGACCTTCAAAGACCGTAGAGACTGTCCCAGCATGGACTGTTCTAGACCTGCCTATTGTACCCTTAACTTTCTGAAGACCCAGACTGCTCAAGGGAAGAGGGGCGCCGATCGCTCTGGCTACTTCCTGCTGAGCTGGGGCGATGAAATTGGGAGCAGTCTGATGTCCTCATCTATGAACTGCAGTCTGATGTCCTCATCTATGAACTGCTGGGATGGTCTAGAGATCTTTCATAGATGACTTTATTACTTCAAGGTCCATTTAAAAGAGACAAAACACAGATAAATTGAGCTTCCAAGATCTACACAAGAATTAAACCATTATAACTGAAGAGGCATAAGGGATAAACCAAATAAGCTTAGCAGTCTTACTATGGGTACAAGCAAAAGTTAGTAAAGAACACGTGCTTGCAAGATATAAAAGCCAAGAGCTGTAAGTAATTTATATATTAGACACCTTTCTCCTCTGGCTATTGTAAATCTCCAAGATCTCATTCTAAAACCTGTCCAAAATGATGTGAACTGTCTGATTCTTTGTACAGAGCAATCTGAATTAGTCCTCCTTAGGACCACTCCTCAGATCTAAATAAAAAGCCAGCATTCATTTTTTCCTGCGGGGAAGGGAATTTCAGGTTTGTCAGCTTGGGCATGCCTGCTAGTAGTTTATCTATCCCCTTAGGCAGATGGATCCTCAGAGAAACTCCTTAAGTAACTCAGGCCAAAATCTTGCAAGGAAAAAGGAAACATGAACCTGAGTTGGCCCAAATGCACTTAGAATTTCCTGAAAACAGACTATACTGGGTCCGCATTACATCGATCCTGTTGAGGTCCGGCTAAGGTGGAGGCTTGAAATTCCTGTTCCTCCTTAGTAGGAGTTCACATGGGAACAGATTTGTCCCCAAGAAAGGGAGCTCATACATACCAGGAGAAGGAAGAAATTCCAATGAACTTTTTTAGAGGACAATTATATTTTCCTGGTTGCTAGATTTGATGGGATAAAATTCTATAAAAGAAGTCAGAGGAAAGAGCAAGTTTGATCAAGCAATATCATAGTGGCTTTGTTTTTGGGAACATATGGAAAAACCTTTAAGAACACAATGGTATTTTCATTCATAATCCTATTAAAGATCAAAACCAAGCGAGAAAATTTTTCATGAAAGAAAACTTACAATCTATCAGAAAAACAATTGTGATCAATATAAAAACATAACTAGTTAAGGCCTTAGATATTACCAAAATTATTTGTTCTTATTTTTAAGTATGCATACATGTATTTTAAAAAGGCATGCCAAAATTTTTATGTCAGCATGCAACAGAAATGAAAAAAAAATTGAAGTGGCCACAGACACAAGACACACATGTGAACGCAGAATACATGAAGAACATTTTACCGGCAACTGTACAATTACCAGCAACTATCTTAAAATTACCCTTGAAAGCTTTATCAAAGGCAGATTAACATTTAGGAAAACCTTGTTTAAAACAGTTAAGTCCGGCAGCTTAGTTTAATTATGAAAAACATCTAGCAAGGAAAACATTCTTATCCATAGTCGGGTTCCCACATATTCTCTGGGGGGATCCAAGGTGCTAAAACCACAGCCTCATTCCAGAATTCCTCTAGGTCAGCAGACCTAACCTCCAGGTCTCTAGTCTCTGGAGCAATTTTAAGATATGTATCTGGGGCTGTTTACAGTGTGAGGGGAGGTTGCTCATTTTTCTAAAGAACAGAGATGAGACCAAAAGAGGCACAGATGAGACAAGGATGTATTGGGCCCAAATGCTTGGTGGGGGACTTCCAGAGTTCGTTATCCCCCCCACCCCCCACCCCCCCACCCCCCGCCCCGGGCCATATGCGCATATGGTAACTCCTTGTCAGGCCAATTCAGTGTAATCTAGCCTGGGGTCTGAGTTCTGAGGGGACCAATCTCTCATGTAAACTCCCCAGAGAAAAGCCTTGTTTTAGAAGGGTTTTTTGATCTTGGGGAAATCAAACTAGCGATTGGGGCTCCTTGATCATCAGCAAGTCAAGCGAGCAACTGTGTTCCTAAGGACAAACAGGGAAAGGGGAAGAGGAGGAGGCCACCTGCTCACCTTCAGGAGCCGTAAGCACAGGAACACAAAACCAAAGGGGCCACTCACTGAACTTTACCAGAGTGGGTGTCTCATCTACGCAGAAGGCAGCCCCACGTTGGAGCGCCAATTGTTGCTGTTTCCCCCACGGGGGAGGGGGGGAACTTGAGGCAAATGGGTGAGCCAGCGAAGGGGTCACCACCAGACCCCGGGAATCAGGTGAGAAGCAGCAGTGGACGAGATGCTACAGATTCGGAGTCATTAAGGGCACTTGGGCTTATATAGGGTCAGGGCTCAATCAGGTGTTGCCGTCCCTCCTGGGGGGGGAGACAGCCACCAGTCATTTAACTGTTTACTAGGTGTCCATTGCAGGGGCAGGTTAGATGGCCGCTTCCCATTGGTTGTTCATCCCTCTGCCTGCATGGTCCTCTGTTGGGACATGTCTGGGGCATGTCTGTACATGCCCAGGCTTGTCCATAGCTGGAAGCCAGGCTAGGGCCTCCCTGAGTCGGTAGTGCCACAGTGTTTGAATCCCTAGCTGATGTAAATGCTTAAGAAAATTGTGGTGGAATCTGGACAGTGGAAGGCAGAGTGCAGATGCAGGCCTGGTGGCTTGATGTCCAGTCGTGGGTTCTCTGTCTCACCGGCCTCCAGCTTGTGCTTTCAGCCAATCACATGCTGTGGGACTACGCCATAAACCGACCGTATCCTCTTAGAACCGCAGCCAAATAAACAACCCTTTCTCCCTTAATGTGGTGGTGTCAAAGTGTTTTCTCACCAGGCTCTAAGGCATTTCTAATTCCTCGAGTAGCAGGAGCTTTTTGGTGCACCTTTCTTCCAATACTTAACTCTTGCTCTTGGTTCTGAATACTGAAATTCCAAATTTCTTGGAATTTCTTGAGTGAAAATATCTTTAATTCTAACTAGAAAAGCAAAACCATAACTAAAAGCTGGGACCACTGTCTAATCCATCTCTGTCCTCTTGGAGTGGGATGGTTAGAAACAACCCTAGGAAAACTCTTCACGGATTTTACCTGCGTATACCAAGCCTGCTGAACCTATGGAGAACTGGCAGCGTGGGAGCAGGTCAGCGCTGAAGTGCAAATAAGTACACGTAAAATTCTCTTCTAGTTGGAGAAAATTTGCTACCCCATGAGTGCCACAGTTAATTAATAATTAATTATAAATTAATATAATTAATTATAAAATTAATAATTAATTATAAATTAATATAATTGATTATAAAATTAATAATTTAATAATAGTTAATTAGCTATTATTAAAATCATCTACTACTTTGCACCCGGTAAATATCTACTTATTCAAGGAAGAGGAAAATTGTTTTTAACTCCCTTCTGGGCAAAGCAAAGAATAAATACTGGTCTTTTCTTGATGGCAATTTTTATGTAAATGTAAATGAAGTAAAAGTCATTAAGGCTCCTGGTATTCATGAGCTGATCATAAAGTCTGATGCAGAGACGACATCTCTGAGCCACTTAGAAGAGCAGACGGAAAGAAAATCAATCTGACCAGGGAAACCAAAGGGTACGTTGGTATACACTTGGAATAATGATAGACGTGGAGCCAGGCATGGGAACCCACAGCAACGTCAGGAACACAAACTGCTTCTTTTCCAGGTCCCAGCCACGGCAAACAAAGGGCTTGTCAGCAGCAAGCTTCAGAAGTTAGCCCTGAACGGAGACTGCACACTGCAAAGGCCCTTGTGTAGGCAACATTGTTTTAAATATTTCATTCGTTGCCATCTGTACTGTATGTTGGGTAAGCGATATCTGTTCCCAATGGCTTTTGTAGTAGGAAACATGATAATTAACCACTCAATTCAATATGAAATGTTAACTATGATCAATTATGAGAGATAAACACTGAATATAAATATTTGAATAAATCTGGTCAAGTAAGTCCAAGAAAGGATTCTGAGGAAGCAAAACTTAAACAGAGAGATGTCAGAAAGGCTAGCTCTGACCAGATTTTACATTCTCATTGTGCAAAAGCTGAATATTCCTGCCTTACGATCTTAGGCATAGAAATTACTTGAAACAATTTGCAGGCAGACTTTCATTTCACCATGTCTTTCTCTAGGGTCAAAGTGCTACCCTCCCTAAGAATGGGGAGACAGTGGTAGCCTGGCATGGAAGATCCTGGAACTAACAGATTCAGAAAGCTTTGAAGAGCAACGTATTAGCGTTGTTAGCAGCCAGCAGGCTAATGCTTCCTTTAAAAGATCTGAAGAGAGAGTTCCTGCTCCTGAAAGCTACGAGAAGCCAACAGTGTGGGCTTTTCACAAGATGTCCTCTGAGTCTCGGGCACATCAGCCTCATTTTACTGCCCACATGTTCAAACTCCACCTCATGCCTCTTCTTTCCCTTGTCCCTTCTTCCTCCCCTTTCTTTCCTTTGCTCTTTCCATCCTTCCCTTCCTGCCCTCATTTCCTCTACTCTTCCCTTCCTCTTCATCTTCTAACTTCATGGGAAAATGATCCAGGCCATGTTTCCCGTTTAGTAATTTGATTGTGGGAAGACATCTTAAGATAGAGATGTCCCCCCACTTTGTCTAGATAGTAGGATTCTGTCTTCCTGTCCGCATGTTGACAACATAGTTTTGCTTTCTGTGACAGACATACACTCAGCTAAACCATAGATAAGAAACAGAAGTGCCACAATTACTTGCCCCCTGAAATATCTGCAATAGCATGGATATTTCTGGAGAGGGTGCCCAAGTATTTTTCTCTGCATTGTGCCAAGTAACCTGATTAACTAGACTGACCCAAACAAATTGCATAATTTGATGCTGTGGAGAGATGTTGGCTCTATTTATTCGTGTGCTTCAAATGTCAGTATTTCCATGGAAGAATAGAAATCTGGCCGCTGCCCCTCACTTTCCCACATGTAAAGTGCTTTCAGACTTGACTCTGGAATCACATGTAGTGACAGCAGACTGGTGCCACGCTGCACAGCCAAGTGCCTCGTGTAAGGACCTCCCTGATGACAATCATGTCTCTGTGGGACCAGACATTGTGCTCTCACTGAAGCAGAGATAAGAGAAGTGGAGCATGACTTTTTTTCTGTTGAGAAAGTGACCTCGTGACCCCTGATCAGGGTGGACTAGGTAACAGGCTGCGCATTTCCTATCACAGCATGACGGACATGTCTTTCTTACATGCTGTTCACACAGCTGAGGATACTGCACTTTGTGGCCATTTACGAAGGGATTCCATCTGTTCCAACAGCTACCATGCATGATACAGAGAGAACAAGTGCACTGGAAGAACTCAGAATAGCAATTAAAGGCTCTGGCCCAGAATCAGTCCTATAGCCCCATGTGTGACTGGGAAAACCAGGAAAGGTCAAGCTGCCTTATCCGGGAGGCAAAGAGAAGCACACCGCACGCCCAGCCTCCATGAGCACCACGCTTCCTGAGAAGTAAGCGCGTCACTGAATTCTTTGCTAGGTTTTCCAAAGCTATTTCAAGGGTAAACCTGTTACACAGACACATAAAGTCTCTACATCTATAGACTCAGCAAGTACTTAACTGTGGATGAAGGTCTCAAGAGACAGCTGCACCCAGATGAACACGCACAGACTTATCATGCCAGTCAATGGACAGTAACGCTTTGTGTTCTTTACATTGGTCACGATAAGGAAACTGGAGAAAACTGAATTATGTCAGGTGTGTGCAGGTTATTTGAAAATAGTTCTGAAATCTACTCCTAGTATAAATTTTTCTTTGAAACAATTAAGTTAAAAATAAATAAATAAAATTAATCAAATAAACTAATCAAAATAAAATCTTATAAAAGAAAATATGATGCTATTTTATATAAGAAACGTAGTCATTTCTAGTGCGAGAGAATGGTGAAGAGATGGGAGGGGATGGAAGAGAAGAGGGAGGGAGGGAGCTGGAATGAATACTCAATATGCTTTTAAAGGTAAAAAAATAAATTAAAAAATTGAAAAAATCTAATTTTATCACAGTTAAAAAGAGAAACCTAATCATTTCCAGATTCCTGCTATTAATTCCCAGTGGATGACACACATATACATAAATATGCTCACATAAATATTTTCTTTTCTTTCTCCTAGCTTTAAAGTAAAAAAATAAACAATAATCAAGTCAATGCACTGCTGAAAAGAAAATATGAGGAATGTTTTAAAAGTTCAAATTATTTTATTAAATATTATAATAAAAATAGAGAGGTATCCATGTCCTAGTGTTGGAATGTAGAGTCAGATAATGTAGAAAAAGTGCATGAACATGAAGAATGTATCTTGAGTAATGTGTTGTGGACAGGAGGCTTCAAGACCTCAGTGAGCACACACATTTAACTGTCATTAAGGAGCAGCTGAAGGAGGAGGAGTGTAAACTCACTGCACTGTTCCTGCCATAAGGTGAGCTGTTCTTTGGTTTCTTGCAGTTTTTAAAAACATAAACTTATTCTGTAGTTTTCTTGCTATCTCTAGGAACTACTACTAAGGGAAAACCCTGGTTTTTTTTAATGCCTTCTCACACTAAAAAGATTGGCTACTTTCTCCAAAAATCATATTCCTAATTAAAAATCAGTCTCAGATAAGCTAGGGCTAATTTCTGTGTGAACATTATGAGATTAAATTCTCTTTTTATGCAAACAAGGTAATTCTTATAGGAATCGCGCCTAAGTCTGTGATTCACGGCAATTAGAGCCGGACTTTTTTGAAGTAAGTGTTTTGACCCCTGCCCTGAAACAGTGCAGAAAAGAGCGTGCCAGAATGCACGGGAATTTGCACCAGCGCAGCATCATCCCCAGCCTGTCCTGGTCCCAGCTGTGCTGGTGGGGTCCTCCTGTTGCGCTCACAGCAAAGGCAGCGGGAGGCTGGGCTACACAAGCCCTCCAAACCCTACTCCCAGCCCTGCAGCTATGGGGGTCTGGACTGCTCCCTTCCTCTATCAGAACCAGAATCCTGGGCCTATTCCACTCCTATGGTACCTACAACAGAAAAAAAAATCTTATAGAAATAAAACAGCTACAGATGACATCCCATCTATTAAGAGAACAGATAGTTTAGTTAACTCTTGGAAGTCTTGCTGTCAATCATTTCTCCTCTTTTTAATCCGCCAACTCTGTTAGAAGTTTCCTATAACAATTTGATATTCTTACACAAGTAATGAAAATACTAGACTTGAAGTAAGATTTTTTTCTGGTGCAAATTTAGTCCTGCAGGAAACTGACTGTTAACAAAACAAACCAAGAACATTTCTGTCCTCTGTGTGTGCTTTGACATCCTCCTGCTTCCCACGTGAAACCTTCTGAAATGTGTTGCCTAGTAAGCCACTAGTTCCACCACCCCAAAGCTAAGAATGTCATCAGGTGGTGTGTGAAGTCTTTATCCAAGGTTCCATCTTAAGTGCAACATGCTAGGGGTTCCCAGTGCTTTACAGACTTCGTGAAAGTGCTTTTGGGGACAATAGATCTTTGTTCTTGGCTCATGGTCACTCATATTTAGCCCAGGAATAAACTACTTCCTGTCCCTAGGAGATGAGAGCTGTTTTGAATTGACAATAGCAAATAGCTCTTTTGTGAACATCTCCATCCTCTCAAACACTTCCGTCAAATAATACGAAAAGACAGCATGCACACAAAAGGTTGCAGCGCTTCTGGCTGCTTGTCAGTCACCGCGCCGAAAAATCCATTTCCTTTGGACAGCAGCTGGGCTGGGCCTCGTTGAGCACGCTCGCTCATTCCTCCTCACGACCTTTGCTCCGTGCTACTTTCCTTGTCCTAGATATTAGTTGTTCCAACACATAGGCAGTTTGACTCCAGTTATTCTTATTTCCAGAGTAAATTTGCCCTCGTGTTCATCCTTGTCAAGACTGCTGTCCTGTCCCTTTACTCTAGCGGTAGAGCAACTTCTTTCTGCTTTTGGACCCCAAGTTTCTTTTCTATGCAGAATTTGCTTTAGAAGATGTGCAAATTCTGATTCTCTCTCTGCTCCTGGGCGAGGTAAGCCTACAGCACAGAAATGTTCATCTCAAGGCATTTGGAGTCATGCATTTGAGACCCACCTCAAAAAAGTAGAACTCCTGATCCAGGCAGGGAAGGCCCTAGCTTTAAAAGATATTTATGGCATGCCTAGTCGATCGCACACACAAAATACAATGTCTAAACTGAAGCAATTAGTACACTCATCTTTTCATACATTAAAAAATATGACCATTGGCAAACATAGGTGACCCCCGCTGTCCACCAAACGCCCAGCATTTTCCCATGTGTCCTGCTATTTAGTTAAGATGCTTAGACACAATAGCATTCTTTGTTGGTAGGGGAATGAGCTCTATATCTCTTTTGCTTAGCAACTGACCCCTCCAATTACAGCCTTGAACAAGATTTTTTTTTATAACAAGTACCCAATGCAATTTTCCTTTTAGTACATCATAGCAGAGGCTGTGAAAAATGTGGTAAAAATATAAATAGCCTTCATCCTATAGAGCTCACAATCTGCTCAGTAAACAGAAATAAAACGTATAAACGTTATAGTGAAAAAGTAAGGCCAGAAGTAGAAGATGCAGTGGGGTGCAGTCTGTGTCCAGAAGACTGGTAACCGTTTTCCATGCCTGCATGACCCTTCGAAACACTTCTCCATGTTTCTGGTCGTGGTAGCTTGACCGCATTATACAACGCCAGGCACCCAAGAGTCCTCTATAGAGGACCCACAGCCACTGACTGCTGCTCATTGTTCTGTGGCGACGCTAAGGCAGCCTGCGTGTGAGGGAACAGGCAGGGCAGCTGCAAGAACCCTGCTCAAGGCTCGCCCTTCGTGAGGGACTGATCTACAGTGATTTTATACATCACTGCTTTTTCACGAACATCAGTGGAAGTCTTTCAAACGAAAAGAGCCCAAATGTATTGAAAATACAATGAACGTTTAACAAATCAAGTTTTAACGTTAAAAAATAGAAACTAGTTGACTTCTAACCTAAAATTTTTGGTTTTACTAGTTGTGTAATTTAGTGTATGTAATAAATTCTATCACTTTTTTTCTGACTGCCTTCCAGAATTTACTTTTTTAAATGTTAAAATTTGCTTCTACCCATCTTCTTAAATATTCTGCCTAGACATCTATGTTTCTAGGTCAGAAGCGTAATCTCTCGGAGAGTTTCTCATCATAACACTAGGAAAGACTGATGAGGTTCCTCTTCGCTGACAGCAGTGGGGGTGGGGACCAACCCTGAGACCTGCCCCATGTTTACTCTGCCTGCCATGCCCCTGGCAGTCTCTCTAATCTCTCCCTGGGAACCTCAGCAGCAGCTTTTCTGAAGGTCATATCTGGGCTCCACACATCTGCCACCATATTCTTCCTGAATTTTTAGGCAATAGAATCCGAGGAACAGAGGGTAGAATTGATCTGTGTTTATCAATAAATATTGAGAGTGTGCTTGGAAATACACTCCTACATGTAAGCTAGTTTAGCTTGTTGGATTTCTGTTCTTGATTCTCCCTAAGTGGCAGCTGCTTTCGGTTATTTGCATACTATTGTCTGCACTTAGCAACATATGCTCCAAGACTTGGGGTTGTCAACTGAACTGGGCTGTCTAAACCCTATGCATGTTCTATGCTGTGCCTACACATACATACTTGTGACAAAATAAAATTCTTTCTTTCTCTGTTATTGCACCGCTTGCGAGTGTATAAGGTTGTAGAGTGCATACATACTGGATGCAGGGATCAGTGCAGGTGCTGGATACAGCTTACAGCAGCTCTGACAAACATGCAGCTGCAGGATGACGAAGAGCTGAGCAGCGTGTGAGGGTGGACACACAGATGAGGAGCAGTTAGGATCAGCAGCAGGAAGGAGGAAGGCAGGCTGGGGCTTCATTTCACCACTCGAATTCTACATAACCAAATCTTACAATTATTTCTGATTCTTTTCACATAGCGTGTTTACTGTGAATAACTGAAAACACCAAAAAAAAAAAAAAAAAAAAACCCGGAGCCATGGAGAGGCAGAATTTCTGTGTGTGTCATACATCCTGGAAGACATGCCCAGACTGAAAGACAGCATATGCATGGACAAGAAGCTGACAGATAATAGAATTAAATAGATGATCAATGACAAGTAGGCAGATAGGTTTATGACAAATGATATAGATGATAAGACCAATAATGATAAATAAATATGGATGACAGGCGGACAGAAAGATGATAGATACATGGTAAGCAATGATAAAAACAACACATTGCTATGATGAGGTGGCACCAAATAAGCACAGGACAGTTGAAGAGGAGACAAATGCAAACCCCTCTACTTTCTGGAGAATACATGAAAATGGAGTCACAGGAATTAAAAGGAAAATAACCTATAACCATGGAGGTTTTATGTCTAAAGTGAAAAATGCTTCCTCAGTTCCTTTGGCACAGACTCTGAATGCACTTTTCACAAGAGAGGGCCCTAAACATTGGGCACACACAAGAGGCATCTTTCACATGCTGGGAAAACCAAGTGTTGTGGGTAATGAAGTTGGTGGCATATGTACCCATGGTTGGGTTCAAATCACTATTTGCTGCTTTGATTAAGCTATAAAGAACATTGCTTATTTTCCCTGGTCCTTGTTTTTTCTTCTATATGAACAAGAGCCCTGAGAGATGTTCTGTGGATTGAATGAGACCATTTTATTCAATGGTACTTGGCACAACACTTCACTGTAAACTCACAAGAAGTGTAAGACATTATTGGCAATAAGACATTAGCATTAGTACTGGCCTACCGAAGTAGAAAATTTTAGTAATGGAGTAGTTTTATGTATGAAGTTTCTCAAACTACAATAATTTTCTACTAATGGATATTCTAACTCCCTTTAATATTGAATCCAAGAATATCTCTGTCATTAAGTTATTCTTAAATACCTCTAAAAACATTACTTTCCTTTGGATGGTATTGCTACTCTTAGGGAATTATATAAAACTTGATATATAAAACTTATATATGAAAGCTAACTTACAAAATATAGAACGTGCCTTGAATCTAGACTTGAGTAAGTGACTATAACTGACTCAACATAAGCTGCTTTCTGAATTCCAAGTGGGAATACACAAAAAAAGCTTTGGATTTTTGACTCTCTTTTATAAAATTTATTTTACAAGTGTAAATGTAAAAGAGAGTTTTCATGTTTATGCTTGAAAAATGACTGGAAAATAATCAAAGAGGTGAGATGAGAGAGAGAGAGAGAGAGAGAGAGAGAGAGAGAGAGAACAATGTGCCGTAGCATGCATATAGAGGTAAGATTTTGTTTTCTCCTGCATGAGGTCTCTGGGGAACAAAATCAGGTTTCCATATCTGATCAAAGAACCTCTAAAATTCTTTTTTAATGCTATGACTGAAAGTAAATACTTCTGGAACAAGACCATTAGAAATAATAATTTCTAAAAATTTAAAAGCAAAAAAGTCTCAATAAATATATACCAAATGAAAAACATAGATAAAAGAAAAAGTCAATCTTGGAAAATGGCACAGCAAATATAACTGTTAAGAGCTCCAATATGTTGACAGTTGCATCCTTTGTTAGATTTGTTAGGCTGATAAGGGATAGATGCAAATTAGCACATGGATTTAGTTTTCCAATGCAGAGTATTTGTGTTTATTAGAAGCATATTTGCCTTTATAAAAAAAGAATTTCCCAATGAAAGCTATCTCATTAAATAACTACTTCTACTTGCACTGTTACTTACCGAAAGCATTTGGAAGGTGACCTTGTTGTGTACATAGGAAACATATTTATGGACTTTGCCATTGCTGTTTGTATACCTCTATAACTACTTAGCACATTAGTCTCTAAAAGATTCTAAAATTTACCCATTTATATACAAGATATACAAATATTGAAATATGAAGCACTCTCATCTAAGTGGTCTCCTTTTCATGTTACAGTTTGAGCACAGGTTAGAAATGAAAAACTAAGTCCTGGGAGGGATAATCAGCCTGTCTTATGCTACCTGTCCAGTGGGTTCATACCTGGTCATCTGTGTGAGCTTTCTGTGCCCCTTGCCTTCCTGCCTTTCCTTCTTTGATCAACTGGAGTCTACTGGCCACGCCTCATCTTGTTGCTATGGAAACCTTTCCATGATCTTTTGTTTCTATCCCCATCTTTCCAGATGTTTGCAGCATGGTTAGATTGGAACACCACAGATTTTCACAGAAAAATGAGACATGAAAGGTCGTGGAAATTCTAGACAGGGAGACCAGAAACACCAAGGGAAAATAAAATATCAGGTGAGGATGACAAGCACTATGGGCTTCCAGGAACACAGACTTTCCTACAGGAAAGCCACAAAGAAGCGTGTTGTGTCTGAATGAAGCTATCCGTCCTCCAGGTGTTTCTGTTATCTTCCAAATGTGGCTTCACAGAGTGGATACCAACACAAAGCTGTTTATCTTGAGTGGTCATTTCTTAACCTTCATTTGTGCTCTAGCTATTAACATGGGTATCCCTGAGAGATAGGCTTCTAGCAGATATATGCTTTTAGCAAGATTGTTTTGTTATCACTAATGCTATTGAAACCTACAATGAAAAATTTTAAATTTAGTAAAGGTGATACCTTATGATTTAAGTCAACAACTCTCAAATTTATTGATCAGAATGCCCTAGTCTTATGATTATTCATCTTTTTAAAATTTTTTTATTATTTATTCAATTGTGCGTATGTGTGTGTGTGTACGCGTGTGTATGTGTGTGTGTGTGTAGAACCACGGGCGAATTCGGGAACCACCATGGACCGCCTCCACCTCTGCCTTGTTTACTGTGCCCCGGGATTCACAGGCTCCGCCCTACCAGGACCAGAAACGCAGGCCACCCCACTTCTGCCCGACGTCTATACGTGGGGTCTAGGATCCGAACTCAGGACCTTCTGCCTGCAAGGCAGAGGCTTAACCCCCGAGCCACCTCTTCAGCCCCATGATTATTAATCTTGAGACTATTACAGACCCTTTTCTCATCGGGTCATATGCTACTGTTTACATGCTAAACAGAGAGAAGACCTTACTGGGTGCATAGCACAATGGTCATAAAACCAGTGGGTACTTGCCCATTCATTCTAGGCACCACAGCTGTTCCTGCTGCGGTTTCTGGATTACCAGCATCCAGACTTACACTGTGCAAATCAGGATGGTTCTTAGATCTATTTTTAAAGAAAGAGTTCTGAAACTGGGATCCATGGCTCACGCCTGAGGACTGCCAAAGGAGTCCCCTATTGAGACCACTCCCAACAATGGCACTGATTTAGCAACTCTATTGTTTTCCATAACCAATAGGAAGGCTAATAATTAGTGCATCCTGCTGTAGCTTCAGAAACTATATGTCCTCCTGTCAGACAGAGGGGTACTACTGACTAGAAGTTCTTTTCACAAGAGTTTCACTAGTGTTTGCCTCTTCCTCCATCCATATCCTTAAGTACCCAGAAATACCCACTGGGCTAGGATCAAGCACAACTCATCAAAGAAGTATCAATTACCACCCTCCTGAATGCAGAGAAATCTGCAGCATCTCTGTCAGCAGCCAGATTTCTACCTCAGAATACTTCAGAACATATAGAAAAACTTCTGACCTCCTCTCATTCCTGATTCAAAGAGATTATTCACAAAATGTAACATTCTGCAAACGAATTTACATTAACACAAAGCCAGAGAGTTTTCAGAAGATAATCAGTTCATTAGAAAGAAAAAAAATCACTGAAGAATAGGGTATATAACTACTTGTTAATTGGCAATATTTTAAGTACGTATAAAAATTTAAAACAGGAGTGAGGATAAAAAGTCCTTCTTGCCTGAAATAGAATGTGTGGTTTTTGGAAATGCCTTAGCAGCTGATGATATATTGTACTGGTACAAAATAGTTTTAAATCGTATTTTGAAAAACTCCAAAAAAAAAAAAAAAAAAAAAAGAGAGAGAGATTTCTGCTTGTTTCAGTGTGAGTGTTCCTAACGTAAGTAGTAGTCAAGAAGAAGAAAATAGGTTTGGGGTCAGTACTGGAAAGATAACAGTAAGGGAAATGAAGATTCCGAGGGCCAGAGAAAGGCCTATTGCGTTTAAGCTCTTTCCTTCCTCCACGAGGCTGCACCCTTTAAATGCAGGGCGTGTGAGAGGAATTTGCTACAGGTGCTGCTATGCCTGGTGGTGGTGAACTGAGGCCAATTTTCAGAAGATCACCAGGCCGCAAATATGCCATTGAAATGTTGCCAGCACTTACCGAGACTCCCAGTGTGGAAAGAAAGCAAGACTGGAGTGAAGATCAGGCGCAACAGAAGCCGAGATTACATGAAAGGGTTGAGCTGATATCTAAAGGACAAAGGAAAAAGTTGATAAAACAGAAATACTGGGAGAACAATGAGAACTACACAAATAAAAGTGAAGAGAAAAATGCAAGAGAAAGAAATTAGAGAAATAGCGTCAAATGAAACCAGACTCAGATGGAAATGACAGGAAATGTGTTTGAAGACATGTTGCTCATAGCACTCTCGCCTTGTCATTGACTGTAGTTTGGATGAGTTGATGGCAGTGAAGGACATGAAGAAACTTCACAAACACATTGGGGAATGTGATGCAGAAAAACTGCTGAGCACTCCATGCCGGGCAGTTTTATCCGGCAAGCCACAGAGGCTAATTCAAACGAATATGGACAAGAATGACAAAGAGGGTCAACTGGAAGGACATTCACATCAAAACAGAACATTATAGGCAGCCTAATGTAGAAATAGAAGACCTGGTGCATGTTACATCAGGTCCATCTATGTACTGAGGGACTTCGATGAATCCAAGGTCAATGTGATTGGGGATTAACAGACTTCAACCATGACAGTGGACTCCCATCACATGAGCATGGGCTCATGAGATGAGCATGCACGGCTCGCTCTTGGGAACTCGGTCAAGATGAACAGTGGTAAAGTTGTGGCAGTTAAACAAGTGTGTGAAATTATCTGGAGTACTTGGGAGCAGGAGACCCGCAAGAGGCATTTTTCTCACTTGCCCCAAAGGAAAGAAGTTCCATGCAGGCGAGTTGGGCAGCGCTCCAGAGAGGAAGAGCAACAGCCCACAGCAAGCAGGAAAGCAGGCTGCAGAGCTCGGAGCTCGGCACTCCATGCAGTGAGCCCGGCTCCACAGTGACGGTCCCTGGGTCTTGTGGGGAAGGAAGCATTACCAGGTCAGCTGCTGCAGAGCTTGCTCAGACTGGAAGATTTTATTTTCTCTCATTTCCTCTTGTATGTCTAAAGCATTTTTTAAGAACTAAATGATAATGAAATGACCTTTATACTCTGTAAGAGATTTGCTTTTGTGTAAAATATTTAAAATTGTCATTTTAAAAATTGTTTTTTAAGCTTCAAAAGAGCTGTAAAGAACGCTATTTCGGGGGGCTGGAGAGGTGGCTCAGGTGTTAAGCCTCCGCCTTGCAGGCGGAAGGTCCTGAGTTCGGATCCCAGATCCCATGTACAGGCGGAAGCGGGGCAGCCTGCGCTTCTGGTCCTGGTAGGGCAGAGCCTGTGAATCCCGGGGCAGATGGAGGCGTCCATGGTGGTTCTACACATACACATAGACACACGTGCGCGCACATGCACACAGTTGAATAAATAATAATAAAAAAAAATAAAAAAAAAATTAAAAAAAAAAAAAAAAAAAAGAACGCTATTTCGTTACTGTGCCTTCGTCCCGTTTAATTTGTTGGAGCACATCCCGTAGAATTCGCCTTCAGAGCTCTCAGTTTCATTTTGTGTTCCTACAATGTCCTTTTGGCCTAACATACATTTTTTTGGATGTGTCTTAAAGTCTTCTAGAATGTTGAATATGAGGATACCCTCTATTTGTAGTTTTTGTATTCACTGTAGTTATTGCTGAAAAGAAAATACATTGATTGTAAGAGAAAATTTCATTTGGTAGTTGAATAATTGGGCTTTTTCGGACACTGGAATCTGTTCCCATACCTCCTTTGTGATGCCTATCCGTGGCTTGGAAATAATCAGGAAAGAATTGAGAATTGATTTAACACATTTTCTTAAGTCCTATAATAGTAATGAATTGCTTTAATTACAAAATTGAGTTTTTTCCAGCCAGATGATTTTCTGAGGCTATTATCAATTTGTCTTTACCTGAATTTAAAACAAAACAGCTGTCCTTTGCTTCCATATAATTTTTAAAAATTTGTTGGATTTTAGCATGAATATTGTGTATCTACCTCCTGGTATAATATTGTCACTAATATAAACATATGTTTCCATGAGTAACATTCTTATATCTGAAAATATGCTTGTGTTTATGCTTATATCTGCTTGTTCACATGGTGTCGGTTCTCCATTATTTATTGACAATGACAGGACTAAGTATATCATTTGTGTTGTGTTGGGCACACAGAATAATTTCAGTTTCATTAAATGCTAAATCTCAAAACCAAGCATTTGTTTGGAAATATTGGCAAGAGAAGATGTAGCCAAAGGAAGTTGGTTCAGCTTCTAAGTTGTCGTAGAGGAGTTAGAGTTGAAAGTAATTATGCTTTATCACAGCTAAAGTAAGGCATTATGAACTGTCAATGAATTTCAAAATAATAAGTTTTTGCTTTGTTTTTATTAAATATGTGAAATATATGTTTAAACAATTACATAACTTATATGCTTTATACTAACATATTATTTATAGAGATCCTCTTTGATTTTGTGTTCACATTCATTTCTTTTTTACTGCTTTAGTCTTAGTAACCTATTATAGTTCTTCATTATAGAGTACAAACTAAGAATATAAATAAAGTCCTAAAATTCTTAAAAAAAGAAGAAAATAAACAAAATAAAAAAAAAACCTTCTCACTCAGCACCTGAGAACCATTTTGTTGCAACTGAAACTAACCGGAAGATGAGCTAGCTATAGAGAACCCTCAGTTTACGCTGTTTCACACTTAATAAGAATAGCAATATTAAGTGTAGTAGAAGCAGTGTACCCTAAACTGAGGAAGAAAGGAGCATATTTGTGAGATATTTTGGAAGCTAAATCGAGTGTCTGTCTTCAATGACATCCTCCCCATTTCTCGGCAGTCTGCAAGGTGCTCTCTACTCAGCGAGAATGAAAGCTTCAAGAGGAAAATAATCAAGATGACACGTCAGCCGCCCTGCAGGCAGGCTCTGCAGTGCTTTGCACATGATAAAAAGAGAGTTTTATGATAAATCGTGTTTTTAATTTAACTTTATTCTTTTTGTGAGTCTGAGGATCAGATCTAGGGTTTTGTGCATGTTGGGAAAGTATTAAACTCTGAGCTACATCCATAGCCCACATTCTCCTCTGTAAATGGATGAATAGATTTCCTTTAAAATCCAAAAACTCATTTTCAGCTTAAGAGAAAAGAAGGTGGACATAGTTCTAAAGGTTTACTGGGTTTACAACTATTAAAAATTTTACGTTTTATGTGAAAAGATTACTTTGGTTGTAATCATGAAGACGGACAGAAAAGTGAACTTCTCAGAAGTTTATTACTTTGACAGACAGCAAAGTCTGCTAACCAAATGATAAATCCCAATTATGTATGTCTTGGGCCTTTCCTGCATATTTACAGTTTCCCCACCGTACAAGACTTGTGGACTCAGACACACTGAGTTGTTCATGCCCTTCTTACTACGCTTCTCATTCAAAGTAAGTACACGAACAGGTAGACCTGCACTTATTCCCAGATTCCAGCGTCTCCTCCCTGTTTTAAAAAGCAGAGACATCTGATGCTAAACAATAAATAAGTAAAATAAATCTCCCCAGAAGACAACTCAGGGAGTAGTTATCTGACCTAAGGTTTTAGAGTGGTGGGAATCATGTATTAGAAGGCATGTTTAGAGGAGAAGCAGGAGTCTGATTCTGACCTGGCTCCCAAACTCAAAGCCCACCCCCTGCGACCTGAGCAAGGCTCTGTCTCTTAAAGGTGTCGCAAACTCCCCAGCATTAACATCAGCTGATTCAAGCACATGAACCTGTGAGAGGCAACTCACAATCAAGCCTTGTGGAGGATGAGGTCTCAGCCTGGTCTGTGTTGAATGTGGAGGTGGGGTCTGTCTCAGCCTGGTCTGTGTTGAATGTGGAGGGTGGGGTCCGTCTCAGCCTGGTCTGTGTTGATTGTGGAGGGTGGGGTCTCAGCCTGGTCTGTGTTGAATGTGGAGGATGGGGTCTCAGCCTGGTCTGTGTTGATTGTGGAGGGTGGGGTCTCAGCCTGGTCTGTGTTGAATGTGGAGGATGGGGTCTCAGCCTGGTCTGTGTTGATTGTGGAGGGTGGGGTCTCAGCCTGGTCTGTGTTGAATGTGGAAGGTGGGGTCTATCTCAATCTGGTCTGTGTTGATTGTGGAGGGTGGGGTCTCAGCCTGGTCTGTGTTGAATGTGGAGGGTGGGGTCTCAGCCTGGTCTGTGTTGATTGTGGAGGGTGGGGTCTCAGCCTGTCTGTGTTGAATGTGGAGGGTGGGGTCTATCTCAATCTGGTCTGTGTTGATTGTAGAGGGTGGGGTCTCAGCCTGGTCTGTGTTGAATGTGGAGGGTGGGATCTATCTCAATCTGGTCTGTGTTGATTGTGGAGGGTGGGGTCTCAGCCTGGTCTGTGTTGAATGTGGAGGGTGGGGTCTGTCTCAGCCTGGTCTGTGTTGAATGTGGAGGGTGGGGTCCGTCTCAGCCTAGTCTGAGTTCACTGTGGAGGGTGGGGTCTCAGCCTGGTCTGTGTTGATTGTGAAGGGTGAGGTCTCAGCCTGGTCTGTGTTGATTGTGGAGGGCAGGGTCTGTCTCAGCCTGGTCTGCATGTTCCTGGGCAGCATCTTTCCTTATCAAAGCCTTGGTGTGCCTTTTCCCTCTGTTTTGTGCTCTCACAAGAAAATCTTTCCAAATAGCTAAAACCTTGCTGTGTGCTTTGGTATCTGGCATCTGTTGGCATGTCACTGGCCCATTTCTTCACTTTCACTGTCTAAATATTTGATTGCATTTTAGTAGATAACCTCCTACAGGCAGGCTTTCCAGTTTTTTAAGTCCGTTTTCTGAAAATTATTGAGTATTAATACTAAAATCTTGGAACTAGACTTTAAATGTGAAAGTTTGTTTTGTGGACAATGTCTGCCCTTACATTTCAGCACTCTTGTTTCAGTCTCTTGCTAATATCCCTGTCTGGCCTTTCTTGTCTCTTTCCTTATAATAGAACCCTATTTTCTTCAATAGTTCAATCTTCCTTCTGTATTTGACCTCTGTTATTACAGTGCTATTGATATCTAAGGGAAATTCTTTTGACATTAGTGTGACCATCCAGAGAGCTTCCTTCCACTGACCACCATAATTTGCTTAGCAACGGGAATGAGACATAATCATAACTCATAAAATATCAGAAGAATTTCAGTGGAGTTTGGAAAAGAGACATGTGCTTGTTTACAGTGGCAATGAACTTGAAAGGATGTGACTATAGATCTTCTGTGACTAAATTCATGGCACTATGGTAAAATCCCTCATAACATTGATCTATGAAGTGGGAAGAGCAACTGAGAAAGAGAATGCATGGTGGGAGTATACAAGCATCTATCCTATAGTGGAAGTATGCAAGCATCTGTCCTCATGGTGGGAATATATAAGCATCTATCCTATAGTGGAAGTATGCAAGCATCTATCTTCATGGTAGGAGTATAGAAGCATCTATTCCCATTGTGGGAGTATGCAAGCATCTGTTCTTATGGTGAGAGTATGCAAGCATCTATCCTCATGGCAGGAGTATGCAAGCATCTAATTTCATAGTGGGAGTATACAAACATCTATCCTCATGGTGGGAGTATGCAAGCATCTATCCTCATGGCGGGAGTAGGCAAGCATCTAATAATCATGGCAGGAGTATGCAAGCATCTATCCTCATAGTGGGAGTATACAAGCATCTATCTTCATGGTGGGAGTATGCAAGCATATATCCTCATGGTAGGAGTAGGCAAGCATCTAATATCATGGCAGGAGTAGGCAAACATCTATCCTCATGGTGGGAGTATGCAAGCATCTGTCCTATAGTGGGAGTATGTAAGCATCTAATCTCATGGCAGGAGTATACAAGCATCTAATCTCATGGGAGGAGTATACAAACATCTATTCTCATAGTGGGAGTATGCAAGCATTTATCCTCATGGTGGGAGTATACAAGCATCTATCCTCATGATGGGAGTATACAAGCATCTATCCTCATGGTGGGAGTATGCAAGCATCTAGCCTGCATTTAACTTTACAGTTTAATGGATTCATGCCCCCTTTGCTTCATTTTGTTAACTTGATTTAGATGTTCTTTGGTTTGTAACTGACTTAGTGTACACCTGGAAGAAGACAGGGTAGTCACAACATGAGTGCTGAATGATACATAGCAAACCCTAACGACAAAAGAAAAGAACAGGCAATTCTTGAGCCAGGGTTATTCACCTCTTGGGATTCACAGAATCAGCTGTCCGGACATCAGGGGATTCAGTGTTCCATCCATCTGCTTCTTCCTAGCATGTTTTAGTGAACTAACTCAGTATTTTTGCAACTATAGAAGAACCTAAACTTACCTTTCATTTGTCTTATGGTTTATTTAAATCAATGCTTTCTATATTATTTATTTTAAACCTTAGGCAACTCTACAAAGTTTGCCAGGGAGTCCTTACATTTTGCAAATGAAAATAATAAAAAATGTAAAGGTCACATGATTGAACTAGGTTTCTGCTCTAAGTACATAGAGAGTTCATACAAGTACCTTTTAGGTTGCAGACCCTTTTCAGTACACTGCCAAACTCTATACTCTTACCTTCTGTTTAAGCAGAATTAATTTGCAAAAAAATAGGCACATACACCAAGTTTATTTCATATTAGCAATCTGACATTGAACAATTGCTTTATTGATATCAGTTTTTATTAAATGTTTCAATTCTACTTTCTGCTCTTCTGTGAAAAATCTTGGAAGAAGTTTTGTTGACTGCATTTTTCTATCCTAAACAATAGTTGAGTGTTCTTAATAAAGAGATGGAAATCACTTTGCTTCTACTATAACAGTCCTGTCTGACATTCTGCATACAAAAAAAAAAAAGATTAACAAGAGAAAAATATAACAAATGCATTCAACCAACAAGTCATGTGACACAGAAGCTGTGAGACCGAAGACCCAAAAGTAAGGAAAGTTCTCTTATTATATGTTTCGCTTCCACGAGATGAGGACCGTTGGGTGAAAACATAAGTGAATGAAAGGCTGAGTGGGATGCATCAAGGCTTAGCTTTTCTGTGCAGCATCTTCTCCTCCCGAGAACTGAGCAGAACCTCTCAGGAGTGAGGTCCTTCAACCCATTAGCAACAAAGTAGGTCAGCAAACTTTTTGTAATATGTAAGAGATTGACAACTTTTCTTTTATTTATCTATTTATTTTGTAATGTAAATTGTTTATTAATAGAGAGAATACATACAGGAACATGGCACATGGATGGAGAAGACAATTTTCATAAGTCAATATCTCCTTCCACCATTTGGGAGCAAGCTCGGGTCTCCAAGTTTGTACGTGCGTGAGCTCTCTTGTTGGCCCAAAATCAGCTGTTCTCTTCATGGCCGGTGGTTACATGGAAAATTGGGCTTGTTAGAAAAAATGTGTGGCTTTGGGGGAGGCTTTTGATTCTTGTGATCCACCTTGACTGTGAGGAATTCTTACCTGTGATTAACTCAGGGGAATGAAGAGGGAGAATCAGATGGGGAAGAGAGTGGGTGGGAGGAGGAGGCGGGACACACTGCTTCTGAGGCCGTTATGAGCCCAGTGCTGCCCAGACACCAAGGGAAATATGGCACAGCAACGCTGCACTGCAGCCGCACAGAGAACGCGTGTTCTGCCATTTTTCTTCTTAGTTTCCAGTACCTCCTTCATGTGTTCACTACTGACTCTAGTATCACCAGCTAGAGGTGAGACAAGTGTTCCTTTCAAATATATAGATTGTATCAGGATGCAGTTGCATTAGAGCAGAATTTCTTTCCTTTTTACTTTATTGCTTTGTCCATAACATGATCTTAATCAAATCTTATTCAGATTTCTAATTTATGCTGTCAATATTAACTTTCTATCTAAACATGGTTGCTTTGTTTCTTGTCCTCTTGAGCAGAACAGGAGCTTTCTAAACCATTTTCTATCAGCAGTAGGTTCTAACCAACAGGAGGAGAGAAACCAATAGTATGTACTCTTTCTGCATGTGACAATTTACTGCATTGTGTTAGAGCACAAACCAATAGTATGTACTCTTCCTGTGTGTGACGACTTACTGCATCATGTTAGAACACAACCCAATAGTATGTACTCTTCCTGCATGTGACAACTTACTGCATCATGTTAGAACACAACCCAATAGTATGTACTCTTCCTGCATGTGACAACTTACTGCATTGTATTAAAACACAACCCAATAGTATGTACTCTTCCTGCGTGTGACAACTTACTGTATTGTATTAAAACACAACCCAATAGTATGTACTCTTCCTGCATGTGACGACTTACTGCATTGTATTAAAACACAACCCAATAGTATGTACTCTTCCTGCATGTGACAACTTACTGCATCATGTTAGAACACAACCCAATAGTATGTACTCTTCCTGTGTGTGACGTCTTACTGCATTGTATTAAAACACAACCCAATAGTATGTACTCTTCCTGCGTGTGACAACTTACTGTATTGTATTAAAACACAACCCAATAGTATGTACTCTTCATGCATGTGACAACTTACTGCCTTGTGTTAGAGCACAACCCAATAGTATGTACTCTTCCTGCATGTGACAACTTATTGCATCATGTTAGAACACAACCCAATAGTATGTACTCTTCCTGTGTGTGACGTCTTACTGCATCATGTTAGAGCACAACCCAATAGTATGTACTCTTCCTGCATGTGACAACTTGTTGCATCATGTTAGAACACAACCCAAGAGTATGTACTCTTCCTGCATGTGACAACTTACTGCATCGTGTTAGAGCACAACCCAATGGTATGTACTGTTTCTGCATATGACAACTTACTGCATCATGTTAGAACACAACCCAATAGTATGTACTCTTCCTGCATGTGACGACTTACTGCATTGTATTAAAACACAACCAATAGTATGTACTCTTCCTACATGTGACAACTTACTGCATCGTGTTAGAGCACAACCCAACGGTATGTACTCTTTCTGCATATGACAACTTGCCACATTGTGTTAGAGCAGCTCAAACCTCACAGCGGTATTCAGCAGCCTACTAATGTCATCTTTCTTGGCTGAACTCTTTGCTCTTATTTAAGGAAGATGTCTTAGGTGCAGAAATAAATTGAGTAACTGGGAATAGAAACAGCAAGACTAACAAGGTGCAGACAGATGATTCAACGCAGAAACTCTGTTGAAGGGAAGCATTTCAAGAGGTAGAGAGGGAGCAAATGAATACATGCTGAGGAACATTCACCACCCTGCCCACTCCAGGCTCCTTCTACTACCTGACAAAGAACCACATCACAGGGATCAGCTGAAAGAAGGTCTTCATGTCACCTGACTGGGAACATGAGGAAGGTTAAGGGTGAGGGGCGGGGGGTGGGGGGGCGGGGGAGTCTTGCTGCTTCCTTTACACACTTTTCTGATGCCTGATCACGACTGGGAAAATCACTAATCCCTTTTCAAATTTCTCATTCGTGTAACGCTGTGATATTAGCACATGTTGTATTGTTGTACACTTAAGATTGCCGCATCCGGGGCTGGAGAGGTGGCTCAGGGGTTAAGCCTCCGTCTTGTAGGCGGAGGGTCCTGAGTTCGGATCCCAGATCCCACGTATAGACGCCAGGCGGAAGCGGGGGCGGCCTGAGCTTCTGGTACTGGTAGGGCGGAGCATGTGAATCCCGGGGCAGAAGGAGGTAGAGGCGTCCATGGTGGTTTGCGCATTTGTCCGTGGTTCTACACATACACAGACACACACACACACAGACACACCCACGCACGCGCACATACACACGCACATGCGCACAGTTGAATAAATAATAATAATAAAAAAATTAAAAAAAAAAAGATTGCCGCATCCTAAAGCCCAGCACTCGCAATGCCAGAAAAAAAATGGGCTTCTTGAGAGCAAACATCACCGTCTCTGGCGCCAGAAATTAGTTCTCCTCAGTGAGAGTGATGCAGGTTCACCTCCTTGTCTCTCCTCGGTGAGAGTGATACAGGTTCACCTCGTCTCTCCTCAGTGAGAGTGATGCAGGTTCACCTCCTTGTCTCTCCTCAGTGAGAGTGATACCGGTTCACCTCCTTGTCTCTCCTCGGTGAGAGCGATGCAGGTTCACCTCCTTGTCTCTCCTCGGTGAGAGTGATGCAGGTTCACCTCCTTCTCTCTCCTCGGAGAGAGTGATGCAGGTTCACCTCCTTGTCTCTCCTCAGAGAGAGTGATACAGGTTCACCTCCTTGTCTCTCCTCAGAGAGAGTGATGCAGGTTCACCTCCTTGTCTCTCCTCAGAGAGAGTGATGCCGGTTCACCTCATCTCTCCTCAGTGAGAGTGATGCAGGTTCACCTCCTTGTCTCTCCTCAGTGAGAGTGATGCAGGTTCACCTCATCTCTCCTCAGTGAGCGTCATGCAGGTTCACCTCCTTGTCTCTCCTCAGAGAGAGTGATGCAGGTTCACCTCATCTCTCCTCAGAGAGAGTGATGCTGGTTCACCTCCTTGTCTCTCCTCAGAGAGAGTGATGCAGGTTCACCTCCTTGTCTCTCCTCAGAGAGAGTGATGCAGGTTCACCTCATCTCTCCTCAGTGAGAGTGATGCAGGTTCACCTCCTTGTCTCTCCTCAGAGAGAGTGATGCAGGTTCACCTCATCTCTCCTCAGTGAGCGTCATGCAGGTTCACCTCCTTGTCTCTCCTCAGTGAGCGTCATGCAGGTTCACCTCCTTGTCTCTCCTCGGTGAGAGTGATGCAGGTTCACCTCATCTCTCCTCAGAGAGAGTGATGCTGGTTCACCTCCTTGTCTCTCCTCAGAGAGAGTGATGCAGGTTCACCTCATCTCTCCTCAGAGAGAGTGATGCTGGTTCACCTCCTTGTCTCTCCTCAGAGAGAGTGATGCAGGTTCACCTCATCTCTCCTCAGAGAGAGTGATGCTGGTTCACCTCCTTGTCTCTCCTCAGAGAGAGTGATGCAGGTTCACCTCATCTCTCCTCAGTGAGAGTGATGCTGGTTCACCTCCTTGTCTCTCCTCGGTGAGAGTGATGCAGGTTCACCTCCTGTCTCTTGCCATTGCATCCCTTGATGAGCCTCAGACGGCAGCATGAAGACTCAAGACCACTTAGGCCAATTGGTTGTTTATGGTGACGCATTGAGAAGGGCCAGTTGCACGGCCCCACAGGTGTGCTGATTGCCTCTAGCTTGCCTCAGTTACACAGCATGCTTCTGCATTTCAGTTCCCAAATTTCTATTGATAGTTCTTACATTTTAATGAGTAGAACCAGAATTTTTAAAGGTTAGAACAGATAGTTTCATTTTAGAGATACAGTTTATATCTCTGATTTCATCTTCTGATTAAACACAAGATTTCACAGGGACATCTGGTTGTGAGCAGCTGAAATAAAAATCCCAAATCTAATATCGGCAGTACAATTGCTGCATGGTGCACTTTTATTACAGGAAACTATTCCTACTGTGCAGTAAAAGCTGATTCACCTCCTGCTGTTTGTTAAGGAGGACTGAAAAGTCTCCAAGGTCTGCCTTGCTACCCAGGGAGGAGATTTCTCTCGAACCTCAAGAGAAATAATACATAATGAAAACTGAGGAGGGGGGCTGTCAAGTCAGGTGACCCTGGAAGGAGACACATGTTACCTGTGGCTTTGCTTTTTACCCAGAAAACCCTTCAAATGTCCAAGACCGTGTAACGTCGGATGTTGACATTCAGAAAGGAATCAATTGGCAACACTAATTGACATCTGTCTTGTGAAACTTTTAGCTAAGGTTGGTTCCTGCCTCCTCAAGTAAGGTCAGGAAAAGTTAGGGCACCAGAGAGATGGAGCAAATCGACTTCGGTAAGAGCTGAAAAGAGAAGTTCAAAGCTCCTTTTCAGTTCAATCCTTTTTCATTTGCTTATTTATTTACTATCATGTGAGTGTGTGTGTGTTCATGTGCATGCACACACATACCACAGAGTGTGTGTGGTGGTCAGAGGACAACTGTGGAGGTTAGTTTTCTCCCTCTACCAGGTAGGCTCAAGGGGTTGAATTCAGGCCATCAGATGCAGCAGCAGTCATTTTCAACTTCAGAGCCATTCACTAGCCCTGGAATCTCTGACAACTCTTGTCACCACTGATCAAGGCTGTCTCATTTACTCACCTATAACAAGGAGGGCAGAATGCCACTGGTTATTAAGCATCTTGCACAAGACATGGCTCCTGCAGAGAGCATCTGCAGGAAGTTAGGTGCCTTCCCAGTTCCTTAGCTTGTTTTGGAGCTGACTCAGGGAAATGTGTAGAAAGCAGATGTATATCTGAGAAGACCCCTAAGGTCTTCAGTCACCAAAGGAAATTGAAAGCACCTGGTTGCAACTAGAGCCGAGAAGGTTGTGATTTACACCTATTGACATATATCCATTACTGATCCACCAAGTACTCACATGACTTCCAAGGCAAATAGATGAAGCCCAGCGAGCCACACAAGTGAAAGGACTTGGAAGTAGAGCGAGTCTGGCAAGGGAGAATTGGTGTGGGAAGTCGAAGCAGGGCTGGATTGGTGATTACTTTATGAAAACAGTTCAAGTTCACTATATTCACATACACGACACTAAGATAATAACACGAATATATTTTTAAAAGTTATTAATTCAAAAACTGATCATTCTATAGCTGTTTACAAATAGCGGGGAAGAGATATTACAGTTCCAGATATTTTAACATGTTTTACTCATCAATTCTCTTTGTAAATTGAATCTACAAGGGAAACAGGTATGAAAAGACGTACAGGTCACCGAGGAAAGAGAATGAAGACCAGCATTTCAAATGAAGCATTTGAAGTTTCATTGTAAGCTCATCGGCAAGGCATAACCTGTCCTATCTACTCGTTCCACTACTAAAGCATTTTAGAGCAAAAATTAAAACTAACTTAAAACCTGCCCCTACGTCTCCTGTGACGATTCCATTCGCTCCTTGATACCTTTGTCCTTCAGACACAGTGTTGTCACTGGTTCATGTCCCCTTGGGGCTATGAATCCTGCTGGTCTTGTCGCTATGTTTTAACTCCATGCTGGGCTGCACACGATCACTTCACGCGTAGATCTTAGGCCTTGAGCTCCTTAGGATAAACAGCCTCTTGCACAATACTGCGAAATGCCTGGCTTTATTTTTCTGACCATTTAATCCACTTCCCCTGTGGAATTTAAGCAGCCTCTTCGGTTTTTGAGATTGTTGTTTTGCGCTCTGCCATTTGCATCTCTTGCTCGAATGCCTCCTATGTGCAAAGAGCTATTTTAAAGCTATGAAATACAAATGATTGCTTTAATTTTCATTAAAACTTAGTGCCTTCAGTTTTAGGAGCAAAGCAGTTGAATACGCTAGCATCTGATGCTGCGAAGACTTACCCAGTCATATATAAAGAAGCTGAGTGCTCTTTCATCTCTCCAAGCATTGGAATCATGTATATTTGATGGAAGTTAATTTACTTTAATTTCATGTCCAATAGTTTCTCATAATATTGGCTTTCCTCCTCTGAAGTCTACTGAGCTAAAATAAATATTACAAAATAAATAAAACACAGCACATCACCAACGGATATCACATTGGAAAGGCAATTACAGATGTTCAGGCACAATGTGTCTGCTGATGGAATGTAGGAAAGCAAGCTTGTGGAGGGACAGCAAGTGTGCTTCATCTTCTTGGCTTGCAAGCTCCTTCTCTTCATACAGCATTGGCACCTGTCTATTAGCTGCTAATTGTATGTTGAAAATTGGGTTATTTCTGATTTTAAACAATTGCAAAAGAAAAAGGTTTGTTTTTCCTCATACAGGCTTATTTGAAAAGGTCTTGTTTTTATGTAAGAAGGCCCGTGGAATATCTGTATACACATGGAGAGACATGCAGAACCTGTGAGAAAAGCGAGGAGATGTCTCCATGCAAACAGAGCCATGCAGGAGTCATAAGATGCCTGGGGATGTCTTCAAGCAGATGGAGCCGTGCAGCACCTGCAAGAGAAGCCTGGGGATGTCCCCATGTTGACAGATCCATGCAAGGCCAATGAGAAATGCCTGGAGATTTTGCCATGCAGATGGAGCCATCCAGGGCCAATGAGAAACGCCTGGAGATTTTACCATGCAGATGGAGCCATCCAGGGCCCAGGGAGGCTTCAAGGTGTTTCTGTGCTGATGTCTCCATGCAGGGCCCTGGGGTCCTGAGAGAGACCTGGGGTTGACTCCATGCAGATGGAGTGTGTATGTGTGTATGTAAGATGCGGGGTTTGTGTGTATGTAAGATGCGGGTCTGTGTGTGTGTGTGTGTGTGTGTGTGTGTGTGTGTGTGTGTGTGCATGTGTGTGTGTGTGTGTGAGAGAGAGAGAGAGAGAGAATGAGAGAGAAAGAGAGAGAGAGAGAGAGACCTGGGGTTGACTCCATACAGATGGGGTCTGTGTGTATGTAAGATGTGGGGTCTGTGTGTGTGTGTGTGTGTGTGTGTGTGAAAGAGAGAGAGAGAGAGAGAGAGAGAGAGAGAGAGAGCGTAGTAATGGGGGGTGTGGTGTGTTGTTGTTGGGTGTGAGAAGAAGAGAGAGAGAGAGAGATGGAGGCGAAGAAAACCAGAGAGAATCTGGAGAGAGAGAAACTGGGGTGACTCATACAGATGGTCTGTGTGTAAGGTAGAGATGTGGGGTCTGTGGTGTGTGTGTGTGTGTGTGTGGTGTGTGAAGAGAGAGGATGAGAGGAGAGAGAGAGAGAGAGAGAGAGACCTGGGGTTGACTCCATGCAGAGGGGGTCAGGAGGTACCATGTGCTTGGGATCTAGGCATGCAGGAGATTCATTGTGGTAGATTTACACAGGTTTTCATCATGCTGAAACAAAGGATGTATGGTCAGTATCATTGCAGAACTGTTTATCTTAGTGTTTGTCATTCCTTATTGTTCCCTACTATGGGCAGTTATCAAGAGGTAACTAAATATGCTGAAAAATAGATAGGCAGGATACCTCTGTCAGTCCTTCAGAAGAAGAAAATAGAGACATAGAGAACCAAGAGGAATCCAGTGATCCCCTCGTGACCTCAGAGGGACCAGAAGGGATATATGGTCAATCCATTTACTCCAGGACCCGCAGTAGAAGTGCTACATTGTAATAAGATGATAACATTTCTCAGGATGGACTTAATAAACCCAAACCCTCCATCCTGAGTAGAATTTTCAAATACTGACTTTCTTCTCTTACTTCCTTTATGCCTGTTTAAAGAACAACAAGCTAGGCCAAAAGATGCTCCGCTCTCTTCTCACGGGAGCCGGAGCGGCCAGTGCTTTCAATGCACCACAGTCTCCTGTGTGTCTCTCCCATGTTCCCTCTTGGCCTTATCAGTCCATTCGGGACAACCAGGTAAATCTTGCAGAGCCTACAGTGGCACTTTTTGCATTAAAATGAATCCTAAAAAATAATAATCTCACAAACTTATTCCTACAAAAAGGCTTCCTGCCGAGCCCATGTCTTCTCTTCGCAGAGAGCACTGCTCTGCTCCTGTCCCGCACTGCATTAGCTCTCAGCGGCTCTCAGTTCTGACAGGCCTTCTACACACAGGCCCTTCCCTGCAGCGCCAACTGAAGTCACTCTCTCAACAGTGGGATTAGATTTAACACCTGTGTTTATCACAGGTTGAAATTTAAATGATTACTTGTATAGTGTTTTCATATCTTTTCCCTACTAGTCTTCACTCCGTATAATTAAATAATCACTACTACATCTTAGTATTTTGAAAAGTGGTTTGATCAAAAATCCATTAATTTGCAGGCATAAAGTTACAGACACCTTTCTGCAGATTGCAATTCTTTAAAACATTATCCATTTGATCCCATACATATTTGAAACGTGTACATTCATTTAAAGTATTCAGGAGGTTGGGTTTGTAGTTATGCGCATTGACTTGGAGCTGCTGGAATCCATGTTAAGCTCAGCTCCAGAACCAGTCTGCTCAATCCTTCCTGCTTGTCGACAGCGCAGCCCTGTCACTTCGCCAGCTCTCCTGTGGATTGCATTCCTCTTCCTAGGAAGTCTTAGTTTGTCCTGATACATGTTCATCTGTCCCACACTCGTTCCTGAGCTCTGCAGTCCTTCTACACCATCCTGTTACTTTCTATCTTTTCCCTTTGGTCTCTCTAGCCACAGTTGCTAAGGAGTCCTTACTTATCTCTTCCCCATATCTATATTCCAAATCTCAGAGGAAATGAGATTGATTTAAATGTTTTGAAAGTATAATGATAGTCTGCATAATATGCAGAAAATCTAACAAGAGGCTAGTGCTTATAGATACGGTCATAGTTCATTGAACTGCCAAGTGCCTGAGTCACAGGTATTTGCTGAGGTCCTATAATAACCATTTGCTTTTCTCATTATCTTTATTTAACTTGGAATAAAACTCTGAAAAAAGACAAATAAGCAAAGCAAGAAAATCTAATTGTGAAAGCAAAATTCAGAATATGTAGGAAAATTGGCTCATAGATTTAGAGATGATTAGTTACATTTGAACAAGTGATAAAACTAAAAGTACCAATTTTCATTAGGATTACAATTAGGATAAACTCGTGCATGGACTCAGAATCAACAAGTGTAAAATTGCTTTAGTCTTCTTCAAGATGAGTTCATGAAAAATGAAGGGTGTCCCATCTGCAACGTAGGGTAGGACAACCACAACTGGCACATGCAGCTGTGAACTGAGACATTCACATTGACCACATCCGTAGCCATGCATCATTAGATGTATGTTCAAGCAAGTGTCGCTATGAAAGCAATACTGTGGAGGACAATGGACAGCATCACCTGGAGTCATCTCCATTATACTCACCGACAAGTAAAAATGACAATGTTGCTGAAGAGCGAGAGCTTCCGCAGAGGCCTTGATTAGTGCAGGGCGTGTTCTGGGACAGGCACAGCTTTTCTAAGTGAGACCATGCCCACACGCCATCTCACCCAATGCCACTCAGCATCAGCGGTGACAGTCCTGAACAGTGTTTACATGCATGTTTTCATCCCCCTTATTTGTCTTAACATGGATGACTCAGTAACTTATGGTGTCTACCAGAAAATAAATGATTAAAATAGCATAAAAAGTCTCTTTTATTGGAGTTGATTAATGTTGTAGGTTATGAAATTAATGCAGTTTTAAAGACAAAATAGGTCAAAAAATATAAAAATACTTGCTTGGTCATAAACAGAAATATGTATTCTCAATGGGTTTATTGATGATGAACTCAAAGGCTTCTTGTCATCTTCTTTTTCTCAGCTAACTAAATGATGTTTATGTTCCAGAACAAAGAAATAAACAGTTTACCCAGTAGAATCTTCTATTCTGATTACTTTTAGCTTTAGACGTGGTTTGCATGTCATACAGGACAGCCTGTCACCAACGCTACATGGCCACGTGTTCAGTCACATGCGGCCTGTTACTTGTTTGCAGCTTTCTCTGAGCTCTCTGTAAGGGAAGCAGGCATTTAAAGTGCATTGTTTTAGCCACTGTAGCATCACAGGATCTGAGAGTTGCCTTGGCAACACCTAATTTAAGCAATAAGACATAGCAGAGGATGTTTTATGGGACAATTAATACATGTTTTGGAACATTGCAACCTTGATGCTATTTGTTGCCCAAGGTGCTTATTAACAGTCCTATAAAGCATTTTGCAAACAATATTACCTCACTAAAAATGAAAACATCAATTCTAAAAATTCAATTTCATGAAGAACTCTTGTTTTAATTACTTTTCAAGAAATGTTTTTCTTTCTTTCAGAAACCAATCATTAGCTAGCTAGTTTCTGAAAAGAGATAGCACACAAATAATGCTAAGATGTTCTCCTTTTCAAGAAAGTCACAACATCACAGGTTTTGCTATACTATGGGCCCTAGGAAGAAAATGAAAACCAGATGGTCTTGATGCGTTCCAGTGCACAAGTACAGAGTCCACTTTAGGCGAAGGAAGAAGCGGCCAAGGGTGTGTTATCACAATGATGAGAAAAAGCTTTTAAAGTCAGGGTGCCCCCAGAGAATGTTGCAGCACATTAGAATTTTCAGGACAACAAAAGACATATCGGGGACCAAGTGCTAACTCAGTGAACCAAGTGCTTGCTGCCTAAGCAAGTGGATTGGAGTCCAGATCCTCTGAACAAACATACGAGCCAACAAATTTAACATCCCCTTGTAATTCCTGTGCCAGAGGTCAGAGATAAGGGGCACCCAGAGCAGGCTGGCCAGTTGCAGGGCACGTTAGCTGATCCTAGGTCAGGCTGGCTAGTCCCAGAGCAGTCTGGCCAGCTACTCTGAAAGACTGGTGAGTTCTAAGTTCAATAGAGAGACCCTACCTCAATAAATAAAAGCAGGGCTGGAGAGATGGCTCAGGGATAAGACTCTCCCTTCCAAGCAGAAGGTCCTGAGTTCAGATCCCAGATCCCATGTAAAAATGCCAGGCGTGATCTGCGCTTTGGGCCCTGATGGGTGGAGCCTTGGAAATCCCAGAGCAAAGCAAGAAGGTAGAAGCAATCCAGGATGATTCCCAAAGTGTACCTCTTGGCCCTCCACAGGGACTTATAGTGCCCTCTGATACACACAAACACATAAAGTAAATAAATAAATTGAAGATTAATTAATTAATTAATTAATTAAAGCAATCCAGCAAGACCCTAGTGTCAACTTCAGACCTTCACATACATACTCACATATGTGCCCATACACATGTGAACATGCATACACACACCACATACATATACATATGCAAAATACATATGGTGCATAAGTTGTACAAGAAAGAACATTCATACCATTGTAGAGAAAGGCTGACGTTCATAGGAAGGGAAGGATGAGAATGTCCCGTGTGTTCCTAAACTCTAGCCCACACCTAACTCTCTGTAAATGATCAGCTCGTGGTCTTGATCCTTGATGAAGTCATCTGTTGCAGAACGCAGCGACGTGAGCCAGCGACCTCTTGTCACCTAAGAGAGGTGTTCCATCACTGCCGGAGAGGCACTGTCCTCCCCTTCAGTTTCAGCTTTCAGAAGGATGCATGTACTCATCTAGACATGGGCATTCTGCTTTCCTGCATGTGCCCTTAGCACGACCGGTTGATGACAGAGACCGAGATCCTATGGAGACATCTGAAGCTTAAGTCCAGTTCAGTTTCTTTATGTCTCCAGGGCTGACCTCGAGCTCACAGGACTTCTGTTTCAGTCTCCTTAGTGGTGGAATTACTACTGTGAATCACCATGTTCAGAGTATTGCAATTATTTTCATTAGCACAGTTCTTTCAAGCAAAAATAAAACCAAGAACCAAGGAAGAACTCCTTTTCTATGAATTCTAATGTGTGATACTGAAGACCAAGTTTCCGGAACAATAATCTTCAACAGTATGAATTACATTTACTGAACTATATTAGAAAATAGAACTAAGACATTTTCACATTAATTAATTTTAATGTAGTGATGAATACATATTTGTTACATATCAATGTGATTTTGTGAAAGTTCATTTTCTAAAGCAAAACAAAGTCTAAAAAACAACCTTGCCTTACATTAATTGCCAGAATCTGGCTAAACAAAAAGAAAGTGGTTTTCTTTGTTTCTTTATCACTTAATTCATTAAAATGTATTTTTGAGCTGTAGCTTAAAAAATTTAGGATCACCATTTGCAACTGATGGGGTATGATCTCACCAGAACGGAAGGGCATATAGTCTGGCAGATAGAAAGTAACCATTTTGCAGTGGGAGACTGACCCCCTGCCCCATCACGGTCTCCTACTTTTATTCCATCTACCTTTGAATATACTCTTATAATAAGACTCTAATTTAACAGCTTTTTATCTCTGGCCAGGGGGTGACATCCAATACCCATCAGGATGGAGCCAAGGGGATTGCAGGAGCAGCAAAACTAAAAAAAAAAAAAAAATCAACAAACCTATAATTCAGAACTATCAGAGACTCTGTATCAACCACCTGGAACTAGGCCAGCCTAATCTCTCCCCATCCTGAAGCTCAGGGAAATTTGCAGAAGAGGGGGCAGTAAAATTGTAAAAGCCTAAAGATGGGGAGGAGCAACATATGCAAGATACTAAACACAAGTTAGGGCCAAAGCAATGACTAATACATTATTGACCCCTCAAAGACTAAAAGCACTAGGATCCTTAGAAGCTAGGGATTAACAGCCACAATAGTGTTCCTATACTTATGGGGAACACAAGAAAGAGCTCTAGGAAATGCCACTGAGTCCTTACACCTCATCAGAGAGGAGGACCCAGAGGAAAGTTTGACATACACATTAAAGGATGCTCCAGGGATGGGGGGGAGACACTGGAAGATAGGAAGGAGGGGGGGAAAGGAAGAGGAAAAGAGGGGAGGTAACAAGAGGGTCTAGGAAGGGGTGGAGGGAGGGAGGGGAACAGGGTACTATTAAGTTTGTATGAGCAGAAATAAAAAAAAATTTAGGATCACAAATTTAGAAAATCAACGTGTTTATTATTAGCCATTTCAGGTAACAGCAGCTATTCTTTGTTTGAAACTCAACTTCATCAAACATTACTTACAATGCAGAATTTGAAGCCACATAAATAAACAGCATATGTTCTGTATAGAGTCACATTTGTCTAACTTGAATTTTGGAAAGATCTTGGATCCACGTTTGTTTTTAGAATATCTTGCATTTGATTATTTAAGAAATATTGGTTTAGTCAACTATGCTATTATCACAAATATTAACATATGTTAGAATAACATCAAAATATATACACATATTGCTATTGATATGCAACTCATGAAAGATTTTTATGAATAGGGAAGGCTATGAAAAGTGAACAGTAGAGAGGAGCTTAGCACTTCTGACTGTCCCTTTATCAATCGATATCAATCCTTTAGCATCAATAGCAGAATTGGTTCTGCTTCCCATGGAAGAAGCAGGCTTGCTTTCCATGCTTTGAGAAATTATCAGCTAACTTTTCAAGCCAGAAAACCGTCACTCTTTCAGGTAAAAATAGTGTTCCCGCCACAAAGCCACCTTCCATCGTCAGCTGGATCACGCCAGGCCACTGGTGTGCTGTATGTCCCAGAGTGACCTCCTGTGAGTGACTTCGCTTCTCCTCTATAGAAGAGTGAAAATCACCCACTCAGAAGGACAGATTTAGCAGAATTAATCTTTTTACTGATCCATCAGATGATCCCTAAGTGCAGCTCACGTCCCTGCTCCACTCAGTCACAGACAGCACTGAGGCTCAATGCAATCCAGATCGGTGTGGGCTGTCCCATGGCGTCCCTCTGCTTACATTTGCTTCTACATCTCTGGAAGTGGAGAAGCAGCCAGGGGCAGCCTAGTGTGCTTGTGAAAGGTACCGACCACACAGGACTCAGGTCTGTCCTTTAAAGCATGGTTGTTCGGTTGTGGCTGCATCACTGTTTGTGGGATGGTTCTCCTCTCTTCTTTCCTCCTGGACTCTGCTCGTCACACTTCAAGTCCCTTGTCTCTGAGTCACGCGATACATAAACTTCTTGCCTTAAATTTAACAAATCAAGACATCTTACTCTGAGCAAGTTATTTCTTTCTTATAATTCTCTTGACAAGTCTCAGACCTTGCTCTTCTGTTTTCTTTGAGAGCGGACCACTCATGCCACACATTTTTTTCTTTTTAATATTTTTATTAATATTCAATCTTTATTTAAAAATAAATGTATTAAATTTGCATTTTTACATACATACTCCTTGCCTCCCTCATTCCCCTTTCCTTCCTCCCTTCCTTCCCTCCTGTTATCATCCCATCTTGCCCTTCGTTCCCTCTCCATGTGGGTCCAGTCTATTTCCTCCTATTTTCCTGTGCTTAGGTTCTATGAGTTCTGGGGTTCCCTCTATGTCATCTGTTCTCATGGGGGTTCAGGCCTCTGTGGCAGATCAAGAGACCCTTCCTGGGGTAGCCTGTTGATATGGGTACACCCCCGCCTCTGTCTGACTCTGAACCCTAAGGATCCTGCTTCCTAAAACTATTTCTCCTGAGATCTGCTCAAGTCCATGGGGGAGGTACACTGATATGTCTGCCATTGTGCAGGTCTGATGAGTTCAAGTCATCTTGCTGTGAGTTCCTGGCTGCAGCTGCCTTCTCTTGAGAGGAGTGATCTGTCCAACAACAGAACTCTCCAACTTTAGGCTCTTACAGTCTTAACGCCTCCTCTTCTGCAAAGTTCCCTGACCCTCCAGATGGGGAGAGATTTGGCTGGCCTGGTTCCAGGTGAGCACTGCAAGGTTGTCAGTGTTTTATATTCAGATTGTTGTTGTCCATTTTGGTATTTTTGCACTGTATAAGCTGCATCCTATCTGGGTGTTGAGATCCTCTCTTATCCAAAAATACAGAAACCATTAAAGAGATGTCGTATATAAGAGAAGACTTGAAGGAGAGGGAAGATCAGGAGTAGGGCACAGTAGTGGGTGGGTCAACCTCCAGGACATCATCCAGCTGTTTACAAATCACTAATACTTCAAACCACTTTAAGCATCAGAGATCAGGACCAGACTGACCATCAATTGGATCAGATATCTTGCTAATTATGGGTTTTTCTCTATTGATCTTTGTTCCTTTGTCTTCGTTCTCTTTGGGTCTTCTTTACCTTACCTTACTATTTTGAATATTTTGTGATTGTAAAGGGTAATAAAAAGATTTTCCCTTGAGTATGTTATTATAAGGGCTTGGGATTAGGTTCCACTTATAAGGGAGAACATGCGATGTCTGGTTTTCTGTGCTTGGGATACTTTGCTCATATGATTTCTTCCAATTCCATTCACTTAGCAGAAAATTTCATTAATTCCTTTTTGGTGAATGTGTAGTATTTCATCTTGTATATGTGCCACATTATCGTCACTGTCATACATCTTCATTGATTTCATGATTTTGCTATTGTGAATAGTGTTGCAATGAACATGGGTCTAGCAGGGTCATATGGCATTTCAATTTTTAACTCTTTCAGGAACCACTGTATTGATCACCATAGTGATTGTACAAGTCTGCATTCTTTCTACATCCTTTCCAGAATGTGCTATTGTATATCTTTTGGATTTTGCCGTTCTGTCTGGTGTAAGATGATATCTCAAGGTAGTTTTGCATTTCTCTGATGGGAGGTGGAACATTTTTTAAGATATTTGTTGGATATTTGAGTTTCTTCCTGGGAAAAAAATTTCTTTTAAGTTTCATGGCACACTTTTTAATAGGGCCATTTATATCCTTGGTGTTTAATTTTTTGAGTTCTTTGTACACTCTAGATATTAGTCCTTTATCAGATATGTGGTTACTGAAAATTTCCTCCCATTCTGTGGGTTGTTCTTTTGCTCTGTTGACAATATCTTTAGCTGAACAAAAGCTCTTTAATTTCATGAGATCCCATTTGCTGAGAGTTGGTTCTAGTTCCTGAGCTACTGGAATCCCATTTAGAAAATATTGGCCTAGGCTAATCAGTTTGAGGGAATTACCTTCTCTTTCTTCCAAGATTTTTATAGTCTCTGGTCTCATGTTGAGGTCTTTGATCCATTTGGAGTTGATTTTTGTGTGGAGTTTCTTTTTGTGAGTGCTGAAAAGTAAGGGTCCAGTTTCAACCTTCTGCATGTGGATACCCAGTTTTGTCAGCACCATTTGTTGAAGATTCTGTTCTTTTGTCACTGAGTTTTCCGAGCCTCTATGTAGGGGCTTATTTCTGCATCTTTGACCATTATCAATTGATCTATGTGTCTGTTTTGGAGCCAGTACCATGCTGTCTTTATTATTGTGGATTTGTAATACACATTAAAGTCTGTCATGGTGATTCCTCCAGCATAGATTTTATTACTCAAGATCACTTTAGCTATCCTAGGCCTTTTGTGCTTCCATATGAAGTTTGAATTTGCTTTTTCAATTTCTGTGAAGGATTGCCTCGGTATAGGCAATTGGTATAACATTGAAACTGTGTGTTGTTCTGGGTAGATAGAATGTCCATTTTTGTGATGTTAATCTTCTTATCAAGGAGCATGGAAGGTCTATTCAACTTCTGGTGTCTTTTGAATTTCTTTCCTTAGGGTTTTAAAATTTTTATTTTACAAGTCTCTCACTTCCTTGATTAGATTTATATTAAGGTATTTCACTTTGTTAGGAGCTACAGTAAATAGAATTGTTGCTCTTAAGGCTGATTTTTGAACATTGACTTTGTACCATGTTATTCTGTTAAACTTCTGTATTAATTCCGTGACTTTCTGGCATAGGTTTTGGGTTCTCTTAGATAAAGGATCATGTCATCTGCAAATAGGAATAACTTGACTTCTTTTTCTATTTTTATCCATTTTATTTCCTTCTCTTGTCTAATAGCTCTAGCTAAGACGTCTAGTAAAATATTGAATGAAAGTGGTGAGAGTGGACAACCTTGCCTAGTTCCTGATTGAAGAGGTAATGCTTCAAGAATTTCACCATTTAGAATCATCCTTGCTATATACTTGTTATATATAGCCTTTATTATATTGGTGTATGCTTCATCCTTTCCAACTGTCTCTAGAACTTTGATCATAAAGGGATGTTGGAGCTTCTCGAAAACTTTTTCTATATCTATTCAATGATGTGATTTTGTTCCTTGGATTTGTTTATATGATGGATTACATTAATTGATTTGTGTATGTTGAACCAACCTTGTTTTTCTGGAAAAAATCCTATCTGATCATTGTGAATGATCTTTTTGATCTGTTTTTAAACCTGATTTGCTAAAACTTTTTGAGGATGTTTGTGTCTGTGTTCATCAATGAAATTGGCTTATAGTTTTCTCTTTTTTTTTTTTGAGATGTTCATCCTACTTTTAAAAAATTATTTATTTATTTATTTAATTTTCCCAATTATACAAACTTAATAGGTACCCTGGTTCCTCCTCTCCCTCTACCCCTCCCCAGTCCCCTTTGCTACCTCCCCCCCTTTTCCTCTCCCTTTCATACCCCTCCCTCCCTTTCTCCCAGTGTCCCCCTCTTCCCCTCCCAATCCGTGGAGCATTCTTTAGTATGACTGTCAAACTTTCTTCTGTGTCCTCCACTCTAATGAGGTGTAGGGACTCAGTAGCATTGCTTAGAGCTCTTTCTTGTGCTCCCCTTTAGTATGGGAACACTATCGTGACTATTAATCCCTTGCCTCTAAGGATCCTAGTGCCTGTGATCCATGCTAGACTTTGGGGGGGTCATTGATATGTCAGTCATTGCGCAGGTCATGCAAAGTCCTATTATGGTTACTGCAGTGTTAACTTGTGTGGGGTATCTTGCGTATCATTGCTCCTCCCCATCTTTAGGTTCTTACAATCTTACTGCTTCCCTGAGCTTTAGGATGGGGAGAGATTTAGCTGGTCTGGTTCCAGGTGATCAATGTAGGGTCTCTGATGTTCTGAATTAGGGTTTGTTGTTGTTTTCACTTTTGTATGCCACACGTTTTAAGCAGCCCCAAAGACAATGTTAACACTCTGAGAACACTGCTGATACTTTAAAACATTTTATCTGAAAGCTGTCACAGATCCTGAGTCGGAATAAAGAAACTCGAACTAGATAGTTTTAGTCCCAAGGAACCTTTGCCCATTAGAAATAGGAAGGCTGGAGGCAAGATTATTTTGTACAAAACAAATATATTACTTTAGTATAAAGTAGATAAATTGGATGTGACTTTGCTTCACTGTTTCAGGAGGTATGTGATTAGGATCAGTAGACACTACAGATGCTGAGAAAGGAATTTTGATTATGCTATCTTCCATACACGAGGAAAGCAACTTGGCACCATCTCTGGGCAAATATGGATGATATGTCGGGAAGAATCTAGCTGATTTTAATGAGCTGTACAGGGCCAGCCAGCAGAATGCTCAGATTCCAGAATAAACGCCAACAAAGGATTAATAAATTCCTGGGAGATATAGTACGGCATCTCTTAGGGTTGTTTTGCACACTGGAGCAAAAACAAAACATTTGAAATTAGTGCTCTCTGAGCTGCTTGAGGGACTAAAGGGAGGGGTGACTACTGCAAAGAGGTAAAATACTAACATGAGAGTCTATGTCACAAATGCTGGATGAGAGATGTGGGCATTCTGCTAAAATACACTATGAGATTCTGGAAGATGATATATCTCACAGGAAACTAAGATCATGCACATTCAAGAAATCATATGGAAAAATCAAAATGCTCTGTCCAGATCCTTCCATACATTTGCTAAAGTGGAAAAGCTGTGCTTCTATACTTAGAATGAGAAGATCATTTTGTTTATTATTTTTAGCACATTTAGCTTATTATTTTTATTATTTTTAAACTATTATTTAAAAAGTTGACTGAAATAAATATCAATAAAGTCAAACAGTTGTCAAAACCAAAATAATTATGTCGTTTATCCCAATGAATAAAATGAATCATCCAAATCACTAGATACTGGAATCCAGGTCATCCTGACCCAAGAGTTTCCTCTTCTACCTTTGTTCTACTTTGCAGATTCTGGAAATGATGGGAGAATATGCACTTTGTGTTTATAAGTGGCTAAATGTAGAATCAATCAAATGTCGGGCTACATAAGTAAGTAACAATTTTAAAAATAACAGGACTTTGTAACTCTTCTATTTAGATAGGCTCCTTATCTATACCAATTGCTAAATTTAAATTTATATTGACATGACTAGAAATGTTAGCCTTAGGCTTTAAAACCTGAATCATATTGTACTAAATTCTTGTACTTTAGCAATATTGCAATAGAAACACAACTTTATTAAAATTTCTTCACATTTGTGGGGAAATTTGAAATAGGATTGATCTTGTTTTTGAGAATTTTACAATCCTTGAGGTAGAAAAAAATAAAAGTAGACATTGTTTTAGTGTATCATGTGACTGTTAGAAACACTGAATTCAAGAAGTAATTCTATTATATTGCTTTTGAAAATCATTGCATTTGAGTCATAAATTTTAATGCTGGGAATAAATTCAAAGAAAAAAGCATCTTAAGTTGGGGAGATGGTTCAGTGAGTAAGGCCTGGAGTTCAGAGCCTCAGAAGTGATATAAAGTCATGTAGTCTCACATGCATCAGTAGTCCTACTGCTTCCACAGCAAGATGGAAGATAAGGATGAGAATCCTGGAGCCCACAGCACAGCCAACCCATCGTACACAGTGGCAAAGGAGAAACCTACCTCGCGACAAGAAGGGAGGTGAGAATCAACATCAGAGTTTGCCTTCCAACCTCCCCACGTATGTCTACTATGCCACACGTGTGCTCACACGCACTCACACGGGAATACACACACACACAACCACACCTGCATGCTATATGCTCATCTCTCTCTCTCTCTCTCTCTCTCTCTCTCTCTCACACACACACACACACACACACACACACACACACACACACACAAAATCCAAAGAAAACCTCAACCAAAATGTAACAAAAGCAAAAGCAAGGTTACAAGACTAGAGCAAATCCTATAACTAGACACAGAACAGGAACTGGGTCTCCTAAATCACAGCACCAGGTCTGGCTCACTAAGCTGCCTAGTCACAGGCTGCACAAACTTTTTGTCAAGCGTGGCTTCGTTCTGAACCACAGAGTAGAACATTTCTCATAATTCTGGCCACTTTGGATTCTTTGGTCTGCTGTTAAGGGAGAGCCCTAAGTGGGTGTTGTGGAACAATATCACTGCGACCGGGTTCTGTGCAGAGCTCGTATCTGCCGCTCCTGATGGAAGCTTGTTGAGACTGCGTCAGCACAGAATCCAGCTAAGGCATGAAGAAGAGAATTGGGCAATTTTATTCTTACTTTCAACAAGATGTTTTGAGGCCATCCTGATAGATAATAGTGTTCACCACTGTGGGTTTTTACAAGTCCTCCTGTCAAAATTACTAACTCACAACAAAGAACCCAGCATGCTTGTAAGAAGCTCAGACAGCCAAGCTCATTAGCCAGTCATTCCGTGGCTGGATAATCACCGGTCATATCAGCAATGTGGAACTCAGAAAACTTATTAAGGAAACCTATTAATTTATTTTTCTGATGAGGATCATTATGTGGTACTTTCTCCTAATTAATTTAATCCCTACCAGAAAAAATCAAGGTAAAAGGAAGCCAGGTGGCCATCCTCACTTGGCTGCCTGGAAGTGGACCTTGCTCCTCTGCAGACCACTCCCTCAGCTCTAGAGGATCCCATCGACCTCCCGAGAAGCCCACTGAAGACAGACGACCCTTAGGCCCTCCCAGCTTTAGAAATTCCTTGGGGTTTCGAAAGGGAGAACAGGTCTAAGGTTCAAATGGTTTCCTGCAGAGAAGTGCTGACGTCATGCAACTCTGTCAGGAGGGCCTGAAGCTGGCAGGTTGAACTCGACTTTTTCTGGGCGTGGCCTCGGGGTTGTTTCCTGTCCAGGTCCCTGACATTCCTGCTCTGTGGGTGTGCACACAGAGCCAGAGCCAAGGTTTATTTTTGTCTTGTTTTGTTATTTTATTTTTCTAGTTTTACAAGCATATTGAGTTTTTATCTCTGCTTCCCTTCATCACCCCTCCCACCCATCCCCTTTCCCTACCCTTTCTCCATGATTCCACTCCCACCCTCCTGCCTGCCTGCTTCTATGGATCTCAGGGTTACCTCAGGCTTGTCTACTCTTGTGGGGGGTTCAGGCCTCTGTGGCTTATCGAGTTGCCTCTGTTTGGGCCACCCCACCAATAGCGGCATTTCCCTTCACTCATCCAGTTTGGTCCCCAAGTTTTCCACTGTGTTTTCTTTTCTCTCTAAAGTTCCTCTATATTCTATGGGGGCATGTTGGTATGTTAGTCAATTGGTATGCTGGTCTGGTAAGGACAATTCTCACTGCAGTGAGTTCCTAGATATAGCAATCAGTCATACTGCTCTGGTTCTTGGTCACTCGCACAAGCTACAGACCAAACAAGGGCTGAAAAGAGATGATAGTCACGGTCTAATTAGCTGAAATCTGACTATTGATTGCTTTTACCTTCAGCTTCTCAAAGACGTTGAATGCCAGCACCATGTTTCAATAATGCAACACTTTTGAAAGTTCACAAGGTCTTATGGAGAAGGCAGATGACAGGAACATGTAGGTTAAGAACATGACAAGCAGAAACAGTTAGACAGAGACATAGCCGGAAAGCAAAAAGCCCGTCATTCAGGAGGGTAGCCCACATCATCAGCTGCAGTGGGATTCCCAGACACGAGTTCAGCAGTTTAACTTTATGCCTAACTTCCTTAATGATAGCGTTCACAGTTTATCTTTCTGCTTAAAGGAGTCAAATTTAAGACAGGTAAAAGGATAAATTTCTACTAAGTTAAAATAAATACTACTTTTAATATCCATAAACTGTCATGTTATAGTTCAGAAAGTAAACTAAAATGGAATAATCACTTTGCATGGAGCAGTGTTAGAATTCTGGACAGATAACACTTTAACAAAAGGCACAAATATCAAGAGCTCATGTAGGCGATAATGAGAAAGCAAATAAGAGTACCACAAAAGCTTAATTATGCAAATAATGTAGAAAGATAGACTTTACTTCAAACAAGCAATGAATAAGTAAATATCAGGTATTGCTTTGCAGCATAATTATAGAAGTCCTGAGATAGTAATTATGCAAGGATATGGAGAACAGAATCAAACTAAAGGCCCCAAAATATGCAGCATTGTGAGCAGTGTGAAGACAGCAGTGCACAGCATGGTGTCTTGACACGGACATGGTGTTGCTCACCAGCCAGGACTCTGGTCCCTGGGCAGCACTGGATGTTACAGTCACATGTCAAGGTGGACAGGAAAAAATGGCTCCACAACATCATCCTCTGACCTCCACACGCATGCTGTGACACACGTGTCCTCTGTCCTCCACACGCATGCTGTGGCACACCCGTCCTCTGTCCTCCACATGCATGCTGTGGCATATGCACCCTCTGACCTTCACATACATGCCATGGCACACGTGTGCACCACACTCATGTATCCCACAGGACATAATAAATAAAATATTTAAAAATGACACTAGTTTGAAGATTACATTTAATTAGATAGGTTTAACTATGTCACTACTTATGCCTACTCTAGCATCATTCTGCAAACACACACAGTGTCATATTTAAGTGAGTGAATCCAGAGATAGGAAGTAGAACCGGAAGGGGGCTGTGGCCCCCGGATCAAGAGCTCTAGGGAGACAGCATGTCAATCATTAGCTCAAACCCTGGAGACAACAGAACTTTCTGGGAACCTGAGGATTGGTGGAGAGGGTTAGAAGTCAAGAAAAGAGAACTCTTTTAGTCACTGATATTGGGATTCATGAAAATGAAAAGCTCACAACAAATTCAATAAGTTCAACAAATAAGTGGTTGTTTGTTGTCTCAAGGACTCAAGCAAAACCTTTCTATTCTTAGCCTATAGTCAAAGGCCTGGTGTAGAGAAACAAAGGAAAGAGAGCAAGAAAGGCACCTAACATTGAAGATGGAGGAAGAATCCTAGGTGGGGAATGTGAGCAGAGGCCAGACAACCAAGGAACGTCAGATGCTAAAGCAAGTTTTGAACAGGATGCTTGAGGAAAGACTCCTCAACCAGCGACATTTCATCAGAGCTAAAGTTAATGTAGGGCTGAGCCATGTGGATCTCAGAAAGAGAAGGGTGGGTAGTCAAGAACAAATCCGAAGAGTCAGTTTGTTTCCTCTCAAAAACACCGTGAGGCTGAAGCACAGCCTGAGTCTGCAAGACGGGAGGGGAGACACGGAGGGAGCACGTGGGCCACTCAGGGTCTTTCTGGCTCTTGGGCAACTTCAGCTGCTGCTCAGGGGAAATGGAGTCCAGCAGAACATAGAAAAAAATGCGAGGGCTTGTGTCAAAGACTAGAGAGAAAGGAAGAGTGGATGCCAGGAGCAGAAGCTCACAGTGAGCAAAGTGAGATGAATCAGGAGAGGTGGGGGGGGAGATAGCTATGCTAACAGTTTTCCAGATTTGAATTATAGTTTGAGCCTACACACAACAGATCTGGTGGGCATAGCTGAAGTAGGAGATGGAGAGGAGCTGAAGTTGAGGAGGTCAACTTTTGCTTGAGCCAGCAAAAGAGTAGAGTTTAATTGAGTGAGTAGAATAAATGACAGATTTATTATAGATAAAGAAGGAGTAGAAGGCCAAGGTAAATTTTGAATATTTTATTTTAGAAATGAATATTATTTAGCTAATGAAAATCTTATTTTTTTCAAGTAATGTTACATACACTGATCAAAGGTAAGGGACTCTGAAGTCGTCATGGGTCTCCAGTCACCTAGGATAACCAACTAAAACTCCAGGAAAGAAGGAGATCCTGGGAGGTAGGGAACTTGAACTCTGATAGAACTTCTGGAAGCCATCATGTCTTGTGACTCAGCCAGAGTTACAGAAACTAAGCCTTGCCAAAAGAAAAATATTGGAGACACTTTCATTAGCATAGAAAAACAGGCTCCTCTGCCTGGCACGAAGCCTTAGAAGAAGGACATTTTACCAGCACTGCAACATCAGGGCTCCAATGAGACCCTTTTGTACTCATGGTTTACTATAAATTGGAATGCAAGATATCAATGTGAACCTTCAACATTATCATTACATCAGACCAGAAAAGAAGTGTTAGTTTCAGTTTACAATATGCATAAGACATTTAGAAAAGTATGTTCAAAGAATAAAGGATGAATCTTAAGTTGCCAACTGTTTGATGAATTTTAATGGAATAACCCTTTATATACTTGAATGTAGAATCAGTAGGCAGAGTAAGTCTAATATATATAGTAATGGGGACATGATATTTTCTAAATCCCATTTGACACATTAATTCATGTTTAAAATTTCAAAGATTTCATGAAAGCAGGGAAAACCTAAAACTCAAGCTAACTTGTGACTGAGTGCAGCCTGGAGTGGCCGGTGACCATGGTTTACAGGCCTGGTGCCCTGAGCAAAAAGCAGCGTACAGTCCCTTCCAAGAGCTGCCAGGGGCTTGGCCCTTTGGCCAGCAAGAGGCCCTTGGAAACAGCGGCACATGTAGAGTGGTATGCTTGTAGGAACTGAGTGTTCAAGTCTCCGGGGGAAAAACGCTGGTTCTAGATGTTTCCAAGTTCCACGGTGCAGTACGGACAGTAGGCTGATCCCATAGCACATCACAGAGCTGAACAGATCTGGGAATGACGCTTGCTCAGTCACCTTTACCAGCTGATGCACCTCAGCGCAGGTCAGCAGCTTCTTCAATGAGCCTGAAGCACATGTGCTCCTGTTCAGGAAAATTCACCAGAGTGCCTGGTAGGATGGTGAGGCATTACCAAAATTAAAGAAGAATGCCACGATGGAGGCACACGTGGACATAAAACAGGACAATAGAAGGCAAGATTTAGTGTGAAGGTAAGTATTCTGGATCTTGGTTATGTTCATAACTCACCCACTGTGATATTTCAGAAAGTCTGCTATGGTTCTTGGGCCTTAGCATCTCAAGTAAATGTAAAACTTAATTACTTCATTCCCAGCAGCAATTTCTATTTTTAAAAATCTACGATCATATATAATAATATATTGCATCATCCAGGGCATAACCCTCCACCTTTTGTAAATCACTTATGAGATATGTTTAATTACAGATTATGTTTGCACATATATAAATCCAGAGCAGAGTCACGGCAAGATCGGGGGCATCCAATGCAGAGGCTCTAACACACCAGAGAGAGGGAAAAAAAAGTCGTCCCTTGGTTCCAGTGTGCACTGCACATGGGAAAGAGTCTTAGAATAGGCAGAACCAGGCACGTTGGAGCCACTGAGAAGACCAGCTACACATTTAGCAACGCTGACTCTGGCTGGACCTCTTGGGATAGAGTCTGAGGCTTTCTTGCCAACAAGCTTTTAGAAAATGCTACCTGAGGACCAGTAAAAGACTGAGGGTTCTGATGAGTATGACGCATCTGTTGTCGTTTTCTTGCTTGCTGTTTTCATTGTTAGGCTTTGCAGAAATATCAAAGAGCAGCATCTAGAGTCCATGGTGATGGTGACATCAGTGCCAGTGCCCGGGGTCAGCTGACCCAGAGGGGCCTCCCTGGGTGACCTTCCTGGGCACAGGTGGGATGCAAACAAGTACGTCACTTTCTTAACAAGTGTGAACTCTGGTCGGCACATTCATAATGCTCAGTTGATCATTTGAGTCCTTGTGCTCCCACAGCTGATTCCCTTTAATACTTATTTCATTAAATGGTTTATGAAATGAAAGACAATGGATTAGCTGAGAAGACTTTTGTTCTCATAATGGAAAAGAAAATCCATTTTGTGACCAGTGTAATCTGTAATGATGAGCTTCACAATTACTATCCAACAATGTCTTTGAATAATTAAATGGATAATGTTCATGTAGGCTTGAAATTTCTTCCATCAAAAGGTCAACATTTGTAGGTGTCATAGGTATGATATGCACTAAAGGAGTTTAAAATGACAAATTTGCAAAGCTTTAGAAGCAACTACATTTAATGGAAATAAAACTGGATTGAAAGTGCTTGTTAGATTTTTTTTTTTGAGCTGTGTCATTTATTTTAAGTGGGAAGTAGAAGATGGAGCTTGGGTGATGGAAAAGAAAGAATACTTTTGTTCCATTGAAAATAGGTTTGATTGTTGGTTTCTAATAATAGTGTGTCATGTGAGATGAGTTATGTAATCTCTTGACCTAAATTTTCTAGAATATAACATTGTAATAATAATACTTTATTTTATGACTATTTTGGTAACAAAAGACATTATTTACAATTTACTTAAAAGACTGCAAGATCCAAACAATTACCTGATAACTACTTATAGTAATTAATTTTATACTTTTAGTGGAAAATGTATTAATATGTTATTTCTTATACTACATTTATACATAATATGAATGACTTATTTAAATATAAAAGTTGCATTTATTTGTAATATGCTACATTAGTGCAGCAATTTATTTATCATATTATATTGATATTTTACAGTCTAGATTTTATTAAGATCAACAACTAATGAAACTCTCTTACATGCCAAACTTCCAGCAAAAATGAGCTACTTTCTATGAAGCTTCTTAGAAAAAAAGTAAAGCATGACACAAATATGAGTTAACTACTTTAAACTACAATGAATTTGCCATGTATTACCTAATACACATATGCAAAATAATGAGTCTTAGAATAGGCAAAACCAGGCAAGTTGGATCCACTGCTCCTTAGCACCATGTGCATTCCAACCAGCACTATGAGGATCATTAAAAAGTACAACATGAGGTATTTCTCTGAGAAACTGTTCGGAGCCATGCTGTTAGACTCTGTAGTGCCAGAGTGCATCATGTTACCTGTGTACATGAAGAGTTCCCAGATAGTCAGCTCTGTGGAAGTCATCTGTACTTTAAGCCTGAATGCTGCATAGGATTTGCAGGGGCCGTTCAAGGGATAGAGGGTCATGCTTCTGTGCCTAGAATGTCAAGAAGCACAGACGTAAAGCAATAAACAAAAACATAGAACACTTAGCTGCCACTCCTTGTAGTAAAGATTGGAGCTTTTAGAAAAAATGGGCAGTACTGTTGCATTGATAGGGTGAGCAGACCAGGGAATATATTAACCAGAGCAGTTCAGCTTTGGAGCCACAAGACAGGCCTCGCTACGCTAGACTGCTCCTGGGTCAGCAGATAGGACAATGGTATGCAAGAATGTTAGAACAGAACTCAAGTCGCAAGGTGTAACAGTCTCCAAATGACTCACAACTCTGAAACATTAAAATATGTTCTTACTGTTCTTCCTTATCTCTTTTTCGGGGCTAAATGTCTTAACTATGTCCAAAAGAAGGAAGATAGCCATATCATTGCCATTCACACTGAGATCAGAAAAGTCATTTGTTCAAGAAAATGAAATACAAGTGAAGATAGAAGTAGTAAGAAGCCAGCCTTATGAGCAGAAACTGAAATAATCTGCTTGAAAAGAAATACTCCCCGTCTGCCTCACATGGCAAGGTGGTATCTTTGAAGTTAAAGGAACTGGAAGCCTCCAAATCATGAGAGTTACCAAATTTGTATTCACCAGGTACTAAGATTCTTCAAAAACCACCCAAATACTGGATTCTCACCTTGGTGTTCTGACACTCAGTGCTGAAACTGCTTGTTTCCATTTCACTGGCATCACTAGAGAGATTAGATATCATACAAACACTACATCAAACAAAGGAATTACTTCAATTCATAAACTGTTTACTTTTAAAGAAAAGCTTGTTCAAGTCTTAGTATTCTGGGTGTGGCTTAATTTTATTTTATTTTATTGTTTTATTTCTTTTAAAGCAAGCTGGCAGAGTTATTATAATGTATTCCTCAGCAAAATTGTTTCAGTCGTATGCCTTTATTTTTTAAATAAATCACATCATTGTACATAACCCCTTGAAATGTAATGAACATTATTAATTCACTGTTCATGTGATCCCCAGATCTCAATAGATGGAAAACATATCTAGCATTACATAGGACAAAAACAATTTTACAAGCATGTGTAATAGGCCTGCTTGAATTTATCTAATTCTGTCCAATTGATTAAGTCCTTTGAGTAGCAAGAGTAAAGACAGCATCATAAAGCACAGCACAGTAAAAACAAATAGAAAATACAAACAGAAAATGGTTGCTGGAGCATCAGGTTTTTATACTAGCTGCCTAAACAGTTCAAAGTCATTCACTGCTTTCTCTGATTCTAACAGAGTAGCTACTAAACTACACTTTCCTTCTCCATCCACACTCATTTTCAGTTTAGTATTCATGGAACAGTTTTTCTTCTGTTTGGCATACATTTAGACATCAGATGATGCATGACAGCTAAAGATTAACCTTTGAACTTTACTAGGACCATAATTTTGAGAAACAACTGAGTGTTGAAGGAAGAAGTCAGAAATGAACAATTTTAAGATACAGGGGTAAATTCTGGGAGTTGTTAGAAAATGTATACACATAAAGGTGCATAAACTCACCCGAGTAAAGGTTACTAAAGTGAGAGAGTGTTACCATGATTAGATGACATGACTTATGCTTCTTGAAGGATGTAGGAATTTTCTACTTGGATCCTGTGAGGAAGTTAAAACATTACAAGGAAAAAAGCAAAAAAAAGTTGAATTTGAAGAAGCTACAGCATGTGGCTTAAAAGCTGCAAAATGAAGACTAAGAAAATGTGAAATTACACAGAGGCGACTAGTGAGGGCGAAGTCACACGAAGAAGTGTAAGGTCTCTGGATGGTGATGCAGGGATCAGGCACAGTAATGCACTTAGACAGTGTATGATGACATGAGATGGATGGGGATAGATGTATTGGAGGACAGACATTCATCCGCAGGCCATTGTTCACATAAGTTTTAGTATGCATGGCACATCTAGAGGCCCAGTGGCTCATCATAGCAGAAACTCTGCTGAAATTCTTCCATTGATTGCTCCCTATGTCCCATGGCTGGCATTCAGTCAAATTACAATTGACCTGTAGCATTGAGGTAGACAAGCATGGAGTAGTTTGGGAATCTCAGATTCTCATTTGGTTTTTGGTTAAAGCATCACACTCCCATCTTATGGTAATGCCCTTGGTAGCTGAGGTCTTTTATCTGCAGGCGCCATACATATACATCCCTCTCTGAGCAATGGCTAACAAGTTAGTACCCTGTCTCACACTGGGCTTCATCTGTATCTCTCTCTAGACAGTGGAATGAATAGGTTTGTCCTCTCCTGGTGCCAAACTTAGTTTCTTTTTCAAAGGTATATCTAGCACATTCTGATAGAAAGAATGGGAGAGCCAATCTGGCTTGGAAATATGCACAGTAAGACAATCTGGTTCCTTTAAGTGAACTTTTATGGGGAATCCCTTAATTAACATCTCATGACTATGCATAGCTGAGTGGGGAGAAAGGAAAGTAAGGAAAATTACCAAATGACCTAATCTTTCCCTCAAAATATGGTCCTTACAAGCCAGAGTGAACCCTGGGGTCTGTAGAAGCATACAGGCAAAAGGGTGGGAAGAAGTGGGAGGGAATGGTGAAGCATATAGGAAGAAGGGTGGGAAGGAGTGGGAGGGAGAGAAGCTGGGATGAATTCTCAATATGCTTGTAAAGGTAGAAAAAAATAAAAAAAAATTATGGTCCTTAGTTAATAGCCCCTCCTTTGTTCAGACTCCATAAAATAGAGCCCAGGCAACAACCTTGCGTCCCCTGATTCTCTTCAGTCATTCAGCTACTGCTCCCTCACAGTGTATGGTGACGTTTCTGTTGTTTTACTGGAAACAAAAGTCTGTGCCACATTCACCAATCTATATGAGCTTCTCTGTCATCCTTTTTTTAAAAGTATTTATTTTAAAGAGATAGAGGAAAGAAAGAAAGAAAGAAAGAAAGAAAGAAAGAAAGAAAGAAAGAAAGAAAGAAGAAGGAAGAAGGAAGAAGGAAGGAAAGGAAGAAGAAGAAAGAAAGAAAGAAAGAAAGAAAGAAGAGAGAGAGAGAGAGAGAGAGACAGAGAGAGAGAGAGAGACAGAGAGAAAGGTGAGAAAACGTGTGCAGACACACCGTGGCGCACAGGCAGAATTCAGAAGACAACTTCAGGAAGCTGTTCTTTTTAGCTTCCACTACTGTGGGATTCTAGGATTTAAACTCGGGCCACCAGACTTGTGAGCAGGCATCTCACCTTCTGACCTATACCATTGCCCTATATTGTTTTTAAATAAAAGACCAGGAACCTGACAATACTAGAAGTGGAACCTGACCCTTGGTCAGAGTATTGCTGGGTAGACAGGAGTCACTGCCTGAGTGCCGCAAGAGCTTCCCGTTATCTTGTCCCTCCCGGACACGCCACCATGAAGACCCGAGTACCCGCAGGACTGTGGTGCATTCCAGCTGTGCAGACTCAATGTTTCCTGCTCCTACCTCTCACTTCGCACATCTCCACCTTGCTTCTTGCCTATCATTTCTCTCATTTGTCTTACTTTACCTCTTCAGGGCCCGATATTTGCCCTGTGCCTCACTCACTACCTGCTGACCTTTTGCTCCGTTCAGAGATCTAACTCAGAGCCATTTGACATTTGCTTTGGAATCACAGGCTATTACTGTTGACATCGTCAGAACTAGCTCTAAAATGCAGTGAATTTCCAGTGAAGTATTTTGAGATTTTTGGGTTTGATCCTTTGAGATGGGCAGTGTTGCCTTAAAGGGGGAGGGATAGTGAAGCAGGAGGAAACGCTAGTTTGGGAAAGAAAGTTTAATTCTCACAAATCCAATCTGAGGTATTGAGGGGGAGAGATGAGCCTGTCAAGTGTGCTCCCCGCAGACAGCTTCTCAGGAGGTCCTGGAATCCACCCACATCTGCCAGGAGGCTCTGCCTGTCCTGACCCTCTGCTCTGCCCTGGATCACCCTGATCTTCACATCACGGACGGGGTTTGGAACCAGGCCTTGTGGAATGAACAGATTTGAGAAAAGGGGGAAGGAGGAAGGGTCTTGAAAGGAAGCAGTTAATAAAGTTAGACCCTTACTCCGTAGCAGGATCAGGACAGCACAGAGAGGACTTGCGTGAGCCAGAAGGTTGGTTTTGACAGCAGCCGGTTCTGGTGCTGTGTCCCCTTTACCAGTATTCCCACTTCTTCCTCTAGTCAGAAAATGCTTTGTGGATGTACCCAGCTTGGCACCACACAAACTAAAGCAATGAGTCAGACAGTTTTAGCTACACAGGCATTTATCAGTAAAAACCCACGCACTTGCATCAAAATCACCAAGCTAGAAGGCTCTCAGCCAAGCCCCCACAGCTTAAGAAGCTGGGTGATAGTGGGCAGCTGCTCAAAGACTGCTCCACAGGCCTGCAGATGGTGGGCAACTCCCAACTGGGATGACGTGCCTTGCTTTTTAACTCAGAAATTGACCAGTCGGTGCGTCCCACCTCAGTTAGTGTCTACAAGATACAGACAGGAGGAGATGCAGCCTCCATGTCCAAATCCCCCTCTCACTTCTGTCTCAGATGGTTTAGAATGCATTCAGCCTCATACACTTCTGTCACTTTTGCCCCATTTGCATGTCATATGTCAATGTTTTTATCATCTTGTTAAATTATGGGTATGTATGGAAATCACTTTTACCAATTATTAAAAAACTGAAACTACCATTATTTTTCATTAAATAGACTAATGCAAATTTGACTAAATCATCAAACTATTTGACTAAGCAGACTAATGAATTCAGTCAAAATACTAGAACTGGTTGCATATGCTAAATGTCAAATTTCTGCAATTACCGGAATTGATGAGACTGGCCCAATCCAATATTTTTCTTTTTAGCCTGGAAATGGAAGTTAATTCAACTTTATGAATATGGCTCTCTGAATATGACCTTCAGTCCAGCACAGATATAACTTGCTGAAATTTTATAAATAAAGCTGTGATAGTATGTGCCTTGCATATTTCTCTGTTCTCAATTTTTTTTTTACCTAGTCTTTTCTCCCCACATTGGAGAAATATGCAGGACTTAAACTAACTGTAGAAGGCAATTCACCTAGGAGAAAAAATGATATGAATATCATTATTAAAATCCAACTGCTTCAAATGGACTTTTCGATTAATATATCTGCCGTGATATAAAATTTTCTGATTTATAACCATGCATTAGATCTGAAATGTCAGTTATGATCTCTTCTGCTTAATACTTAGATTACCATATAATTCATGCATTTCTGAGAAAAAGGCTGATAATAGCAATGAATCTTCTTTCCGCTCTGGCAGCTACAAATGCAGTGTCTTGCACAGCTGTGTGTCCCACACCCTCATTTTGACCTAATTTCAAGAAACAAGGGGCAGCAGCACTGGAAACAAAAAACATAGAGCAACTGTTTGAACAGCTGCCCACTGTCACCCACCTTCTCAAACTGTGGGGGCCTTGGCTGAGGGCAGAAGCCAAGGTTTCGGGATGTACAATAATGCAAAATAATTAGACGTATGTGTGCGGTGAGTATGAGACAGCATTTAAACATGACGCATTTGTGTCTGCGCTACACACACATGCGTGCGCACGCACACACACACACCACACTGCTCAGCCACCACACTGCGCCAAGCTGACACTTCCAGAAGCAACTTGCTCAGATTCAAGACAGTTCCATGGTGTGAACTGCACATACTGTAGCACATACATTTTTCCTCTTATAGAAATGTAGCAGTTTATTACAAAACCAAACAGTATCTCCTTGCTATCAGTCCTTGGCATGTAAGTATAGATTACTATACTCAGTACTTCTTTGAACTATATTGTGTTAGATACTGTAATTTTAAAAATTGCTTTTTGAGTTGTTCAATTCAGTTTCATAATCTTTTTCAATACAGTTGAACACAGATTAAGGCAGCACTTCTAACAATTTGTTAAATACATACTTCTAATATTTTGTACTAATATATTCCTATGAAGTGGTGTTTTAAGCATTGATGATTACAAAATCAAAGAAGAATATTTTTGAACCCTGATAAATGCTAAATATACTCTCCAGTCAAAATTTGATCCTTTATGTAAAAGGCTCACCATTTTCATTAGTATGCAGATTTGCTTTTGTTTTTAATAGGCAATAAAATAATTCATACATTAAAGAACGGTTTTAAAATAAATGTTTGATTAATTATTAGTGAATATTTGATTTATACACTTATTTCTGTACCAAAATCCCCAGGATCATGTACACATTTCTCTGGTGAGAAGTGCTCCCAAGCAGAGAACATTCCAGCATCTCTGCATGGTGGGAGGCATGCATAACAAACTGTCCCTAACGCACACCTTCCTTAGAGGTGAGCACTCCTGCAAAATGGCTTCACCAAGTTGCTGGCAAAATCTACAGGGAGATCAGCTGTGAGTAAGCCAGGGAAAGTCATATGCATTCTGTTCAGCACACTTACTGAGAAAATACCAAACCGTGAGCACTGGCCAGATAGCTCGGCAGGTAAGGTGCTTGCAGCCAGAAGCCCAATATAGTAAAAGAACTTCAGAAACTCCCCCGACCACCTCTGTGTCATGAATGTACACGTTCTCTCTTTCTCTCTCTCTCTCTTTCTGTCTTTTCTTAAGTAAAAAATAGCATTAGAAAGATTAAACTTTGGACCTGTGACGTGATGTGTTTGAGTACAATAGAATGGAACCATGCTGTGTGTGTGTGTGTGTGTGTGTGTGTGTGTGTGTGTGTGTGTATGTGTGTAAGAGAGCACTGTGTATCACTGTTGAGGACCAAGGGTGACTGTCAGGAATCATCCTGGGTTTCTTCTACTTCCTTTTTGCTTCGTTCTGTTTTTTTTTTTCTGGTTCCTCCCACTAAGGCCAGAAGTGTAGGCCATCCCCGTTTCTCCCTAGTGTTTTTGTATAGGAACTGGGATCCAAACACAGGACTTTCTGCTTGTGAGGCAGAGTCTTAACCCCAGAGCCATCTCTCCAGCCCTTCAATGGATTTATAAGACGTGTTTCGTTCCTTCTCTCTCTCCTTTATTATATTTTTACTTCTCCACTATTACACAAATCCAGGTTCACCAAATTCGCCACTTAGAAGTTAAATAATCAGGGGTCACCAATTTCACTTTACTCCAGAAAGTAATTGGTAGACATGGACTTTTCTTTCAATGGTATTTTCTAATTTCCTCTTCTAAAGAAGAGCACAGAACAAAGACGTTCTGTATAATGAGACTCCACTGCACTGACCTTCTGACCATGGAGCATAAGTTTAATGATTTAAAATTACTTTTGCATGCTGAGCTGTATGTTCTAGCCTTGGAGTAGCTAATTATCATTTTAAACTGAACAGATTATGAAAATGAGCATGCTCTTGGTGTACACTGGGAAGTCAGGGACAGTTTCTGAGCCCGGATGAATTAACCTCTTTGCTGAGAGCCATCTGAGTGTCCCAACACTTGCGTTTCATCAGCTGAGTTAGTATTTACACAGCCACACTCTTTGGAGGAAGAGTGGCTGGAAGAACAGCAGGAGCTCCCATTCCATGCTGTTCCCCTTTCTCAGATTCATGGTGTGGAGCTAAGAAGACCCTCTGCATTTTCTTACTCACTTAGGTCCACTGGCAATAAAGACACATTTGCCTTAACAGAAGTTTCAATACACCCTTTCTTCTAATTGTGTTGAGCAGAGACGGGTGTACTCTGTGGAGGACAAGGTGCTGAGTGAGAAGGTGCTGTGCTGAGTGAGAAGGTGCTGAATAAGAAAGTGCTGAGTGAGGTGCTGAGTGAGAAGGTGCTGAGTGAAAAGGTGCTGAGTGAGAAGGTGCTGAGTGAGAAGGTGCTGTGCTGAGTGAGAAGGTGCTGAATAAGAAAGTGCTGAGTGAGGTGCTGAGTGACAAGGTGTTGAGTGACAAGGTGCTGAGTGAGAAGGTGCTTGTGCATGCAGGAGCCAAATCCTTCGCTCATGCACCGAATCCCGCGCGTCCCTTTCTGGGTCTGTCTCCTGATCTACTCAGCTGGCCTCAGGCTCTACCTCTTGAAGTTTCCACTGCCGTAGTGCAGAGGAACGATGGCAGCCGTGTCCTGGCACACTCAAGCCGCTTTGAAAACAGGATCAATGGGCAAGTGCCCATAAAGTAAACTTTATAGCGGGCTTCTGCACCTTGCCACAAAGTGATGTGAGTAGGAATTCTCTTATTTGATCTGGCTTAAACATGGCTACTCAAGAATTTCCAACTGAAGGGGGCTGGAGAGGTGGCTCAGGGGTTAAGCCTCTGCCTTGCAGGTGGAAGGTCCTGAGTTCGGATCCTAGACCCCACGTATAGACGCCGGGCAGAAGCAGGGGCGGCCTGCGTTTCTGGTCCTGGTAGGGCGGAGCCTGTGAATCCCGCGGCAGAGTAAACAAGGAGGAGGTGGAGGCGTCCATGGTAGTTCCCGAATTCACCCGTGGTTCTACACACACACATACATACACATACACACACACACACACACACACACACATGCATACACGCACAATTGAATAAATAATACATAAAAAAAATTTAAAAAAAATAATTTCCAACTGTCAACTCTTGATGTACAGGCATTCTTAATAAAAAATCCTATGAGCAGTCACAAATTCAGATCCTGCTTATGAAAGAGATCAGGTCCATTAACAACCAGGCTACCTTAGTGTGTGGGTGTTTGTGTGGTATCTCTGTGTGCACATGTACAAGTATTACAGAATAATGATATTTATGCTTGCTTTCATTCAACTAAAGTAATCATAATTACACCTAAGATCATATAGCTTGAAAGTAAAAAATGGACTCAAATCAATTCATTTGAGTCAAAAATCTTATTAATTAAAATCAAATAAAACTATATGTATACCATTTTCAATGTATTCTCATTATGTTCAAATAAGTCAATACAACTCAATTAATATCAATGGAGCACCAAGCCTGCACCTAGCAGTTGAGAAATACTTGAAAGAAGAAAGGAAAACACAAGGGAGTGTTATTCTCCGGAATACACTGTGGTGAGGAAGGTTACACATGGACAAGGGAGAAGGCATGTGCTGTTCTTGCTAGCATGACGTCACTTAATCCTGTCAGTCACCAGCAACGCATGCCTCTCTCTGAGGAGATGGACCCTTCATCCCAGAGGCATCTCCCTGCCCTGCTTTGTTCCTCCCCAGGGCCTGGGAATGTATGAGAGGCAAAACTTCCTTTCCCATGAAAACTTGTGAGATGGACAGAGGAGCTGTGATGGTTATTTCAGTGCCTTCAAGCTAAAGGGTTCTGATAAAGCACCCCAAAGTGTTTCAGCAGTCACAAGAGAAAGACCAAGTGTTGGAATGGCTGTAGGTGGCCCTGAGACCAACAAGCACAAAGTCCCTTAGCTTGAGAAGGACGAGACAGGAGGAGATGGGAGATGCATCTTGTAGATTCTGTTCCCACAACAAGCTCAAAGCAGGGGAGTTCCGGAGATACAGCCAGTAAGATGTGAGATGACACACAGAAACTCAACTACAACATTAAAAATCTCCCTTTGTTCCAACCGACTCCTTGCATACTGGAAAATGAGTAAAAAAACAAATTAACAAAAATCAAAAAAAGGCCAAACTCATGTCCAACTTCAGCTGACCTCCATTAGAGAACCGTTCTTTCAAATCAATACCTGTAATGCAGGCTACAGACACAGCCATCAATGGGAAGTGAGAAAGGAAGCAGAATCAATAGACTTTAGAAAGTCTGGAACAAGCAAAGAGAGACAACCCAGAGACCACACAACCAGGCTCGCAGGACTGCTCGGGAATCCCTGCCTCCTCGCTGATGTGAACTGTCTCCTCCAGCTGGAGAAGCTCCTTTGGACAATACTGGCAATGATGTGCAGTTGGCAGCATCCCAGGGTGACAGAGCACCTGGTTGCCTCTAAAAAAATCTCCTTAGGAAGAGTCCAATCTGTAGTGATTCCTAACCATGGCTTATGAAGTGCTGGGTCCTCACTGGTATGCAAAAAGGGTGAACACAGTCTCTTCCCCTCCCACTGCATACTCTTCTGCTAACAGCCTCCAATCACAGTACATTTCAGCAGCTGAGGCCTCATGATCCTCTTCCTCCTTCTCTGCCTCTTGCTCTTATTTCTCCTCTTCCAATCTTCTTCCTCCTCCTCCCCCTCCCCACTCCCTCTTTTGCTCTGTTTCTGCTGCTTCCTTTACATGAATCTTGGCCATCAGTATGTCTGAATTGAGCCCCCAAGGGCGTCCCAGCTGACTCTCCTGCTCTGGATAAACAATCTTTGTTGCTCTCCTTCTAATGTTCAGCTACTTGTATAGAACTCACTGATAGATAAGCCATTTAATGAAAGTCCAATGTAACTGAACACCCTGCATTTTCATTGGCTAGTTCTGGCTACGCTGTTTATATTGCCGTAAGAACCACAGTGAGAGTTCAGCGCATGTGGCTCTAACATTTGAAATACTCTGAAGAGCTATTACCAGTGGTGACCTATGACTTAAGACTTACAGGACATAAGTCACATTTTTGGATGTCATCAAGACGGACTCAATATCACATCTGCCTGAGAATAATGTTTACAACCTTTACCACCAGGTTATCTGCTGAAGTTAAGATTTGTATTTTTACAGTGAAATTGGTGCAAATTCATGCTTAACAAAACCTGAATATGAAACCATAAGCTAGTGAGAACTCAGGTCCAGCTATGCAGAAACAAGCAGCTGAGGACCCTGAGTGTGGGGATTGTCGGGCCTAAAGCCTGCTCTCTGGATGATAGATACATCAGCATCTGAAACGGGCTGTCACCAGGTACTCCTTCCCTGGGAGGCTGAGTTTGCCTCTTGTCTGCAAGACAATGGCAGGCCTAACTCCATTCCCTTGGAGGTAGAGTTTGCCTCCAGTCTGTTCTTGGATCTCTTTTGTTTCTCTTACAAACTGGCTGGGCTGTTCCTCCCCCAACAGTTCTTTCCTGCTTATCTGAGATATGCTAGTGCACGGACCAAATAACTCTGCTTTGAGGCATACATTGTCCGTTCCCTTCTAGCAACAAAGTGCCATGCATGTTTTACTCTATCTGGTGACATCATGTCTGGTCCCAAAGCAAGTAGATGTCACTCCTGCCTTTTCTTTGTTAACTGGAATGTATCCATTTTACATAATCCTGTAAAAAGTTTGGTCCTGCTCTTCTCTGATGTTTTTCTGAATTTGGCCCTGTTCCTTGACTGTTTTCCTATAAATACTCATGTATGTTACAATAAAGGCAGGCTTGGATGATGGACATCCTAGGCTCCCTCTGACCCAAAGCCTGATTAATCCTACCGCTCCCACTTCTGTTTCCTGCATGTAAGTCTGGGTTTATGCTGGTTCGTGGGCCCGAACGCCTGAGTGTAAGAAACATGGATCACTCAGTGACTAGGGAGGAGACAGGAGAGCAATGAATGATGTAGATTTCTTGTGTAAATAAGCATTCTGATGAGAGCCACATTTAATGAATTCAAGTAGCCACAGGCTGGCCTGTGGCTCGTGCTCAGTGGCTTAGCCCAGGTCCAACCTTGCACCAACAAGCAAAACAAACATACAACAAATGAAGCAACTGAATTGCACTGATGCATCCAAGGAGCAGAATGCCCTTCTCTTCCAGCCCTGTTCCACAGTAAGTTTTCAGGAAACAGTTACCAGGAGCCATTCTTCAACTTCTCCTTCATAAACCATGTGTAGCTTTTAACTCATAAAATCACAAAATCTTTGTTTTGTAAATTCTCTCATTACAAAGAGGAATACTGTACAGCTAAGTAAAATATGACTGTTTTTTGACAACATGTGGATCTGCTTTGTGTTCAGAAGTCCAGATATTATAGTCAGCTTTGACTGAGTTCAGCCAGTGTCTCCTAAGCTCACTTCAAGATTTGGCCTTCTGTGCGTGTATCCCCACATCTGGTTTTCAGTCTGTATCACACCAATGTTATAGCATCTGCAGCACACCAATGTAGGAACATATTATTTTAGGTTGAGCCATTTAATTTGTTCTTCCTATTGTGGATTTTAACTTTCGCTTTTGATGTTATAAAATATGCATGGGATTCCATTATTGTGCAAGAGAGTACATCCTTATTCTTTATTTTTGCTTCCCTTCACTTCCCTTCCTTTCCCTTCCCTTCTTTGCTTTCATTTTCTTTTCTTTTCATTCATTTATTGCCCAAGCTTAGAAGCAGCTGCTTTATCTCACATCAAATGGAGTGTCTCTTATTCAGTCTTGTGCAGCTTCCTTACAAGGTTCCCGTTACCCAGATAGAATACTTCCCCTACCCTGTTGACTGAATTCCTTTAGCCATAAGTTCAGAGCTTCATGTTTATTCCTACTAAGGTTCATTTCTATGTTATTTTCCCTTTGTTCGGGGGATCTTCAGCCAGCATCCAGTTTCCTATGAGAAGCATTTTATCTCTGCTTCCTACAGACAGACATTGCCTGCCTATGACATTTCTCCCTGGGGCAAAAGATTCTCAGGATCTTTGCCAAACTCACCTTCTGCTGCCATATAAGTGTGACTGCCACTTGTTAATTTCATTTGCATTTGTTGATCAGCTAATACAGATAATTCACAACTTAACTTCATTTCCATCGAGTAGAAGGAATAAAGGGATGTTATCAAACTGCCAAGGAAATGAAATACCTTAGGTCCTTAATTATCATGTCTATCATCCTCTAGCAAAGATTCATATAATTAGTGACAAAGAAAAGAAATATAAATTACTGATATGAAATGACTCTCCCAAATCATCATATACTATTGATAATAAATACATCAGTGTTTTTCTTTGTGTAAAATAATTTATATATGCATTTATAAGAGACAGGATGATTATAAATCTTATATTTGTAGATGTGTGTCAGATTCGACATGCAGAAAGACTATGAAAATACAATCTACTAAATTCTTCCTTCTCTGATGTTGCTGAATCCCCCCGCCAGGACAGCCGGGAGGAGGAGGGTAAACGGCAGGGTCCTCGTGAGATTAAGGCAAATGGGCGAGCCGGCGACAGGGTCATGACCCAGACCCTGGGAGTCAGGCGAGAAACAGCAGGGAGAAGACAAGTTAGCTGCAGACTTAGCTTTAATCAGGAAGTGTTTGGGCTTAGATAGGGTTGGGGGTCCAATCAGGTATGGCCACCTTTCTGCTCAGGGGGAGGGGGAGAGCAGCCACCAATCGTTTAGCTGTTTAATAGGTGTCGAGGTTAGATGGCTGCTTCCCATTGGTTGTTCCTCCCTCCTTTGAGCCTCTTCAGCTGTGCAGAATGTAAGTGACTGTGCCTGTCTTAGATTGGACACCACCCTTGTGTGGAGTCTTACCCATCATTGACTACCAGTCATGAGACCATCCCAGAGAAGGAATCATGGTCCCAAAGGGGAACTCAAGTATGGCAGAGAAAAGGAGGTTTTTGTCAGGGCAGGAGCAGGTGGAAGGGCTGTAGACAGCACAGGCACAGAAATGATCCAGAAGAGCTGTTGAGACACAAATGAAAACCTAAAAATTGTAAATTAGTAAGGCATAGCTCTAATGGAGGACAGCCAGGTTTCCCATAAGCCTTTGTTGATTTCAGGAATGTCCAAAGCCTGAATGGATGCCCTGAAGACCTGGAAAGCAGCTTTGTTATTTTGGGAATACATGAAAAAACCTGTAAGAAAACTTGTATGAAAGAAAACTTACAATTTATTAAAAAAACAATTATGATCGATGTAAAACATAAGTAGTTAAGGCCTTAGATGTCAGCAAAATTATTTGTTCTTATTTTTAAGTATGCATACATGTATTTAAAAATGGCATGCCAAAATTTTAATTTTAGTATGCAATAGAAATTAAAAAATTGAAGTGGCCACAGACACAAGACACACAACATGTAAACACAAAACATATAAATATATAAGCACATGAACAACATTTTACCGGCAACTGTACAATTTACCAGCAACTGTCTTAAAATTACCCTTGAAAGCTTTATCAAAGGCAGGTTAGCATTTAGGAAAACCTTTTTTAAAACAAGATCTCATATTAGTTAAGTCTTGCAGCTTAGCTTAATTATGAAAAACATCTAGCAAGGAAAAGCATCTTCATCCATAAGTCCATTCCCACATTTTCTCTGGGGGGAATCCAAGGTGCTAAAACCACAGCCTTATTCTAAAATTCCCCCAGGCCAGCAGTCTTAACCTTGAGGACTCTAGTCTCTAGGAAAGATTTTAAGACATGTATTGGGAGACCAGTATCGTCTGAAGCAGAAAATACAGCCAGGAAAGAGGGGGGGAGTCAATAGCTACAGGAAAAAGAAGAGGAAAGAAGGGGATGTTGGCAGGGGGTGGAATGTCCCCCCACGGACCTGTGAGCCCTCTGTAGAGTCCTTGACTGGGGAGGAGGGGGAGGGAATTGGAGGAAGAACAAAGGGCTATTTTGGGTTCTCTCCACAAGTTTCATTGTAGCAATTAATCACTTCCTCAGTGGAGGATCCTTTAAGGCTCTTATGATGCCAAGGAGGTTGGGAACAAAGGGGGTGGGAGGCATATGGCCTTTCTGGACTCCTCTTTTATGGGCCAGGAAAAGCACTCCCATCCAAATCTGTGCTTCCAGACATTTTCTGGGGAAAGCCAATGAGCTAAGATTAAAGCTTCCTCCCAAAAATCTTCTAAGTCCTTTGGTTTCATTTTGATCTTGCATAAGTCTAGTAGAGCCTTAAGAGCAGTCAGCTGGGTGCCTTCTGACTGGGCAATAAGTTACCCATTATGGAGAGGAAAGGTTCCCTAATGAAGCAGAGATAACTAGAAGGCGAGTGGACAGGGTGAAAGAGCGCAGAAAATAAAAAGTGATGAGCAGAACCAAGGTCAACGTGAAAACAACTCTTAAAAGGGTAACCAACGTCCAAGGAAAGGGGAAGAGCAGGGGGCCACCTGCTCACCTTCACTCTGGCTAAAATAAAATCTTCGTATCATTAACTTAAAAAGAAAACTGTGTTCTCACTCCTGAGATGCCTTCGTGCCTGGGTTGGTGGTACTCCCTGTGACTTGGCCCACTGGCCAGAGCCTCCACCACCACCACCTACTTGTCCCCTCTGCAATCATTAAAAAAGCTCTAAAACTTTTCAAGAATTTATCAGAGTCCACAGAAACCACAAGCAACAGGCTAATGAACCAATGCCATACAATTGAGGGCTCCAAAGATCTCCCTACTGAACAAAAAAGAATCTTCTCATCCAGCTCTAAGATAAGGAGCCCTTTTTACTTTCCTTTAACTCTCAATTGATAGTCACCATGGTTTTCAATTTCTGTATAACCCACCCAAAATCACATATACCCTCAGAGTCTTAACCATTTACCTTCACACAGCATCAAGTAAATAAAAGCTAAAAACTGCACTATCACACTTATCTTCAACCCCTGTCTACTAGATCCACCCTAATTGATAGTCTAACAGTATAATAGCCTCATCTATGATATAGTACCAAGGAACATTTGACAAACACATTCAACACCTAAGCAAACACTAGTAATAGCTGTCCAAGTGTAGTAATTCCATCTAATTCATATCAATCAAAAATACCAAAAAAGACATTAGAGATAAAGTACAAAATGCCCAAGTCACAATGCAAATCCATGAGATACAACAAAAACCAAAACAACAAATCTCCTACAAAAAAAGTCAACTCCATAATGATGGATTTTAACAAAAATAATCCCTTGAAATATCCCTTGGATATTCATATATCCAAAATAGTGATTTTCAAAGTCTAGTTTTCACCATGATCAAAACAATGAAAGAGATAATCCAAGAAGAATTAAATAATCACACAAGGCAATATGAAGAGGAGCACAAAAGACACCTGGATGAGATAAGAAAGACAGTTGAAGAAACAAAAGTAAGCATAGAGCGATTTAAAAACATGTCATGCAGAGATTAAACTCAAAACAAAAAATAAGCTATCTTCAATCCACAACTCAACCTAAAGTCTTATCAGCAGAAAATAAAATATCAGAACTAGAAGACAAGATGGAAGAACAAATTAGTTCAGTCAAAAATGCTGAAAAAGTCACAAAGATACTTGAGAGGAATAATCAAGAGTTATGGGACACCTTTAAGAAGTACATTCATGGAATACCAGAACAAGAAACCGAAAAAATGATATAGCAGAGATTTTTCAAACTATCATAAATAAAAACTTTCTACATCTAAAGAAAGAGATGCCCATCCAAATACAAGAGACATATTGCACTTCAAACAGATATGACAAAAATAGAAACTCAACATGGCAAATAATACCTAAGACACTGCAGATACATGGCAAAGAGAATGTGTTGAGAGCTCCAGGGAAAAAAGTCACATTTAGAGGTAAACCTATAAAAATAACAACTGATTTTTCAATAGAAACATTAAAAGCCAAAAGAGGTTGGAAAGATGTACTCAAAGTCATAAATGAGCACAAATGCTAACCCAGGCTGATATACCCATTAAAACTATCAATCATGATTGAAGGTGAAAGAAAAATTTTCCACCATAAAGACAAGGTGAAGGCTTATATGACCACCAACCAGCCCTACAAAACATGCTGGAAAAGATACTCAAGCTTGAAGAAAAAGAAGAGGACAGAATGGAAATATAATATAAGCTGATGGATAGGAGGGTGGAAAGGAACAGATGGGAAACACCAAGAACGAAGAGGGAGGTAAGGTAGGGAGAAGAGGGAGGAAAAGGGGGAAAGAGGAAGGAATAGGAGGAGGGATAGGAGGTTACCAGGGGGAAAGGGGAAAGGAGTGGGGTAAGGATACCTACTCATTGAGCTTGTATAACTAGGTAAAATAATAATAATGAAAAAGAAAGAAAAATGTTAAAACGTTAACATTTGTTGGAGAAATCCATTTCAACTAAATCAATTAGCGGCTGAGTCAGAAAATAAGCTAGTGGACAGGTGATTATTGGGCAGAGACAACCCAGTGCTTGATTGAAGGTTAGGAGAATAGATGGAGTAGAAATAGGTAAAGTATTTGAGGACATGAACTAAGATCACAGGTGCACTTGAGAAACACTTTGAAATATGAAAACTGTAGCACTGCTGGAATCCAAAAACCAGTTTTCCAGACATCCAATAGAAGGGTCTGATTCTCTCCAGATGTGACTTTCACTTGACTCATTTTGTAGGTGTAACATCTGTATTTATATTTACATGGCTTCTTCCCAAAATTTAATTTCCACTTATTATTTTCCCCTTATTTATTATTTTATATAGTGTTATGTTTATATAATCATCCACTGTATTAATCATTTGTGAGGCTGTTTTTGTAATTCTTACCTTCTTTTCTCCTTTGCATCAACTCACAATTCCTATAAGAAATTGCTATAAGACTCATATAACAATTAAGTCATTGTGATTTCAGTTGCTCTACCAAAATAATTGAGGTTGGGTACTTTATAAAGAGCTAAAACGTGGCATCAGTGTCATGTCAGTGATATGCGACATATCACTTGGTAGACAGCATCACAGTAGCAACTGCACAAGTGGAAGAGTTCACAACACCAGGCAGCATACAGGGAGCCAAGACAGCTGAGACTGATACATGTGAACACTGTGGAGAGAACTAATCCATTCATAATGAACTTTACTCCATTCCCATGGTATGTAGACTTTACTACTTTCTAATAGAGAGGATCAGACCATCTCAACACTGCAACACAAGGAACCAAACTTGAAGCACACGGAACTCACAGAAACACACTTCTACACAATCCAAACCAAAGAGGCTATCCAACTCAGCAGAAGTTCATGACCCACGATGAAGTCAGTCAATTCTATTCCCCATTCAAATAACAATGATGAATTTGTAGCCAATGAGAGACATGTTTGAGATTTTTGTGATTTTGTTGTTGTGTTGTTCACGTTGTAAAGATATATATATTCTTATTGCCAATGTAGACCTTAAGATACATAATTGGTAATCATTCAACAATGAGAAATGATTGCTTGAGAGGAAAAACACCCCTCAGGAAAACACAATCTAGAAGTAGAGAAAATCATTTTTTTCAGTTGACCCTTTTGGAATCATAATCTGCTAGCTGAAAGATAAATTTGAAGATACTTTCTTTCAATATATATAAGATATATATAAAATTGAAACTCAGAGAAATTCAGTGACTGTCAGATTTTCATTGACTTCTTGTGTGTATATGTGATATGAATACATGTGAAATGAGTACATATGTGTTTGTGTGATGTATGAGTATGTATTTTTAATGTGTATGTGATATGTGTGTCATAAATGAGTATGTGGGACAGGAGAGATGATTCAGGGGTTAAAACTCAGCCTTGTAAGCAGAAAGTCCTGAGTTCGGATCCCAGGTCCCATGGTGGCAGCCTGCACTTCCAGCCTTGGTGGGTAGAGTCAAGAAATTCCAGAGCCAAGCAAAAAAGGGAGTAGAAGAAATCCAGAATGATTCCTGAAGTCATCCTTGGTCTTCCACAAGGACACATGATTCCCTGTGATATACACTCATACACACACATACACAAAGTAAATAAAAGAAAGTTATCAATGAGTGTGTGATATATACATAAAAGTGTGTGTGTTTGTGTATGTAATTGTATGTATGTTTGTGGAACAATTAAGTGTTGTTCCTTGCCTGTCCACTTTGTTTGAACCTTGGTCTCTTCTGTACTGTGCCAGCCATGATGGAAACTGAAGAACCTCTGGAGGGTCTCAGGTCTCCACCTTCAGGGATTACAGAGTGTTATGACATTGCATTCAGCATTTACTTGGGAATCTGGGGATCTAAACTCCTGTCCGTGTGTGTGTGTGTGTGTGTGTGTGTGTGTGTGTATTACTTTACTTTTTGAACTCGCTCTAGCCCCTTCATTGATTTCTTTTTTTTTATCATTTATTCAATTGTGCATGTATGTATGCATGTGTATGTTGTGTGTATGTGTGTAGAACCACGGACGAATTCGGGAACCACCATGGACGCCTCCACCCTCCTTGTTTACACTGCCCCTGGGATTCACAGGCTCTACCCTACCAGGACCAGAAACGCAGGCCGCTTCCGCTTCCACCAGGCGTCTATACATGGGGCCTAGGATCCAAACTCAGGACCTTCCGCCTGCAAGGCAGAGGTTTAACCCCTGAGCCACCTCTCCAGCCCCACCCTTCATTGATTTCTAAGCTAATAACTATTACCAATTTGTCTGTAATGAAATAAACTAAATTAAACATATTTACTTACTTGCATACGCATATCTTCTTTGCAATATGTATTATTCTAACCACTAGATGCAAATGGAGAATGAAGTTAGGACTGAGTAATGAAGCGCTATGATGGCAGAGGTCTGGCAATAGGCAATCTCATGGTATGTGGGGAATGCTGCGGTTTGAAAAACATGCCTGAGCAGACTTTTCAGAAAGAAACAAGACCTGTCCAGTGAGAGATGCTGACAAAAAGATGGCACTGAAGACAAGACTCGTGGATATGCTTTCTCCTAGTGAGTATATTCCTGTCACTCATTGTATGGACAGAGTTTTCTAGAGGAAGAGAGCCAATAGAAAGCCTGTGTCACTTACACCTGCCTGTTGTAAAGGGGGTTTATTAGATAATGCTGCAGCAGGGGCTGGGCAGCCCAACAATAGCCATCTACATGCTAAGAAGGCCGAGTTTCCATCCGTGAAGCTGGACTCCTCTCTGGTCCCATCTGGCACTAAAAGCCTGGAAGTTCTCTGAGAGTTTCTGGGGTTCAGTCCACATTCAGAAGCTGCCCGATGTCCGTGGAGGACAGAGCAGAGCACAGACACAACGCAGAGAGATGGAGACAGTGAACACCACTTTCCTTGGGTATTTTTGCATCTGGCCCTCACTCTGGAGGGTGATGCCTGTGTGTTGGCTCGTTTTCTCCCCTTTTCATACTTCTCTGGAAACACACTTATGCGTATACTCAGAGATGTACCTCCTAGCTGATTCTAGGTTCCATTGAAACAACAAGCAAGACCTATCATTAAACCCACAAACATTAGAAGTTGTTATTCCAGCATTTCAGAAATCCCAAACTAGTTGCAGATTTTTCCCATGGACATCTTTTACTCCTCACTAATAACTTAATGAATAATATGAATTCTGAATAATTTGGACATTATAAAGTAAGATTTTATGAAATTGTTTTATGCTCTGGCCAAGATTCCTTGTAGGGAATGAAAACCTGTCAGGATGCTTGTTGTACAGAATTCAGGCACAAAATAAAAGAGCTGAAGTAGGAGCTTTGACATACATATCTCCAAAGCTCCAGATTCAATGTACAGTTCCATTCATTTGTCATTGTATTTGCCTTGGTGACATTGGAATGAAACAAGCTAGCTCAGGATTTTCCCAATTTAGAAAGACACTGGAACTATTTCCAAGTGACTGATATGTAACTGAGAGTTAGACATTAGAAGCTGTTTGATTTTGTATCAAAGTCTCCAGAGAGCAATGAAAAGGGGTCTCTCACATCTTGCAGAAGAGTTGATGTCTAAAGTACAATTTGAAAGACAATTTTACAATAAAGTGAATTCCTGCAAGAAGAAATATGTCACCTGTGTTGAGGACAGAGGACAAGCATGACCTCAGGAATATAAAAAAGAGAATCTGTGATGATTAGAACCATATCAGACACATGTGAGGCATCCAATGAGCATGTGCTCAGTAAGGACTTGGAAGGACAGTGTTTTAGTTTTAGCTGCTGCTGCTGTGACAAAAGGCTTGGCAAGAAGCAAACTTAAAGGGAAAAGGTTTATCCGGCTGTTAATTTCAGGCTACAGTTGATCTTAACAGTAAAGTCACAGCAGCAGGCACCAAGGGAATCGTCATTTACACTCAAAAGCTGAAAGCAATAGGTGGATTTTTGTTGGTGCTTAGTGAGCTCACTGGCATTTCATACAGACTTGGGAATCCTGCCAAAGAATGGTCCCACCTCAAACAGACAAGACTTCCCACCTCATTTAAAGTAGCTAAAACTATCTCTTACAGTCATGTACGGTAGATAGTCTCAATGTTGAGAATCCTTCTTGATAGGGTACCTCTAGGTATCAGGTTGGTAATATTTACCATGACAGACAGTGAAGGATCAAGGGCAGTCAGGATTTGAATGTGACATCTTACAGACATAGCTGGCATTATTACAGTTTTAAGTGCATCTGAGCTCAAGATCAAGTACCCTGAGCTCTAAGAACCATGAATGATAAAACTTGGGCAGCTAAAACATGGGATTGTAACTCAATGAATATTATGGTAATATAGATGTAGAAATCATCAGTATACTGAGTACAATTTAAAAAGAGAAAAAGGAAGAAATCATGAAGTGGGGAGCTGAAAAACGAAAGAAAAGTGTAATGTGGGACATGCAGGCAACAAAAATCAAAGGCCAGGGTAGAAAGAGATTATAGAGAGAGGCCACAATGAATCTTCACAGTAGAAAGAAGTCAAGATCCTAAATGAAAACAGTCCATCAAATTGTACAGCAAACCAGTTCCAGTAAGTTTGGCTATGGTGATTTTATGAGGAATCTAGAGAGGGTATTGTAGTCTGCCTGCATGGTTCCTGATAAATGACCATCAAATGCCTTAAGGGAACAAGGGTTATTCTCTCTTATGATTCTTGGTTATAGTTCTCAGTCCAGCTTGATGGGAGAGCACACACTAACACCAGAGCCGAGGAAATTGGCCACACCATCACCACATAACAGCTGAGAGATAGACAATCCTTACTTACCAGACCAGCATGTCTGACCAAGTGAACAGAAGGATGCCGACTCTCTCAACTAGCTCTCTGTGATTCATTCCAGGGCCTAGTCCCACCCACCATAGGCTAGTCTTTCCCCATCAGCTAGACAATTTCCTGCAGGTTTGCTCTGGGCTTAACTCAACCATTAATTCTCCACAAATGTGCCCAGAGCTCAAACCCTCAACAGTCAAGTTGACACCTGTGCTTAACTATAACAGAAGGGCACTGTATAGAAGTACTCTTCCTGAGTGTCCCTCGCCGTGGAGCATTGGAGACACTTGATGTGGAACTACGTTGCTAGGAGATAGACAATACTACTCATCTTCATTCAGATGCATGGTTAAAGAGCTCACAATGTTGTCCTAGATTCAAAGATACTTTTATGCTCTGAATTCCAGAAGTTTTTTTTAGTAGATGTGAATCATAAAAATTATCATCTTTCATTCTTCCAGGTAAACATAACTTATAACACAATGCATAGATATTATAAACATATCATGTAGATACTTTATTAGGATTTCCTTGCACTGAGTTTTTATTGCTTGAATTATTCATAATTGTGTTTTGGATGACTTTTGAGGAGTGTGTTTTCAAATCTGCAATATGATATTCAGTGTATATTTAAAGCAAATCCTAGAATAAGGACACTAGAGTGTGACTTAGCTGTGATATTCCTGGGCAATCAGCCAAATGGCTGAAGGGAAAGACTAACCCTGTCATCAGGCTCCTATCAGGTCTAAGAACATAATTTTCATGACTATGTGAAGCATCCTGTTAGACACAGATCTCTGCTCATGTCTCTATCTGCCATGAAGAACTCCTTACTAACTGGCGGGAAGTGGCAGTCAGGTTTCAGCCTTCAGCTTCTTCAGCCTTGCTCCTTCTAGCAGAACTGCCTGTCGCAAACTCTTCCCAAGGTGAACTTAGTCAAAATTGATCAACAGAGGTGTGAGGGCCTGGCTCTTTGATTCACCAGGATAACAATGAAAAGGGATCCCTTCTCTCGTTTGATGTAAGCAATGGAGGAGGGTTTCACACTATCCTTGGATTTGCACCCCAACTAATGTTCTCCATCTGCTCCTCTGCTTCCTTCTCCTTCCTTGACACCCTCAGAAAGCCTTACGTGCTGAACTTCACTCCAGCGCCTCCTCCTATAAAGCCTAACAGAGGATAAGACCTATGTTTTCTTGCATATTTTCTTGTTTTCTTCTTTACTTTGTCTTGGTACTAAGAATTGAACTCAGAGCTTTGTGCATTCTCAACATACTCTTTTCTGGCCAGCAGCAAGTCATTCAATCTTATTGGTCCTCAGTGTTTGTGGGGGTTGTCAGGCCCAATGCCTGCTCTCTGGATGATAGATACATCAGCATCTGAAATGGGCTGTCACCAGGTACTCCTTTCCTGGGAGGCTGAGTTTGCCTCTTGTCTGCAAGACAATGGCAGGCCTAACTCCTTCCCTTGGAGGTAGAGTTTGCCTCCAGTCTGTTCTTGGATCTCTTTTGTTTCTCTTACAAACTGGCTGGGCTGTTCCTCCCCCAACAGTTCTTTCCTGCTTATCTGAGATATGCTAGTGCACGGACCAAATAACTCTGCTTTGAGGCATACATTGTCCGTTCCCTTCTAGCAACAAAGTGCCATGCATGTTTTACTCTATCTGGTGACATCATGTCTGGTCCCAAAGCAAGTAGATGTCACTCCTGCCTTTTCTTTGTTAACTGGAATGTATCCATTTTACATAATCCTGTAAAAAATTTGGTCCTGCTCTTCTCTGATGTTTTTCTGAATTTGGCTCTGCTCCTTGACTGTTTTCCTATAAATATTCATGTATGTTACAATAAAGGTGGCTTGGATGATGGACATCCCAGGCTCCCTCTGACTCAATGCCTGATCAATTCCTACCGCTCCCTCTTCTGTTTCCTGCACGTAAGTCTGGGTTTATGCTGGTTTGTGAGCCCAGACAGATGTTCCCATCTGTATAATTATGAGTGGGCTAGGTAAATTTTAACGTGCTTTTAGATAAGACCCTAACTCTTTGCTAATCATTCTGTAATTAAAGCTCAATGTTTGTTTTTCATTCCTTAAATATTCTAGAAAGTTGTTGCGGCACAGTGGCTCAGTGCCAACCCTAGATCACTATGTACCTGAACTGTGAATACTACAGAACAGTGCATTAGGAGGCCATGTGTCTTTGGCACAAAACTAAATGAAAACATCAAAGCAGAACACCATAGGAAGAGTCTCAAAAGTCATGTTCTCCAAGGTGCAAGGAGAAAGTCGTTTTTTACAGCTAATTTTACCTTGAGAGACAAGTAAGTATCTGACAAAGGGAGTTTGCGTCCTTGTGGATGAATTGTTCTATGAGTGAACAGCGGTTGCAGAACTGATGGCACCCCAGCCACATCCAATGCCATGCCTGACCTTTGCCCCTAGACACCAAGGTCCTGGCCTTTCTCCAGCTGAAAACCTGGGGCTAAAGAGCTCAGTGGCGGGTCACTCTCCAACCTTGCTCTTCCATGAAACTCTATTCTGAGAATTCAGCCATCATGCTGTGAAGATAGCAGTCACAGCTTTCTCTTGTTACATGAAATAATTGGGTAATAAGACTCTGGCTGCTGCTCAAAGATTCTTGAGGATGGTTCTAAAACCTAGGAAAGGTTAGTTTTGATTAAAAAAATGAGGGAATTTGGAACAGAGCCAGTGCACGAAAATGTTCTCCTGAGCTGGCATATGTGGCAGAATATGAAGACCCCGAGCAGTTGAGTGCATGTGGCTGAGGAGGGGTCTGACCAAGGAGACATCTTCTGGATGGTGCCCCTGTACCCTGATGTCTTCCTCACACTGTTGTTTGTGATACTGAGATGAGGAGTGAGGTGAAAACTAGTGGAAATGGAAATCCATTTCAATTTCTTTTTCTCTCTTTAAAATTATCCGTCTGTTATGCTCAAACGCTTGCTATGACTGTGTTGCTTCTGCTGTTAATGCTATATTGTATGTATCTTTGTAAAACCAAGAGAAGGGTCTGGGAGATGGTTCAGTCAGTAAAGTGCTTGCTGTGCAAGCCTGAAGATCTGTGTTTGGATCCCTGGCACCTATGTAAAACATTGGGTACAATAATACATCTAAGTAATCCCTGCTGACATTAACTAGTAAGAACAAAGCATGGTCACTAGTCAGCCAATCTAGCTGAATGTGACAGCTCCAGTTTCACTGAGGTGCCTGCCTCAAAAGTACAAGATGGAAAGTGAGAACGATACCTGATGCTGACCTCTGGCTTCCACATACATGAATGCACATGTGTACACACAGACATACACATTTGCACCTAAACCTACATGTGCACACACCTGCATGAACATGTATCTGCAATGCACAATGTACACACAAATATAGTGGTATAAATACATAAAATATTTTTAAAAATGAGTACAATTCTTTTTGAGACTTTTTTGCTTGAAATAGTTATGATACTCATCTTACATATCTGCTTAATATTAGTTATGATTTTTTTCACTATGGTGAGAATAATGACTCAAAAGAAAACCTGTTGTGTAATTAAAACTGAAGCTGCTTTCACTGCCTGGGCACTAATCCTTTCAAATCACAATTCCTTCCTACTTCCTGTCATGAGTGGACTGTGCCCGCTCAGAGCAACAGATTCTGTTTGTAATAAACTCAATTGTGTTATTCTTCATGAGTTGACTTTTACCTAGGTTGTTCATTATAGGAGCTATTCTTTTTCCTCTTCTCAGATTTTAAGCTGCTATGATTTTCATTCTGCTCTTGGATTTACATGATTAACACATACGGTGAAATCTGGGGAGAGTCAATAGCCAAGAGGCTTGTAAGCATTATCATCTTGAAATCTGTGCAGCAATTTAGAGGTAAGTTTTTATTCCAAAGCATACTAAAAAGGCAAGATCATCACTCAGGATGTACAGTTTTCGGAGAGGTTAACCATCTTCTGTTCGCTGCCGTGATTCACCAGATGCACCACACAGTTAAACTGTGATAACTCACTTTTCCTGACAAAGTCTGTAAGAAAGCAGAAGATGGAATGAAACCATCCATTCACTCGAGTCAACGGAACAAGAGGCTGGTAACGCCCCTGAAGGTTCCTGTGGGGCTGCTTTCTCAGGAGTCCCCTGGACAGCTTGGAGATAGATTTGCTCTAATTCCTGTTCCGTTCCTTCTAAAAAACATTCACAAGTCCAGCAAACATTGCAGATGATAGGCAGAGAGTCGAACCTGAAGTGCATAATAAACTTTTTTCTAATTTCTAATTTAGCTCGCTTCAATTTTTCATCACCAAAAGCTGAAATAAAGGACACACAAGCATCTGGTGAACAGTTCATGATAAATAATTATCCTGGACAAATAATAAAACCATTGAACTCATGTGCTTGCTAGGGTCCTTCCCATGTTTCCTGAGGATAAAATCAAGAACTCTGGGGAAAAAGTCACAGCATTCGATTCTCCATCAACTTCCTGGTTACCTTTGTTCTGATTTGGTCTGTGACATTTGTAGGACAAATGAAAAATTATTTAAAAAATGCAAATGAGTTGCTGTGGGACAAAGAAAAGACAGTTTCAGTTAAAGGACTCAGCTGTGCACACACTCAGGAATGTGCATATAACTTTTCAACGAACTTTTTTGCTGTGGCGCATGCACACACACTCGCATGTGCAAGAGGAGTCCTGCTCCAGCATGGTTCTCCTTCACTGTGGGCACATGCACATGTGCAAGAGGAGTCCTGCTCCAGAACAGCTTCTCCTTCACTGTGGCGCATGCACACGCACTCGCATGTGCAAGAGAGTCCTGCTCCAGAATGTCTCCCCATACCTCATAAAGCTAGAATCTCACAGCACAGTGGCCTCACTGCAGAATGCTGTCCCAGCCCCAGATCCGCTCACTTGTCTAAGTAGCCTGTGAAAAATTTTGCGCATTCAAAAGCCCACTTTGTAAAACTACCTTTGATTTGGTGATAGCTAGAGAGACACATAAGGAATTCAAATATTCTCTGGAGGACATGTTTAAAGTATGAACTCTTCCATCCTATTTCAAGTGCGTGTAAAAATAGCTAAAGAAAAACACCATGAAGAATTGTTTGAGTTTGAAAGTCAATGATTCTTACCCATTTTTTCACCTGTTTTTCAATAGTACTGGGTGAGTTGCTAACAAGAGATCAGAATACAGTCAGAACACATCAGCACTAATCTGAGTCACTGGTCCAGAAAATTCTATGTCATCCTTCACAGATTCCCACCAGAGAAATTCAAGAGTAAATCTAAATGAATTGCTGAAGAATGGTGTGAATAACTGATATCTGTGAATCTAGAGACAGAGAAAGTTGATTGAATCAGACCCTGGATCCACAGAAAAGTAACCAAGAGAATTGTGGCTTTGAAAATTGTTCTGGGGAACTAGGAACTGTACTCACAGATTGGCAAGCAGATTGTTTAAACAAATGAAGAAAAACTACAATGGTGATAATGTTAGAGTAACTCAGCCCTTTCAATAACTTTCTGACTAGTTAATTTCCTATCAATTACCTATGCCTGTTTGCAAGTTACTGGCCAGTCTGACTTTTACTTAGAAAGACTAAAACATCACTGAAGGAGGTAAGTCCACACCAATAATAAGATTTTCAAACTGTTTCTCGCCTTCATCTTTTTTCACATTATGCCCCCAATAATTGAAAAAAAATGTTTCATAAATTGAAGTTCCAAATGAAACTTTGTGTATGAAAGTCATTTAGTTATTCAGCTCTCTATGTTTTTTTAAATCAAGATTTGGCATTGTTTCTCATGCTCTGAACTCCAGAGTCCTGTGAAGGGATGTTGAAGCTCGTCAAGCAATAAAACCAGAGCTGTGAACCCAGAGTCCGAAGGAATGACGCTAAGGAAAGTGATTAAAGTTCATTTTTAAGTCAGTTTGATGCTCCTCAAACAGATGCACTCGCTGCCCATCTAGAATCCAGTATTCTCTGGTCCATTTGTCAAAACCAGGTGGCTCCCTCGGCCTTGTTACACTGAGCTGATTCTTTCTTCTTGTTCTGGTCTCGAGCTCTCCAGCACGGACTCAGGGACATGGAGCTGACAATTATTTCACTTTGTGTCAACATGAGAAGGACAAAGAAGGACTTTTCCTGAGGTTCTTTGACTCTTTATTCTGCGCATTTGCTGATGGTATTGTTAATTAGTTAAGTAATAAATTGTTACGTAAATTTAAAGGGATTCTTTCCTTTGGGAGAAGGTAAGTGAAAACAGTCTTCTGATATATCTATATTTCTTTCACCTCCTATGGCTTCCTTCTACCTAGCTCTATAGCAAAGGACATGTTCATGTATGGGAACCTCAGGTAGTTCTAACTAACTAGCTTTTCCAGGAATCACTTCTGCTTTTTGTTTTGAGCTTCACGAGACTTAGACACTGTCTGTGTTTGGGCACTTTCCTTCACCATCACTCTTATAAGATAACTATCAGGGCAAAATCAGGTACAACGGGATCATGTGACCACTGGACACAAGGGTCTCCCCATCTGCAGGCTTTTCAGAGAGCAGTGAATTTTCCTTTATCATCTGAATTCTGTTTACTTCCTGTACCAGGTGTTTCTGAAGCTACTGCTGTGGGGCTAAGCTTTCCAGAACTCAAGAAGGTTGCCTCTGTGTCTGATGGCCTTGCCTGGCAGGCAACTAGCATTTTCAGGACTCTTTGTCATGGAGATCTGTACCGCAAGTCACAGGCCTGGTAAACCAAACTGTTAGGGGCTATGTAATATCTGTGCTGAAATACGTCTTGATGGGCTCCATGCTTCTCATTGATTGTGCAACCAGCCGCCACTCTTACCACATCTACTGGTACAAATTCACTGATTTGCCTGCCTTAAATGTAGCACCTATATTGAAGTAAGCATTTAAGAAGTTTGTATTTTATTTTTACACAGCTGAGACATAATTTTTCAAGATTATTTTTAGTTATGTCTTGAATGAGAGAGCTGCTTCTTTGTGACCACCCACTAAGAGAGTTTGCTGTTTTAGCAATGGCAGCTCTCCTAATATGAAACCTTAATTCAAATGTGCCAGAGAAAGAGGCTTTGTAGAAATTTTCTGAAATTTAACTGTCTTACACAAGAAGCTATCTAGTGACAGACATTAGTCACCTGGGAGAACCACAGTTTGCTGGTTCCTACCTCCAGATTTCCACTAAGCCTTGAGTTATTCTAAAAAGTTGTACAGGTGAGTATTCTGGCTTAAAGTATTTTCAGGAATATTTCTGATTTTTGAAATATTTGTATTAGAATACTGCCACATTTTAGCAGTTGAGCATCCCTAATGGGAAAATCCCAAATCAAACTCGGCACTCTCGTGATGCACATTTCCAGGTTAGGAGTGCTCCACTCGGCTTCTGACACACTGCACTTTGAGATCCATAGTTCATAGAATTCAGTGACATCACACTCTGAGTTCTCATTGCAGGAGGCCCTTCTCAGCATCCTAAATGTGAATGTCGTCGACATGTTGAGCATAAAGTGGCTCAAGCCGTCCTCCACCTTCTGATGAATGTGTCCAGATGAAGGACTCTCTGCAGTCCCCAGCAGCCTAGATAAGCCAGCTCCACCCTCGCAAAACCTTTTTCACAGCCCCAACTCATCTGCAGCTAAGATAAACTGACATGCTATCCCAAGGATTTTTTTCACTGACCCTGCTATGAGTCCCCCTTCCCATCCCAGTACTTTTCCAACTACATGCTCCTGTCTTATAATGACCTGGCCCTGCTGCATAGATCTCCCGAGCTAGATTTCGGGGCTGCCTCTCTGTCTGATACAGAGACAGTCATGCGGCTTGCCCTCCTGCTTGCCCTCCTGCTTGCTTGCCAATAAATCTCCTTTGTACATTATGTGCTGTATGCAAAGTTCCCTGTCAGTCCGAGGTCGGGGACGTTCCCAAGAACCCCCACAAAGGTGTTTTCACAAAGAGCTGCCGCCGCCTCCACGGTTGTCCACATGATCATTATCCATAGTTGCTGGACACTAGGATTCTCTGGAGAGTTCTTCAACCTTTATGATGTGGGAGGTTAAGGCAGAGTTTCTGGGATTAACGCTGAGATATTGGAAGTCTGCCAAGCACCATAGGAAAATCCGTGACAACCAGTTCTGAGAACCTCTTTATCGACTTTATGGAAGGACACATTTCTTACAAGGGAAGTGAGAAACCATAAATCTAAGAGTTGAGAGAAAAAGTTTTTCTTCTTAGTGTATATTAAACAACTTTCCAGTCTCCAGAATGTAAGCAAACACTTTTTAAACGCATGTTCTTCAAGTTGCCTGCTAATTAAGCCCTTTATTTTCTAGTCCAATCATACAACTGAAAAATTACATTTGTTTTTAAAAAAATTAAAAATATCTATTTATTTACTTCTCTGTATGTGTGCGTGTGCATGTGCGTGTGTGTGTATCATGGGGCACTGTGTGTGTCCATGGAAGCAAAGGGTGAGTTCAGGTGTCATCCTAGATTATTCTACTTCCTCTTGGTTTTGCTGTGGAATTTCCAGACTCTGCCTTCCAGGATCAGATGTACAAGCCAATGCCATTTCCACCTGGAGTTTTTATGTGTGGGATCTGGAAACTCAACTCAGGTCCTTCTGCTTTGGTGGCCATCACTCCTGTCCTGAAAAAAAAAAGAAGATATTTCAATTGATGCCTAATTTATTATGAGCTCCTGTCTTTTCTTGTTGGTAGTGTCTCCCATAATTGTCTCTTAAATTTTAGGTACATACTCAAGAATATTTTAAAACCAGCCCTCATGTGATGCTTTACCAGAGGGAGGTAAAGATTATGTTCTGTCGAAAGCCCATTTTTTAAAGAAATGGAAAGGAGTGAGACTGACCTCAAGATATGACAGACTTTGTGCATGGTCTTATGTGTGCCAAGTGGCAAAATGAACAAGTGTTATTTTTAGGTCAACACTGTATTTCATAAAAATATTATTGGGTTAGAAAAAAAATTATTGGGTTAGTATTCACTATAGGCAAGTTGTACAAGTTGGCCACTGTGTGTTCTTCACTGAATCAATGAATGAGTGCTGATTAACACCTGAAGTAAATGAACACAAGGGTCATGAGATGTAAATCCATGAATGTTAATACCCAAATAAAAATATCGTACCAGACAGGCTCACCAATGATTTACAACAGGCGCTTAGTGTGCATAAGGGTGTCTCTAAATACTATAGGTTGTATATAGTTAGAAATTCACAGCACAGCACAGAATTATCATGACTGGAATTGTAGCAGACATCTTCATTAGTCTTTCTCCTAATTTATTACATGCTTTGCAAACTTCTGTGATGGGTGGTAACCCAGTCCTAGCTTGAATACCACATGAAGGGAGCTCATTTCTCTCCCAGGCAGCCTGTCATATTCCTGGAACTTCTAACTGGAGAATTATTCCCTGGATAGAACCCAAATGTCTTCACATGAATTTTTTCCTTCAGTCATAATATCATTTGTGGAACTAATCTATTCTTTCTTCTACATGATATTTAAATTCCAATTTCTAAGGTAATAGTAGTTCAGGGAGTACTTACCTCAATACTTTGCTGAATACTAGAAAACAGTTTTTCTCTTTACATGATCTTGCCTTTACCATCTGGTCATAAATCTGTGTAATGTACTTGCTGTCTTGACATCTGTTTTTTTCTAGCCTAGTTGTTTATGCTCAGCTGAACCGCATCATCACCTTTGGACTAGATGTCCATGCCTTTGAACTGGGCTGCTGAGCACTGTAAAACCAGCCTGTGATACTGGAGAACACCTGCTGTGAGCATATTCTTTTAAGATGCAGGGTGGGAGCCCAGGGGATTATAAGAACCCTGAGCCTGCATAGGGACTCTGCCCCCCTGCTTCCTCTTTCCTACTGGGCGATCAAGCTTACACTCACCTCCACACCTTGGTCTTCATGAGCTACCTATGTGTTGTTTTTGTTTTTGTTTTTGTTTTTGATAGGATGTATAAGTCACATGTGTCTTCTGTTTAATTGTTTTTGTTTTATTTTTCCATTGGGTCTCCTCTGAGTATCATATTCAAACCCACCTGGCTCTCCCAGAGAGGCCGTCTTGGCCTATGACCTCTGTTAACAGTCCTCAGCTTCAACTTAGAGGAGAATCAGCACAAAAGCTTCAGATAAATCAGGAAAGAAGCATGGAAAACCCGAAGTCATCTCAATGGTAGTGTCAGTTGAGGTTCAAGTGGTTGCTACCACAAGGGTACACTTTGGGTTTCTCTAATTCTTTTCTCCTAGGATTACATTGTGTTATCTAATTGAACGATGTTCTGAAACATGCCAAGTGCTTTAGAAACAAGGACACATCTTTAAACTGCTTGCTCCTAAGGAAAATATCGAAATTCCTAGGAAGGGAATAGTCCACAGGAATCCTGGGAAGTCTGACTGTAAATTTTTGTTTCTGTGTGTTTTGAGTGGTGCTTAGAATGTAAGTGAACAGCAGCCCTGACCAACACACTCCAGTTTTGATTAAAAGAACCTCATTGAGTGAATATGCATGATAGGAAAATTGCCCTGAACCCTAGCAATTTTACTCTTAACAGTTTTGCCAACGCCCACTTACTAGTTCAGGGTATGCAAAGAGCTGCTTAAGTCCTTTAAGGCTTATTTTCCTGAGACCTAGCATACCTGGGTGAGAGTGGGGAGAGATGCTTCTCCAAGTAAAATTCAAAGTACTTTTAATAGAATGTTTGGATTGTGGCCTGCACTAAACTAAGATGTCCACTGTATTCATTTTTCTTCATTAAAAACACAAACAGGATATGAAATGCAAAATCCACAGTTTTGATAACTGAAAATTGCCAATTGTTTTCCAATACTTTATTATATTGATGTCTTTCTTGAGCTTAAGTTAGCTACTGAATGAATATTTGGACACTCTGGGTTCTAGTTGGGATTTTATATAGCTCGCATTTCAATTCCTTGGTTCTTTGCTATTTCTATTAATACATAGTTTATTTTAATAAATGTTATAATACCAACCTAAAAAGAGAAACATAAACAGTATTTCCTTCTAAATGCAAGTTCCCCAAGAAAGATTTTCTGTCATGAAAACAGTTATATTTTCCATACATTGAAGTACCTAAGTCTTATACTTTGGAATCTCCTCAAGTGAGTAGAGAAATAGGTAGATAACCTACTAAAAATAACTACTATGTGAGAGGAATCGATGAATGAAACACAGATGCAAATGAAGGAATATTGTCATTCTAAATAGCTTCTTTATGCAGTTATGTTTTGAAATTATATAGGTTTTGAAATCTTACTTTCTTTTGTTCTCCTACCTCTTCCTTGGTAGTACTTTAAAGAAAATTAAAGCACATTAAGGGGAAAGAACCTTTTTTCTTTATTGAACAATTAGGACATTCAACACAACACAATGGAGATGAAAACAGACTCCAGAAACTTGTAAAGCAGGTTTCTCTTCACCAGAAACGGAAAAAAACAGAGCTCTGCCTTCTTACATCTACCATCCTTGCAGGAAAAATTTAAGAAATAGTTCATTTGTCCTTGATAAAAGTAGCAACGCAGGATGAGGTGGCACAGTGCGGCATCCGGACAGAGACAAGTGGCAATGAACTGTGCATCCTAAAGAACGCAGTGCCTTGCTGACCGGCAGCTGCTGAGTTTGACCTGGAGACGCAGCTTTAGGCAAAGATTCTCCTCATCACACACCAGTTCTCTGAGAGAGGACAAAATATGAATCAACAAAACCTGTCACCTGTCTCTGAATTATAGAGCATGGACTGAACCCTTGTAGCTGCTGAGTTTCCTTAGAAAATTAGCCTGTGATATGCAATGGTCTTTCTCACACATTTTAATTCCTCTTAACAGTTTAAATAGAATTTGAGTAATAGCTTTTAATGTTCACCATAGATGGTAACTAAATCTTTAATGGACTCGTGCAGCAGCCTGCTTAGTATTGTAATTTAATTGAGGTCTATGCAAAAGAAGCTTTGTTCTTTTTAATATTTATACTTGCAGATTCTTCCAGGAGGCATGTTCAGTCAAGCTGCTATGCATAAACACAACTGATATTTGAATGTGACCAGAATGGGAATCTTTCCAATAGAAAACAAAACAAAACAAAAAAAACCCCACAATGTGTTGCTTTTAGACTGTTGAAACTCAGAATTGAAACCTATTAGGTTAGCTGAGAAAGAAGGTCAGGCTACAGGCTCAGTTTCACAAGCGCTTGTGTCTTGCTGCCCCGATGCTGCTTCTCCCTGGAGGCCAGCAGAGCACACAGCCCCAGTCCTGTGCTCAGAGCTAGTCATGTCATGTGCACGTGAGGCCCAAAAGTGACGGGGGAATCGTCTTGAATTGCTCTAGCTCCTCATTGCTTTGCTCTGGGGTTTCCCAGGCTCTGCCTTCTGGGACCGAAATCCAGGCCACTATAATGTCCACCTGGTGCTTGTACCTGGCATTTGAGGATCTGAGCTCAAAGTCCTCCTCAGCTATTTCCCCAGTCTGAAAAGTTATACTTTCTTTCTTTTTCTATGAAATACATATTTTATTTTTTAGTGTTACATACATTAATATGGCAAATTGATATTTTTACCCCTTAATCCTAGGCACCAAAATTTTAAGCTAAATTTCTGATGATAAAAATTTTCACTACAGTCCATTGATGTCAGAATTTTGAATTGAATTGAATTGAAGTCAGTAGTAGAATTTCGAAGGAACATGGAGAAATCTTCCCAGAACCTAAGGATCTTTCCTCTGAAGTCAAACTGAGCAAGTCCAGGCTGCAGGTGGTTAGCAGTGTATCACACAGTTTGGTTCTAGAACAAGTCAGAACCAGAATCACCAAAATATTTGAACAATGTAGAATATGGGATCAAATAGAATCCACACCTTCGTCTTGCTGTTTTCCTGTTCCTCAGAGACCTCATCACCTGAGGCTTCATGAACACACTTCCTTCCACTGATTTAATGTTATTATTTTCAATGTTTTTCATCTTTTCCTCGTTGTTTCAGTGTAGCATCGTTGGCTTTGCCAGTGAGCAATGTCTTATTTTCCATTTGATTTCAAAATGGGAGGTTAGCAAATGGTCCTAGAAGCCACCTTCCCAGGAGATTTTGGGAAGTGAATGCTCCATATTCACCTACTTAGAAAGTCACCTTTATTTGAACATAGATTTGTCTTCTGACAGTAAATCAGCCAGTAAAAATAGGAAGACATGGTGCTAACTAATACATTTAATTCCTTGTCATACAGCTTCATGTCTTGCAAAAATGAGCTACTGTCACATGCAATACAATATGGAAGGTCAATTCTTAGGAAATTCAGAGAGTGAAAGGTTACAACATCCTCTTGTTCATCATAAAAAAGTGGAAAATTCAAGCCCATTGAGATACTTTTCAGTTTCGAACTCCACTTTCTTTAGATGGACTGACTGCTCCCTGTCCTAAAGACAGGCACAGAACATTAGCCACGGAGGAAATTTATTCTTCTTTGTGATGCCTTTGTTTATCACGAATTGTCCTAGGGGCTCTATTGTTTCAAAGGCACACAAGGAATAAATAACAGTTCTGCCTCTCTCTCCTCAGACTACCCATGGGGAATGTCACTGTTAGAGGTTTACTTTCTATAACAGAGACAGACATTTCTGAAGCAAAGAAGAAAATTGCTAAATTATTAAAAAGATCAAGACAGCTCAGATAAGCTAGAAGATGTATGAAGGAGATGCACATAAATAAACATAAAGTTAACGTGATTTAATATTCAGTTGAGTGTTGATTGATGTTTTCTTTTTATTCTGCTTCTGACCTAAGAAATCATTGCTGTCTGAAGTGAGAATGAACAGCAGTTACTATTGCTATTTTTCTTGATTTCTGGTTCCTTTATGGGGATGATACTGCTTTCTTTCCTGATATTGTTATCATAAGTGAATAATTTTTAACTGCTGCTATGTTCCAGGTTCTGGTTTAGAAGCCGGACCTATGTAAGTGATGATCAGACAAAATTCTCATTTCTTGCTGCATGTATATGTATGTAAAAATATATGAATATATATGGACGTATGTACAACAGTATATGTCTATATGTGTGTGTATATATGCACACACACACACACACACACACACACACACACACACACTGCACATTGCACAATCTAATAGAGCAATCTGCTGCCAGAATCCCCAGGATGCGGGTTTATTCTTTGGCTTGCTCAGTGATCTTCCTTCTCTCCTTCTCATGTATAGATGTATGGTGTCATAGAAAATGGCTTGGATTTGTCAGTGGTCAGGCTTCTCTTCTCTGGGCACTCAGTTCCTTGCATGCCTTTTTAAACGATGTCCACCCTCCTTGAAAGTTCACTTCAAATCTCAGCAGCATCCTTATTTGAGGCTGAACAGACGTTTGCCCTTTGCAATCACCTTTCAGCAGCTTCAACTGTACTCATGATAGGCTATTAGATTTAGAGTTTTCCAAGACCCACAACTGTATATTGTTCCTCATACATGACTGAGGAAGTCATGCTTCGGATTAAGAAGGCTTAGGCTGCCAGCTTAGGCTGCCTTCACTCTAACCTAGAAACAGGTTACTTAAAAGCACACTTCCCCATTTAAACTGAAAACACTTTTTTAAACATAATTGTGAAGATATCTTTTCTTTCTTGCCACATAGTAAAAGGCATTATGCACTTCTCTAAATTAGTTCATAGCTACTCTTGATGCCCCCATTTCAAGCAAACAAACGCAAACAGAAAATTTTGGTAGGCTCTTGCTTTCCATTGGGTTTGTCTTTAACTATTTTCCACCATTCCAATTCATGGGAAGCAAAAGACAGACTTCGTGGTCCAGACTTCAAGGGCTGTAAATCATCTGGACAATGTGCCAGTGATGGTGCCCACTGAGGGCACAACTAATTCATCTCCTCTAGGCATCTGTCTGCAAGAACTTTGCATGTCTCCATCTTAGACTGTCATGTAATACTTATCAAGGGGCAGTCCATTTTCTATTCTTATGTATTTACATACAAATGTAAGTTATCTTTGCAGCAGTGTGGATTAAATTCAGTGTTGGCCAACCATTTATGTCTGGAACTACTTATGCCTCAAGCACTTTCCCAGGGAAATCTTCAGTCCAGTTGAACAGACCAGAATATCATGCTGTTGCTTCCTCCTGAAAGTACTGCTTGTCTGCTAGAGCTGACTAGTAATTCCCAGAAGAAGAGCTTTTTCATGACAGCAAGGACATAGGTTTCAAATCACTGGATCTGGACACTGGTGCTTGCTAGTTGCCTTGACATTGACTCGTCAGGAACATCCTTGCTTCAATTTCCATTCTGGAAAATGAGAGAGTTGGAGAATGGTGGTTGCCTGAAAGGGAATGCAGTAGAGGCCTGAGCATGGAACTCTATTTGATAAATTAATTCTGGCCCTTCGATTCTCTTACAGCTTATATCAGTGATAATTTACAATTCTAGAAAACCAAAGAGAATTAGGACCTTGTGTAGACTCCTGCAGTATGTTTCTCCACGGTGACTCCATCCTACACTACTAGCAATTTGTATATCTGGGCTGTAGGAGTAATGTTCTGTCTCAAGAAAAAACCTAAATTAAACAAAGGAGTCCCAGACATAGAAAGACAAACACTGTACGTCCCCTCATATGGGCTGACTTTGATCTTTCCTAATAATATAGTCAAAGAAAGAAGCTTCCATAACAGCCATAATCCAGAAAAGAACTAAATTGGGGGTTTGTGGTGGAGATGAATCCCTAGTAGAGGGGGGCAATAGAACAAATGGAGTAGGTAGGAACTGAAACACACTCTCAGGATACTAACTGGCATTAAGGGCTCTCCGTGGCAGGAAACACAGGCCTAGTACTGTCAACCAAGAGAAATGCCTATGGCAAGGGAAGCAAAGACCTCGGCCGGGAATAAGCTCTTAGCGCTAGTTTTGAATGCCTGCAGTACGCTGCTGTCTAAACACCTGCCTCATGCCCTTATGTCAGAGAAGCAACGAGCACTTAGCCAAGAAGGGCCTTCCGCAACAGAGGAACCACATCTGGCCAAAGTGAGAGGTATAAGTGGAAAGCTTGACCCTAATGGGACAGCCATGACTCAGGAACCTTGTGGCAGTGGGGGTTAAGAATGGAAGAACCTGAAGGTGGGGAGAGGTGCTGTGTTCCCATCAGGACTGGGACCCAAGAGCTCAATGCAGTGAGGTCCAACTCTGCCAGACCTTCACAATAGCTGACTTGTCAACATTTCACCACAGAGGAAGAAGGGGATCTCAAGAGATATAGTGACCGTTTGGAACTGGTGCTGGACAAGAGAAGGGGAGTTTCTTTACTTGACGGTTTGCCTTCTGGGGAACTGTTCATGCCCCAGCAGGTACCAGGACACTTGCAAAGTCTGGATGGGCACATGCACAAGGGCACCTAGGAGCAGGAGAGACACTGGCTGGAAAGGACAAGCAGGGTAGTGGGTTAGCTGGAAGCACAGAAACACAGTGCATTTGTATATGAAAGATTCAAAGAATAAAAAGCATACAATACACAGAAATATTATGCTATAATAGGTAAAATTGTATTTTTCCATTCATTTATATTGGCAAACTCATTCAAGAAGTAGATAAAATGTTCTTACTGTAACCTAAAACTTGGTAATTATGTATTTATTTTATAAAATAAAAACATCATATTTTCTAAATACCATACTACAAGTAAAGATACATACTGGAATTTAATGTGTTCCGTGCGTGTGTGTACAAGAATGTGAGTGTACATATGTGTGTGAATGTCTGTATATGTGCATTTATGTGAGAATGAATATGTTAATATGTGTGTGTGCATGTGTGTGTGTCTGTATGTGTGTGTGTATGTGTGTGTTTGTGTGTTCCTAACTGAATTCTGGAACCTAATGTGCTCAGTGTTGCACAAAATAATGCATAAAGTTAGCTTTGTCCCTCATAATAAAACTGGGAACCAGGGAAGCAGGTGATCTAAATCCACTTAATGGACTATTGTGCAGTGCACAATATCATTGTAATTGCTCTGTGGTTAATTTGAGGAGCTCTGAATTTGTTCCAGCTATAGCTATGTCAATCTCCTTCCAAAACATTATCTTTCATGTGTAAATCCTCAGTCTGAGAAACTGGGCATTAGAGGCTCAGCAGGAGCCAGGATTGGTTACTGCAGGTGAAGGCTGAGGTTTCTTCTATTTCTTTTTGCTTCATCCAGAATATGAGAGGAACAGAAAATCTTTTCTCTCAGTTGGAATCCATGGTGATATTTTCAGAAATAGATGATTTTCGTGAATATGTAAATAATCTTTCAATGTAGCACTCTGTGACTCAAGGCATATTGGGAGGGAAAAGTTGTTTCAGATCTTGGCTGATCTCCTTGAGTTTGTCTGTTCATATTCTAATCATTCTCCTTAATATAAGTACTAGTTCTAGAAAAGTCAGGCTTAAAGATCATGTGTTCCTCTATTATTTTTTGGTCAGAATCCCAGAGGGATTCTGCTTTCCTAAGATGACTCAGCTCCTGTAACAGCACGGTGTTCTTGTATTTTCCATCTTGTGTGATGCATAGAAGCTCAAGGTGGTGGTGAGAGGTTGTTCGACTTTAAAACATTGATAGCAAATATCTGTGTTAAAGTCCAAACCAGCCAGAGCTGTGAATGTGACAGGTTTTCTGTTAAGGGTTAACATCTTCGGAGAATGTTTTTAAACTGTCAGTTTAGAGACCGACAGACAACCCCACACACATACAGTCTCTCCCGGGGACTGATACTCTTGAACCTTGTGTATCTCAGGAGGCTGACGGCACCATGGATCATCTGTGGAATTCTCTCAGCACCTAGGGCGAAGCTTCTCAAAGGAAATCACCCTGTTTCATGATCACAGTGAGAAACCCAAGACGATCTTGTCATCTGAGACAAGTTCCCCTGGAGGCCTGCTCACAGCCCTGAGTGAATGAAGATCTCACAGGGGCATTTTTCTCATGGTCAGTAGGTATCTATCACACTTGCTCATTGTGGCTGCTGATTACGCAGGTTCTGTCCTGCAGATGGGCTTGTTTCTAGTTTACTCCACAGCCTCAGCCTATTGCTAGAGTTGTTCACTTGATCATCCCAGAGAGTCTTGCCGGTATATCATTATGTTACCAGGAATAGTAACCCACTAACCTGCTATTATCCAAAGAGTGCAGGTTGTCAGATGGGGAAGTACCACCTTCCGGCCTGAATGCAGAGGTTGATTAAGAGAAAAGTGGGAGAATTTCAAAACTTAGACGAGTACTGTTTGCTTTAGTCAGTGGACAGCACACAAAGATACATTTAGGCTTCGTCTTTACTTTGACATTAAGCTTTTTCAAAGGTTGCCTAGGTGATCAGCCTGAAAGTCTTCATGACCCGCATTTATGTTTTAGCCCAATGCCAAATGTTTCCATTAAAACTTTCCCCCAAGGTTACTGAAGTTCTGATTTAGATCACAGCACTGGATAGTGTCTAGAGGCAGCTGTGGTATTGGGTTGCTGTTTTGTCTTCAGTTAAGCTTACAGCAGGTTATTGGGGTCAAAAGCTGTTTGGTGCTCTCGCAAATGGCATTTAATTTCTGAGTTGGTAAGTTAGACTCTATGATATTTCTAATTAAAGCATCAATCGCAAATGTAAATAGCATAGGAAGCATATCATTGAAGAGTAGTCAGCTAAGGTTTACAGTGGACAGTTTGATGGAAGTACTAAAGCTATAATCTTATTCATATTACTATTAGAGCACAGGACTGGGTGGGGATCATAAATATTCCATCAGCGTTAGAGCTCTGGTCTCTCCATATGGATTCTAAAGACCAATAACCAAAAAAACTAAAACACAAAACTTTTTTAAAAGGTCAGACATTCATTTGCATATTTAAATTTTTGAGATTCTGACTTAATATCCTCATAGCTTTATGGTACTAATGCTTCAGTATTACTTAAATCTCACTGAACTACGAAGGGTAACACATGAAACTAAAGCTTATGACCATTGTTCTCAGACTTGATCATGGTAAGATCTGGAATTTCACTTTCCTTTTCTTATGGAGAATTTTATTAATAACTGGAATGTGTGATTATTTAGAAATTTTCCCTTCAGGTGGAATTTTGGAAGAAAAGGCCAAGTGGTAACCTCCAGCCCTGTTGTCTGTGATCTTACAGCCGGTGTTGGGGGGGTCATTCTGAAGCCCAGTTCTGGTGTTGGGGGATTGTTCTGAAGCTCAGTTCCAGTGTCGGGGGGTCATTCTGAAGCCCAGTTCCAGTGTCAGGGGTTCATTCTGAAGCCCAGTTCTGGTGTTGGGGGGATCATTCTGAAGCCCAGTTCTGGTGTTGGGGGATCATTCTGAAGCCCAGTTCTGGTGTTGGGGGGATCATTCTGAAGTCCAGTTCCAGTGTTGGGAGGATCATTCTGAAGCCCAGTTCTGGTGTTAGGGGATTGTTCTGAAGCTCAGTTCCAGTGTTGGGGGGTCATTCTGAAGCCCAGTTCCAGTATTGGGGAGCATCATTCTGAAGCCCAGTTCCAGTGTTGGGGGGATCATTCTGAAGCCCATTTCTGGTGTTGGGGGATCATTCTGAAGCCCAGTTCCAATGTTGGGGGGATCATTCTGAAGCACAGTTCTGGTGTTGGGGGGATCATTCTGAAGCACAACCCATTTCCCCCTTGCAGCATTGTTTCCTGTTCAACACGTCCTGTCATGAGATCATCACCAGACTGCAGAGAGGTGACTGTTGTGGAGATTTTACTGTGAGCAGAATAACAGCATAAGGAGGTCAATAATGATTAGGAGGTGTAAATGGGCTCTACTAACCAAATGACAGCAAAATAACAGCAACACAGGCAGCGACCAGCCATTAGCAAATCAAGATGCTTAGACTTTATGAGCTGATATTTCAACTCTTCTGTGTCTGTTATGAAGTAAGAGGTTCCAATGGAATGTTTTTTATAGAATTTCATGATCTTTTGGAAAGCTATAACCTGCTCTGAATATCATAAGGAAGATGATAGCTAATTCTATTTCTATTCCATTCTTGATATAGTGAGTGCATATATGTGACTTAATTGCCAGATTGCTTTGCAGAATGTAACAAATGTAGCATATTTTGGGTACATAGCATTATATAGCAAAAAAAAAAAAAACCAGTCAACATGGAGGAAGGGAGGAAGGCAACACACACATTACCAGACGTGACCATATCACAAGACTGTTTTCTGACTGTGAGACAATAGAGCAATCTCGCTGCACCTCAGATTATCAGGGACCAGCAAGACTTTATCCAGGAAAGCATGCAGGGAAGACCTACAGTGCTTGACTTTCAAGACCACCCTAATCCTGACAGTTATAAATGGAGCCCAAGTCACAGACCATTCAAGCTTATTTCCACAAAGACAAGATGAAAACTAGCAACTCTGAAAGTTTTGCCCATTCATAAATTCTTACCACACTTTGAGAATCTTTACTGCACTGTTCACTTTATAGTCTTTTACATTTGTGTAAATGAAAACAACTCCCAAGTAGACACTAGCTCTCACCTTGTTCATATTTACAGTTCTCGATACAGCCTTTGCAACTGCCAGCATTAACATCTTCTTATGCCACCATTTACTCTTAAACAGGTATTCAGTGCAATAAAAAACCTGAAAATATTAAAGATCTATGGAAGGTGTTACTGTGGAAAAGAAATAGTTAAAGTATAAATATTTAATGGATAAATATCTTTTACTTAATTCTTAAGAGTGGAGACTGGAGTCTTTTTGAAAATAAACATATGTATACATTTTCTTTAGAAGACTATCCTAGTAAACTAGGTTTTCAGACCCTGTAATTATATGTGCAATTTCAAATTCTCTCCTAGAGTTTGAAAAGTAGAAGATAAAAGCATGTCATAGTTCAAATCTAGTTAACAGTATAAGATCCTGGTTAGAGCTCCCTCCAGAGAATAGAATAAATAACCAAATTCAGGAATGTCCAGAGAGAGCATGTCTTCGAAGCTGGTATGGTGAGGTGGCAGGGATGAGTTATGAAAGGTAAACATATGTGATACTACACCCTAGCTGAAGAGTGCCAAATTGCTAAAACTGTTCACAAATTATAAATTGCCAATTAGCATGCCAAGCCACATTCCCCATCTCTCTGCTCTGACTTGGAGGTAATCCCATTTGTTTAATCCATTTTTAGTTTAAGACTGTCCATTGGCTCTCCACTTTATAAATGATCGGTATTGTCACACAGTACTCTCAGAACCTCCCCTTGATGACTGTTGAGTTGCTTTTGGTAGGATGGACATTTTCACGCACACTTAAGGTTTTTCCATCTTGCGCCATCTTCATCCTTTTTCCCTTAGCATTTAAAACTTTTCACTGCAGAGGTTCTTCACTTCCTCAGGTTTAACCCAGAGTATTATTCTCGGGCTGTTGTGAATGGGTTTGTTTCACAAATCTTTTCTCAGAATGTTTACCCACTTCCTGAGTGGATTTGAAGTGTGATATTTATTCTCCAGAAACTTACACTTTAACTAGTTCACATATGCCTGGTTCTGGAAGCCCAACACCTTATGGTTGCAATGGAGCCTAGTGGGGAACTTCACAGTGATGTTAATCTAAGTGGACACAGAGCCAAGCTGCATTCTAAATATTTGTATTCAAAACCCTTGACTAGAACTGCCTTTCACCTTAGCCAGAGAAGCTTCTTTTGCAGCGGGCAGTAGTTAACACAGACAGTCATGACTGGCCACGATACTGAGAGTAACTGACCACAAAATCTCAGTCCTAAATGGAACAACCGTGCTACAACCTCAAAGGTCAGGGAATATCATGGAAAAGAGGAGGGACTTCGTGAGCTGGAGAGTGGACAGCTTCCCTGTGAAGCACTCCTTTCTGGTAGTACACTGTGCCTCCAGAAAATAAAACATTACTGAGCATTTAAAAATAAAAAGAAATGGAATAAACCAAGCACCAATAAAGAAGCAAATCTCAAAAGATATGATGTTCTAGCACAGGCCTCTGTGAAGATAAGAACAGCTATTGACTGAAGATAGAGAAGGAGTGTCATGGTTTGAAAGGTGTCCACCATAGTCTCTTGTGTTTGAGAAGGTACCTTTGAGAGGTGGAGCCTTGCTGGAGGAAGGCAGTCACAGGGGGTGGGCCTTGAGGTGGATTAGTCCCACCTTACCTCATGGAGAAGTCTGCTTTTGCAGTAAGAAGTCTTGTAGCTCTCAGTCTCCAAGTTGTTTGCAGTAACCTAGGATTCCCCCAGCTTCTGCAGCCAGCCATGCCTCATCTGCCATGAAAGACTGTATCTCCCCTCTGGAACCGTAAACTAAATTAATCTCCCTTTCTCCCTTAAGCTGCTTGACTTTAGGTGTCCTCTCACAGCAACACATGAGTAATTAGCACAAAGAGGGATGAAGAGGCAGAAATCAGATGACTTTTAGATCAGCAACATTGTTCTGTGGGACGCCATAGTATGGAGCATGTGTCATTATACATGTCAAGACCCACACAGCATATACCATTCATAGTGTCCTTAGGTGACAATAATACTTCAGCAATTTGTGTCCAATGATTATACCATATGAACTACTGCAGTCTGTGATGCTGCTGTGAGGGAAATTGTGGAGGCTTAGACAAAGGAATATGTGTGAACTCTCCGTTCCTCCTAGCCATTTTTCTGCATATACAAAACTACTGAGAAATGTCTTTATAAAGCTAAAATGGAGAAAATCCAGATACATTCCAATAAATGGGCAATATTTCAGCTACTTGAATCTGTTACATTAAAAAGTAAGATATGTGCACACATATGTATATTCACATATAGTGTTCTCGTGGTAATTAATATATATGCATATATACATATATAGTACTCTGGTGGTAATTAATATATATGTGTGCATGTATACACACATATGCATACATATCCATACATTTAAATAGTGTTCTGCTGGTAATTAATGTGGCCATGATCATTGTTGTCTTGAAGGAGATACAGCAAATACTTCAGAGGTGTGGCTTCATTTCCTGGCACCTTTTTCAGGATGGAAGACCTATGCTCCTGAATTTTGAGTCCCTGGGGTCCTTAGTGGAACAAAGGACCTGGTTTGCATAGACAGTGATGTTTCATTTATAATGGACTAGTGGATGGCAAACATGCTTTAGAGCTAGAAAGGAAAGTCATTTGTGATGGACACATTACTGACAAGCTTCCCTTTAAAAATGCATACAGCTATCAAACATTTATACATATAATCTCAGAAGATAAACACACACAGCCTGGCTCATGTAACACAAGTAGGCATGTGTGTTGACAACACATGGAAAGAGTCCTGGTTTCTTGCTGTTTGTTCCCTGAAGCATTGGATTTTCTCATGGAGGGGAGGATTGTCACTACATTTGCCCTTGCGCCTTGGATCTGCTTTGGTTTCTAAAAGGACAAGCATCTGGAGATAGAACACCTCCTCTCTCTTTCAAGTGATCAGTCTGTTTGAGTTAGCAAATGCTTTCATACATCAAAGGATTATGGCATATCCTTCAGTAAAATGCAAGAAGTTGGCTTGGGCACCATCCCCTCAGATAACCTTGGGAAAGGTTGGTATTGAGCATTTTAGTCATAAAATAAAAGTTAGTCATATTTTATAATTATTTTGTCTTGAAATTCTGTTTTTGTTCTTTGTAAAGAACTCTATTTACCCAATTTCTTATTGTCCTATTATTGCAATTAATTTTAAAAGAGAAATTGGCATTGCAGTTACAAGTAACTAAAAGCCTAAAAAAAGAGCCAAAAATAATAATTATCAATTATTTTATTACAAATTTAATTTATTATAACTAAATGTATCTTAATGGTATTTACTATACAGTTTGGAGCTTATTTGGAAAAAAATTAGTTTTGTTAATTTTTTAACTAGGAATCAAGGAAGGAAAGAAAGAATAATAAAGAAAGGAAGGGAAAAGACTTGCTTTTTTCAAATATTTATTTACCTTTTGAAAGAGAATGAGAGAGCACACATGCATATTATGGCATAAGAGTGACTATCAGAAGACAATTTTCAGAGTCAGTTGGTTGTCTCCTTCCACCACATCAGCTTATAGGAACCAAACTCAGAGCACCAGGCTTGTGAGCAAGCTCCTCATCCATAGAGCCGTCTTGCTGGCCCAAGACAGACTTTTTAGTGTTAGATAAAGGTCCAGAATACTTGCCTTTTAGATATGTACTATGCAATGGTCAAAGACACAGGTATCACCTGGTATTTTAGATCCACTCAATTGATTTCTTGTTCTTTCAGGTAGTTGCTGAATGTAAAACATATGAACAAAAGTAAACATGATAACCTTTCCTGCATCTATTTTATGACTCTCTAAACACAGAGCTACCTTCAGGAAACCATTCTAGGTAGAGGATTCTAACAGGCGCTCACCTTGCTGACCGCAAGGGAGTGAGTTCTGGACAACCTCAAAAAACTCATACTTGGGGAGACCTAGGACACTGCGGCAGAGGTGGGGAGCAGCACAGAGAGACCAGCACTAGCTGCTCACACCTTGCCGCCCTCAGAACATCCTCTTTAACGCAGAAAGAAATGTGCTCAAAGTTTAAACATGACTATTTATAGTGTATATATCCACTTAATCACATTCTATCATTGGGTTACATATTGCATAGTCTTTCATTTCCCTAAAGCACATAAAATGATTATGGCACTTAATTTACCAAACTGCAGAACTGTTTTCTGTGTATTTTACTTCTACAGATCATAAAATAATATCCTCTGCCAGAGAAAACATTCGGATATTCATAGCAGCTGCTTTCACAGCTGCCAAAATCTGCAGGCAACTGAGGCAACTATCTGAAGGTGTGTGGATGAGTTCTGCCATGTGCAGTCAATGGAATTCTATACAGCACTGAGCAAAAGTGTCACTAGAAGGCATAGAGGGAACTTACACAGATGATACTAAGTGAAATGGTTGCTGGGGAGAGCATCGTACATGCTTCATATTATTATACCATGTGGACTTCATGCTGCACAGTGAGATTCTGAAAGAGAATTACCAGTTCAGGGGAAGAGTGAGGGCAGAGCAGGACAGTGGCGCTGCTCTGTGGGTCTCTTTAGCAGTAGATACTGGTAACTCACACTGTCCAACCCCACAGGATACGGGACACAGCACGTAACTAATGAAGATGAAGGACCTTCTGGGTAACGATGCTGACCCAAGTCCACCTCTGAGGAGGAGTGTGGATAGAGGAGGAGGGTATGCAGATGAGGAAGGGCTATGTGAGAACTCCTGAACTTCCACCCAGTTTTTCTGCGAAGCTTAAACTGTCTACAGCTACAATCTGTCAGCAAGATAGGAAGCAGGAGGTAGTGTCTCCTGATTGCTCCTCCCATCCTGCATCTCTTTTGTTTTACTTCTGAGCTCCACACACTGCTCCATGGAGCACTAATCCATTAAGAACACCTTCCCTGTGTTCTGAGAACCCTTTCAAATATGCAGGTCCCAGCTTTTCATTCCAAGTGAAGACTTGCTGAAACATAGCCCTCAGCTAGACTTGTTATGAGCAAAAAATTCTCAGAAATTAATATATTCTAAGAGTATTTTCACAGAAACCTAGTGGGTTATGCAGATTCTCGAGCTATGGCTTAAATGAAGGAAAAGATCTCCTTTCATAAGATATCTGGCTGTTTCAGAAAATGTAATCCATTGTGTAAAATTAAGATCTCGATTCCTACAGCACTTTGCTGTCATTAATCTCCTCTGTCGTGTACCACCAGATCGCTAATGTTAGGAATCTGGAACTGCTTCAGACCAAGCAAAGCCTTGCATTTGCATGAGCGGTTAGAAAAAGATATTTGTGAATTACAATAACTTTAGGACCATGGGCATAAACAATATTCATTAGTGACAAAATCTATACAAGAACCAACTGTTTGTGCTTCCTTGAGATAAAAATGGCTAAACAGATTTATCTGAAATCTTGTAAGCTTACAAAAGACCATCTCACTTACTTTGCTTTGCCTGGGAATAAGTCAGAATACCAAATTCATAACATTGTGTGGTATCAGTTCTCTGGATGTGAAGTCTGTTGAAATGAGAACACACTGTCTCTGCTTATTCTTTGTTACAGGATTGTAATTCATTTAACATTTCCTGTATACCAATAGTAGCTAGCCCCAAAATCTGAAGCCCCAGGCAATTAGAGACATTCAATTCATACAGACTCATTAAAAGTTAACTCTTGCAATCTACTATGATGAACTCCCCAGGCCAGGGGATTCATACAAGACAGAAATTTGTACTTGCGGTTCTGGAGAGCAGATGAGAGATGAGCAGATTCATCTTCTAATGAGGACTTGTTCTCTGCTTGCAAGCGTCAGCTTTGCTGAATCTTGTTTCATAAGGCCTCTTTTTAAAGAGCATCACCTTTCAGGACAGAAACCTTATGACTTTGTCATCTGCTAAAGTCCTGAGTCTCAACATGGGGTGGGGGGAGCAGTAACAGGCAAAAGAAATATGTAGGTCTAAACAATTCTTAGTTTAAAATTAAAAATCAAAAATTAAATTGGTTACTCATACTGGAAAATGAAGCATGCTACAAACCTTTTAAAAATGCTTAGTTATGTAGACTTAGAAGACTATAGAATTATCAGCTATTTATAGGGAGAATTTACATGTATTTCCCAGAAGCCAGAACTCAGGAAGAAAGGAAAGAGGGAGTGAAGTTCACTGTGACTTGGTGAGAGTCACTGACTTGGTCTTGTCATTGCCATTCTCTCATTTTCCTTTCTGTTTTCTCTCCCTCCCTCCTTCCTTCCTTCTCTCTCTCTTTCTGAGACAGGGTCTCATTTTGTACTCCAGACTGGCCTTGACTACACAGCGACCTTCCCTCTGCAGCCTCCCAAACACTGGGGCGCAAGTTTAAACTTACATGACAATGTTTATCCCTCTTTAATCTTTTTCTAATCCTTGTTCAGTTGAACTCATTAACATGTTGGCTATCTTCCTCGGTTAAACAATTGAACCTGAAACATGTGAGCTGAGAAAGAGAAGTAATCCCTTCGCCCAGTCAATCCATCTAAATCTCCTGTTTAATGGAGTCATTTGAGATTAGGTGAACCGTGCTCAGACAAGGGGCTGACAGCTCTCTGCCTGCAAAGGTGCTGGGGTTCTTGGTGTGAGCCCGGAACCTTCCCTGAATCCTTTGCAACACAGGAAGTGACCAACGTGCAGGGAGCGCTTAGTTTACAAAGCAAAACATGTCTCACCGAAAGGCAGAGACAACCTAGACTATGAAGTTTCAGGAATTAGTTTTAGGAGGAACTGACAGAAACCCACAAGGAATTAACCCTGAGGAAGATTCTTGGAGAGACCCAGCTTAGATGAAAACAAACCTATTTGAGGGAAGCACACGTGACGGTCAAGGCTGAATCCCACTACTCCCCAGAGGAAACAGATATGAGAAATATGGATAGCAATATACTTGCTAGCAAATCCACATTTAACACAAGTGCATCTCACAACTGCTTGCCAAATAGTACTGTGCAATAGTTCAATGGATCCTCCACTCCTGGAGATTCAGCAAACCACAGACTGAAAACATTTGGAACTCCTGAGTCTGCTGAGACCTAAGAGAGCTGTGTTTTCTTCTTACCATCCCTAAACATGGCAGACTATTTACATAGCAACTACATCACAGAGCAGCTTTTACGTGACATGGACGTGATTACAGTGCACAAGCATACGTGTTGTTATGTGTGGGAACCATGTTCTAATCACGGGGACTTGAACATCTAGGATAAGTTTATCTGCAGGGACCCCTAAGCAGAACCAACAGAATCGATATAAATACAAGAAGCTACAATAACCAAGATCCTGAAATTTCTCACATTGGTAAATAATATGCTGTAATTCAACTTGTAAAAGGAAATAAAATAGCCTGAGTCAAATTAAGATACCTTATACTTACAATTGATCATGCAATTATGATTAATTTATAAGTAAAACGTAAATTGTGCTTTGAAGAAGAAATTACAATGCACCTTGATAAGGCAATGACATTCATAAGAACGTGCAGTTCTTTCTGCATGACAGGCATGATAAATTATTTGTGGGAACCAGTTTGTCTAGAAAGTCTCTTCATTAACCACAATCGCTCTGTGAATAGAGAGACACTTGTGGCAGAGGCATTTAATGTCTCTGTCTTTTAGAGAACTAGATGAAATAAGTGAAGGTCTTAACATAGGATTCCTTAGTATTTTTTCCTTCTAAATAATTTCAAAATTATTTTATACAGCATTTTAAATAATTTTGAAGCAGTTTGTCAGTGTATTTTTATTTACACTGTCTGTTTTATTGTCCTCTTGAAGATGTTCTCCATTTCTAGTTCTGTCATCCACTTTAAGGCACCTTTCCTGATGGAGTCCTGTTTAAGTAGGAGTTCCGTGAGCCACTCTCTCTCTCAGCAGGCTGCTCCTTCACATTTCTTTGTCTATTGTGATAGGTGCATGGCAAGAGTATGGCCAGTCATTTTGTACAGTTCCTCTACTTGGCCTCTTCTGTATTACAATTAGGTTTGAGTTACAGCCTTTTGACAAACATGCTACTTAAGGGATATGTCCTTCTAAGTACCTGTCACTGACATGTAAGAAAGTCCTTGTATTGCAAATGATGCTATTTTTTATCTCTTGCTTATGGATATGTCCAATAAGGTACTTATTTTTCATGTTGACAAATAGATAAAATAATAAGCCTACTTTAAGGAACAACTCTAATATAAGCGTGAGGAAAGATATTAATTTGCTTACAATAGAAGTCAGGAAAACCATCTTGAATTTATATTGCTCTGCATTAACTCAGATGCTCAGTCACATGAATCAGACACGTGCTAAGAAAGTGGGATCAACTCTATCATGAGATCAGAAACACTATGATCATCAAGAGAAATAATTGTTGTGCAATGCCACTCAAAGCATTTAATTCTGTATTTTTTTATGAATGAACCTATTTTAAAATAAAATCCAAGCTCCATAATTTCAAGGTACACACTAAATTTCCCAGAGCTGCCATAGTGAGTACCTTAGTTGGTGATTTAAAACAGCAGACAGTTCATCTTTCTAGGGTCAGACTGTGAAATGAAGTTGTAAGCAAAGCCCCCTCCCCCAGATGTTGGTTAGACACTTCCTCCCCTCCCACTCAGTTCATCTTCAGGAAGCTGTGGGAGTTCTACATGCCCTTCACAGACATGGTTTTTGAGACACAACTCATATCTTTCCCTCCTTTTCAGGTTTGCTCGTTCTCCTACTGTTTCTGTGCTTCTTCTTTACCTAAGAAACTTGGTAACTGGCTGTAGGACTCATATTAAATAAAGGATGATCTTGAGAACCTTAATTATATTTATTAAAAGCATGCTTCCAAAGAAGACCACATTCACAGTTGTCAAAACAGAAAAATGAGCATACGTTTTATAGTGGTGCTTGTCAACCCACTGAAGGGCACTGGGCATTTTGACAATGAGCTCAATTGTGAACCTACAAAGATGGTGGTGAACAGGAAGGTGTGAAGTGATCAGGGATGAATAAGGGACAGGTGACTTAATGTGAGGAATTAGTTGATGGGGTGTTCAAGATGCAGAGTATAAAAAGCCCATGAGCCCAGCTGGAATGCTAGGCTACAGCACTTATCAGTGTGTAATTGACAGATGCAAGCTGTCTAGTATGAACCTCAGTGACTTCTAAGAGTGTTAATAGGTTGCTGACCATACCGCCACTTTGGGATGCTCAGACTCCAGAGTTCATCACAGGTAGCAGTTCTAACGCCCAACAGTAGTGGATAGGAAGCCTACAGATTTGTTTTCTCTGGATAATCCTTCCTTTGAAACGTGGCAGTCCTTCATGAAATTCAGAATTGAGCTTTGTCAATACAAGATATCAGAGGTGAGACAAGGCCCTGATGCGAGAGCCTCCTGGGGCCAGGGAGCCTGGCTTCCTGTGGCTCCGCTGTCCTCCACACCCCAGTGTCCTGGCTGCTCACTGAACTCTCTTTCCTCCCCAGCTCCCCAGCCTTCAAGCTTGTCCATTGGTTCCCGCCAATGATGATCAAATTGCATGGTAGTCTAATGAACGTAAAAACATAATCTCAAAATATAAATGAAATTGAATTATCAAATTAATGAAAATGAGCTGCAAGAATTAATTACTTAAATTATTAAGTAAATCTTATTTTTAATGCCAATCAATACTTAAATTATGTATTATATGTCTTAATTAATCAAACTTAAATGTGATTAAGAATCTTAAGATCATTTACCTCTAATAAGCTACTTTTCATTCTTCCTAATTTACTTTTGCATAATTTGGGGGCTGTGCAGCCCGCTCTTCAGTGGAAGACATTACTATAGTACTTCACGTGGGATAGTCACGTGGTGAGATCTGAAATTAAAATGAAATCTCTTCATTTCTGCCATCTTTCATCATGTGGCGAGTATTCACAGCTGAGCCATTTCCCCAGCATGGGCTAAGGGATTTTTTTAAAATTATGTTTATCTTTCCGAAGAACTAACCCCTTTTTCATATTTTTAGTATATTTGCTTGTTTCTTTGTATTTCTTTCTTTCTTTCTTTTTTTTTTTTTTTTTGCCCTGAACTTAAATTTCATTCTGACTTTTGGGTTGCCTTGTTATATTTTTCCCAGAATTTTAGGCATTCAAGCTGTTTACTTGAGATTTTTTTTTTTTAATGTGGCGATTTCATCTATAAGCTAAGCCCGTTTCTAAGCATCCCATAGGTTTTGCTATACTGCATTTCTATTTTTGTACAACTACAGAATTTTTTTTCATAATTTCTTGTTGTCAATTTCTAATTAAAATTTGTGTTGCTCAGTCTCCATGATTTCGTGCATGCTCACTAGTTTCCCTTGCTACCGATTTTAGTTTTATTCCTTTATGGACAGAGAAAATTTTAATTTTCTCTATTTGGTAAGGCTTGCTTTGTGTCCTATGATAAGATCATGCTAAAGAAAACTCCATGGACTGCTGAGGCTAACGTGTTCTACAGTGTCAGTCTACATGCGCCAGCCCATCGCACCTGTAAGTAAGATAGGTGCTTACTTTGAGCTGGTAAAACCTGTGAATAAGTAGCAGTGGGGTACTGAAGTCTCCACCCTTGTGATTGGTTGTCTGGTGGTAATCTGTGCCTTTCGATCTGTGTTTTATGAGTATGCTTAAAATTCAGTGTCCTCTGGAAAGATTATTCCCTTAATCATTATGAAGTAGCCTACCTCAGCTCTTCTGACAAGTCTTGCAGATTATTTTATTCAGATTTATTTATTTGTTTGTTTGTTTGTTTATTTTACTGGAGGCAACAATTAGATTCTGGGATTTTTTAAATCCAATTTGATAGTCTGAAAGTTTTTTGAATTGAGAGGTATCCATTAACTCATACGTATTTGTGAAGTTTTTTGTGATCAGTCCTTTTCTCTTCCCTTTAGGCTGAAATGCTTTCTAAACAGACTTATACTTTCTTGTAGCTGCATAGATGTGCTTCACCCTCTCCAGTCCAAGGGAAGTGTATCCTGCAGAGCCGGCTTAGTGGTCCTGAATTCTTTGAGTCTGTTTCTATCATGTTCCACTTTTCCTTTCTCTTCAATCATGACAGACAACTTTGCTGAGCATAACTATGTGATTTGGCATTTCAATATGTCATTTCAAGCTCTACCAGCTTTTAAGGTTTCTACGGAGAAATCTGCTACTACTCTGATGATCCAATTCTAATGTTTTTATATATACTTTATGTTTCCCTTTGCATATTTTCTTTTCCGTATATTCAGTGTTTTAGTCGTAATGGTTCTTTTCTGGTCCTCTCTGTATGGTGTTCTAAAACTTCCTGGGCCTGGATGACTTCTCTTTCTTCATGTTTGTGAAATTTTATGCTTTGGTGCTATTAAAAATGTTTTATATGCCATAAGTATGACATTTTTATAATACTCCCATGATTCAAACATTTCATATCTTTATTATGGACCATAGATATAAAATGTTTTGTTAATATTTATAAATTTATCTGTGCTATTGTCTGTGGTATTCTCTTATTCCAATATTTGTTCTGTTGGTGAAGCTCTTCACAGACCTTTGAGACCTATGGCATTTTCCATTCCACATATCAGTATGGCTTCTTTTCAATATTTCTATCTGTTTATTGAACCCACTTTCATGTCCTCTTTGGTTTTCTCAGTTCATTCATCTTCTTGCTTATGTTCTTGGATTCATTTCAGGAGTGTGTGTCCTCTTTGATTTTCTTGAACATTACCCCTGCTTTGGAACACATTCTCATGAGACAGTTGCTATGGGCAACGCACTTTGGAAAGACACCTAGTCCTTGGTCCTCTGGAAAAGTCCTGACATGCAGCTGCCCTGTCAAAGGTGTCTCCGTTCCTTCTCCTCCATGCTTATTTTCCCTTTGTCACCATGCATCTGAGGTGGCAAATGACTGGGTTTCACTGTAGAATTATGCATTAATTAAAATAATATTCAGGAAGATAAGTTAAATGGTTTTTTTTAAAAAATATTTTTTATTTATTCAATTGTGCGTGTGTGCGCATGTGTGCATGTATGTGTGCGTAGAACTACAGGCGAATTCGGGAACCACCATGGACTGCCTCCACCTTCTTGTTTACTCTGCTCGGGGATTCACAGGCTCCGCCCTACCAGGACCAGAAATGCAGGCTGCCCCCCAGCTTCTGCCCGGCGTCTATACGTTGGGTCTAGGATCCAGAACTCAGGACCTTCTGCCTACAAGGCAGAGGCTTAATTCCTGAGCCACCTCTCCAGCCTCAAGTTAAATTGCTTTTGATGTTTCTAGAACTGATACCAGGCTACAAGAACTGATTTACACTTTATGTCTAGGAATGCATGTTCATTTCCTCAGCACTAGGTTTCAGTAAAGAGGAGAGAATATGTTCATTTGTTGAGGACACCCAACCAGGAATCACCGAGGCTCTTTTATTTTCGAAATAAACAAATTCACTACTCACATTGACTCACTTCAGTGTAGACACAGAATATAGTGACTAGTAACAAAACAGAATTGCAATCGCGCTTACTCAAGTACTATTACTGCAAGATTTTTTTTAAAAGAAAGATCCCTACTGATTTTAAAAGTGATCTTTCTTTATTTAAAAACAATTCTGAGAGGAAAAGTGGGGTTGAATCTTGAGCAATGACATAGAACATTTCAACATGCCAGCCCTGCTGCCGGGCTCATGGTTTTCTTAAGGAGAACGCTACCCTCCGTGTGCACCTGCTGACCTCCTGCTCTTGTCGGGCACTAGTGAGGGGTTAGAAACATGACACATACCATTAATTGCTGTGTGCAATGCCTGCCCCAAATTGTTATTAGGAAAACAGTTTTTGCTTCTACCATTATTAGAACCACAACTCTCTGGTTTCCCTATACTACATTTGAGAGTTGGATGAGCCCATCTTCTTGTTTATTGACGATTTTTACACTCTTCACATCCAGTTTGGTTTTTAGACTAGACATACATCCACTCACTTTTCTGTCCTCCTTCCCTCCCTCCTTCCCTCGCCTCTTCCTTCTTTTCCCCTTCTCATTCCTCCCTTCGCCTCCTTCCTTCCTCCTCTCTTCACCTCCCTCCTCTTCCTTTCTCCTTCCCTTCCTCTCTCCCTCCCTCCCTCCTTCCTCCCTCCTTCCCTCCTTCTTTCCTTCCTCCTTCCCTTCTTTTCTCCTTCACTCCCTCCTTTCCCTCCCTCCGTTCCCATTACTTCTCCTTCCCTACATCATTTCATCCCTCTTTCCCTCCCTCCTTCCCTCCCTCCTTCCTCTCTCCCTCCTTCTCTTCTTTCTCTCCCTCCCTCCCTCCTTCCTTTCCTCTCTCCCTCCCTCCCTCTTCTTTTCTTTCTTCTTTCTTCTTTCTTCTTCTTCTTCTTTCTTTCTTTCTTTCTTTCTTCTTTCTTTTCTCTTCCTTCCTTTCTTCCTTTCTTCCTTCCTTCCTTCCCTCCTTTCTTCCTTCCTTTCTTCCTTCCCTTTTCCTCTCTTCCTATCTTCCTTTCTTTCCTTCTTTCTGTTCCTTCTCTGCTCTCTCTCTCTCTCTCTAGCTAGCTAGCTAACTAGCTAGCTAGCTAGCTAGCTATCTCTTTTGTTGGATTATAGGCGCAGGTCTGTAGACTTTTGCCCCATTCATATTTATTTGTGTTTTCAGAGTATGAATTTTTCTACACGTACTGTACTTTGTTTCTTTTTTTATTTCCTCCCTTAGTTGGACTTTTTAAGAAAAACTTACATTTATTTATGGTGTATGTGTAGGTGTGCACAGCGCATGTGTATGTGTGTGTGTATGTGCGTGTGTGTGCATGTGTGTGTGATGACATGCATGTTGAGAGTCAAAGACAATCTTCAGGAGTTGGTCGTCACTTTCCACCAGTTTGGGCTTCGGGATCCAAATTCAGGCCATCAGGTTTGGTGGCAAGCCTCTTTCCCTGCTGAGCCACGGTACAAACTCCTTAACTGGATTAAGACATGAAGAAAAGAAAAACACTTGACAAATTGTTTCTGTGTTTTTAGAGTCTTCCTGTCATAAAAAGGCTCATGTTGTGGTTTTGTGCATCTGACCAGCATAAGGTGTAAGCAAAAGACATGGTGTGAAAAATACAAAAAGTGGTGTTGGTGGACCTGACTGGACCATGCACCATAAGTTCAGAGAGTGAAAAGATGCATTACACTGAGAGCATCAGATTCCAAAGCACGGAAAATGTAGGGAACTGCACAGGGCAGAGGTGGTGGAGCCTTGTTTGAGGTGGACATTGGAAGTAACTATAAACTTCCATAGGATTCTGTGCATTTGGAGGGAAAAAAAGTAGCTCCAGGAGAAACCACCAAGGATGCCTGGTGCAGCTCAGGAGAGTTTAGCACCATACTGCTCCACCCTCCTGTGGCTGCCTTAGGACTCCACCCTGCCTGTGGGGTTGGCTCAGCAGCCCCCCTCCTCCGAGCGGGTGGATTCCTGGCTGTCATTCAGAAGAGCAGGTTTCAGGGCCTGGCCCTGGGAGCTCACAGATCTTTATAAAACAGACTTAAAATTCAGTCAGACTCATTAGCATTTAAATTAATTCATGCTCGAGCTGAAACAGTTAGCTGTACCTACAAGCCCTACAAGACTTAACCAATTTAGCAGGAGTAAACTGGCTAAAGAATAAGCATCAGTAGATCCCTAGGGCGAATCCAACTCCTGCTGCCCAGGTGCTTTGAACAACTTTCCCGTGGTGCAAACTAGTAGGTCTGGAAAGACTGTGTAAGTTATGACTTGGAGGGATTTCTGAATGAGATGGTGAAGAATCCCAGAAACAGAATGGAAGAAGGAAAGTTGGAGCCTGGAGCTGCACACGGAGGCTTTCCACTGAACAGAACTCCAGGCCTCCAGGCTGACAACAAAATGGGAGCACAGAACCTGTTAAGAATGTCAGTGTCTGGAAAGTACCCCTGTTCACCCCAGATTTAGGTCAGAATCTAAACATCTTGCTTTAAGAATAATAAATAAGAAATAGTTAAGACTGAACAAATTGTAAATGAGTTTCCAGTCTCAGTTTCTAATGGATTGAGATGACATACCATTTTTGACTAAGACTTCTTCAAAAAGTAAATTCATAAATGAATGAGGACTTAAAATTGAGAGAGACAGAGAGAGACACAGAGAGAATATTATACTCTTGGAAAATTGGGTTAAATATATTGATAATATACACCACAAAAATTAAGCAAATTTTCAGTCATCTAAGAAATGTGTTAGCATTAAATAGCATATATATAAATATGTATATATACATGCATATTTATAATTGATAAATAATAGGTAGTTAAACATGTATAAACATTATTTTTCAGAATATTTGTAATTTAATCAAGTTACATCATTTCTTTGTATTTGTATGATAGTCTTTAGTATTCCTGCACACATGCATACAGACACTACATACATGCATATGTATATCCACACAGATGCATGAACTCTTACTTACACACATGTACACACATATACATGCACATTCACAAACACATTGACTTATTAGGAAAAGCCAGGAGTCTGAGTACTTACAGTTGAGGAAAATAAAATGTCAGAGTTTTAAAATGATGTTCTTCCTGGGGAAAACCTGAAATTTGGGTTAGCATAATACAAAATATGAAAAGCACAAGGTTTAGGTTTCCTTTTAGCAGTCTTTCAAGCAATGGATTTAAAAGTCATAGGAAGTTGAGTCAAAGCAATATTTTTGTCAACTTGAATTTCATGTCAAGGAGCCAAATTGATTGTCTCATCAGCATCTCTTTTCTTTTCCTTAAATGGAACAAGTGACAGACATATCAATTTCACAAATGTAGTCACGATCCATGCAACCCTAAAGATGCAGTAAGATACCATCTAAACATGGAAGGAGAGCAGACAGCGTCCATAACAGCTGAACCTGTGCAGAACACGTGTGTGCCTGTGCATGGGCATGGAGAGGAACTCTCGAGTGTATCCTCCATGCCTCAGGAACACTCTGTCTTAATTTTGAGATAGAACTATAGGCAGAAATTTGGAATTTTTTAATCATGAATTTACGTAGAAAGCTGGACTGAATCCACATTTCCATTGTTGCTTTTGAATAACAATTGAACTTAAGCTAAAAATTTGTTTATATTTAAACCTGACTCTCTCTCTCTCTCTCTCTCTCTCTCTCTGTGTGTTTTTGAACTTTAGGGTTTCTATACTGTTTCCAAGAATGCTGCATTACAGACCTTTTTCACTTCCTAATTTATGAGTAAAGGACTTGATTAATAGAGACAAAGATCACAGATGTTTAGGGAAATAATAATTGTCTTATAATTAAGAAAATATTAGAACAGTCTGAAGGAAGACTGAAGATAAAACTTAATGTGCCAGATTTAACAGGCAAAAATTAAGTCTGATTGACCTCTGGACAGAATTACTCATTTGAACACAGACTTTTGGAACTTTTGAGTCTCATTTCCTAACTTTTATTTTTTTCCTCACTTTCTTCTCCCACCTTCTGACCACTCTGTTCTGCACAGGCCTGAGGGTGTCCACTCCACACTCAACAACGCTTCCTTCTGCCCCTCGTGGTTACAACTACCAATCAATTCTGCTGTTTAAGTGCCGTTCTCTGAGAGGTTGGTAAAAAACAATTGCTGTTGGCCTACAACTCAATGCAGAGATGTTGAATCAGAAACAGCTGTGTGTCCAGCTGCACAGTAATCGCGTGGGAGCTGAGCTCATGGCTGTGACGAGGACTGAACAACAGCTTCACTAACCCTCTGGGGGCACCGCAATAAAGCCACCCTCATATAAATTATTTTACTTTTACATACAGTGTTGTTATTTTAACTCAAGCAAGATGATAATGGCAAAAACTAGAACCAATACAAATCTTACTTGTATCTTGTTCTTCTGATTTTTGGTTGAAAGAACATGAGGTTTACCAAAGCATATTAGCAATATAAGCAGCTGCCCTGCGGAATATGACAGCCGCTTCAGTCAGAGCTCTTTGTTTAGCCTATTTCAATGTGGAATGAGACAGAAGAGCTGTCTCCTGAGAATCCCACCCTCAGTCTCTCCACTGACCCGCAGAGCTTCTTCCAGGGTGCTACCTTTGGTGGCTCTAGAAGTATTATGGGCTATGGTGCTAGCAAGCATCTTTACTTTCTCTCTGTCTCTCTCTCTCTCTGTCTGTCTCTCTATGTGTGTTTGCACATTTTCAAGATGAAGGAATAAATAAGAATTTCACCTTTCAACACTCATGTAACAAAGAAAACATGTGGTCCATATTTCAGGCTTTATTTTGTCATTAATACAATAGCTCTGTGAAGAAAATTTCTATCAGTTGATTTGCTTCTTGAATATTCTCATTCTTCAAATGCCTCCTTTCAATGGCACCGGACAGCCATAAGATTGAAATAAAGTGTGAATTGAAAGTGCTTCACAAAGAAGAGTCTCACTCTGCAATTTTAGGAAAAATCATTTCCATCACAAGCACCGCAGACAGAAGCCAGATTTGCACATCAACACTTCATTACTGGAGATATGGGCACATGAGCACTTTTACAAAGATGTTAATTTGTGTTTTCATGGGTTTTGCAGTTCCTCTATCATGTTTATTTGCTTTTTATCTAAAAGGAAAAGTCTGCCAAATCAGAAAATGACTATTTGTTATGTCTTTTTTGCATTTTTTTGCTGCAGTGATTTTTGTAGTTCCTGGGGTGATTGACATGGTCGCTATCCAGCAAGGAGCAGCTAAGTCCAGGCAGGATGGGTCCTGCTGACCCAGCCTCAGTGAGAACCAATAGGTTTCCTATAAGCCCAGCGTGCAGAAAGGGCTGCTGTGCCTCCACCTTCAGGAACCAGAGCATGTACTTTAGTCTTCATATTCCCAGCATGCATTGGGACTGCCTGGAGCACTGGCAGAGGAAACGCAGGGGTTTTCGGGGAACAGGGATCCCTGCTGTGCCCTTGCTGGAGCTCTCTCCGATGTTCTTTCTGAAAGACCTTGGAAAGCAAGGTACTCTCGCATGCTCTTTCTGGAAGGCTTTGAAAAGCAAAGTACTCCTACTCTCTAGAGGAACATTTGGAAGGTCCAGACACTGTTCATTTATTCCTTTTTTCTGTGAAGTGGTAAAGCTGAGAGTAGAGTCAAAATTACTTGAGATGAGCAGGTCCTCCTTTCCTGTGGAAGTGCAACCATCTCATGTAGTTTTGAAGAGACAGAATAAAGCAAAGGAGCAGAACAGGCTAAGAGGAGACAAATGAATATCACAGCTCCTGAAACAATAGCAAACTGCTTCCTTAAGCACCTTAGACTGAGGTAAAATACACAATAATGTCACTATACAGATGCACTGTACTAAAATACTCAGATATTCTCCTGTGCTAAGTAGTAAGTGAGCAAACATTCACTTTCTATGAGCATTTCCACTTTAGAAAAACAGTTTATGGTGTTAAATATGAAAATTTAAAGTCATAAGGCATATGATATAGGAGAAAACTTTGCTTCAGTCATATTCCTATGTTAGCAAAGGGTCTTATTAGTCAGCAATACAAGTTATTAGCCATTAATCACTAACTGGAATAACAGACTTTTAAAAGCTAATTTACATCTAAGGTCAGTGCAAATAACAATGAAACAGCTCAAAATATTACTTAAGCAACACAGTTTAGAGAACTAGATTTGCAGAAATGAACTTTGTGAGAAAATTCCTCAGTATAAGTTATAGCAATGAGATCATGAGGTCTTTGTACTTGTACCTATGGCTGGATAACTACAGCACAGTGACCCTGAGCCTGGATGACTGTAGCACAGTGACCCTGAGCCTGGATGACTGCAGCCTTAATTTTCTCCTTTGTGAAAAAGGAAGAAGACTAATTTAATGTGCCTTACATGGATAAAGAAAGAATCAAAGATAGGGAAAACATGAGAATGCATTTATGAACTTTACAATGCAATATAAACTATTACTCTTTTGCAAAAATTCAAGAAAACAGATTTTTACCTGTTTTTCACAAATATGTATATATGGGGTAAGTGCATGTGTGTATGCATGTTTGCATGTATATGTGCAAGCATGTACAGACACCTATGAAGGTGTAATGCATCTGCATTTGGAGGACTGAAAATGCTATCAGGAATCATCCTTGATCATCACTCTTCTGCAATAGCTGTGAGTCTAGATTCTCTCATTAAACCCAGACCTTGCCTTCTGGGTTAATCTGGCTGTTCAGTTTCCTTTTTTTTTTAAATGGGGGTGGGGTGGGGCACTGTGTGTACCCATGGAGGCCCAAGGGTGAATTTGGGAATCATCCTGGATTGTTTTACCTCCTGTTGTGCTCCTCTCAGATTTCTGACTCTGCTTTCCAGAGCTGAAGTACATGCTGCTGCTATCTATTTTGGCATGGTGTTTTTACGTAGGATCTGGAATCTGAACTCAGGTCCATTTACTTGTGAGGCAGAGTCTTAACCCCTAAGCCCCCCAGCCCCAGTTTACTCTGGAGATTCCTTGAGATATCTAGGCTCTGCCTTCTAGGGCTGCATGTTAGGTGGGCCTGCCAGGCATACTCATAAGGGTCTGGGATCCAAACTCCACACCTTTTGCTTGCACTGCAAGTGCTTTGATCATTGAACCTTCTCCTTAGCCCAGAAAGCAGATGCTTTGAGAGTAGCATGGAACACTCTGTGAGTGCCATTAAATATGAATGTGGCAAATTTTCAAATATATTTATCAGAAAATTTTTAAGATTTTTTTTCAATTCTTTTTCCTAATGAAACAGAGATAAAGAAGCGCTCACAAGGATGGGGCAGTGGACTGTCTGTGTGCTGGCCACACATAGAACCTGGGCAGATGTTTTAAGTAGTGATGCTCTGCTACTGATGGAACTAAGAATATGAAAGCAGAAGAAGCTCTGCAACTAATCACCAATTTAACAATAAATGACATGGAATTTACTTTCTGGGGGAAATACTATGTTCAACATGTTGCTTCCATTTTCATCCCCCATGAATTAAAGATCCCACATTTTCTGTTCTGTGTATCCTGAATGTTAATATTATTGTCAGTGGTTTCCTGTTACAAATGAAACCTGTTGGTTAGTTATTCAGGATATTATTCAAGTTCATTCACTATTGGTAGAACGAAAACACCTATGAAACAGACTCACTGTGAAAAGTGTCGCTTATGTAAGCATTTCAGGAACCATCAGAGCTGCTCTGGGCAGCACTACAGTTTGATAAATTTTCTTTGATATATTCCCTGAACTCCCTGAAATAATATGAGTCTTTTATCTATTCTGAAAATGAGTAGTAATGAATGTTGATGAATGTCATGCTCAGTATGTTTTCAGTAGTATTCAGAAAGGCCTGAACCATTGCCTTCCCATACTTCTGGTAGCTCATGTAATTTTAGCTCACATCATTGAGCTAGCCTTCTGGTGTACCCTGCTATCACAGACGCATGCCACTGTCTATGTTTGTAGAAAGACTCTCTCAGTCCCAGCAGGAGTACTCCATGACCAACTACCAAATGGATTTTGTTAGTACAAAAAAATAAAGAAGTAAGTTATATAGCTAACGCTATGCCAAATGGCAGAATGTGTTAAAAATGAAAAATCCAAATGACACCAAAACCAATCATCAGTTTGTTCAGGTTAGATAAGCATAGCAACACAGGATAGAATAATAGAATTAAAAGCACACAGAGAATAGGAGTTCAAAGAAGGTCAAGAACAGTGTGCAGGGGAATGAGAAAGATTGTGGCGAAGAAGTGAGACATGATAGTTTTTCTTAGATTTATTGCTTGCACATGGCTATTCAATCAGCAACACATTTTAAGAATGATATATAGCACTCCTAAATAACTTTATATGATTCCAATTCAAAATTCGTGTGGCAGTAAAATATCCTGGGGTTGTTCTTGAGGTAGCCAGTGAGTTGCTAGATGACACGAAAGGATAGTGTAGACATTGCCCTTGTTTGCATCTTTTTTAAGGAAGAAAGGGAGATTTATTCAGCTTATTTATTCAGAGGGAAGATACAGTTTTTCATGGTTGACCAGACATGGCTGGTGGCAGAAGTTGGAGGAATTCTAAACTACTGAAGACATTTTGAAGGCAGACAGCTGCTGCTGTAAACTCAGAAGCAGACTCACTCAAGCAGGGTGGGACTAACTAGCCTCCAAGTTCACCCCCGTAACAGTCTTCTCCTTCAAGGCTCCACCTTGTGTCATGACCTTCCCCAACACATGAGCCTGTGGGGCACACATGTCAAACCATGACATTCTGCTCTTGTTCCCCACAGGCTCATTACAGTCTCATTATGGAAACCATGCTCAGTCCAACTTTAAAAGTCCCAACACAGATTATATCAGTAGTCCCAACACAGTCCAAAAGTTCAAAGCCTCCTTTAAAATCAAAAGGCATGTTATATACTTCCAGCATACAATCGCATATGATAAACATTTCCATTCCAAAAGGGAGGAACTGGGACATGTCTAGGAAAGATCATTCCATTATAAAACCAAAAGGCACCAGGACAAACTCCAAATTCTGCAAGTCGAATTTGGCAAATGAGCCTTTTGCTAAAATCTTCCCAGTTTTAGAGCTTCAGTTTCACCCCTCTAGTGCAGATGCCTTTAGAACACATCACTCTCTTGGGTTGGCTCCTCCCAGGCTTCCTGCCACATGCTGCCTGGGGAACCCTATCACCTGGGCCTCTATGCTAAAGGCTTCCTGCCACATGCTGCCTGAGGAACCCTATCACCTGGGCCTCTATGCTAAAGGCTTCCTGCCACATACTGCCTGGGGAACCCTACCACCTGGGCCTCTATGCTAAAGGCCTCCTGCCACATGCTGACTGAGGAACCCTATCACCTGGGCCTCTATGCTAAAGGCTTCCTGCCACATGCTGCCTGAGGAACCCTATCACCTGGGCCTCTATGCTAAAGGCTTCCTGCCACATGCTGCCTGAGGAACCCTATCACCTGGGCCTCTATGCTAAAGGCTTCCTGCCACATACTGCCTGGGGAACCCTACCACCTGGGCCTCTATGCTAAAGGCCTCCTGCCACATGCTGACTGAGGAACCCTATCACCTGGGCCTCTATGCTAAAGGCTTCCTGCCACGTGCTGCCTGGCTTCCACCATTCTCTGAAACCTTGGAGGAAGCTTCCATGATATTTCCTCTCTTGCATTTTTGGTGCTTCTAAAGCCAGAAACATGTAGATGACTTTGTCAAGTTCTGTTAAATTGGAGACTGGCCCTCTAGACTCATGGCTGAGTCAGCTTCTTTATACTGACTGTAGGCAAAATTTCTCTCTTTTTTCCCTTTGGAGGAGAAATATATCTTTCCTTTAGAGCTCATCTCTTAGCTCTTTCTTGCCAAAAGAATTTGCATTCTTACAGGCCTTCCCTGAGGATCTTGCACCTCAGATAGAGGTCTCTTCTAGTGTCCAAATTGAGAGCAGACTATGATCTGCTAGTGGAGCTAATCTCTTTAATAACTGCTGACATTTTGCTCTCTGCCTCTTTCTGATTCAACTCTTCAAATTTGTCTGGATTTTTCATCATTAAACCTCACTGTTTTTACTTTTTTCTGCCTGATTCCTTGCTCTTTTTCATAACTTAGAACAAGAGTGCTGAAAAGTAGTCATGCCACAATGTCAAAACTACATTGCCTTGAAAGTTCTTCCACCAAGCAATCAAATTTTACTTCAGGCAAGTTTTCAGGATCAGGACAAAGTTTGATCAAATTCTCTATCAACACATCACACCATTTGCTCCTTGTCAAGTTTCCAATACAGTCTCTGTTCCCCTCTAGACAACTGATGATCTGGCTGTCTTTCAGCATTGCTCTTCTCTGAACTTCCATGAGAAAAGTCATTTTGTCCCATTCTCCAAGACTCAAAGACTTTCCCAGTGCAAAATCCCAAAGTTCTCCACATTTCTCCCAGCAAAAGTTCCAAAGGCACACTAGCCACATATCAGCATTGGCCATACTACTGGGTCCCAACTTCTCTCTGTTTCATAAATAGCAACTTCACATTTTGGTACTGGATTCTCTTAGTCTCACACAGCAGCACTCTACTTCTCTGGTAATTTCTGGTAAGCAATTTCTCTCAATTTCAAAACACTTCACATTGTGGTACCAGATGCTCTTAATCTTACAATACCCAACTTCTCGGTACCAATTTCTGCATCAGTTAGTTTATCTATTGCTGTGAGATACTACTCCAAGTCAAGCAACTTAAGGGAGAAAGGGAAATTTATTCAGCTTACAGTTTCAGAGGGGAGATACAGTCTTTCAGAGTGGAAATGGCAGCAGAAGCTGGAGAAGTCCTAAGTTACTGCAGACTTGGAGACAGAGAGCTGCTGTATGCAAGTGCAAAAGCAGACTCTGTTTGCATCTTTTTAAAGAAGGAAGCCATGAAAATGTATATGGTAAAATTTTAGATACCATAAAATTGCCATACTTCTTGCAAGATACAAGCAATGAAATATGCATAGTAGTTGCTCAGTCTTAATCTTTGAATTAAGGGTGTTCAGTGAGAATAGACAGAATTTTATGAGTACTGATAATATATGGAAGAAACTGCTCCCAAAATTGGGAATGCCAGTTCATTTTTTCAGAGAGTCTCTCTGTCTCCACTATTACAAGACTCCCTGTCAAGCCTTTCAACATTTGACACATGCACTTTGTTCTGTATTTCATGAATCTTTGTGCACTCTGCTTAATTTATTCATCAATTATTCATTGAATACTTAACAGATGTCAGAAATATAAGATTTAATATGACTTAAAGAATGTATATAATAAAAGAAAAATATGAATAGATGAATGTGGAAAAGAACAAATAGAACTAGGAACACGAAACAAGGAAACACAGAAGAAAGAATTTGACTGATAGTTTGACTGAGCTTCCAGACAGCCAAAGCTCTAACATAAAAACAATCAATTTCAACACCATCATGGTCAATATCAATATGTTAATGCAACACAGATCCCTAAGCTCTTAAAGCAGAGGCAACTTCTCTCCTGATGTTGAACAAAGGGCGATGCCCTCAATGTCACCTTGCCAGAAGCAACAGTAGCAAGTGTCTGAAGGAAAAGTCTGTTCCCAGTGCAGCACCTCCATAAAATCTTCACTGACCAGCCCCTCCATGACACTGAGGGTTGCTTAACCGAAATAACAGAAAAGTTAGATTGTAAGGAACACTAGATAATGACTGAAGTTGGAAAGAAATGGTTATTTATTTTATTTTGACTGTTCTTGAAACACTGGGAAGATTCATTCGAGATTGCAATGCTGGCATTGGCTACTAGGGGAGAACAGAACCTTGAATCACTCTGTCATGAAGGAAGGTCCTGAAGAAACAGCACCCTGGGTTCAACTTCAAATAGACACTAAGTTTGCACCTTGGGGTCTGCTGCATAACTTAGGGGTCTGGATGCAATGTGTAAGTATGGTGTTTAAGATTTATTAAGAACTAATGGGAGCTCTTGAGAATTCAAGACAGCAAGAACTGCAGGCACAACACATGGGCTGTGGGACTTCTCTGAGTGGTGAGACCTGGGTAGCAGCTCAAGTCACAAGTTTTGAGTTGAAAGTGACAGAAAACCAGGAACTCAACAGATATTTGAGGCATATTTGGATTTTTTTCATTCCGTGTGATTTATATTGTGATTGCCACATTAGAGATGGAGAAAGTGAAACATAGAGACACTCAACACAATGGAAGCCCTGGAACTTCTATGTGATTAGAGACATTGCCACCATACTGCCTCTCCAACTGAAGGAAGAATTACATTAAGGTACTAGAAATGGCTTATATGCTATAGCTGGTAGTTGGGGAAAAAAGCAGTAATGGCAGAAACATGTTACTCAGTGGAGGGGGAGTATCTTTCACAGATTCATGCTGTGAAGAGTTGATACTATATACCCACACAGCACAGAAGGAACTTCAAGTGGGCACAAACGATAGAAGCAATGATTATGCAAAAAATTAAAACCTGGACATAACCAACATAATGCCCACTGACAGATGCTTGGATAAAGAAAATGTGGTATTTGTACACATTTTTTTCAGTCATAAGAAAAACAGATTATGACAATTTCCAGGGACCTGGAGGAAACTGGAGGTAATTATGTTAAATGAAATAAGTCAGACTCAGACAAATGTCTCTTGCTTTCTCTTATACACAGAATCTACATTTAATTGAAAAGATATAAAAGCTCAAAGAGACTGTCCTAGAAGAAGGATGCTAATGGGGGAGAGAAGTGTTGATAAAGTAGAATGACGTGGGTGGCTAACGTGATTCATGTTCATATGCAGAAAGGCCATAATGAACATCATACACAACGATTTTATACCAGGAAACAAAATACTGAATGGGAATAAGGGTCTCACAAGCATGGTGTTGTGAACAGGGCTTACTCCCAATAAGACTATCATAGTTAGATACAGGTGTCAACTTGATGGTGAAAGAGAATTTGAAGTTGAGTTAAGCCCAGAGCAAACCTGTAGGAAATTGTTTACTGGATGGGGAAGGCTTAACCCGTGGTGGGAAGGACTCATCTCCAGGCAGATAAATAAAATAAAAGGAACTGTTTGAGAAAGTGGGCAACCTTTTGTACACTTGGCCAGGCATGCTGTCCTGGCAAGTAAGGATCAGTCCCTCCTTCAGCCATTAGTGAAGATGGTATGGCCAGTTCCCTTAGACCTGGTATTGGTGTGAACCCTTCTGCCAAGCTGGACTAAAAACTATAACTAGACTATTGTAAGAGAATAAACCCTTGTTCTTCAAGCCATTTGGTGGTGATTTATCAGTAACAACTGCAGGCTGACTGCAAAGGACGACGTTTCCTTCTTCTGAAAGTATCCTAGTGCAAATGTCATCTGGTTCTTTTCCAACTTACCATGGAGGACTTGGCTCCTCAGCCTTGTGTGGTACCAATGTGTACCTTGCACCTATTTCTTTACTTGACAGCGAAACTGCTTGAGTATCATTCTCCAAACACTGGGGATGATGCTAGACACAGCTCAACAGAGAATGTTGTTGTCATCTGTCTAATGACTGTCTTTAAATTGAGTACTTCTAAGCATGTTATCATTCCCTGCATGAGAATGTAGCTTGGAACTGAGAGGTGGAGATAAACGGAAACAAGATTAAAATCTTTAAACTATACTGAAAAAGCTTTTAGTCATTCAGGGTACATACTGTCAAGTCTAGTTTAGCTTTTAGGTAGAATTATATCCCAGTGAGATCTCCATTAATTAGAAACAGTCAAGGCCTTCAGAAGCACAGAAGGACAATGGTGAAGGCAGACAGACAACCGTGAAGCTTAATGATACATATGTATAGAAATGCCATAATGGCCCTTCCCTCCACTCCACCGCCCGGGACGCGCTTGCGGTCCAGCCGGGCCTCACCTGGGCGACCTAGGTAAGCTCCGTCCCCGCCCACCCCCAGAACCCCAGGCCGCCCAAGGGACCCAGCTCCTCCCGCCATTCAGCCGGAGCCGGGCAGGGCGTGGGATGAGGAGGACACCCCCCTGCGCCCAGCCCGCCCCCAGGTCCCCCAGGTTAAATAGCGCCCCGCTGACACCCCATCCTCCCTTCCCCCACTCCGTCGCCCGGGACGCGCAGGGTCCAGCCTGGACTCACCTCGATCTAGGTAAACTCCGTTTCCTGCCCACTCCCAAAACCCCAGGCCAAATAATTCAGTTTAGTGAAAAACACACAGAAATTGAAAGAAGATCTTAAGAGTTAAAACAACAATGCCAAAGTCAAAGTGTGAATCCATGAGAAACAACACTCAAGTGAACAAATCTCCCACTGAAGGAATTAATCCCATAATGTTAGACTCCAACCAGAACAAACCCATGGAAAATGGCCAAGAAAGCCTGATCCAGGATAACGACCTTGAAAATATGATCCTTACCATGTTCAATACTATGAAAGAGGAAATCCGGGAGGAATTAAATAATTGAATCAATCGCTTTGAAGAGGAACACAACAGACATCTGGAGGAGTTGAGAAAAAGGTGCAAGAAACAAAAACTGGCATAGAGCAGTTAAAGCAGACTCAGACAGAGTTTAAAACTGAGCTAAAAGACAAGTTATCTTCAACCCAGAACTCCACAGAGTCTTATCAGCAGAACTAACGAAGCAGAAAACAGAATTTCAGACCTTGAAGATAAAGTGGGAGTATTAACCAGCTCAATGGAAGAGGTTGTTAAAGCCAAAAAGATACTTGAGAGAAATATTCAGGAGATATGGGACACCCTGAAGAAGCTTAACATGCGTATTCATGGAATACCAGAGCAAGAATCTCAAAATACCACCCCTCTCAAAATACCACCCCTGAGGAAATTTTTCAAATGATCATCAAGGAAAACTTTCCTCATCTAAAAAAAGAGAGGCCCATACATATACAAGAGGCATTTCGCACCCCAAACAGATATGACCAAAACAGAAGCTCCCCACGGCAAATAATAGTCAAAACACTCCACATTCAAGATAGAGAACTGGTGCTGAGAGCTTCAAGGGAGAAAAAACAAGTCACTTTTAAAGGTAAACCTATTAAAATAACGAATGACTTCTCAGTCGAAACAGTAAAAGCAAGAAGAGCTTGGAGAGACATACTTCAGGTATTGAATGAACAAAAATGTCAACCCAGGCTGATTACCTGCAAAACTATCAGTTATGATCGAGGGAGAAAGAAAAATCTTCCAGCACAAAGACAACTTGAAGGGATACATGTCCACCTAACCAGGCCTTCAAAAAATGCTAGAAATGATACTCAAGCTTGAAAAAAAACAGGCATATCCAGGAGAGCAGAAGGCAAGTATAACACCATTGAAAGCGAAGCAACATACTTATAAAAACTACTAAACATAATAAATGTCTGGAATAAAAAGTTTCTCCATTATAACACTAAACATTAATGGAATTAACTCACCAATCAAGAGACACAGATTACAAATTTGGATTAAAAATCATAATCCATCAATCTGCTGCCTGCAGGAAATCCATCTCACCACAAAAGATAGGCACGCTTTAAAAATAAAAGGCTGGTCAACAATTCTACAAACTAATGGAAGCAGAAAACAGGCAGGGGTAGCCATTATGATATCAGACAAAGTGGACTTCAAACCAAAGAAAATTATAAGAGACCCGGATGGATACTACATTTTAGTCACAGGTACAATTCACCAGGAAGACCTCACAATACTGAACATATATGCACCCAATACGGGCCCCTGCACATTCATTAAGAAAACCCTACAGCGTCTAAAGCAAGAACTCAACCCCCAAATGATAATTCTTGGGGACTTCAACACCGCCCTCTCAACATGGGATAGATCAACAGGTCAAAAGCTTAACAGAGACACTTTGGATCTTAATCAAACCCTGAAAGAAATGGACCTTACAGATCTCTATCGAGAGGAGAGGACCTTACAGATCTCTATCACTGGAGAGGAGGGCCCAGAGGAGAGTCAGGCATGCATAAGAAAGGACTCTCTGGGAATTGGGGGGGAGGCACTGGGGGATGGGAAGGGAGGGGTGAAGGGAGGGGGAGCAAGGGGTTCGGGGGAAGGAGGAGGGAGGGAGGGAACTGGTGTACCTATTAAGTTTGTATGAGCTGAAATAATAAAAAATGTATTAAATTAAAAAAAGAAATGCCATAATGAACCCCATTTCTTTGTATATCAACAAAAACCTTAATTAAAAAATATAATAAAAAGCAGCTTGATGCCTGTTTCTTGTGTAGCTGAGGTCATTTGTCTTACTTTAAATAGGAAGGAAACACATTTTACTGCTTGCAGAAGATTCACATTTCTCTACCCTAGAAGTCTGTGTGGTTTTCTGTCTTCTGTTTGACTTGACTTGCACGTTTCTATACGAGATTCAGTTTCATGGCAGCCTTAATGTGGTGCAAATCCAGTAGAAGGTAGTTCTAACTGCAGCCAATTGCCTGTTTATCCCAGAGGTCAGTCATGCTGGGGACTATTTTTTTCCTGAGAAAAAGCACCATCCTGGAAGAAGCCATCTGTCTTTTAGAAAAGGACACTATGCACTGCATTTGAAGCATTTGTGTGTGATGCTCAGATCACTAAAGTGCAGCAAAAGAATTGTCTAGGCAGTAGGGTTGGAGCTGCTAATGGGTTTTAAATATCACAGGGCAAAGCTTCAAATAAAAGAATAAAATAGCTTGAGCTTCTCTAAATCACCCTGGGAAAGCCTTCCCCCTGCACACTGTATCTTGTATTTCTGAAAGCTAGATGGAAAAAAGATAGGTTTAAGCTCAATTACCTTGTTTTACAACCTTAAAATAATTTTCCTTTCGACAATCCTAACATTTTAGAGTTGTATTAAGCAGCCAGTAGGGATTCTGCATCTAGCTATTTGTTGAAAGGCAAGCTCATAGCTAGATTCTTATGTTTCAAATACCAGAAGTATGCCCAACAACAGTTTTCTGAAAATGGTAAAGATTGGTTTACTCAGCTTCATTACTCTTGGTAAGGAAGGGCAGACATTGAAACTCTAGGGTTGCTCCCTCTCTATCAGGCCATGTATTTCTGCATAACTTGTGCTGAAGTCCTGCATCTCTTACACAGCAAAGCTCCCAAAAGATCAATGATTACCCTTTGCTTTCATATTAGTCTTCACTCATGGTGAAGACTGGTTGATAGATCCTGCAAGCCTGACCCCATGCTGCATGTCTACTTCTTTCTCTGATTCATCCCGGCACACTCCTGTGGGGTCACTTCTCAAGACTCCGGCACATTTATGGCTCCTGTCTTTATGTCTCTTGCTGTTTTCTCCTGGCTTGAAACTTTTAGTGATTGTGTGGTGCAATGCTTTTTCTTTACAGAGGAGAAAATAGAAGTCCAGAAGATCATAAATGAAAGCAGTCAAGTCAAAAAGCACCACCCTCTTAGCCTGTGCTGGAGAACCCAAGGAAGGATCACACTACTGAATGCAACAATCATGAAACATTTGCATGTTTCATGTGTGCACATGTGTGTGCACGATAAACAAAGATACTCCAACCTCTAACACTTAATGAATCCCAGGTGTTTCTGGTTACACTCTTTTGTGTTTATCATGTGACTTCACTGCAGTTTGAGCTCTGAACACATATGTACACCTTCAATTGCTCATGCCTTACATTGAACATACCCGACAATGAACACACTTTATACCACACATGACTTACACTACACATATCTTATACTGCACACATCTTACACCATGAAGGCCTTAAGGCCTTACACTGAATATGCCTAATACCACGCATGCCTGACACCACACATGCCTGACACCACACATGCATGACACCATATATGCCTGACACCACACATGCCTGACACCATACATGCCTGATATCACACATGAGAAACATCACACATGTCTGACAACATGCATGCCTGACACCACACACGCCTGACACCACACATGCCTGACACCACACACGCCTGACACCATGCATGCCTGACACCACACATGATTAACACTGTACATGACTAACACTTCATATGACTAACACCACACATGACTAACACCCCACATTCATGACACCATATATGCCTGACACCACACATGCCTGACACCACACTGACACCACACATGACTAACACCACACATGACTGACACCACACATGCCTGACACCACACATGCCTGGCACCACACATGCCTGACACCACACATGCCTGACACCACACATGCTTGACACCATACATGCCTGACACCATACATGACTGACACCATACATGCCTGATATCACACATGAGTAACATCACACATGCCTGACACCACACATGTCTGACACCACACATGTCTGACACCACACATGCCTGACACCATACATGCCTAATATCACACATGAGTAACATCACACATGACTGACACCATACATGCCTGACACCACATATGACTGACACTACACATGCCTGATATCACACGTGACTTATACTGCACATGTTTGACACCACACATGACTAACACCACACATGATTAACACCATACACACTTGATACCACGACTTATATTGTACATGCCTGACACCACGCATGCCTGATACCATGCACTACTTACACTGCACATACTTTATACCACACATAACCAACACCACACGTCTGACCCCATACACACCTGATAATGCACATATGTGACATAACACATGCCTGACACCACACACATCTGGCACTGTACACGCCTGACACCACATATGCCTTCATATCACACGACACCAACATGTGATTCTAAAATACCTCAGCTCAGATTTGAGACTACTGAATGTTGTGAATTGTAAGGCTTCTAACTGTTCATGCAATATTTCTACTTAATTATGGAAAACAACGACCTTTCATATTTTCCTACTGTCATTCTTCATCATATATCAAATGTGCTTATATTGCCTTAGAATGTTTAATTAAAAAAAACATTGTCTGAGTTGCTGATTTGATTTTCATTAAATAACATTTAATTAAATTGTAACAGGATTATGATAGAATTCCAAACAATTTTTAAGTAGTTTACCCATACTCCTGCCATCCTAGGCCACCTATTTATGTGTAATGTCCTTCTCAGCACTGATGACCATGTGATCAGAATATCCATGAATTCTGAATGGCAGTGGAGATGCTGTATCTACCACAGGAGCAAATATTCAGCCAATATTTAATTATTTCTGTAAAAATAAACAGACATATTTGTCTCATGCAAATTTACTTTTGTTTTAGTAAATGGTAAATTCAGATGCTTACCAAAGAATTGTTGTAAAATAAATTTCTTCATGATTTATTATCTCTAAATATTTGATTTGTATACTTACTTTATGTCCCTGTATGCTCAGAGTAATGTTAAAATTTCTCAGATCAAATAAAAGGTGTTATGAACAGAAGGTTTTAGAAACCCAGAGATAACTCAGTCTGCTGATTCTCTGATACCATATACAGAACAATCTTCCCCTTGAATTACACAAATGCCTCACAATCAATTATAACTTTCTTTTACATGATGAACCTATATTTAACTCAGTCCTTATTGATAATCCTTTCTTGAATATTTTCATCATTTATAAAACTCAAAAACCAGTAACTGTATCTTTAAATGTTATTTGGAGAGCTAGATTTATTTCACAAGAATATTTTAAGTATTCCAGAGGCTAATATCTATATTTAAGGAACTTGTTAGTCATGTACAGTGTTCCACAGTAACATCGAATAGCAAAAACTTGGATTTGCTGCCATCAGAATAAGTGAGAGTCACTTCACACATGGAAACCAATCTACTTGTCCTAAGAGAACTTTATTTTAGAGTACAGATAATATGAATTTAATTTTAAGGGGCTTCTAAGATGTATCTTGCTAGATAATTGAGATTGCAATTTGAAGGGAAAAAGTTTTCTAAATTTGAAATTTCAAATATCATATTTACATAGACAAATTAGTATAATTTTGACATTCAGCCAATGTATTTCTTGTATTTTATAGTGAATTTATAGTCTATAAACCTTGATATTAAAGGTAAGCTTATAAAGACTAATTACTTTCTCATATTCTTTCAATATCCTTTTGTAATTGTGCTTTGTCAAGAAATATGGTTGCATAAATGTGATTGTGCTCATTCTACTTACAGACCTAAATCTGCTGCTTTATGATATAAACATTTAAATACAGATTTCCATAATTTAAAACTATTAAATTATAATAAATTTAAACTGACAATAAAGTTCATTGAAAAGGCCAGATTTTGAATATTGCTTGTAAGTCAGGAAAACATTGGGATAATGAAGAATAGTAATATATGAAGAAATTCAAGCTTTTAAATTATAAATACCCATCAATACTACTAAATTGCTTGCAAAATGGGCAAGATGATAATTTTTATGAATTGCCAATGAGTTCAGTAGTCAATATAAGAAGTACAAGAATTTATATATTATTATTATGCCAATTTAAAGGTAGCTGTTTATACATGTAATTATCATTTAATTTATAAACATGGATTCCAATATTATATGATGTGGTCTTGTATTTTAAAATGCGTTTTAAAACCTATGTCTGATGTAACATTTTTTAAAATTTTCTCCTTTATTGATACTTTTTTCGTATACAATCAGAATGGTTTTATGCCATTGACCTAACCTCTCCCTACCCACCTCCTTCTTTTCCACCCTTTCCTCTTCAATCCAGCCATATCCCACCCATCTTCCTGTCCCTCTGTGTGTGTGGATCACAAGGTTCCCTTTGGGGTGCCTATGTTGATAAGGGAGTCAGACAGCTTTTGAAAGGTATGTAATTCTTCAATGGACAAAGTCGGAAGAGGGGAGCTTCCTCTTATTCAGTGTCTGCCCCAGAGATGCTCTCGGAGTGCAGTAGTTTCTCCTGAGATCCTCGCTAGTCCTTGGGGGAAAGTTGGTATGTCAGTTGCTGTGTGGATCTGGGGCAGAATTTCTCATTGCATTGAGCTGCTGGGCACAGCAGCCCTGTAATGGCTGGAGTGTGCTGGTCAGAACCACACTACCCCACCTTTAGACTCTTACAATCTTATTCCCCTCTTCTGCAAGGGTCCCTGAACACTGGCATGGGGAAAGATTTTGGGATCTCAAATGGTGGAAACTTGAAGCATTTCTACTTAAATCAGAAACTAGACAAGCCTGCCCACTCTTACTACTTCTGTTTAATATCATATTTGAAGTCTTAGCTAAAGTTATAAGACCAGAGAGGGAGACAAAAGGGATACAAATAGAAGAAGAAGAAGAAGTCAAGATATCCCTGTTTGTAGATGTTGCAGTCAGCCTGCATAGTTGCTGATAAATGACCATCAAATGGCTTAAGGGAACAAGGGGTTTATTTTCTTATGATAGTCCAGTTACAGTCTGTAATCCAGCTTGACAGTATAGCATGCACCAACACCAGGTCGAAGGAACTGACCACACCATCTCTACATAATGGCTGAGGGAAGGATGGTCCTTACTTGCCAGACCAGGGTGTCTGGCCAAGTGTACACAAGGATGCCAATTTCCTCAACTGACTGTTAGTATTTTATTCATCTGTTCTGGGCCTAGTCTGACCCTAGGATGGGCCTTTCCCATCAGCTAGACAATCTACTACAGATTTTCTCTGGGCTTAACTCAACCACTAATTCTCCACAAATGTTCCCAGAGCTCAAACTCTTAACTGTCAAGTTGACATATGTGCCTAACCACAACAGTAGATGATATGATTCTATAACTGAACAGCAACCTTACCATAAACTCCTGAAACAAATAAGTTCAGTAAAGTAGCAGATACAAATCAGTGATTTTCCTATACGCAAAGAATAAACAAAATGAGAAAAACCTAAGAAAAGCAATTCATTTACCACAGTTCAAAAAAAATCCAAACAAACAATTGAAATACCTTGAATAAATCAAACCAAGTATGTGAGAGATCTGTACAATGAAAACTTTAAAACCCAAAAGAAAGAGACTACAGAAGACACCAGAAGGTGGAAAGACCTCCCATGCTCCTGGATTGTTAGCATCAACAAGATAAAAATAATCATCTTACCAAAATCAATATACAAATTCAATGCAATACCAATCAAAATTCCAAGGCAATTCTTAACAGAAATTGACAAAACAATCTCAAAATTCATATGGAAGCACAAATGACTCAGGATAGCCAAAATATTCCTGAGTAGCAAAATCTCTGCTGAAGGTATCACCATACCAAACCTTAATTGATACTACAGATGCATAGTAATAAAGACAACATGGTACTGGCTCTAAAACAGATACAAATTATCAATGGATTGCAGTCAAAGACCAGAAAGAAGTTCATATGCTTACAGTCAACTGATTTTTGGAATAGGTACCCAGAACAGCATCTTCAACAAACGCTGTTGTAATAACATTTTAAAGAGGAAGGTTGCTGTTCAGAGAATAGATAGTTTCTCTTTCCCTAGTTCCTCCCAATCACAAAATTGTTATGTTGATATTTAGCATCTGTGATCCCAAAGGGAACAAAGTGATGATACTTCGAAGTTCTGGAATAATAAAGATGAAAGGAGAAAAAAAAGCCTATCAAACACATTTTAATGAAATCTTGCAATCCAGAAAAAAATATCAGGAACAAGCAGAGAAAAAGTGGTCAGACAGCCATCAGATTAATTAACAAAATGAATAGAAGCGCTCACCACACAGTGCTCACCACACGGCAGGCTGACTGTGGCAGGGGCTCCTATCTCTGAGCTCTGGAGGACCTCATGGGGGAGTTCTGCTATAGTGCAGGAGCTGTGGAAGAAAGAGCTGGGCAGACGCTGAGCTGCTTCACACACCAGTCACATCCTCCTGATGTCCCACATCCCATCCGGTTGACTGAATGTGCCAAACACTGCAAATGGTGGTCAGAAGTTGTTACAATGCATTGCTTTTTGTACTGTTTTCATTTTTATTGTTGTATTGCTGTTTTGAATTTTTTTCCATACCACATTAATGCCTGGTTAATTAAATCCGTAGATATACAACCCAAAGATACTTTTTTTTTTTTGCCTGCCCAGTGAAGTTATCAAAGCAACAGCAAACTGTAAACCATAGTTTTGACTTTACTTACTGAATTATCTACTGCCATTTTTGTTTTCTTTACAAAAGTCCCTGAAATATTTTCTGCTCATGTGAGGTATGCATGTGGACAGTACCCTGCGTCATAGTGTTTCTATATTGTTTTATGCTATTTGAATCTGAAGCTGAAGCTATTTCAGAGTATGGATTAGGAAGTAAGTAGGAAAGAAACAAAGCCCACACAAAACTAAGTTTGCTGTCAGCTAACTACAAGCTTCCTGGTCATTAGCTCAGAGCTGGATCTAATTTGCCAAATCTAGATAGACTAAATAAGAAACTATATAGATGTGAATGAAATATTTCAAGAAGCAACTTCAAGTGTCCAAAAATAGAGATTAAAGTATGTTGAAGGAAAATAAAGATAAACTTGATCTTAGATCCAAGAATTCAGGAAATACGAATTACAAAAATTTGAAGGAAGTAATAAGATAAAACCCTTCCATGGAACAGAGCTGACTGTGGTCATGTGAGAGGAAGGAAAGAGATGGAACAATAAACCTGAAGGGAAGAGATGGAACAGGGCATCTGAAGGAAAGAGATGGAACAAGACACCTGAAGGAAAGAGATGGAACAGGGTGTCTGAAGGAAAGAGATGGAACAAGACGCCTGAAGGAAAGAGATGGAACAGGGCGTCTGAGGAAAGAGATGGAACAGGGCATCTGAGGAAAGAGATGGAACAAGACGCCTGAAGGAAAGAGATGGAACAGGCGTCTGAAGGGAAGAGATGGAACAGGCGTCTGAAGGAAAGAGATGGAACAAGACACCTGAAGGAAAGAGATGGAACAGGCGTCTGAAGGGAAGAGATGGAACAGGGCGTCTGAGGAAAGAGATGGAACAGGGCGTCTGAGGAAAGAGGTGGAACAGGGCGTCTGAGGAAAGAGATGGAACAGGGCGTCTGAAGGAAAGAGATGGAACAGGGTGTCTGAGGAAAGAGATGGAACAGGGTGTCTGAGGAAAGAGATGGAATAGGGCGTCTGAAAGAAAGAGACGGAACAAGACGCCTGAAAGAAAGAGATGGAGCAGGCATCTGAAGAAAAGAAATGGAACAAGACGCCTGAAGGAAAGAGATAGAACAGGCATCTGAAGGAAAGAGATGGAACAAGAAACCTGAAGGAAAGAGATGCAACAAGACACCTGAAGGAAAGATGGAACAGGCGTCCGAAGGGAAGAGATGGAACAGGGTGTCTGAAGGAAAGAGATGGAACAGGGCGTCTGAGGAAAGAGATGGAACAAAACACCTGAAGGAAAGAGATGGAACAAGATGCCTGAAGGAAAGAGATGGAACAAGATGCCTGAAGGAAAGAGATGGAACAAGACGCCTGAAGGAAAGAGATGGAACAAGACGCCTGAAGGAAAGAGATGGAACAGGCATCTGAAGGAAAGAGATGGAACAGGCGTCTGAAGGAAAGAGATGGAACAAGGTGCCTGGTGCTCTCTGTCTCAGACAAAGCACTCAGAAGGCCATGTAGGAAAATGGAGTCATTAAGAACAAGTGCTCACACATCAGTCTCAATGGTAAGGCAATAGTCACATGCTTCATAAATAGGAGGACATGGGGCAGAGCAGCAGTTATACACAACTTGATTTAACACATATTAAAGTTCAGTACTTCAAAATGAATGAGAAGAACGCAATGGGTCATCTGACTATAGAGGCCAAATAAGAAGAAAAACCCCAAGGCAGCATCAGCAATCTGGGTAAAAGCTCTGACGGCACAATGGCAAGAATTCTAGTCTCAGAAACAGCTGGGTTGAGACTCAAGTCCGAGCTTCTCAGCTCCCTAAAATTTCTTTGTGGGGGCTGGGGGAAGTAGAATTGCTAACTGTTAGGCATGGACTTGTAGAGCTAACAGCCTGAGTGTACATAAGAGGCTCTCAGAGCAAACACAAACAGGAATCACACAATAGTTTCAACAAAAACAACCACCACAGGGAAATGGTTAAACCTTGCACTGGGCAAACCAGGCAAGGTCACCAGCCCTGCTTTAGATGACCTGGGATATGACTGTCTTGTCATAATTCTGATTTATCTGCCCTGTAGACTTTATTCTCTCTCAATTATAAACATACAATATCTCATAGTTAGGCACAGGTGTCAACTTGACATTTGAGGGTTTACGCTCCGAGCACATTTGTAGAGAGTTAGTGGTTGAGTTAAGCCCAGAGCAAATCTGCAGGAGATTGTCTAGCTGATGTGGAGGCTCCAGCCTATGGTGGGCGGGACTAGGTCCTGGAATAAAATATGGGGAGCTGGTTGAGAGAGTTGGCATCCTTGTGTACACTTGGCTAGACATGCTGGTCTGGCAAGTAAGGATCGTCCTTCTCCCAGCTGTTATGTAGAGATGGTATGGCCAGTTCCTTCAGCCCTGGTGTTGGTACATGCTCTCTCATCAAGCTGGTTTATGAACTGTAACCAGGCTATCATAAGAAAATAAACCCCTCATTCCTTAAGCCATTTGCTGGTGATTTGTCAGCAACCATGCAGGGTAACTGCAACATAACATGTGTAAAAAAATCATTTTGTGTAAGTTTCCCCATAAAAGCCTCATGTTTTCTGTAGTTGGAGTGACATTGCTCTGGAAAAATTACTCTCTGTGCTACCTGTAGCAAACTTTTCTTCACTTTCATTTTCTGGTGGTGTTAGTTGGGCTTGTAGTCACTATATTGCAGTACAAATAATAGTGGAAAGTGAATCCTTATCTAAATTGAGGGTTCTGTGGAGATGAGCACATGTAATGTTTATAAATTCTGGAACTCACTTTCCTCCTTTCCCTCTAAGTACTGTCCTTTAAAACTACTGAAAGAAGATTAAACATACCTACATTTAAGCTAGAATGTGCTTTAAGAGATGTTGACATATATAGACATATTGACATATACTAATAAATATTAGTAAAACATATGATAGAACTTCTGATTTGCTTAGCTCTGCCCACCAGGGCCGGAAATGCAGGACTCCACTGTTTCTGCCGGGCATTTTTACAAGGTCCATGGGATCTGAACTCAGGATCTTTTGCTTGCGAGGCAGTCTTAATACTGAGCCATCTCTCCTACCCAAGAAAAGGGGATTTTTAAGAGTAAGAATGATGGCAGTGTGGTGTCTGCAAGAGGAAGCTGTAGGCATGGCGTGCTGGCCTTGGACGGCTTGGTCTGGATTCCAATCATGTCATTTAGTCTCTCAGAATCTGACTTTAGCACTAGACAGTGAGGTTATTGAATCAAAGAATCTCCCACTCAAGGTTGTGGTCAAAATCCACTCAGATACTGCAGCTGACCTCCAACAAGTCAGCCCCTAAAGCCTTCCCAAGACCAGGTGGGATCCGGGACACTGGTGACCATTTCAGCTGCGCACAGAGGATCGGGATTCCTCGTGACCGTTTGCTTCAGCTGGGCACAGAGGATCGGGATTCCTCGTGACCGTTTGCTTCAGCTGGGCACAGAGGATCAGGATCCCTCGTGACCGTTTGCTTCAGCTGGGCATAGAGGATCGGATCCCTCGTGACCGTTTGCTTCAGCTGGACACAGAGGATCGGGATTCCTCGTGACCGTTTGCTTCAGCTGGGCACAGAGGATCGGGATCCCTCGTGACCGTTTGCTTCAGCTGGGCACAGAGGATCGGGATCCCTCGTGACCGTTTGCTTCAGCTGGGCACAGAGGATCGGGATCCCTCGTGACCGTTTGCTTCAGCTGGGCACAGAGGATCGGGATCCCTCGTGACCGTTTGCTTCAGCTGGACACAGAGATCCAGATCATTATGACTGTTTCTGTTGCTGGCCCTTGTGGGCCTGTTTCTTCTTAGCTCTGTTTGTCTCAGATATGCCAAAATGGAGTTGGAACCTACAGTTTGGATTTGTCCCTCTCATTGCCCACTGTGATGTTGACAGTTATGAATAAGTTTAAAGCTGGAAATAATTTCCAACAGGAGAAAAATTGACCTTGTCTTTTTTAATAGTTTTCTAATCTGACATCACTAGAAAGGAACTACGATTTGAGTCTGAAACGTTTTTATTTCACACTGATTCAAACACTTGTTCTTCATTCCAGCAACAACACCTGCATGCAGCTGTGGTTACTGTCTGAGCCTGCTGTCGCATCAATATTCATCTTCCAAGAGCCTACATGCCTGTGACAGATACAGTTCTGCTTACAGCTCTGTTTGTGGCAAGCATGACTTCCACAGTTCTCAGTGTGTCATGCTACATAGAAAGCAAAATAAAGATATTTCAGTTTCTTCTTCAAATTTTCATAACTATAGTAGTGTGAGAACACTAGCCAGGAGAATTTGTTTGGGGGAAGGCCACATACTTGTGTGGCATTTTGAATGAATGTGGCCATTCTAGAGTTTGTCCCCTTGAATGAAGGTATAAATAGGTATAAATCACACAGATTAGCACACTGAGAAGCAACTGCTGGCATTGTAATGCATTTATGCCCATTGTAGCCAAAGCTGAATAATTAATGCTCAGGAAAGATGCTCAGGAAAGATAGGTTCTTGTGCCCAATGTGTTCAACTGATGCAGCCCTTCCCCGGTGCAACATCTTCCCCATGCAGCCCCTCCCCCCTACTGCACCAGGTCCTTTTCATTCCTCAAGGCTCTGTTTTAAAAGCTGCAGGTTGCTCTCCCAAATCCTCAGTCTCTGCTGAAAACAAAGGAGTCTATCTCCTATGCATCTTCCTGTTTCCCCATCCCTCCTCCCATCTGCCTTACTCAGTCCATGTTTTGCCTTTTTCTAGCAAGACCACTAGCAGCTCATTTCCAGTGCTAGTCAATATAATAATGACGTTCACCAGATTTCTCCTCTTTGCAGTAACTGCGTCCACAGACATTTGCTAATACAAGCACATCTCTATAGCATCCATCCACAGCTGTTTATATACCTATTCTCTCCATCCAAGATTAGTAAAACTTGTCAAGAATTCTACTTCATAAATTAGAAAAATGAAACTCAGGAATATTTGATATTTTGACCGAAGTTGCTAAATGGGAAATAGGATTTAACTCAGACCTTGTGACTTTAATTCTGGTGTGCATCTCACACCACCGTGCTCAAAACTCTCCCAGCTCTTGGAGACCAGGTGCTATTTTTCCTTGTGCAATGTCCCCTGGTATAGGGCTTGAAATGTGGCTACTCTGAAAACGTGAGCTAAGGTCTCATTTGTTTCCATTTCATGTCTTAGGAATGGTGTTCTTTCTGTCAAGCTAGACATTTGAGCTTCTAATGCATATTATTTGGCTTAGTGTCATTATTCAGCAGGAAGGAGTGTTAAACATTTAATGGAAAGAAGGAATAGTTTGATCTTGAATGCAGGGAAGCAATACAATACCCAATCTGAAACTGCAGAGGCGAAGGAGAAGGAAACAAATAACATACATCATTCTAAGCAGATTTGTACAGCTGGAGCCAGGAGTCCTATCATGGCAGAAAGTAGACCTGCTATGCATTAGATTGGGAGAGTCAATTGTCAGCATAGAATGACTAGAGCTATTCATCCGTCTAAAAATAACTTCCTACTGACCTCCAAACCACCAACATGACTGACTTTTCTGAGTCAGAGAATCAAATGTTTCTCTTCAGAGCCACATCCGTTTTCCAAGAAGATAAAACTTTCATTCCTAAGAGAATATGGTTGAGCCAGTGAGCAAAGGATGATAGTGAACTCCTTAGGGAGGATATAATCACGTGGAAAATATGGAGGTCAGACACATTCCAGTGCCTGACTCTTACCGAAGAACAATTGTATTAACCTCTCCGATCACAAACTACTTAAAAAGTAGTCTCAGGATGTCACAAATACAATCCACTGTGAATAGAATCTCCTCCAAAGAAAATAAATTGTCCCAAAGATATGTGCATGTCGGAAATCCACAGTTTAGTCTCTATCATCCCAATGCCAGGGAGAACTTCGCTCACGTAATGGCAAATAAATTCCCTATGGGGAAAGTGTCAGATGCCATTTAGTTTGTCTCCAAAAATGTTAATATTAACCACATTTAAGAATACACATGTAGCTTGGTGTGGTGGTGGAGACAAAAGGATTGGCATACATATTAATCTGGCTGCACAGTCGAGTTCAAAGATATCCTAGGGTACATAGTAAGACCCACTCTCAAAAAAATTATAAACCTAACATTTGTTTCACAATTACTTGGAGAGGTGTCTTGCTGAATATATTATACTTATATATAACATTCTAAGTAATATTAAGATTGACTATATAAAGAGATGATTAATCAGCTAAACACAAATAGGTATCAGGGAAGGCTCAACAATTTGCTCAGAATCACCAGCTGTTTAGTGGGAACAGGAATCAGAGCATGAACTGATTAGTTTTATCTGCTCATTTCTATTGTATTAGTTTATAGAAGCCTGTACTATTATCTTGCTAGTAGTATTCAGATCCTCAGAGTTTAATAGCACATAATTTCTCTGACAAGAAGCTTTAAAGACATTATCTGAATTGCTCAAGGTAAGAAAATTGCTCTCCTCATAACCCCATATCCTATTACATTTTTCAAAGAGATAATCCTTTAGACCCCCAAAATAACAATTGTTCACTCAAAGACCTCACAATATTGTTTGCTACGAGATGGAATGGATGCACCGATGGGACTAACTCCTGGGAACTCTGAAGTAACAGAAAGTTGTGCTCCTCTGTCTGAGCAGCGAGGGGAGAGAAGTCAACCTCAGCTGCTCACCTGCTCAGGAGCCTTGTCTTGGTAAAAGCACCGTGCTGGATTTCGCTGCGTTGTGCAGCTTTCTTCTTCCCTAAGCAACAGAACAGCATTCTGTTTTGCTTGGATTATGAAGTATGGAATCACCCTTGACTATTTTAAGTTTCCCACCTCACATCCAATTCATGTGCAAATTTTGTTTGCTCAAGCTTTAAGATGTATCTGGAATCCATACTCTTCTCTCAGCCTGGAAGGAAACATGCGCAAGTCCCTTCACCACAGCTTCTTCTTTTTCTGCATTAGCCTCTCCGACACCAGCCCACCCACAGGTGCTTGTCACCCTTGGCATTCAGAGTGAGCATCTCAGTGTGATCCAGGCTGGTTTCTCCCAGCTCGTAACCAGCTAACACCAGCTTCCTTTACTTCGCACCGACCACTCAGGGTTTTCTCTGTGCCTCAGACATGCCAGGCAAAACCCATGTGCTGTGTCCTTCTAATAGATCAAGTTGGCAATTTGTCTTCAACTGTTTGTTTGTCTCCATTGCTGAGGTGTAAACTTCATGAGCCAGCTTTTTGTGCCCACTGTTTTGGCAGCTCCTAGGCCATCTTGATGCTGACCGTACCATCAAGTGGAGGTCCCTGGCACTCAGCTCATTCAAGTGAGACTGTTTCTTCACAGGCTAAGCAGACACAGGCTTCTAAAAACTGACGTATTCATTGAGTTTGTTTCTTTGAAACGTATTGTGCTGCAGGAAAACTCATGAAATATGTATCATTGTATTAATGCAAAATCATCAGTGGCATAAATGCACCTTGAGGATGTCTCACATAGCATTTTCTTATTAATTATGCCATATTCCCATGGAAATGAAGACCAGAACTGTAAAATTTTATGAGTTGCACCTTAATTTTAAGACTGATGACCGATTCACTTTTTCATGAAATGGATATAGTTTTAGTTCAAAGCAAACAAATAACATAATCAGAGACAGGTTTGCCCACAAGTTACTATACTGGAATCTGAATTGGGAGCTTTACCCTGAGAAGACAGAGATTTTTGCAGATCAAATAATTAAATACTGTGCTTAACAACCTTATTGGATAATCATACTTCCAAAAAATATGCAACTTATATAGTTGGCTCTGTTCATGTAATTGCATTTCTTGATATTTACCTCAATAATCAGTTTTAAGCACAAAGGTGTCAAATTTCTTTGCAATTACATATTTGTTCTCAAACAGAATTATGATAGCTTCAGCATTTTATCATTATAAGAGGTCTGTAGGTACATTTAGCCACTGACAATTTCGACTAGCTTAATGCTGGTTGATATCTTTCTAATAAGATTTCCTGCAAGGGTTAATATATTTCATGAATATATATAACGGGCAAATAATCTCCTTTTTTATTATTTATTCAGTTGTGCGTGTGTGTGTGTGTGTAGAACCACAGGTGAATTCAGGAACCACCATGGACCGCCTCCACCTCCTCCTTGTTTACTCTGCCCCGGGATTCACAGGCTCCACCCCACCAGGACCAGAAACACAGACCACCCCTGCTTCCGCCCGGCGTCTATACGTGGGGTCTAGGATTTGAACTCAGGACCTTCCGTCTGCAAGACAGAGACTTAACCCCTGAGCCACCTCTCAACCCCATAATCTACTTTTTAAAAATATATCTTTTCTTTGCCACATGAAAGAAAATTTGGATTTAGTTTATATTATTTATTGCTTATTTAATTTAATATTCACTCATGAGATCTTCTTATAGACTGGCAAAAACATACATTGGCAAAGGTTTATTCTTTTATGTTTCCTGGGCAGTCGCCACACAAAGGTCTACCCGCCTTTGCTTGAGAATTAACAAGGATTACAAAGTAACAATAACACCAAAGTCCAACTTCAGGGGGAATATGAGTTATGGTGGTATTTACAGGGTGTAGAGCAGAGTTGCCTCACAGGAGCAAGGCTGACTGAGAGAAGGTGCATCACCACCAAGCATGGATGCAACCACAGAAGTTCCACAGCTGGAACTCTGCACAAATGCAGGCAGCTAGATGGCCAAAGAATCTCCTCTAGGAGGCTGGGCTGCCAGGAGACTGCCCTCCTCAGAAGCTTTTCATCACTTCTGTAACCTTGGAGAGGGGCCTTGTCAATCTGGAATGCCAAGAACTGCCAGACTTAGGAGCTTCTCTCCAAGATGGAATATTGCAATTCAGAGGGAATGCTGCACTGCCTGTCAGAATATCCCATGCTGACAATGCCTATGAGTATTTGGACACCAAGATGATACGAATGGGGTGTAGAGTGTTGTCCTAAGAAATCTTAAGGTTGGAAACTGCAGGTTTTGTTGTTGTCTTTCATCCTGACAAGACAGCCATAGCATTACTGCAATGAGGCAGTGATAAGACTGTGTTTGGTCTGCTGGCCATTATAATTAATGTGTCACCACTTAAAAATGTCTGCTTTTCTGTTGAAGCAACATGCACATATTTTGCTTCTTTTCTAGACTTATGCAATTCAGAGTATCATATGTAAGCTACACCAGAAAATCTAGCCATCGGGTGCAAACAGCTTCATGACAAGGAAGAAGCACAAAAGGAAAATATTTAAAACATTGCCTGATGGACACTTTGGCCTACATACTCTCTGTTTGGCTGCCAACCAGTGGTGGCATGATGGAGAAAAACAAGAGGATGCACCTTAGTGAAGGAAAGGCTGGTCATTGAGCACATACTCTCGGGGTAAGATTGGGACCCTGGCCTCTCCTTTTAGCCTTTGTTGCTTCAAAGAAACCGTGAGGCCAGCACTTTCCTCTATCACATGTTTCCACCTTAGATCCAAAGGCAATGGAACCCAATAGTCATGACTGAACACTCTGAAACCATGAATCTTCCCATGTTTTGTTCTGTCACAGACACAGGAAGTTGGTTACTGTACTGGATTCTAGGTTGGCTATACCACTTGAAGCCCTTGCATGGAAAAATTCAGAAGAGGAATGTAAGGAAAATAAGGTTGATTGTAGATAAACAGTACTGATTTATTTTTTTCCATTGTTCCATTTCAAGTTGTTTTAGGGACAATTTAGGTAAATTTAGGCAAAATTTAAATCTGATGACTACTTTGGATACATTTTTATGCAATGTTGCCCAGTGGTATACAGAAAAATTTAAAGTACTTCAAATACAAAATTAGATTAACCTGAATATGACTTTGATAATATGAAAGGCTGCACTTAAGCTAAAATGTATCTAAACTTGTGAGACAATATGTCATTTTTATCAAAAATAGACTAATAGGCAAGATAAGATCATGTTTGCCTACAATCCCAGGATATGGGATGTGGAGGAAGGAGGAGCAGAAGTTCAGGAAAACAGAGAGCTCCAGATCAGCCTGATTTACATGAGTCTCCATTTCAGAAACAAGCACGCAACTACAACAGCAACAAAGGCTTAACTTGAGGCTGTTGGTGGCTCGATGGGTAAAAACACTTGCTACAAAAGCCTGACAATCATTGGAACCCATTGAAAGGTAGACGTAGTGAACGAACCACACAATGTACACCCCTCACATACACCGTACACACATATACAAGCACATTATTTTAAAAGTAGTGATAATAACAATAATAATAATTATTATTAAAAAGACTGGAGAGATGGCTCAGCGGTTAAGACTTTGCCTTACAACCAGAAGGACTTTCGTTCAGATCCCAGGTCCCATGGAAAAACATCAAGTGGAACAACATTTGCTTGTACTTCCTGCTCTGGTGGGCAGAGCCTAGGAAATCCCAGAGTGAAGTAAAATCCCAGAGTGAAGTAAAGTCCCAGAGTGAAGTAAAAAGGAGGTAGAAGCAACTCAGGATGGTTTCCAGGGTCACCCTTGGTCCTCCACAGGGATACACAGTATCCTCTGATACACACACACACAAACACACACACACACACACATACACACACACACACACACACACATAAATAAAGTTTAAATAATAATAATAATAGTTTTTGTTTTATTGTTATAGTAATACTTGTGGCATATTCCCAATGCAGAACATTGGATTTAAACCCTAGTTAAAATCAACCTTACCTGGAAGGACTATTCGTGAAGCTTTCTAGACACTAGAATTTTAAATCATTATGACTTCCTGGCAGACACTTCCACCCATGGCCCAGAAGCAACACTTTAAAAGCATTGATGCATTTTTTCCTAGATTCCTTTGCAATAGTTTCTTTAGAGTCTGGAGAGATAGCTCAGGAGTTAAACCCTTTGTTCTGTAAGTAAAAGGACTTGAGTTCAGTTCTCAAGTTCCACATAAAAATATTGGGTAGAAATGGCAGCAGCTTATTATTTCATTCCCGGAAGGCAGAACCTGGGAAACCATAGAGCAAAAACAATCTAGACTGATTATTGATGCCACCCTTGGACCTCCTAAGGTACATATACTCAAGTGTTCTCTGGTACACACACAAAAATAAATAAATAAACAAACAAACAAACAAATAAAATTTAAAAAAGAAGTGGTCTAGACCTCCATTAAACCTTTAAGCAAACAAAATTTTAGTATTCAGATTGTGGTCAGTCAACTCTTTTAAATCATGTAGGTGTGACCTGTAATTCAAAGAAATCTCACTGTTTCCATGACTTATATTTTCTGTTTGTTGTTGACACAAAAAACAGAACAGAGCACTAGTTAAAAACAGCCTGAGAAACCTAATGTCCCTATAGTGCTGATTTGCTTTTGCAAAGAGACCAGAAAACAAATAAGGAACAAACAATTACCTAAAAAAATTTTGGTACTTAAATTTGAAAAATATCATTCTTGCTATATGAAGTTCAGAGTAAATTACTCTGCTATTTCAGAAGTTATAAATGAAACTCGAATTATTCTATTAGGATTCAAAGATGGTAAAGCAGAAAATATGTGAGATCAACATTTGTTCCCCATATTCCTCATTATTGCTAAGTTGTCTGATTGTTGGACTTCTTTCTTTAACTTTGCTCTAGAACATTTTAGGAAAATTTATTTGTTTGCAGAGAAACACTTTTGACAAAAAATCAAGATACGTATTTGCCATGTCACATCTCAATGTGGATAGTATGAAAATGACAGGAGAAACCACTGAAATTCTTATCTAACCAGTCAGGAAATGATATCCTAAGTCTATTTGTTCAGGTTTTCACCCATGAAAGAACTTAGTCATGAGAGCTAAGGAAGTCCAACTCTTTAGTCACATATGGTGTTGACCAACACAAAGATGCTGAGAACAGAGATACATATGTAGGGAATGATTACTATTCAATTAGGAAATAATGCTTCAGCAAAGCAAGTTGAATCCCTTTTGCTCTGGAAACAAGGATGACAGCTGGATTGATTGATTCATTTGTGGAGCTTAAGTGAAATTGTGTGTAGCTCCTGGGACTACTGATTATTTACAATTCAGTTGAGCAAATCTCTCATTGCCCATGGCTGAACACACAAAGAAAATAGTTCCATTTCTTTGGGTTCATTCTGGATCTCCTCTGTTAACCTTTGGTACTCTGGTGTCCTCTCATGACTCAATTTATTTTCCATATCAGAAAGAGAAAAACTGCTCAGATATCACTTGATAAAAACCGAAGTCTCTAGGAACACTGGAACACAGATAAACGAGGTGCTTTCTAAGTACAATGAGCTCGCAGTACTGATACCGTCCCAGAGCCTAGGAACAGCAAGCAGCGATCAAGAGAGTCCAGGCTTCATGACAAAGGGCAGCTCAAAGTGCACAAGGAGAGAAAACTGAACATCAGCAAAGCATCAGTGGCTTGGACCAGGTATTTTGCTGCTGCGGAAGAAAAGAAACTAAAACAAACTGATTTGATGCTACTTCTGATAGTGGCCCTAAATTGCGGGGATAAGAAGTATAAAGTTCTGTCTTCAATATGGTGTCTTGGGGATTAGGTTAACAGCAGGTGAAGTTGTGATGGTTAGACATAAAATCTCTTGGGAAGCGGGTATCTGGGCACATCTATGAGGAATTGTCTAGATTGGGTTAAGTAATGTAGGAAGAATTGTCTTGACTATGGACACAGCCACTCCCTAGGATGACTCTAGGTGCACCTTAGGGACTGATAAAGTGAGTTAGGTGCAAGAGTTCATTGCTCTCTGCTTCAAGACTGTGGAGAGGATACGAACGGCTGCTTCATCTCCGCTGCCTGAACTTCTCTGCCATGATTGATTGTGCCTTGAATTGCTTTTGTCAGAGTAGTTTATCACAGCAACAGGAAAAGAAAATACGACTCTATTCTATATGCAAGACATGACCTGAATAACTCTTCCAAGCATCTATGCATATCAACCACATCTAATTAGTAGGGTTGTGCTCAAATAAGTTAGGTTAGCAGACCTTCATACACACACACACACACACACACACACAGTTTCTAGCCAACTTATTTCTGTCTCCATATGACAGGCTAACCTCCTACCATTCTAAATGTGGCATATATATGTTTTAATTGGAATAAATTACATTTAATCCTATGCAGAGAATATTGAAGCATCTGTGCTATCTTAAAGCAGAAAGAGAAATATAAAACATAGATGGAAGCAACTTTCTTAGATAACACAAAGTCTCCTGTGTTCAAATTGTGTTCAGTGATGTTGGAAAGGTCGGGGGGGGGGCATTACATGATCTTTGACACTTGGCTTTCTCATGGGACAGTTGACAGGCTCTGGGGGCATGGGAGGCTTTGTTTCAGGACAGAGAAGTAGGTTTCTGGCCCTGGAACCATGGGGGAATAAGTGTGTTCTGGAATGACCGTCCAGGAAAAGCCATGTCAGGTAGAGGACGAGATAAAGAAGTCAGACACGAATGTGCATTTTGGATGTATTATGAGTCATAATAGACAGACCCGGTAGACAGTCATTATCTCAGTTTCCCCAAAACTGCCCTGGATTATGGTTATTTGTTGCACCTTACCTGGAAAAGAGTTTCTGTTTTGGATGTTGTGTAATCATCTATCAGAAGACAATCTAGAGAAAAAGGTTTTAGTTGGTACATTGTCGTTGCAGCTGGAAGAAACCCAAAGTAAACAAACATGTCAACAGCAGGATCCTACTAACAAGCCATGTTCTAGTCATGCACATCTCCACCTCACCACCAATACACCCTAAGACATAAGCTAAACCCTAAAGTAATTCCAGTGTGTAGGAAAGGAAATGAAGTGTTGAGGCCACCCTGGCCATCTCAGGAGATTGGAACTCTAGCTCAGCCTCACTCTTGTTAAAGCTTCATTGGTTTTTCAACTCACTCTTCAGTTCTTCTGATTTCCTGCAGCTCTCCTTCCCATCTGTGCTTCAGCCAGTTGCACAGCTGGGGAGAAATTAAAATAGAGATTGCTGCAGCCGTGCACACAACTAGGAAATGTAATTAGTCGCCCTGCTAGGTAGACCAAGGCTTGAAGACCAAAAATAACTGAGCCATCTAACACTTTGCCCTGATCCAAAAGGAGTGTGATGGGTGTGCATAAAGGAGTGAACACCTTACTCTTTTGGCTTGAAAGTGTCAGAAACAGGATTTGGACTTAATAAGTTGAGGGCTATTCCCCACAAGAGCTAGCATTTAAGGAATATATTTGGCTGAATAATAAATGTAAAATCTCACTAATTCTCAACATAACCAAACTATTTTTTATATCCTGTTCTCCAAAGAAACATTTGGGGGCTTGTAAAATGTATGTACAATAAAGAAAAAAAATCCTACTCATGTCAGGTGATAAAAGATTTGTCTCTTAAAAGATCCAAGTTTTGATTTGTTAAGAAATAAAATACATTACATATAATATGTTAAATTTTAAATAATGTTGTAAGACTTAGAAAAAAAAGCACTGCCACCTCCTGTTTCTCCCAAAACTGCATAACATTTTAGTACATTTCTCTATACCCAACTAATGATTTTTTATTTTGTAAAATATTTATAAATTTATTAATTATAAAATTCTCATTTGTATATAAGCCCACATTTATTTTTAAAATATCTCATTTTTATTAATTTTAGTCTTCTTCATTATAAGCATAATGGATGGTTATTCCTGACCCTCTCCCTCCTGCCCCCTTCCTGTAGTACCTTCCCTTCCCTTCACCAATTCATTTCTCTACCACCCACCTTCATGCCTATCTGCTTGTGTGGACCACAGGTCTCTCTTTGGATTGTCTATGTTGGTATGGGTTCAGGTTTCTGTGGCAGATTAAGTGGTCCTCCGTTGGATAAACCCACTGATAGGAGTACTCTCCATTGCCTGCCAAGCCCTAGCCCCTAAGGTTCATCTGCATGTAATTATTTCTCCTGAATTCATCACTAGTCTATGGGGGAATATTGATATGTCAGTCATAGTGCAAGTCTAGTGATGATCAGTCTCATTCTCATTGCAGTGAGTTCCTGAATGCAGCAGTCCTGTCTTTAATGGAATGACTTGGCTAACCATGGACCTCTCCACCTTTAAAGCCTTTACAATCTTACTGCTCCTCTTCCACAAGATTCCCTGAGCCTTAGGATGGGGAGAGGTTTGGAGACAACTTACTTTTGAGAAATTGCCAGGATGCATATTAGAATAAAGATATTTTCAATAAATGGTATTGAATATTTTAATGGCTCCACATTTAAGAAGGAAATAGATCACTATCTCTTAACAGTTATAAGCATCACTTCAAAAATAAATTAAAAATTTGAATGTAAAACTTGGAACCATGGAGATGTGAGATGAAAACCCAAAGGTTTCCATGCGACATGGAAATGGACAATGGTATTCTGCAGAAGACCATAGAAGCATAGCATTATCGCAAAATTGTACAAATAGCACTGACAGAATGAAGAGGAAGTTATGGAATGGAAAAATGACTGAAAACTACACGTTTGATGAGGGGTCATGTATTATTTAATAAACTGAAAAATCAACAGTAAGAAGATAGCAGGATTAAAAATCACAACTGAGCAGACATCTCACAATAGAAGACGAGCGTGTGGTGATGAGTGTGTGGAAAATGGTAAGCATCAATGATCTTCAAGACGCTGTGGATGAACAGCATAATGAGACATCGCTTCGCTTGAGCAAGCAAGGTTACTATCAAGAAGAGAAAAGCGCAGATGGTGAAGATATTGGAGGGAAGATGGAGAATGCATACCTGTACAGGCCTTAAAAACTGAAAATAAAGTTACCATGTGACTCATCAATCTCATTCGTAGGAGTGTTTCTAAAAGAAATGAGGTCTTTAGATCAAATTAAGAAAGACAACACTCCCATGTACACTGAAGGACTATTCATGTGAGGAGAAAATGAAAACCATCTTAGCATTTATAAATTGTACATGGGTAGTGAAAATATGGTGCATATCCTCAATGGAAATTATTCCATTACAAAAATAAACTGTCACTCATGATAAGACTGAAGCTGACAGCAGAGGTTCACCTCGATAGCACAAGCATGACCATGTTCATAGCAGCACTGTTTACAATAGCAAAGTCATGGAATCAACCCAAATGTCCAACAGTTGACGAGTGGATAAGGAAACTGTGGTACATCTATACAATGGAGTACTACTCAGCTATCAAAAAGGATGAATTACTGGAATTTGCCGGGAAATGGATTTCATTAGAAACAATTATATTAAGTGAAGTATCCCAGACCCAGAAAATTAAGCGCCGTATGTACTCCCTAATATGTGGTTCCTAGTACCAAACCCACCCAGCCCACCTTGAGACACTCATAGATAAATCTATGTATTACCTACAGTAATTGCAAGGATTATGAACAGGAGGGATGGGGTTGGAGGGCCACACCAGAAACAAGGAGAGAAGTGACCATGTTACAGTAGAGAAAATAGGCCTCCATCAAGGACTGCAAGTAAGTAATGTGACACCTGGTTAAGTTCACAGACGTTCGTTCCTGATCATTTACAACTAAGGGGGTATGATCTCACCAGAAGGGGAGGGCATATAGTCTAACAGATAAAAAGTAACCATTTTGCTAATGGGTGATTGACCCCTGCCTCACTGAGGTTTCCTACTTTTATTACATTTACCCTTGAATGTGCTCTTATAATAAGACTCCAGTTTAACAGCTTTCTGTCTCTGGCCAGGGGGTGACATACAGTGCCCAGCAGGATGGAGTGAAGGGCATTGCAGGAGCAGCAAAACTGCAAAAGAAAATCAACAAACCACAATCCAGAACTTCAGAGACTCTATATCAACCACCTAGAACTAGGCCAGACTAATCTTTTCCCATCTTGAAGCTCAAGGACATTTGCAGAAGAGGGGGCGGTAAGAGTGTAAAATCAAAAGGATGAGAGGAGCAATGATTTGCAAGATACTCCACACAAGTTAGGGCCGAAGCAATCATAATAGGACTTTGCATGCCCTGCGCAATGTCCAACACACTATTGGCCTCACAAAGTCTAGCATCTGCTAAAGGCACCAAGATCCTTGGAGGCAAGGGATTGGCAGCCACAGCAGTGTTCCTATGCTTAAGGGGAACACGGGAAAGGGTTCAGGGAAATGCCACTGGGTCCTTGTACGTCATTGGAGAGGAGGGCCCAGAGGAGAGTCAGGCATGCACAAGAAAGGACTCTCTGGGAATTAGGGCAGGAGGCACTGGGGGATGGGAAGGGAGGGGTGAGGGAAGAGGGAGTAGGGGGTTCGGGGGGAGGAGGAGGGAGGGAGGGAACTGGTGTACCTATTAAGTTTGTATGAGCTGAAATAATAATAAAAAATGTGTTAAATAAAAAAGACTGAAGCTGGAGGCCATTTTGATCAGGAAAATAAGAAAGAAACAGTAAGATACATAGACCATCAACTCAGTCATGGGGAAAAGGAAATGTTGATTTCCCAAAGAATGGAATCAAGAAGCTGTTCTATATCAGAAAAAGCAGGGCAGAGAATGGTGGAAAGAAGTAAGAGACAGCCGGAAACACTAAGTGCTCCTTTCTATAGCACATCTGGGTGACCACCATTTACAAAAGTCAGCAACATGTTTCACAATAATTGGAAAAGAAACATATTGAAGTCTTCAATGCATAGAAATATTTAATATTTGAAAAAAGAGAAGAGTCCTTTACCTTGATTTGATACATGTACTGCATCCATTGAATCATCGTCACAATGGTGCAACAATCTTAAGTCTCCACAAAATATGGAATCTTGAGAACTGAAAGCAAAAGAATAAAAACAACAAAGCAACCCACAGAGAAGCCAAAAAAAAAAAGAAGAAAGGAAGGAAGGAAGGAAGGGAGGGAGGGAGGGAGGGAGGGAGGGAGGGAGGGAGGGAGGGAGGGAGGGAGGGAGGAAGGGATCAGAGCATGACCAGAGAATGGCTGCTGGACATGGACCACCAGCACAGGTTTATCACAGGTGGTGGACATACTGTGGAAAGGGTTTGTAAATGAGTTGGACCTGCTTTGCTCACATGACTTCCTGATTCCAGCCTGGCAGAGCAGCAAGAATGTTTGGACACTGGCAGCCAGACTTGGACAAGACCATCTGCTTCTTGTGAAATCACCATGACATGGGACAGACATTTGTGATCCTCGGATGCAACCATCACCAAGTCCATAGTGTCCTACTACTGCTCTAGCTTAAGTCTTCAAAATTTAGGTGGAAGAACTAAATACACAGTCATTGTATCAAAAAAAAAATCATGGTTTAACGATATATCAGAAAGCTTCAGTTTTAACAAAGGACTACAGGGCCATCTCCTAGGATCCTGTGGTGGTCCCAACTGAGCAGAGATTCTGAGTTCCATACTCTTCAAGAAAGGATTCCATTCCTCATTGAGGCTTGAAAAGGAAGGATCACAGGAAGATCAGGGGCCTGAGTTCCAGATGTCCATGAGGTCATGAAGAAAAACATCTTCATGGAGAAGAGAATGAAAGTAGAGAAGTTAACAGAAATGACTTTACATCCAAACACATCAGCCAAGCTTCAGAGCATCAGCTTCCAAAGGAAGTCAGGGAGAAGAACACCTGTGGTTTGGTCTGGCCTAGGACCCATCTGAACCATACTCTTCCTCATTCAGGACTGAGGCTCACTAGTTCCACGGATCACAAGAACCTGATTTTAGCATGTGGATCACCACTTGCTGGATTTTACAAATTGATATTTCCTTGTCCTCTTCACTTTTTCAAATCTTATCCTGCATGTAACAATTATTATTGCATGTTTCTGTGTGTATGTAATCACTTAGACTTTTTATCTTGTGTGGAACTATGTAGCCTTCTTATTGTATGTACGTGTGTGTCTTTGTAGAACAAAGTCGACTTCTTATAAAGTGTGTAACCATGTAGCCTTATTATCATGTGTGAAAAAGGTAGCTTTCTTATTGTGTGTATGCATCTGTGTGTAATCACATGGCCTTCTTATGTGTGCAACCATGTAGCCTTCCTATTGTGCCTGTGTGGGGGGGGGGTCTGTGTGGGTCTGTGTGACTCTGTGTGTAACCATGTATTCTTCTTATCATGTGTAACCTGTTTCCTTTCTCCTGGCCATCCAGGTGTGTCCTCAGGGCACTGATTCTCAGTCCACACCATGCGTAATTTTTTCTGGAAAGAATGAGAAACAGAGCAGCTGCTCTTGTTCCCATTTTCGAGCTTTTTTTTGAACGGCTTTCTAAGTTCTGATCTTATCCTTTTAAGACTATAAATCGCTCTGTTCATCTTCATATGCACCATTTTTTACGCATTATTTTCCTTCTCAGTGTAGCAGATTCCAGTTGGCAAAGAAATAGGCTTTTTGTTTAATATTATTGTGTTCCAAATATTCAGTATTAGACAACCTATTCTGGGAGGAACTCTGATGGGACAGGATGATGCCTGCAGGCTCCATGTTGGAAACAAAGTATGCAGAAGGTTTTATTTTAACACTGGTCTGAGGAAGTCTGGTAAACAGTGATTAATTATGAAAAACTCACTCAAATAGGTTTTCAAGGGCTGTGAAGATAGAATGCATAGAATCCCAGTTGCATGCAGAAGGGCAGAGGCTGGAGAGTGAAAACATTAAAATACACTTCAGACAGAAGGATGAGGAAGCCAAAACATGTGTGTGCTGCAGGGTAGGTAGCAAGAGGGACCAGACACAAGGGTTGACAGTTTCTTTCACCTGCTTCCAGGTGTCAGCAGCCACTGTGAGGAGAGGATCTGAACTCAGGGTTACGATGACCTTTCCTCTTTCACCTTCAGTTGTTTCTTGACTGTTCCATATGAAAGAGCAAATCAGAATTGGAGTGGAGGTTTCAATCTCTGCTCCAGATGTTCTGATAAAAGTGATTCGGCATTTTATATATATATATGTGTGTGTGTGTGTGTGTGTGTGTGTGTGTATATATATTTAGATTTAGATTTCATTCATGAAACATGGAAATTATCATTCTAAATCATGTACTGTAGCTTTTTGTACATTCCCAGCATGTTCTTTAGTTTGCTGCTTGTGAAAAAGTGATTGTTCTCTGCCTTGGAGAATTCTAGGACTTGAATATAAATGAATTCGTTCAAACATGCCCTTGTATAATTCTGTCTTTTTTAATGTAGCTTACAGTTTTTAAGGTTCGAGATCCTCATAAATGGGCAAGCATGGTGATTCATCAAGTGAACATCCTGCACTAAGCTGGCAACCTGAATTAGAGCCCTAGCGTCTACATTGTGCAGGGAGAAAGCCAACATCTGAACTTTGACCTATGACTGTCACATGTGTGTTGTAGCACATGCATTCATGTTCTCTCTCTCTCTCTCTCTCTCTCTCTTTCAAAAGCAATGCTAATTTTTACCCATGCTCCACATTCCTGCTGTAGAACACAGATAGCTAAAGAAACAGGTCAGACCCTGGATTGGTGCCCAAGAAGCAGCATTGATCACAAATTAGGCCTATTCAGGGCATTCCTATTCACCATCATTCTGCTGGAGCTCTGATTGCTGGGGTGTGGAGAATGTGTATTTGCAGCCTCTATGGACTTCTGTGACATAAAGATAGAGGCTAGAGATAAATGAAACATGTACTAAATCTGTGTTCCTCTCTGCTCAATTACATTGATGAGGTAGTGTCTAATCACTGATGGATCTTATTAAGGCTAATGATCTGATAATTAGCAAGAGAAGTGCATGGTGGTCAAGTCATCTGATTTAATTATTCAATTATTCCAGGGAGCTGCACCATCAGTGGGCACTAAACAGTGTCTTGAGGGACTGTTGGCTTGGAGGGGGTTGACTTGGAGGGATTAACTTGGAGGGGGTTGACTTGGAGGGGTTGACTTGGAGGGGTTGGTTTGGAGGGGGTTAGTGGCTTGGAGGGGGTTGACATGGAGGGGTTGGTTTGGAGGGGGTTAGTGGCTTGGAGGGGGTTGACTTGGAGGGGTTGACTTGGAGGGGTTGACTTGGAGGGGTTGGCTTGGAGGGGGTTAGTAGCTTGGAGGGGGTTGACTTGGAGGGAGTTAGTGGTTTGGAGGGGGTTGACGTGGTGGGGTTGACTTGGAGGGGTTGACTTGGAGGGGTTGGCTTGGAGGGGGTTAGTAGCTTGGAGGGGGTTGACTTGGAGGGAGTTAGTGGTTTGGAGGGGGTTGACGTGGTGGGGTTGACTTGGAGGGGTTGACTTGAAGGGGTTGGCTTGGAGAGGTTGACTTGGAGGGGTTGACTTGGAGGGGGTTAGTGGTTTGGAGGGGGTTGACGTGATGGGGTTGACTTGGAGGAGTTGACTTGGAGGGGGTTAGTAGCTTGGAGGGGGTTGACTTGGAGGGGTTGACTTGAAGGGGTTGGCTTGGAGAGGTTGACTTGGAGGGGTTGACTTGAAGGGGTTGGCTTGGAGAGGTTGGCTTGGAGGGATTGACTTGGAGGGGTTGACTTGGAGGGGGTTAGTGGTTTGGAGGGGGTTGACGTGGTGGGGTTGACTTGAAGGGGTTGGCTTGGAGAGGTTGGCTTGGAGGGATTGACTTGGAGGGGTTGACTTGGACGGGGTTAGTGGTTTGGAGGGGGTTGACGTGATGGGGTTGACTTGGAGGAGTTGACTTGGAGGGTTTGACTGGGAGAGGTGTTGGCTTGTCCTGGAATGTCTGCTTTGCTCTCCCAGAATCTAGCAGAAGTAATCTGGAAAACTCAAATGTTCTGAGTTTCTCAAAACTTATAGTAAGCCATATGAGTAGAAAAAGATTTTCAGTTGTTCTAATGAGTCAGAAATTGCATTAGAATCCTGAACTTTTCAAGGCACCAAGAGAGACTAGGGAACCTGGGTAGGAGTCTGTGCTGTTGCAAATGGCAGAAACTGTAGTACAGCACAGAGAAGCAGTAAGGACTGAGATGAGAAAAATATTCACTGATGATTCAGGTAAAGACTCAGTGACGTAGGGGTATTTTATGACCAGGACTGCTCAGGGACAGTAAGAGCCAAAAAAGACTAAACACAGTAACAATAAAAGACAGATGTAGCCTTAGGTTGTCTTCTTAGGCGGAAAAGCGGGATAGTTTTAAATGACACATTCATTACACATTTTATATCATTTAAAATATAAAATGTATTCTTATCCTTCAATCCTTGTTCATGAACCAACATCGTCCCATTTTTAAAAGAAGTCTGCCAAATACAGTCATATTTTTGAATAATACATCCAAAATGCCTTCTTCACGGTTTTAAAATTTTGATAGCACTAAAGTAGAGCAAGGATTTAAGATGCTTGTGAAAATGAGGGACAAGACTTTGTCAAGTTTTTAACCTGAAATGCCAAACCCTGATCTCAGCAGCAGCTTGGCATGGAGGGAAGCTGAACCTCAGGGTAACTGAGGTTAACTCATAGTTAACACTCGAATACAGTGCATTGAATTATCAAATATTTGAAAAATGATGAACACAGTATGAACAGGCTGGTAAGAAAATGCAACTTCATAAGCATTTTGGGGAGAGCTGAAGGAAAAGCCCAACTGTATGTACTTCTCCCAGCATCAAAAAGACTGATGGCATCAGTCACTATGATTCTGCAGACTGCTGAGTAACACCACAGGTGAACTCAGAGAAAGTTACAGGAAAGTTCCTGCTGTCACCAGTAGTAGGAACAGAGTCAGGACTTCTGCCAAAGGTCTTGGGAACCAAGGTTTGCTGACATTGTGAAAGGCAAATAACTGTGAAATTGAGTTTTATGGACAATTAGACATATTCCCAAATTATAAAAATTATAAAAATTCTCATTTTAAAATGCAATTTTGAAAGATAATCTCAGCAAACCTCATCTGTCCTATGCGTAGTTTGAGATCTTGTGCTATGAAATACACACAAAATTATTTAGGAAAGGCACTCAACCCTCTGGCACTTATGTATACATTCAGAAACTAGATGCACACATTTATTTGGCTCCTGGTGCTGTGATAAGAATGGTGTAAATTCTGAATAGTGCACCCGTGCCATATCACCTGTAATGGTGTGGGAACCAGCAAGGATGCAAACCAATAGCACAACCCTTCTTCTTCTTCTTTTTTTTTTTTTTAGACCAAAACGGGTACATTTCTATCAGACTACTTGATACAGAAGATAGTGTAGTATGAATGGATAGCATGAATGACACATAATACAAATATATTTTATTTGTAATGAACAAAAAGGTTTACACAGCTTTCACTTGCAACACACTTGCTTAACTGTATTACTGAGCAAAAACAAGGCTGCAGCAAAACACACTTCTATTCTGATGCATTTGGAGACACACAGGAAGGATGCAACTTGTTGTTTTTTTAAACTTACCCTACAAGGCCTGGTCATAGAAGTGTAAACAATGTAGATGAATCCTCCATTACTAGTTGTCATATCATGTCTATGTTACCTGTGCATTCTGACATCACACGCATACCTGCCAATATACCTGGGAAGGGCTGCTATATCACCGTTACATATGAGTTCTTGGCAGGCAAGACTGATGGAAGAGCAATTGGAATGAATTTTACACCCTATTTAGAAGAAAACACAACCCTTCTTAATGATATGGGAGCAAGCAAGGATGCCTTCCACGGGAGACTGCCATGCCAGACATATCTAATTTGAGCATGAAGAATGCCATCATGTCAAGCCATGACTAGAGTAGCCAAGAAATCATCTCCCTATGTCTTATTCCTACAACTGCTAAGAATCGAGAATTTCTGGCACATTTTTCTGTATGTATTCTTGACTTGACATTGATTCTGTGAGGGTTCTTAATGTTTCTTTACAGTTACTGTCTCACTACAGTTATTTATCTGAAAGACCCCAGGGTGCGCATTAAAATACAACCTCAGTATTGCTTAACTCTATGCCAATGATGTTCCATTACACCTCAAATAAAGTCCAAAATGATGAGCCTGGCTGTGATTCTGCTGAATCATTTCACTCCATCTGATGCTCAGTCACCGGGTTCTGCATGTGATTCTCATACACAATGCAGGCAGAGGAGCTTTTCTTTGATGTACATGTGGTATTTTCAACACTTGGAACACAGGCTCATATTTGGCTCAAAGTCTCTGGTACCCTGGACCTTTACTCATTTATTTTACTCGGTTCCACACTCATTTATTTTACTTGTGTTCCACACTTTTGCACTAGATGAGCTCCAGGAAATGTGTCCATCTCTACCTTACTCATCTAATTCAGGTGAAAACGTCATTGGATTCTGGTAAAAGCTGCTGACAACCTTTGTCATTACTTCCAATATTTGCAAAATAACTTAAGGGCTTTTTTTGTTTGGTTTTTGTAAATGGTGCTAAAAGTAGAGTAAATTTTGTCATTGTAAAAATTGTCCTTGGTTGACAATGATTAATAATACTTTTGCAATTTTTTAGAAAGTCAATTTTATGATTTCTAGTATTATGATGATAACTTGATATACATTATGTTACTGCCATACAGTAAAGACAGTTATAACTTTCATCATAGGTCCTAATCAGAAACTAGATTTTAAATAGCAAATTTGTGGGGTTTTGAAAATTTTCAAATATCAATTTTCTTGGATTTCTATTTCAATAGATATCCATTTGATCTTGAATAAACAGACTTCTAGACACAAACTATTTGTCACATTTAGGTCACTATGCAACACTGAGATTGACCCACATGTTAAAATTACTGTATTAATGAAAGGTCATGACTTATTTGCACTATGAATTGTTGCTTAGTGTTTTACTCTTCTCAAAGGGAATCAGCAGTGTAGGGAAGACCTTATAGCTTACAGGACACAACTTAATCACTTATTTACAGTCTAAGTTTGAAATTTTTTTTTCCTGTGGGAGCTAGGAAATTGTCCTGCAGATGAACCTTTGTGGAGCCATCAGCTGGCAATTCTTCATCCAAATGAAGATCACATGAGTCCTGAGGCAAGATGAGCAGGCAATATAACACATTATTGAAATGCACAAGAGGGTATTTTCTAACAGTAACTTAGGTTGATGACAACCAAAGGACCATTTTCACAGATTAGTAATCTCTTTAAACTTTACTTTTTAGAAATGTACTCCCCAAAAACACTAATTCTTCATGAAAGTCTACTGTGCATCTACCCAATCATCTTGGAAGGAAATTTGAGAATTTCCACCAACTAGCTACAACCATTGACAAATGCACATGGGCAAAATATTTAGAAGACATGTAAAATCAAAAACATTTGTGCAAAGCCTTTAAGTTTTTTCCAATATTTATAGTGGTACTCAGAAATGACTAAATCTACGCTGAAGGTTGACACCTCTCTAGGTTTCACCACATGTGTAGATGTCCTCCTATATGTTCTAACAAACCCTACACCAGCAGTGCAGAACAAATCACGATGATCATGTCCTTTGATGGTCTCTATTTCATGCAGAGGTTGTTGCTTGTCAATCACAGTGCAAGAGCAAAATCATCTTCCCTTTAGCTAAAATGCATCTTGAAACTTACATGATTGCAATCAATCATCCTTTCTCTCAGGGTTCTTTTTTTAAATTTTTTATTATAATTATTTTATTATGTATTCAATTGTGCGTGTATGTGTGCACGCATGTGTATGTATGTGTGTGTGTGTGTAGAACCACGAACGAATTCGGGAACACCATGGATGTCTCCACCTCCTTGTTTACTCCGTCTTAGGATTCACAGGCTCCGCCCTACCAGGACCAGAAACACAGGCCGCCCCCGCTTCCGCCTGGCGTCTATACGTGGGGTCTAGGATCCGAACTCAGGACCTTCCGCCTGCAAGGCAGAGACTTAACCCCTGAGCCACCTCTCCAGCCCCTCTCAGGGTTCTTTTAAGGTTTACAATTTCATTAGTTTTTTGTTCATTTATTATCCATGCTGTGAAATCCTCCCATGCATCTCAGGAAATCTGATTTGTAGATGAAGGCCGTGATGCCACATTTCAAGTTCATACTATTCACAGGATGAGGAGAGGATATAGTTGTGAAGATTACTTTTAAAATTATTCTAGTTTATATCATTTATAAACAAAGAATATAAATGAAAAACAGAATATATTTTGTCTCAGTTTACTGAGCTAACATTTATCCAGCTCCACCTCAATGAAACATAAGTATGGCGATTCCTAACTGACTCAAATTTTGTATTGTCTTTTCCTCTCTCAAAGTCCAGTAAGCATATGTTTATAAATACAATTGAGGCTCTAGCCAGAGTTTGGCGTTTAGAATGATTGGACAGAAAAGTTAACAAACTTACAGTTGGGTGTTGTATCTCAGTGATGTTGTACTAACTATGGCATCAGGACAAATTGCAACACTCAGCTGTGCTGACTGAGAAACTGAATGTGAGGTGCTGATGCTAGTGATAGCCACAGGTTTCCACATCTGTAACTACAGTGAAGCATCAAGTAGCACACCATGGCACCTAAGACCACGCAAGGAAACATCAGTGGTGTCATCCCACTGATGACTTGAGACCCCTAGGAGAGTTTTGACCTGGCGTTAAATTCTGTGAACTTGTATCTCTCAAACCACCAGTGGACTGGTGTTGAGGCTATGTTTTCCATGGTGGTTCAAAACTACAGTGAAAAAGAGCAATATATATTTTAAGCCACCACAACTACTGACATAGGTCATACTTAGAAGAAAGTACCAGGAGAGTTCTGCCAGAGAAGAGAGGTGCTATGTATTTACATAGTGGTGCTTATATGGGTTCTAGAAATATTTCAGTTCTATTGGCTTCTTTTACTTCATTGAGATGCTGTTGACTTGGTTTAGTTTGTTGTAACTTTTGAGGTAATATTATCATCTTATCTCTGTCTTGCCTGTTTTTTATTATTACATAATTCTGAAATTTAAGATACGAGAATGTATTAATAACTATTAAAGCAAACCTGTACCTCACTTGCATGTGAAACCTAGCTGAAATATAATAGTCATTGTTCTACCAGGAAATACTTAGGGCTTCCGAAAACAGTAACTTGATTCTAAAGCCCAAACTGAGGATCTGTAAAGAAAAGTAGCTCCACTTTCCATCTTACCCTAAGTGGGGCTTCCCGAATTAGAGAAGGAAAATCACATAATGGGGAGTGGAAACCCTTTCAAAATGATCTTAAAACTATTTTCCTTCTTTAAGGAAAGCACTATATGGGTCCATTAAAAACATTACTGATAAAATGCATTTTGAATTTCCATTAGATATTTTAACTTGTATTTGAAACTTGAGTTGATTTAGGATGAAAGAACAGCCTTGTGGGTAATAAGCCAGAAGATTCCTGATAACTGCTGGAGCCACTTAAAGAAGCAAAATGTTCAGAGCATGAAAGTGTGTTTATCTTTAGAGCTTTGAGAATCAAGCAGCTCTGCTTCAAAGTGAAGGCAGCATACAAGGCTTTGGCTTATTTGCCTGGCAGGAAAAACTTGCTTTTATCTCTTAGTGATGTGAGAGATACTTGTAGCTTAGCAGGTGGACTCCTCATTAATTCTCAAGCTGTCATCACAACAAGGACCCCCCATCTTCAGAGTAGTTCCTGCATGACATACTCATTATCATTCCTGTTTTGCATTTCGAGTTCAGAGATTAGAGGATGCCAGTGCGCAACTGCACACAGTCTCCAGAAGAGCCCTGTACTGGAAGCTGCCCATCAGGTTCAGTTCATTAAAGTCCTTAGATGCGTTTAAGACATTTAATTTGTAACTCTTTTAGTCCATTTGTCTCCAGTTGCTTACTGACATCAAAATCAATATGCTATCAATAATTATTTATATTTACAATATTAATATCTATTGGCAACTGGTCCAACAAACAATTCAGCCCCTCCTGCCTAAATGCAGAACATATCCAAGAAGTTCCAACAATTTATCTGACAAGTCAGCAAACATGGACATAACAGAAGACACAATTCTTCTCTTAGAAGATAATAACTTGCGCACAGAAAATGAACAAAAATTTAAACTTTGATATGTTGGCTATGAGGTATGTAAGATGCTAGAGTTGTTGGCGTTTATTTGGGGTGAGCTTGTCCCTTAGGCCCCAGCCTACCAGACCAAAGTAAACTCATATCACTCTGGCTTCATGTCGCCAAATCACCTGAACTCTGAAATGGCCCAGCTTTCAAAGACAAAAACAAATTCTAGACAAATGCACAGCAGCCCATCAGGCGACTTACTAGGCATCTCCCTGAAATGGTCAGCGGCTTTCTGCTCCCTTCTTCTCCATCTTCCGCCTTTCCAGCCAGAAAATCCGGCTCCTCTGCTTTGTGTACATTCATGAAGTGCTGCTCACTTCTAAAGTATCAAGTAAAAATGAAAATAAATGAAGTCTTAAAATTAAGCTTTGATGATTTTATCTTCTGGCAAATAAAAGGAGTGTGATACTTTCATGTTTTCTGCCGGGTCCTGTCTGTGAGGCAGGCTGTATGTCACTCAGCTGAATTCATCTCCATATTTTAGATAATGCATCTGCCTTGCCACATCTTGGTCCATTTTCTGTAGATTAAAAGAACCGATATTCTCTACTTTACTTTTATATATTTTTTTAAATTTTTTTATTTATATATTCAATTGTGTGCGTGCGTGTGTGTGTATGTATGTGTATGCGTGTCTAGAACCACGGATGAATTCGGGAACCACCATGAACCGCCTGCACATTCTCCTTGTTTACTCTGTCCCGGGATTCACAGGCTCCGCCCACCAGGACCAGAAACGCAGGCCGCCCCCGCTTCCGCCGGGCATCTATACGTGGGGTCTAGGATCCGAACTCAGGAGCTTCCACCTGAAAGGCAGAGGCTTAAGCCCTGAGCCGCCTCTCCAGCCCCCTCTACTTTACTTTTAAAAAGCTTATTTGGCTCAAAATTTCGAGGTCATAGAGCACAGCACTGATAACTCTACTCCAGTGAGGGCTGTGGTTGCCTCAGAATGAAAGGGGGTGAAAGCTGGAAAAATTACAGAGGAAGCCCAGGAGCCAGAGACCAGGAGGGCCAGCTGTGATTTTTTCACAACAAGTCTCTGTCAGGAGAATGAGCTCAAACCACCATCCCACCATACCACCGCCCCATGACCACCTCTCACTCCCCCACTATGTCACCACCCCACCACCCTACCACACCACTACCCCACCACACACTACCCCATCTCACCACTATCCATCATACCACCCCACCACACCACTTCACTATCACACCAGCATGGATGACTTCTGAGGATAGTGCCACCCCCCCAAGACTCCACCTTTTAGAGCTCCCAACCCCTTCCCACTGACATCACTTGCACTGAGCTTCCAGCCTATGAAGTTTGCACAGTACCACAGTAGCAGTTGTGTAGTGTAGAAATGGGAACTAGAAAAAAACACCAAGCTTCTCCTTAACTTGGATTAGTCTGGAGAGCTCAGAGTTTCCTGTCTTGACCCCTGGAAGCTTCTCAGATATAAGCAAAGCTGCCAACACTGTCACGCCTCAGCTCTGTCTACTGGCCTAAGAAAAAGAAATTAAAATCATGCTGTTGTTATATGAGCCAAGGTGCAAAGGATCTATCTTTCTTTTATAATCATTTTGTCTGAGAAAAATATGGTTTTGATATGTTGCCTAGCCAATATCTACTATGTCTATTATAAATTCATGAATTTCTTTAAGGCAGGAGATAGAAGTAAACTTGTGTCTGTCACAGATCCAAGTGTTCAGAGGGCATAGCACATGTCCATTATGTCATATTTCACTGCAGAGTTAATAAGTATACTAGTGTTTAAAATGATGAAAAGATAGAGTACAACATGTCTTATATAACATTTAATCCAGACTCTTCAATTGAACCTTGAATAAAAGTGAATCACAGAGATAATAAGCATTGTATCAAACACTATACAATGCTTTTTTGTCAAATATCAGGAAAAAGCAGATCATGTGATTGGTATCTTCCCTCAAATTTTCAGTTACTCTTTTATGTCCCTCTTTAATGAAATAATTGCTGAGGCTATAAGTGTTGTGTGATGAACCTACTGATCTTAGTAATTCAATAATTTGTATAGATGTCAAATGGAATGTAATATTGTTATTAATTTAGATGGTATAAATGTCTTCACAATTCACCCATATATAGTTAAAGATTGCCCTGCAAAACCTTCAAATTGTCTAAATATCTAAAACATTTGGTGTACAACATTAAAAAGTAAACAAATAAAGGGTGATAAATGAACCTTACATTGATAGTATTTTTTCTTTTTCATTTGGATATTTACCATAAAATATTATGCTCACAATATTACTAGTTCTAACTAAATCTTTTAATCATAATTTATTAATAATGTCATGTCAAAAATAGTATACGTCGCCATTTGCAGATCGTTCAGGACTTTCATAGAGATGTCTTTGAGAAGTAACACAGACACATCACTACAGCATTCCATGTGCAGCTCATGGAGAGTTGGGATCATTCTATCTGTGGCAGTCAGAAGGCCCCAAGTCTTGAAAGAGCCGCTTCTTAGTTGTATTTGGAACATTTAGATGAAAATCAAGATGACTTCAATAAGTGATCTCCACTGTCACTTCAGCATTTGACATCAATAGCCAAAGCCATTTACATGAGCACCAGATGAAAAATACATTTATATTGAAGAAAGATTCTGTGAGCACTATGTTCAGTGGCAGTACCGTGTGTGCAAAAGGTCAGCAGTAAGGTCCGACTACAAGGTTGCCATCATCTACCATCATGGCATGCTGAAGCTGTCCACTATCATGAAATGCTGAGGTAAATGCTTTGTTATTGATGACAACCAGGAATCTGAACAAAATCTTCTTAGCTATTTTGGTCAAATGTGTACATGAAATGGTATTGCAGTGACTGGGAATATAGCTCATTAGTAGAGCACTTCCCTAGCTTGTGTAAGATCATGGGTTCTAGGCTCAGTACTTAAATAAACCCAAACCAAATCAAACCAAACCAAACAGTCTCAGGTAGTCATTTAATGGCTGGAAAGATGGCTCAAGGAAGGATTAAAGCAAAAGGCCCAGATCCCACGTAAAAATGTTGGGCAGAAATGGCAGTGGCCAGTGCTTCCTGCTCTGGAAGGCAGAACCTAGGAAGCCCCAGAGTGAAGCAATAAGGAGGCAGAACATCCAGGACGATTCCCGATGTCACTCAAGTGTCCTCTATTATACCTTCCCAACATCACCCCTCTACACACACAAAAGACTTTGTGCTAAGTATAAATCAGTTGTTTTTAATTTGGTAGGTTTAGGCTTGAAGCTGCTAAATTTCAGCTAAAATACAAATGGCAAATATATAAATATAATGTTCTACGAAAGACACTGGTGACTAACCAGATATTTAATGCAGGATTGGTAATAAAATTTGCTGATGAACAACAGTTTACAGTAGGAAATGGAGGAGTAGGATTGGGTATGAAATGAGATAAATTCATTGTGTTCACATATTAAAACTTTGAAAGTTCAGATCCTAGACCCCACGTATAGACGCCGGGCAGAAGCAGGGGCGGCTTGCGTTTCTGGTCCTGGTAGGGCGGAGCCTGAGAATCCCCAGGCGAGTAAAAAAGGAGGAGGTGGAGGTGGTCTATGGTGGTTCCCAAATTCATCAGTGGTTCTATACACACACATATATACACATACATACATACACACATGCACACACGCATGCATGCACAATTGAATAAATAATAAATAAAATAAAAAATACTGCTAAAAAAACTGAAAGACTAAAACAGAACTTCAGACAAAAGATTAAGTGGTGGTAAGTTAAATGTGGTATCATTTCTTCAGTTTAGGTCTAAATTTTTTTTTTTAGAAAGGGAATGTAAATTGATGCAGACATTACAGAAAATTATAAAAACTTTCTTTAGAAATTAAAAACAAAGTTTTCTTTTTTAAAAAAAATTATTTATTTTTCTGCTCATACAAACGTAAGAGGTACCCCTGTCCCCTCCCTCCCTCCACTCCTCCCTGGACCTCCCTGCTCCCTCCCCCCTTTTAAGTCTAAATTCTTAACAAATACAAACAATAAGTTATTATAAGATAAGGACTGCAATTTTTATTTCTCGTCTCAATATGCAACATTCTAGTATTACAAACATATTAATGTTTTGGCACCATTGATTCAGGGAGGCCCTAGCCCTGGCTCCCAGGAGGTCTGGTTATAGACAAGCCAGGACAAGGACGGACATGCCCCAAACATGTCTCAGTAGAGGAACAATACAGGCGGAGGGATGAGCAACCAATGGGAAGGAAGGGTGAACAACCAATGGCAAGTGGCCATCTAAACTGCCTCTGTAATGGACACCTAGTAAACAGCTAAATGATTGGTGACTGCTCTCTCCCTCCCTCCCCCCCAGCAGAGAGGTGGCCACACCTGATTGGACCCCTGACCCTATATAAGCTCAAGGACTTCCTGAAATAAATGAGTCTGTAGCCAACTCGTCCTCTTCTTGCTGCTTCTCGCCTAACTGCCGGGGTCTGGGTGGTGACCCCGACCCTGCTTGCCTCCTTGTCTCGAGCCCCAAGGCCCCTGCAGCATTTTTCCTTTCTCCATTGGCGTCTCCCTCCTTACCACGACTGGCCGGGTGGGGATTTGGCAACAAATGCCTAATTAATCATGCTAAGAAATGTGATATAAGCAGACATATACAGATATAACCCTGCACAGCTAACGTTCACATTCAATAAATTATTAAGTACATGGCTACTGGTTTTTATATGTATCTTGTAGTTAGTTGTGTAACTAATTTTCATCCTGAACCAAAAGAAATATTACCTTTAAGATACTTTAAAAATGATCATCCTGTGGGGATTTTTTTTTTTTCTTGGTGCTGGGGACCGAACCCAGGGCCTAGTGCTTGCTAGGCAAGCGCTCTACCACTGAGCTAAATCCCCAACCCCCTGTGGGGATTTTTTAATTGCACATTTTTAGCACATTTAGGAGAACATTTAAATCATAATTACATTTTTGACAGCTTAATAATGTTTTTCATAGATATCATTGATGCATCTAACTAATTGCACAGAAATGCTTGAATTTCAGCATATTGTTATGGTAAAAAAAAAAAAAAAAACTCATTCTTTTTTTTCTTTTATTTCCCCATGGTGCTATAGGTGGAAACTAAGTCCTCAAGAACACTACACAAACATTTTACCAATAAGTTACATGTAGCCCCTAAAATACTTTATGTGTATGTACATTGCAAACATAATGGTGCCCAATTATGCTAATAAATGCTTCAGGGAAGAGACAGCTCAGTGGTTAAAACCTTTGCCCCACAAGAAAAAGATTTAGTTCAGATTCCCAGATTCTATGCAAAAATTTCAAGCAGATATGGCAATGGCCTATAATTCCCAGAGCAAAGCAGTAAGGAGGTAGAACAATCAGGATAATCTCTTACATTGCTCTGGGACGCCCCAGGCCCACACACTCAAATACATTCTTGTACACTCACCCTGCATACACAGATATACCCATATACACATGTTGCATGCAATAGCCTTGCATTTTATAATGTGCTCTTGTTTATAATTACAAGTTGCTAGACTATATTACTATTAAGTTATCTCCTTCTACTTCTAAACTTGGGGTTCTAAAACTCTTAAACTGAAAGTCTGCTCACCTTATGTACTGTTTGACTATAGTTTATGCTTCCTCAGATACTTAATGGTGTTCAATTTACTAGCTTTCCCATTTAATCATACAATTGCCAGCTTCTTAGTATTATCAGTCAAAAATCATCTCCACCTAATAGAGCACAAAAGAAGCTCAATTAGCAAGCTGCACTGATCAGCTGTGGTCATAATCACCCTGAATGACGAAGCCCTTCAGACTTGGTGTGCTAAAGTGACTAATGCCATGATTTTAGTTCAAATGTCTGTGCGGCAGCAGGAGCAGGACAGGTTGAAGTTGACTGGCAAAGCTTTGCTGACTTCTTTGGGATGGATCTAGGCATACTTGCCATTACCTTATTTTCTGAGAAACAGTAGACCCACCTGAAGACTTCCACAGACCAGGTCCACAATCTAAAACATCGTTTCTCATTCAAGGTATATGGTACATGGCATATGGATGACTAGCCAAGATTAACACTGGTAGGGAGCAGAAAATATGTGTATTCAGCTAATGAAGGATTTCATTTATGTGGGAGCAAAACTCTTGCTACACGTTTAGCAATGCAACATGTCACTTTGCAAAGTAGCCTTTATGTGATGGGACAGAGACTGAGAATTTCATAATTGCAAATGCCTCTCTGAATTGACTTAAATCTCAGTGCATCTCTAAACAGGCTTCCAATTTCCCCTGAAGACAAGTGCATTTTGTCTTAGATAAGACAGATCTTTTGAACAACTGACTATCCCCAGTGGCTTCAGTAGCTTCCCCAAAAGCTCATTGATTAAATGTGTTTTGAAACAATAGGTTTATTTACATATAGATGTAAGATGGTCATCACATGATCCTTAACATAAAATTGATTGCTATTATTAATAACTATATTTATACATATTTTATAGAATTTATATCAAATAGCATTGAAGTCTTTACTGTAACTCTCTCATTTCCCAACTTCTCTTCTTTTTTCCTAAAGATATAACTGAAAATATAAACATTAAATATAAAATTATCCTCTCTCAAGCCACAAGTAAAATCCTAACTCCACCAGACAATCTGTCTCCTGCAAACCTCATTCTTTGCAATTAGATTAGAAATCAATTACAGCAAAAGAATATCTGCTCTTGTTTTGCCATCAAGTTCCATTTAAAGAAACTGCATTTACAAATGTACCATTCTGTCACCACCTGACCCTATACTTACTACAGAGGTTCAGTGAAACTTGCCACCTACATGTTCTCTTTGTAGATCTCATTATTTGGATTTACTATTATAGATTAAAATCTTAAAGCATTGTTTTTGTCTTAGAAGCTGCTACTTTTGTAGTTTAAATTTTTCTTTTTAACAAAATCTGTTTCTCTTGATATTATTACAAGTATGATTAATTTAGATTTGCTTATTTTTTTCATTTTTGGAAATATATGTATGCTATGTCTGAGTCTGTATGTATATAGGCACATTTGAGTACATGTATGTTAACACACTGCCGTGCACCTGTGTGTCCACAAGTGTGCACACATCTACATATGGAGGCCAAAGTTGATGGCAGGTGTCCTCTCTTGTTCTCCACCTTGTATGTTAAGACGCAGACTCCCCTTTGAACCCAGAACTCGTGAATAGTGTAGTCAAGCTAGCAAACTTGCTCCAGCTGATCTCATTGTCAGCTGCTCAGTGCTGGGGTTGCAGGTGGGCTGCACACTTGCCTGGGCTCTGTGCAGGAGTGGAATCACACTGCAGCACTCATGCTGGAGATTAGCACCATGCCCTAAGCCATCTACCAATCTCCCATGTGCACGTGGGGCAGGGTGACCAATCCAAGTCAAATATACAACCACCATGCCCTGGTTCATTATTAGATCCCCCACTTTTATGTACCATGCAACTTTTTCCTTCTAACCAAATGCAGGTAGGATTTATTTTCAATACACATGTATTGTTGACACTATCCTCCTCTACCACAGACATATCAGTTTCCACTTGCTGTGATTCCTGGCTTGCCCATATTTATGTGTATATATTATACTTGCAAATTTCTTAACTGCCTTTATACTTTGTTTCTTTTTCTGTGTCACATTGCATAAGGACTCTTTTTTAATTCTTCTCTTCTCCTTAGGCTTATTTTCAATTTACTTGGTTTTTACCTGGTACTTCATATGTAAGTGCTTTTTCTCTAAAATTTTGAAGTTAAATAAAGATGTTCTCCTAAATTCAGCAAGAACATTAATAGGTTGAATCTAGCATGTATTTTTCATATTTTTCTAATTTCTTAAATTTAAAAAGTACTTCTATTTTCATGTCATATGAATTTGTCTCTTACTCCTCTTCCAGTTTCTTTCCTACAGGTTTGCAAATTAATGTACTAGATTATATTAGAACATGGTTATATCATATATGCTATCAAAATATCTTTCTAATCTTAGTGCAGTGAGCATATATGTGTGTGTGTGTGTGTGTAACACACCTTCATTCTTAATGTTTAATTCTCTAAAACATTCAGTATCACTCTAAATTACAAGAAATAGATTTTTTATACACCTGATAAGAATAACAAGTTCAGTTTTTTGTTTTACAATTTCATTTTTTGCCAATGACTTACCTTTCTATTACAATTATTTTTCATATCTAGTTACTGTTAACTTGTTCTTTTGCTGGAAGAGTTGAACACATTGATTCTGTGGTCACTCTATGTGGGGTGAAAACATGGAATCATCTTGGAGATCGCCAAGGATTATAAGGGTCAGCTTTACCTGGCCAGTAGTGACCAAGATGTCCAAATACGCTAGCTTGTCAACCCTCACCTGACATCTGAAAAACACAAGACAAATTTCTGTTTATGGCAATTAACTTTTAAATTCCACAACAAAATTGAATTTCTCCATAAGCTAGCATGTGAAGGAGACAGACATATTGTTCAAACACAGCGTGAAGAAAGCACAGAATGTAGCTCTGTTAGAAGCAAAGCAGTTTCTTCCTGGAATGACTCAGGTAAGGTTTCCCTTCCTCAGCAAACTCACAAGCTCTCACATGCCCTATTCCTTAAGAATAGTCCACAGACAAGGTTATCCATTCTTTTCTAACCAGTAACCAGAAAACAGTATCATAACTTTGCTGTGGTATAGAGAACATATGCAAGAGATTCACAGGCAGTCGTAACGGGCGCCGAAGTGGAAGAGCCACCATGCACGCCATGACGGTGCTGTGACTGGTCAATGTTCTCAGCCTGATTCCTGGAGGCCTCCAGGCCCACACGAGATGGATGCTGTCCAGTCAGGTGCTGTCCAGTCAGGAGCAAGACTAAGGGATTGGTTTGACTGCATTCTTCGATGTGAGCAGACTCAGCCCAGTACAGGGTACAGCCACTCCCTGGATCCTGGATTGTGTAAAACAATGACCGTGAACCGAGCCGGAGAGCTCGGATGGGACAGCTGCTTGCTTCAAGTTCCTGCAGCTGCTACTACCTGGCAATGACAGGCTGATGATTGCAGTCAATTAAACCATTTCTCTCTTCTTGTAGGCACCTTGGCACAGAAACTAGAAAAGAGACTGAAAACAGTAATGAAGGGAGAGAGCCCTGAATTTCAGTGAATGAGTTTGATTTCTGACAATTATAGGCTTTCGAAAGGGGGAAGGTCACATCGTGTGTTCTAACTTACATAAGAAGTCATGAGATAAGAGTAAATGTGCGAGGTTTACTTAGGTCTGGGAATCAGGGGGCTGGGCTTGGTACCAGGTGTTAAGGGAGACGGTGACCATTCATATCTATGAGATCTGCAAGGTCACAAAATTTCTCTGCAACTGGCCTGAGAAGGACACCACAGGGGAATAGCCAGAATGGTGGAGTGAACAAATCTGTGATGTGGCACACGACAGTGAACCAGGATGAATACGCTGGTGTTGCCTTTACCAGCCTTACCAGTCACCACAGAGAGAGTCCAGACAAATAAGGAGGAGTAAGCTGATCTGCTCACAGGTGCCATGATGCTTCGTATGGAAAATCCAAACTGTCACATCCCTTCACACACACACATATTCACACACATACACACACAGAGATAGAGATATAGAGAGAGACAGAAATAGAGAGACAAAGAGACACATACACATGGAGAGAGACAGAAATAGAGAGACAGAGAAATTCACAGATATACATACAGAGAAAGAAAGAGAAAGAAATACACAGATAGAGCACACAGACACATGTACATACATGAACAGATAAAAGAAAAATTCCAATACGCAAAACCATCAGGAAAGAATGTGCTTCTCTACATTAACAATGAACAAACTGAAGATTAAACAAATAAATTTGGTCTAATGATTACCATCAACTCAAACATCCCAAAACAAATTTATTGTGATTTGGAAATTATATAATATTCAGAGAAATTGGCAAAACAGAGGAAGATGGAAAACATTTGGTATCCTTATCTCTGAAGATTTAACATTTCTAAGATGTTGATACCACCAAAAGTAATGCACAGAGTTAATTCAATCCCTAAAATTGTCAACCTGTTTTTCTACAGAAATCAAATATATCCATCACAATCCTATGGAGTCTTAAAGGACACAAATAGCTAAAACACATTTTCAGAAAGGATGAAGTTTGAGGTCTCACAATTCATTTTTAAAACTCATTACATAAAACAGACATAATGACTAGTAAAACAGCACAGATTCTAGAAATAAACCATGGGATATATATTCAAATGATTTTCAACACAGTCGCCCAGACCAGTCGATGGAATGACACATGGTTCTGACAAACTGTACATATGACCAGATGCAAGAGTCATAAAGCTGGACTCACTGTGTATGAAAAGTAGGCACAATAGAGGGAAGACAAAAGCATGGTAGCAAACCCCATAAAACCCTTAGAATAACCCCTAAGGAAAGGTTTCATGATGTTGGATTTGCAGTGAGTTCTTGCATATGGCACCATAAGCACAAACAACAAAGCAACAGAAAGTGCTCAGACTCTGACAGCTGCAGCTAGGGAGAAAGCTAAGAAATCTCCTGAGAGAGGGAGGCAGAAAAACAACATCTTCGCACAGGAATAGGGAAAAAAGATAATTAATAGGTTATTATTTGGACCTGACGCTCTGGCTATAGTCAGAAAGTCTTGATTTGTATGCACATATTTTCTTAAGCTTATATCTTGTTGCATATACCTCAGCCTGTCTGGAAGTGAGTGTCCAACACTGTTGGACTTTCTTGGCTGGGACCTCAGGAGTTTAAAGTGTCTGCGCTTGGCTTTGCCTATTACTTATATATAATCATATATATGTATGAAAGCTTTTAGTGCATCATGAGGATGCATCAATAATTGTACCATTGTTTTTTAACCAATGGTCAAATGAATTATTTCAAAACACCTTAATTCAGGAAGCAGTGATAATTAGCTTTAGGAGACGTGTTTCTAATATACAGCTGCTTGTTGTGGGAAATAGGAAAACTATTAAGCTTGCATGAGTGTACACACACACACAAACACACACACACACACACACACACAAATACACATACACAGAGTACATTTAACATGAGGACAATCATGCAAACCTTGTAATTCAGAAGCTGCTACTCTTTTCTTAGTTTACTGATCTTCCTTTTATAAAATAAAAATTGTAGGGGCTGGAGAGGTGGCTCAGGGGTTAAGCCTCTGCCTTGCAGGCAGAAGGTCCTGAGTTCAGATCCTAGACCCCACGTATAGATGCCAGGCGGAAGCGGGGGGGGGTGGCCTGCGTTTGTGGTCCTGGTAGGGCAGAGCCTGTGAATCCTGGGGCAGAGTAAACAAGGAGGAGGTGGAGGCGGTCCATGGTGGTTCCTGAATTCGCCTGTGGTTCTACACACACACACACACACACACACACATACACACAAGCGGCACACATGCACAATTGAATAAATAAAAAATTTTTTTAAATTAAATAAAAATTGTAGGATCACTTGCTATTTTTATTTATGGAATATATATAGTGCTGTTTAATTTCCCAGGGAAATGAAGGACTAATCTATGAAGAGCTCCGTGACCCTGAGGATCACAAGTGGGTCTTTCATATTTCCTGTTTCTTTAAAGTCAATGCCCAAGGAATAACGTGCTAAGGCCAGGAGTGTGCCAAATAATGAAGCTGGATGCTCTGTATGATTATCTGAGCAAAGATAAGCCAGTACCTTAAATACACATTAAATAAAAGCTTCTCTTGAGATCAGAGAACCCCTTCAAAGAGACTTGTATGAATGGTGGTAAACTAAAGGCAGACCCTGGAGCCAAGAGCTTTTTTCTTTTTTAAAAATATCTCCATCTATGTATACATTCTGGTTTGGGAATCTAGGCTACCTGCCTGGTCTCTACAGATACTAACCCCTTTCATTTCCTCTCAGTCAACAATCTTCTTTTCAGTTTCTATTCATAGACTCCCTGCGAGGCCAACCATGAAACACTCTGTTGAATGCATACAACCAGTGTCCTGAATTTCAATCATCTGCCTTTAGGACCAACCCTAAAGTAGTTCATTTTTCTTCCCAGGAAGAAACTAAATGTACACAAAGTTTTGTCAGGCGAATGTGCTTGAGCCGCTTGCTGTGTTCTTTGCGCAAGTGGAAGAGCTTCCACTTACAATGCAGCTGGGATGCTGGTGTAGAGGGTGAGAACGTGGCTTCCAGAAGAGCACACCTCCCTCCTCCACTTCTCCAGCAGAATTTAAAACCTGTATCAGTTCTGTTTGCCTGCAGGCAACTGGAGGAAAAATCTACTATCACTGCTGCTGCATTGGATGTTATAATAATGTGAGACATAGCAAAACAATGAATGTTACTATAAGCAATTTCACTCATTGCACATACATGTAAAGTTGCATGTGTGCTCAGAGTTATGAATGACATTATCTACCTTCTTTTGTGATAGCATTCCTAAACTAGAATGAACATTGAGCTCCTCAATAGCATTTTTGGTAAATTAACTAGAATACATAGTCAGGGATTATTTTGATATGAAATTTATAGGTATTCAGTACAGTCTGTGGATCAAACTTAGAATACAGAAGTGAGGGAAAGATCAGACTTCATTTACATAAAATAAAAAAACAATATCCAAAGTAAACTATATTTATTAGAAAATACTTTCTTAGTCAGCATGAAGTATTTTAAGTTTATTGTATGGCAAATCATTGTTCTATATATTTTCCAGCATTAATATTGGAGTGTTCTTTTTCTTTGTGCAGTTTTAAAGGAGGGATGTTACAAGATTTCAACTGCAAGAAAAGTTAGAATCGACTTTTGGTGTTTTCTTTCTTCTTATTTTACTAGTAATACAATATTTTTACAAAATTAACTCACAAATTTCTGATTTCCCCTTTTCTTCTAGTTTTTATCAGTTTCCTTTTATATAATGACAACTTTTTGATATAATATTCATACTAAGTAAATGTGTTTCTGAAAATAATTATTACGGTGGTCTGTGGGGTAGAATATGGAATGATGTCAAAGATCCTTTCTGTGCAAAATATCTTTGTCCTTGGCCTGGCATGATACCCCAAAGCTAATCCCACTTCTTCATTCTCTCCATTTAAGATAAGCTACTTTACTTCCAAGAACTTCCTATTAAAATTCAATAAAACTACAAGAGAGGTAAAACATTGAGTTGTTATCAACTATAAGCACCTTACCCTAAGACTACTTTTGAATGAGATTCAGCTGTCAGGGAGACAGCAGAACGCAGGCCTTGAGTGGATGATCAGCAGGAGGGGGAAGTGAGAGAGCACTTGGAATAGCCTGAGTGCAGAGGCAGGAGACTGTCTGTGAGCAAAGCGGGTCCAGGAGGTACCTGGTCATCCAGGACCAAAGAGGGCTCAGGGCTGGAGCCCCAAGAGCAAGATGGTTCCTTCATTTCCTTCTCAAACTGCTGAGAGAATGGATTGGTTTTGTGGGCTAAAGCTGGTGGAATTTTAAGAAATAAATACCATGCACACACCAAAAGCAATGTTAGCACGGAAGAACAGTGTTAATAATACCAGACTTGCCTTTTGTGATGGAAAAGTAATTTTTCTTGTGACCTCTGTTTCTTTCTTTCTTTTTTATTAAGAATTTTCCTCTTATGCAAACATAATGAGTATCTGCCTTCTCCCCTTCCTTGCCTCTTCTTTTCTTCCTTCTCCTTTCCCTCCCTATCCTTCCTTCACCAATCTATCTCTCTTCCTCTCACCTTCATGCTTGTCTGCTTGTGTGGACTGCTCTAGCAGGAGCCCAGACCTCTGTCTATTCAAAAGAGGGTTCAATTGTGTTTGTTTCTTGCACAATAAGCGAGAACTTTTATGACCACATATTCCCTGGAAATCTTATTGGAAAGCACTAGGTAGGACCGATGATCTATGAATTCAATAAGGCACCATGCCTGGCCAACTAGCCCAGAACCTACCTACTGCACACCCCACTACATAAAATCTGCAGCCAACAAACTGCAGGTACAGAGGAGCACATGATCCAGGTGGAGGCTAAACCCAAAGATATGAATCTAGTTCAAATCAGTTCTTGCAGTTAGCCAGGGGAATCTTTCAACTCCTACTTAGTCCTGTTGTCTGTTTAGTCCTTCAATTTGATTTGGTGGGCCTTATCTACATTAAGAAAGCAAACTACTTTACTCAGGAATTCTGCAGTTTCCAATATGAATCTCTCCATAAACACAAACACACACACACTTGCATGCACACATCATGCACACACACTCACACCACTCAGAATCCAGGTTTTGAAAGGCTCAGATAAGTCTTCCTGCAGCTCTTGTGACTGAGCAGTAAGAAACCTCTGTATTCCTTATACCACTACAGCAGTCTTCACATAGATCCATGAAAACGCCCCCTCCATTCTGCTTTAATCATGTGTCCTGACCTCAACTATTTGAAAGACGCTGTCTTTGTGTGCATGTGCATTTGCAGGAATTCAGCCAGACCACAGTAAGTGCTCAATGTGCTAGTGAACTAAATTCATTTCTTATCACATTGTGTCTGGTATTGCAAGCCACATTTAAAATGCTGGCTTTAAATATGAAAATAAAAAAGCAATGAACTGTATGATCACAAAGTCTGTAGGTTATGATTAGAAGAGTGAGCAATGCTAGACACTAAATGCTTATTTTTCTACACCATTTATGTAAAACAAATACAGGACTTTACTTTGAAGATCCAATGCTAATTTCTTAAGCAAATTGTGAATATGTAACTAACAAATCTGGCCCAACCCTAAATTAATGCTCAAATAGGATTAAAGAGATCTGAATGTTTCCTGAAATTACATTGGCACAAAGAACAAAAGGAAAGTAATCAGTGTTGCAGACATTGGCTATGGTTTTGACAAAGCAGCATCTCTGAGCTTCACTTCCATGACTGAAGTGCAAGTAGCAGCTCTCCTGGTATTTCTGCATGGAAGTCACAGGCGTGGGAAGCCACCTCAGCTGACCTAGGGTGTGCGCACAGGCAGACATCTGTGCAGATGCCCTTGAGTCTCCAGGAGGATGGCAGGGGGCGGGGCCCATGTTCTTCCCGTGGAGCTGAGGGCAGCCATGCATGAGTGGGCACCTAACTTCTTCCTACCTGAAACCATACCAGAGACATGACAATCCACAGCATTTACAAAGAGCTGTGCTTGGCCATAGAACAGGGTCATTCCAACAGAAGGAACTTCCTGCAAGCATCCTAGAACTCTTCCCCTACTCTCCTTCATGTGACATTTGCATTTTTCTTCCTTCCCCGCAGCAACAGTTCTCAATTATTATCTGTGTGTCATGTCATCCTCAAGCATCTGGTCTTCATTTACCTTTCTGCCACTTGATGAGAACAGGCTGGTGCTCAGAGCTATGCACACATCTGCCTCATTACATGTTACTCACCTTTCAGTTTTCCTTCCCCTTTTGAGGCATTGGATGTGGTCACCTACCAATCTTCAACCATATGGGGCTGATACTGTCCACTGTACTGCAAACTTGGTGCATGTTTCTCTTGGGCATGGCTGGTGTCCCATACCACAAGACTTGTATCTGTGCCCTGTGCTTCCTGATAGGTGTCTGTCACTTATATCGTGTGGCTGGTGCCTGTTTTTATGCTACATGGTTGATCTGTGTCTCCTATATTGTTTTGATTCTGTCAGAAGCTACTGCTCACAGATGTGTTTCTATTTTTCCTGTTTCTTCTTCTCCTACCTCTTAATACTATGACTGAATATTTTTTAAGTGCAGGGGGAGAATGTTGAAAAAAATATATAAAAAAATCACTGCCTTCTCCTTTCTAACTTGTGACTAAAAGTTTGCACTTCCACATTTTCATGGCAGGCAGACACTGATCTTGCATCCCGTGTTTATTGTGGGCTTCTGCAGTCATTTGGAAAGCAGTCTGTGCTCCATCCAGGGCTGTGATGTGAACCAGCAAACTAGTGTTGTCACTGCCTTCACATGTGTGTAAACAATAGAGACAGAAACTAATAGAGCAGCAGGTGTAAAAAACTGGAACTGATTAATTTCACCAAGCCTGGAAAAATGTACCTTGACTCTAAGAGACATTCACCAGAAAGAAAATTTCATGCGATGTCAATTGAAACTTTGTCTTGCTTCCTGTTCATCCAAGGTGGACTACAGCACAGCAGTGCTGAACGTTGCCTCCTATGCCACCTGGAAGCTCCTACGACATCCCCGCTTTGACTCAGGATGTGTGAGAACTTCTTCACAAAACAATGAGGAGATCCTGCTGAAGAAGACTAATTGAACGCTAACAGAACAAGCTTCAGCCTGGAGACACCCTCTTTTTAAAAGTGGCAACCTACTCTACATGATGCCCTGGCAGTCAGTGCCCAGTGCCTGAATTTCTACATCTCAGAAGACAGTCTGGATTTTTGTAGTGATCTGTGGAGCTCAGTTATTTGTGCTCCTACACACTAGCACTGGCAGAAAAGACTAAAAGATTCAGGGCCCCATATTGAAATATCAGTTTGCCTTGTAAAAGGAGATGCCTGGTTATGCTGGCTTGTGAGTAGACAGAGTATGTGCACTCCAGCGGTATAGAGGGTGCTTGTCCAGCACCGTGCTACTGAGCTACACCTGTACTCCTGGACAGAGCATAAGGACAACAGTGTGTGTTACAGAACCTTCTTCAGCTCCTGGCCAACAGGAAGCAGAGGGTGAGTTAGTAGCCTGAACTAGGTGGAACTGTTAACATCAGACTTCAGTGGCCTACTTGCTCTAGCTGTTTCCATCCTGTAAAGTTTCTAGTCTCTAAAAATGGCAGCATAGTCTGGGAAGCAAACACTCAACACTTCCAAAGCTTCTTTCAACAAGGTCTTCAGACAAAAAGATTATATGAGTGAAGAAGAAAACAAATGTTTAAACCATTTCCAACACTCAAGGCAAAGGGAATTAACTTACTTAAAAATTTTTGCTATTATTTGCTAAGTTTTCCACTTTCAATCAGATTTCTTAGATCTGAGATCTGTATTTTGATAGGCAGTGAACAACAGCAAACATAATATTCTTTAATATTTTAATCTATTTAATTTTACAAAATACATGTTTTTTTTCAAAATTGCAACCACATTACCACGGTGTTGGACAAGCACCCTCTATACCGCTGGAGCGCACATACTCTGTCTATTCACAAGCCAGCATAACCAGGCATCTCCCTTTACAAGACAAACTGATATTTCAATATGGGGCCCTGAATCTTTTAGGTTATATAGACTACAACACCAGAAGATCATTTACACACACTGCCTAGGGATGGGACAGCAGAGCCCAAAGCTACTAGGAAGCTACTAGGAAAATACCAGGAAGTATTTTTATGTTCATAGGACAGGAGACGGCCTTTCCAATGAAGAACATGAGTTAGTTCAAGTTGGCAAATTAAGAGTGTCAAAAGCAAAGGAAATCTAGTTATTTATAAAATGATTTCAATATAGAAATTAAATAAGAAACAGTTCCCAAATCAAAAGAGAATGTGGATCTTACTGGGACATCTGAAAGTTTTAATTTCACTCTGTCACACCTCAGAGAAGTTAAGATTCACAGTAAATACAAAAGATAACATATCCAGAATAAAATAATGACAAAAAGAATAATGTGCAGTAGTCGAATGTTACAGAAAAACAATTTTAGACTTATTTCTTTTCATAGTGGGAGACTTAGGCTGACAATCAGAAGACTGAACTAACATCCATCAAGGCAAATGAAACCCAGCATACATGCTTAGATGTGAGGGCTTCTACAATGCAGTGTAAGACAACGTTTTTCTGATTAATGATGCTTTAGGGTTCCCAGAAAAGATGTGAATGGAATTTGAAAAATAACCCTGCCAGGGAATGAATGGAAGTTGAAGTGGAAATTTCAGCTGACGTGATAGAGAACTGTACTCCCATAGCAAAGATGGCTGCTGGGATAGCCAAGGTCTGATGAGCTGGTGGGCTGCGATTGCTGCATCAGCGTCACAAAAGGGGGTCCCCCAGCAGCTCACTAAGTGTTCCTCCGTCTCATGCAGGGCTTCCATCCTGTTGATGAATTGATGAAGGGATGAAATGATACAAGCGTTGTGGGAAGATGGCTAGAATGTGAGAAGAGCACACACACTTTAAACAGTATAATTGGATTCTACACGGTTATCTACAAAGTGGAATAATGGACAGTTTATAACAGGAGGACACTCCATAGAGATCAGCACAATTTTCCTGAAGAGTGGTTTCATTCTTCCATGATGCCGGTGGCCAGGATCAGGAGATTCAAATTAAGATAGCAGCCCTGATAAGATAATGTCCATGATTCCAGTGAGTCAGTTAAGCAAAGGGTCTTCGAAGACTGAAAGGTCACCTTGAAAAGGAAGAGAACTTGCATGTGCTTCATGGAGGGGTGCTCAGTCCCTCCTGCCCTGTTACAGGTCCAGGGAATGAACATGAATCCGGACACAGAACCTACCTGGTGGATGGCATGGCAGGTAGGCATTGAATGTGGAAGCAGAGAATGAGGAAAGAAGGTTCATGCCATGAGGCGGTGCTCAGGGTTTTCTGACTTTTAAGGTCATCTAAGCAGACAAGAAGAACACATTCTTTTCCCTGATTCTACTGGAGACTGAGGAAAGCAAGCACATTAATAAATCCTCAGTAAGACTTCAAAAGAAAGGTAGTTCAATGCAAGGAAAACAAAAATCACACAGGCAAGGTACTGACAAAGGATAGGACAAGCCTTCTAGAAGGAATAGTACAATCAAACTTGGGCTCCAGAGAAGAAACAAAGATGCAAACACAGTTGCACTGGATACCACTGTTTTTTTTTTCTCCTTTATTATGGAGAAATTGACTGAACAGAGGAAGAAGACTATATAAGATTGAAGACTAGAAATCAATGATTCAAATTACTTGTCCTGGGTCTGGGGAGTGGAATATGACTCAGTGTTTAAAGTGCTTGATACATAAACAAAGGACCAGAGTTCAGATCTCAAATAAAATGCCAGGAGCTTAGAGCAGCTCAGTTAAAATTCCTACTTCCAAAGACAAAGGCTAAGAGTCTATACAGCAAGCTGTCTGGCCATAGTAACTTTACAGTGATTGATTAGAGACTGACTCTATGTCAAAAGGAATGAAGTAGATGAGTGATCAAAGTGATTACCAATAACCTCAGGTACACACACACACACACACACACACACACACACACACACACACACACTGAAAATGGAAAAAAAAAAGTCACTTGTTCCCATAAGAACACTTGGGTTTTATCAGGACTTGGACATTTAATTCACTTATTTTAAATTTTCCCTTATTGCCTGTTTATATAGCAGTTATTAATTACAGTCTTGAAATTCTTTATCAAAGAAAGTTAGCTATATGGAGTTTAATACTTTTACAGTCTATATGGAGTTTAATACTTTTACAGCTTTAGGCTAGCAAGATGACCCAAGGGCAAATGTGTTTTTGCAAAAGCATAAGGGCCTGAGTTTGAATTTCCAATACTGATGAAAAAGACAGGCAAGGGTGGAACATCCTACAGTCCCAGCACTGGGATGCAGAGATAGATAAATCCTTGGAGCTCACTGGCCAGCCAATCAAAATGCTGATTTTCAGATTCAGTGAGTAGAACATGTTTCTAAAAATAAGTTGGAGAAGCAACTGATGTAGACACTTAATTTTGACCTGTGGCTTCCTCATAGATATATTTGAGTATCCTACAAAGCACCTACACACAGATGTTCATATATAAATACACCACACACACACACATACATGCACACACATATACACACTCAAACACACCCACACATACACACACAAATATACACACATATATTTATACACACACAAACACACACATACCTTCCTGAACCCTTCAAGATTCTCACTAAGGTCTGAAGTAGTGTGTTCCACTTCTCATATCTATTTATTTACTTTTGAAGATACTTAATACAATTTTATCCACAGCAACAGTTTTTCTCTGCTCTGTGCCCTCTTTAAGCTATTGTGAAGATCTGGGTGTGGTTTTGTTGCTATTTTTCCACAGTGGCTATTTCAAGAGACACAACAGTATACATGTCCTATAATCATCAACAATGGGGAAAATGCTGGATAATTTGGAGATCTTTTCCTCATGAAGCACCCTGTTTCTATGGAAAAAGCTTTTAAATTAGGGTGCTTAACAATCTTCCTCTGAGGGTACAGAGCCCTAACAAATTGGAACTGTGGTAAAATATCCACTTATCAAAGGTTTCAAATCCTACTCTGAGAGTGGATCAATGTGTCCGGTAGAGAGACAACCAACAGAAGGCCTGTACCTCCTGCTGTGTTTAAGATGGACTTCATTTTGTTGGAAGTAGCACTAAACATGTTTAGTGGAACTGAAGCTCACAGCCCCCAGCTTGCAAGAAGTACTATAAACAGTTTCAAAAATAATTTATAAAAGTAATTTATGTTCTCTTTTAGCTTGCATGAGGCGTATCATGATTTTGCAATAAACACTTTCAAATCTGCTGGGATGCCTCCCCACCTCCCTGCATCCTCTGCTTTCTGAAGTGCAACTGTCCAATGTGCTAAGCATAGGCTCCGCTCTAGGCTGAACTCTGATGGATGACCTCACGGAATTAGGGTTTCTTTTTGGTGCTATTTTTCTAGGGCTGTGGACCCTGCTTCCTCCCTCTCCATGAGACCATTGGCTGGATGGTACTATGAACTACCTCGTGGTGCTTCACTATCTCCGAATACTTCTTACTCTATTGAAGTGATAAGTAAATACACTTTCAGTGTAAATATTTATCTCGACCCTTCTCTCCCTGCTAGATGGCTACTATCCTCTTGGTGGCTGTGTTTAGTTTACAGCTGCATGTAAGCACAGCATAGAACATACTGCCTGGCTAACAGAAAGTGATCCAACTACTAGAAATCAGTCAGGAGAGGAGAAATCATTGTAGTGCTCTAAGATTCAACTTTTACCTACAGCGATTTCTGTTACAAGACTTGTTTGTAAATGGATTTTTGTTCTAAAAATGATGGGTATGTTAGGAAACATTTGACTCTTAGTGAATATATTTTTTTGCATGTTGGCCCTTGAGCATATTAGATGATATATAAATAAGGCAGTCAGGTGAAGTGAGCTGAGTAGAACAAGAAAAACACGTGTGTACATATATGTGTGTGTACATAGTTTTGCATACACCCATACACACACACACTACATATACATGTGCACACACATACATATGTGTATACACATATGCATACACATACACATACACATATACTGACCCATGTATACACACATACATACACAGTTATGGGCATACCTACATGCACATTCGTGTACATATAGGTGAACGCATATGTATACACATCATAAACATGCACATATGTGCATGTACACAATGTACACACTCATGCACATATATTATACATATGTACACATAAATGCACAGTCACATGATGCACATATGGGCAACATATACACACTCTGAAATACCTAGTAGCGTTCTTAGTTTGCCATATATCATAAACCTCATACAATCATATTTTGTGTTATATTTCTATGCTGTTTTCTTGCACATGTATATATGACATCCTCATTCTTCTTTTCATCACTTAGAGTCCCTCTCAGCCTCTGCTTTCCTTTCTTAGGGGCTCCCCAGAGAGCCTTTTTACAATAAGACATCTTACTTTTTTCAAGACAAGACGGAAAGCTGTGGCTCCTTAATTTCTGATTTGCAAATCTACACTTTGATCCACTGATGATCCCAAACAAATGTAAGACAATTTTTCTTTCAGGTAACAAAATTCAGATGATTTGATCACTGACTCACATTCATAACCCCTTCATCTGCCATGTAGCTTGCATTTCATGGAGGACAGGACACTGTCTATGAAATGTTATGTTGGACAGAAGGGACAGGTCAAGCCCCATTCAAAGAGAGGGAATTACACAAACACCTGCCATTTCTTGGCATCTTGCAATTATGCTATCACAAAAAAGTTGAATTTTGTTCAGAACAGTAATAAAACAACTCATTCTTCTCCTCATATCCCCTGCCAGAAAATATTAAAATATAACATTTTATGATTTTTTTCCAAGACAAGGCTGAGAAACTAATTAAAGGGGGAAAAGTTGTCTGTTTTGACCTTTCTGGCTTGCCATTCTTGTCTTGAATATAGATAGAAAATCTGCATTTTCTGGATCTTTTTATCTGTGTAACAATACCCTCAAGCAGTGAAAACAGAAGAGAAGTTATAAGAATATATATGATCACATAATTTTTAGAGTTTAGGCTTGCATATTCACAGATGTATGAGAAGAATTCTCTATCATTATTTAGCCTCATTTATTGGTATTTGTCACTTAGACTTAAATGAGGCATAATTGGTTATACAATGAGCACTGGTTTTCCTTCTGCTACACTGCTCAGAAATATTTTTACCAAACCCATCCTTTCACCATGATTTTTCTTGAAATAGAAAATATATTTTAAGTTCCCCTGTGAAACTTCCAAGGTTGTAAGGAAATAAAAAATATCATTATATTCCTTTATAGGAAAGAGAGAAATGATAAGAAAGCAGAGGAAACAGAGACTTAGAGATGTCCTATGTCCCACAGCACACTGCATATATATGTATATTTATATCAGTGTGTATTTATATTTAAAATAGAGAGTCTCTAGCTCTCTAATGTTTACCTCTGACTTGAAGGTAATTCCCATTTTACTTAGCTTCAAAGCCTACTGTGATTATAGCTAGCCAAACAATGTTCAAGTATATGAAGTAAGCATGAATATAAGATTTGAAAATATGAAATTTTACTATCAAAAGAAAATATATATAGCATGCTAGAGAGTGAAATTTGACCAAATAGGTTGAACTTTGGTTATTAAAATTTACCAGTGCCATCTAATTCTTCACCTTTATATACAGGCGACAATGTATAAAGAAGACAATTAAAATATATGAAATAAATGTTGTCATCAGATAAGAATTAGATTACAAACTATGAAGGAAGTGTTGGTGAGAGAACAGCAGACACACATGCTGTCTCAATTACATCCTTATAATTAACCTCTGCCAAGCAAATATAAATCCCTGCTGTCAGGAATAGCATCATTGCTTCCTGCCAGGAGGAGGAGCCAGTGAGAGCAGGATGGCAGTAGTGTAAAATTTGACAGTCTCTTTGTTGCTGTCTGCCTGCATAGTTGCTGATATATGACCATCAAATGGCTTAAAGGAACAAGGGATTTATTCTTTTATGATTACTGGTTACAGTTCATAGTCCATCTTGACAGGAGAACATGCACCAACATCAGGGCAGAGGGAACTGGCCACACCTTCACCACATGATGGCCAATCCAGCCTGTCTTACTTGCTAATCCAGCATGTCTGACCAAGTGTACAGAAGGATGCCGACTTCTCAACTAGTTCTCTGTATTTTATTCACCTGTTCAGGGCTGAGTCTGCCCCATTAACTAGACAATCTCTTTCAAATTCACTCTAGGCTTTACTCAACTACTAATTCTCCACAAATGTGCCCAGAGCTCAAACCCTCAACTGTAAAGTTGACGCCTGTGCCTAACTATGACACTCTTATTAGGAGAAAAAACTGTTACATACACTAAAAACATATCTCATGTGAGTCCAAGTATGAGTGGGTTAGAGGCATGCTACTGAAAGCCACGCTTTATTTGAAGAAATGATAGTAAACACCATGAGGTGGATGAATCTGAGAGCTACAATTCAACACTCAGGAGTCTAAATGGACTACAGCACATGCAGCTGTGCAGGGTCCAAATGCTATAATAGCCAGTAAAGGCAAGGGGTTAAGCAGAGTACTCTGGAATTCTCCAAAGACTCCTTGTTAAAGCATCTTCGTCAGCAAAGATTCACACTTAAAAGAAATTGCAAGAATTGAGAATGCATGGTATGTACAGAGTAGACAAAAAGAAGTTTAGATAAAAATGGAAGAAGGAAGACATGATCACCTCTAAAACAGGACTCGAGTAGAAAATTATGTTGAAAAACTTCAAAACCAAAATCCAATATCGCAGGATATTGAATTGTGCAGTGAGCAACACTAGTGCAGCAAGCATGAGGGTCTGGAGCACTTGCCAGCACCCATGTGGACGACCAGTTGCAATGGTGCACGTATGTAACCCTAACAATGAGAATGGACACGGCTTGCTGGCCAGCCACATTAGCTAGTGGGTGAACTCCAGGTTCGATGATGAGACTCTGATTCAAAAGATCAAGTACAAGGGGCCAAGTAGATAGTTCAGTAGGTAAGGTACCTGCTCCCCAAACTAGAGAACTGTGGAAGGAGAAAACTGAACACAAAACTGAACTTTGAAAGTTGCCCTCTGACTTCTACCTGTGTGCCATTATATGCATGTATGCTTCTCTCTCTCTCTCTTTCTCTATCTCTTTCTTTCTCTCTCTCCCCCTCTTTCATAAGTAAATGATATGTAAAAAGTAAATAGTAGAAAAAATTAAAATCAGTAGACAGTTGAGGAATACATCTTGACATTGACCTCTGACCTCTACATATGTGAATAAACATACACACAGACATCACACACAAACAATAAATAAAAATCATAAATAAAAATAGGACTTTATCTAAAATATCAGAAAAAAATAATTCTATTAAAATATATGAAAGATTAAAACCAACTTCTATATACATATAAAGAAGAATAAGAGGGAAAACTCCATCCTATAGACAAGGCACACAATCCCTGAAAGACAGATTATGGCTCATTTGGACATGCCACCAAGTATTCTCAGCTAAGTTACAATGTATGAAAAAACATAATTAGCACTTATAAGTAAAACGACGGGAAATAACAAGTGGTGTCAGAAGTAAGACATAAGTGGAGGAAGACAAGAGTGAATTTGCACAGGGGATGATGGCTATAGACTGTGGAAGATAAAGCAGAGATGTGTGAAGTGGGGGATTGAAAAGTGAAAGTGATTAAAGAGAAATAATGATGGGGTAAAGGCACTCCAAATATTAATAGACAAATTTCCAGAGCAGAGCAAAGCAAGATGGGAAAGGAGATGTCAGATGCTGTAACTCAGGATTGAAAGTCACATCATCAAAGGAAGCATTTGAGGGTGAGGAAACAGCACAGAGCACCAGAGTGAAAATGATGCTTAATGAAACCTTTGGCCCATGTGAAAAAACAAGAAGTTCTTAAGGTATTGAGGCCAAAAGAAGGAACAACAAATAATGAAAAAATCAAATCAGTATGTTGCTCATTGGAGAAAATACAGGAAAAAGTTTAAAGGAATCAAGGAAAGAAAACACATACCAAGGATTTTACATCATACAAACTCCAACTCAAGGGCCAGCAAAGCAGTCCCCGGAGGATGGCACACTGACCGCAAGAACATAGCACACAAGGCCTTGTTTTAGAGCATGCTGTGCTCCTTCTCCCAAATGCAAGCAATGACCTGAACAGAGACAGTAAGTACTAACTCACGTGTGCACATGGGATTGAGACTCCTGGAGACAGTGTAGTAGCAGGCGCCTGTTGACAAGTGATATATAACAATATTAACCCTGGATAAATTTGGCCAGATTGCCCTGATTTCTACATCTAACTCTATCCTGCAAACATCTGTGAGCAACAACAACCAAACATGTCACTGTCACTTAAATTACTTTTTGGCATCAAGACAAAACAGAACTTTTCTATAGTGGGAACTGAATAGGAAATGCTGAGACACGCTCACAGCAAATCAGTGGAAAGTAGTTGACAATCCAAAGAGCTGCATCCAAAGAGGACAGAACCAATTTCAAACACTGCCACTGGCAAAAGATGAGTGACAAAGACATCACTAAGACACTAATGGCAGAAACGAAATGAAATCCACTGAAAGGGTTAAGCCAATAGATTGACAGTGCTGGCAAAACTGAATGGTCACTGTTGGAGACTCTCAGCAAATAACTCCTTCTTAGAAATCCTGCAACTCGTGGGACAGTTTCACGTGAGCCATCCGAATCGCTAAGTGAACAAATAGCATTTGACAGAATATTTCACTTTAGAATGAAAGGGGAAATGATGGATTTTGAATATTGACATATCGTAACCCTTAAGGAATTACTGATAGCTTTTAACTGCATAAATGAGATGTGTCAGACGTTCCATGTCTGTGCATCCAAGAACAATTCCACTTATGAAGTTGTTTCCCCACAATATATAATCTTATGTAGAACTTAATTTCCAGATCAAATCCAGATTGGTAAGAAATTCCATGTATACAATAGACAAAACATAAGAGCTGTCAAACAGCAATGCATGAGAATAATGAATTTATATTACAAACTCAGTACTGTGTGTGTGTGAACATGCACGCATGCTCACATGCAAGGAAGGTGAGATGGGCAAGGAGAAGTGGAGTGGAAAGCTCGGCGGTTTCAGAGTGGGAGAACAGGAACTGCACGTGATGAAGACGGCTGCTGTGAGCAGAACACTTTTCCCTCTAGAAGCACAGCAACTGCTCGTCGTTCTGTGTAGTATTCACTAATATGAGAAGTTAAGCAAGCAGTGAAAGTATTTGAATTTACACAGGCTGATCCTTGACGATGAAACATTGTTCTACCATACAGCACTGAACCTCAGAGGACATGACCCGAGCTGTGAGAGTCGAGGCAGGCTGATATGCAGATGTCTGGAAAGATAAACGTGATAATCTGCTCCACTTTATCATACAGTGTTCATGTGACACACAGCAACGGACTTGGACAGTCTTCTAGTAATTTAAGCTTGTGATACTATGGTTTCCAAGGAGCTCAGTTTGCTACTTGGTTAAATACATAGAGATTAATACTTCTCTTAAAAAGTGGGCTATAGATCAAGTAAAATGTTTATTAAAAATATGAAACAAAGTTATTACCTTATGGGTAGGCAATGTGGTAAATCATATCACAAATGATCTTTAGATAGTAATAAATTTAAATATTTTTAAAAAAATATGAGACAGAAAAATCCGATCAATGATAATATCAATAAATAATCTAAACTTTATGTAATTATGGTCTGCACATTCCAATTCTCTATTTCAACATTGGAAAAAATCAGCTGAATACATCAAGTCCAATCATGAACACTAATTTTTAGTGTAATATTTTAAAGAAGAAAGATTAACACAAGAAAATGTCAGCTACTCTTTTTGATAAGTAGGTCTGACCAAAAGCAAAAGGATCATGTAAGACGCAGAGAAGTGGGGCTCCGTCCCTCCACTCCTGGTCAGGAAAGGGCAGGCCCATCTGAGCTAAAATCTTCCACCTTCAAAGCACTGCTGAGAGAAGTCAGGCAGCCAGAGTGCTGCCGCAGGCCCCTGCATCTGGAGCAGGCTCACTGCATCCATGGTCTTGTTGATGACAGTTTCAGGAATTATTTTCTGTTCCATTGGATGCCATTTAGCCAGGCTAAATCTTATGGAAATTTATGTTTAATTCTAAAACATGTTCCACCCACCACCATATTCCAATTAAAGTGTGACATTGACACATCCCAGACTTCTGCCTGATTTGGTGCTGAGACTGCACATAATTTTACATGCTGGTATCTCTCTAAACCAGGAAACTTCTTTCACCTCCAGTTTGCATAATGCATTCATTTTCAGATTAGTCACGTGATTAATGAATGTCTTGGAGAATCTCCAGTTTGTCAACTTTATCGTGCTTCCCTTATTCCCGCCACCAGACTCAATTAGCGACCTTGGCTATTGCCAAATGGTGCACATAGGATAAATTAGGCTTGTCCATTTGTTCCAGAAAAAGAATCACATCCACCCAATTTAGAAATTGTTTTCTATCGGTGAGTGTAACTAACCATTAAAATGTGTGTCAGTGAGTTTTCCCTTCATTGCACGAAGGTTTTCAACTACTGAAAATTCTGTATTTATCACATGTCAAACATGTACTCTACAACCTTTATCTCAAGTCACTGAAGAAATACTTTTTCTAGGGAAATTCTTAAAGAGGTCTTATTGCAAATCTTGAAATAGCTGGCAACCCTCTATTAAAGGAAATGAGTGTAAAACTGGCTGTATAATGAAGAAAAGACTTGTGTTGTTTTAACATCACAGTTCTTTCTTCTTGCAGTTTAATTGAACTTTACAGAATTTAACTCCTTGAATTTTGGGTCATAATCTGAAAAGTAAACTCAGTTTGTCCAACTCAAATGTATCTTCAACTCAAATGGTCTTTTCCTAATTCATTTGTGAATTAGGAAGTATTGTGTTTCCCTCAGAAAAACTTTTGTTCATGTTAAAAACTTTAATAATGACAAACTCTTCAAAATACAAAGCAGGGGTTGAAGATATAGATAAGAACAATTGCTGTGCAAGGATGAGAATCTGAATTCAAATCCCCACACCATATAAACAGCTGGGCATTGCTACATGTGCCTTAATTCCAGCACTAGAAGGAAGGGAGAAGGGCATCCTGGGAGATAACTGGCCAGTTGGCTTCGGCACAATGGTGATTTCCCTGTCTTAAAACAATAAGGCTGACAGAGACAGAGGATTTCCCCGTCCTCCACATGAGTGTGAGTGCCTACATGTTCATGTGTACAAACATGCACATACTTGTACATACTTGTACAGCTCCCCCCACACACAAGTAGTTCCCTCTAAAATGGGTATGTCTCCAGAGGAAACACTAGCCTGATTCTTTGTTTCACAAAGAAAAATAATCATTAGGCATCATCTATCAAACTTCTTTATAGGTAAGTTACCAGTTTAATTGGAGTAATTTTAGATCTTTAGTTTGAAACTTGTGCATGTGTACTCACAAACCATATATGCTATGTGCTATGGTTGACATTCTCAGAAGAAAAATTGAAGAAATAAACTAGGAGAGGTGACGGGGCTGTAAAGTTTCCACATGTCAGCCTGTGAGCAGCTGAGGCAGGAGGTCTGCATGTGCAGAAACACCGCAAGGGCTACACCGCAGGTTCAAGGCCAATGCTGCCAACTTAGCCAAATCTTATATCAAAATGAAATCATGAAAAGAAAGCTGAAAGTGTCACTCAATGGCAAGGCACTTGCTGAGCACATGTGAAGCTCTGGATTCGATCCTCCAAGCCACAGAAGGGAAATGCAAATATATAAATAAACAAATAGGTAAACAGGCAAACAAACAAGCAAACAAACTAATAAATTGAACCGAAGACTCTCACTTGCCAAACACAACAACTCAGTGAGGCATACCAAACAATTGTCCTCCTAGAAATGCTGTCCTTAAGATATAACTCAGTGTGTCAGGACACACTACTAGTACAAACAAAAATCCCTGTTCCTGTGAGATGATAAAGTAATAAAAAGAAAACTGCATATTGATAAATGTTACATAGGGAAATTTAGAGTGAGTTTTCAGTGAATTAAAACTGACTCTATAGAGGACTAACGCTGACCCGAATGTAAGAGTCAGCCACGCGAAGCAGATGAAGGCCTCTAGACAGGCGACACTACTGTGGGCATCGGGGCCGAATGAGACGTAGTGACATTCCACAGACAGGCATTCGGTGATTTCTGGTGGAGAACAACTGGCTGTGGTGGGAGCAGAAAAGATGCAGGTGGACTCCAAAGAGGCAGGCAACTACCATGAAGATGTTGATTAGCTGTTTCAGTGTAAGTCTCTGGATGTTGCACACAAGACAAGAGAAAGAGTGGTATGTGTGTGTGTGTGTGTGTGTGTGTGTGTCCTTGTGTCTTTGTGTGTGTGTCTATATATGTGTGTTTCTGCGTCTGTGTCTGTGCATTTATGTGTCTGTATGTATGTGTATCTGTGACTATGTGTGTCTGTATGTACATGTGTCTTTACATATGTGTGTGTTTGTGTATATGTATATATCTGTATATTCTCACATAAGCAGCAGTACACCTCATATTGTGCAATGTATCAAATACATTTAGTTAAGGGTACAGTTGAATACAGTAAATTGAGTATAGAGGAATAATATAGAAATTAAAATTAAGCAAAATTAAGGGTGTTTTTAAATATGAAAATAAAGAAAAGGGTGATGGCATACCTGGTCATCTACAATGTGGTGATAACAATGGGGTGGCTGGTTGTATCTGTTGGTCTGGCGAGAACATACCTGGCTAAGAGGAGCTACCACAGCCTTTATTACTCAATTGAAAAGTCTCTGAAGTTCTTCCAGACCGGAGCCTTACTGGAGATTTTACATTGTGCCGTAGGAATTGTTTCATCTTCCGTTGTCCAGACTTCTTTCCAAATGATGTCAAGAGTTTTTCTAATATGGGCAATAACACACAGTGTCAAAGAGGTTCAGAGTAAAGATAGCATCCTCCTGTTTGTTATTGCTTGGACACACATGGAGATCATCTGTTACTCCTCTTATATATTCAGCCTACTAAGCCATCTGCCTTACCTCATCAAATGGGCCAGGCACACACTTTTCATTGTGCTGTACCTGGTGGGCATGTCAGAACTGCTCACAACTGTGCAGTTCTGTCCTTTGTACAGCAGGCTGGCTTGTACTCTATCAGTTTACCTAACAAGTACAACTCCTCCATGGACTACTATGCATTCCTGATTCTGATAATGATCTACATTCCAATTTTCCCCCAGCTGTACTTCCACATGATGCATCAGAGAAGAAAGGTCCTTTCTTATACTGAAGAGCACAAGATGTTTGAATAGTTCCTGTTTTCTGCACCATCCCCTCAAACCAAACATTTCAATGTTCAAACAAATGCTGCAAACTTTTGAGTTCCCAAGTATGTTTCAAAAAATTAGTAAGAACTATTTTTATAATACTAACAAATAAATAAATAAATAAAAATGAAAATCCAGTGTCACATGGGCCTGGGGTTTTATAAAAACCAAAAGCAAAACATTTTAGAAGTCTATTTTTTTTAAAAAAAAAAAAAAGAAAAGTTCCCAGGCCCAGCTACTAGAGAAAACTTCCATCCAACTTCCTTGACATTACTTAAGTCAATTTTCTTTGTGGACACCCCTCTAATGAGACCACTCTAGATTTGTCTCAAGGTCATGATTTCCTCGGACACAGAAGATTGTTTTTTTAATGACATTTTTATTATTATTTATTCAATTGTGCATGTATGCGTGTGTGCGCATGTGTGTATGTATGTGCAGGTGTGTGTGTAGAACCACAGACAAATTCAGGAACCACCATGGACGCCTCCACCTCCTCCTTGTTTACTCTGCCCCGGGATTCACAGGCTCCGCCCTACCAGGACCAGAAACGCAGGCCGCCTCCACTTCCACCTGGCGTCTATACACGGGATCTAGGATCCGAATCCAGGACCTTCTGCCTGCAAGGCAGAGGCTTAACTCCTGAGCCACTTCTCCAGCCCCCAGAAGATTGTTTTTGCCTTTTGAAATTAAAAAATAAACATCACATATGTCATTTCTCATCTTATGTAATTAAATGGAATTAATGTCATAAGCTCATCTTAAAGCTAGAAGACAACATCAATACTTTATTGTCAAAATATTTAAGAATCACATAGGCTTCAAATGGTAAGGTCTATATTTTGGAAGAGTTTTATTCTCATTTTATTTTTTTAGCAAGAGTGCCATGTCACATGGGTGGAAAGCAGAGGACAACTTTTGGGAGTCAGTTTTTTCCTACGGTTATGTGGGAATTGAACTCTGAGAATTCTAAGAATCAAACCAGGTTGCATGTTTGCATGAGTGCACTTTATCCGCTGAGCTCTCTCACCAGACCCTGGGAGAACTTCTATATTGCTAAAATTATTGGAGTGTGTGGTTAGTTTTCTTTTGTCTGTATGAAACCTGTAACCCCAAGACAGCATTATGCAGAGAGTTTATCCGTGAGCTATACAGTTGGGAAAGAGCAACTATCCCAGTGTGAATCCTTCAGTGGTCATTACTTGCTCAAGTGGGTCTACACTTCACCGGCTTGAGTTTTTTGTTTAACAGTAATGACTATTTGTTTTAAGTTCAGCTAGCTTACAAAGCACTGGCAAAACACTACGGCTTTCAGATACTTCACATATTTCCTGTTTCTAGAAATCAAAATCACAGTACTTTTCAAATAGGAAAAGTAATTTCTCCATGTGAAGTCTTCAGAGCTGCATTCTAAACTGAATTGATATACAACAGAGCTGTCTTGTTTAAAATACAGTAGCGATCGTTTGTTCTGGGGGTTTATATATTACGCATCTGAGACTCTAAGAGGAAACAATAAATTTTCATACTTCAGTTAAATTTATAGAAATATGAATGGCAGCTTCTGTGTTCCTACAATCACTGTACTTTTGAGAGCCATCCATACTCATCTGTTGGCTTGATTTTACGTTCAATTTGATGCTTTTAAATGCATGCACCTGCATTAATCCACATATAAGTAAAAGACACATAGTTAAATTGGATATTAATGGAGATTACATTAATTTTAATTTCACTTATCACAAATACATAAAGTCTACCACATCCATAATTCACATCAGTTATTACATGATAGTTTCAGAAGGTAAATAGCCACAGTAACTTTGTTATCAAAAGAGTAGCAAGTAGTCTACCTAAAACAGATAATTCTGAAAGAAAACAATCTCATGAATTCTTGAGATTACAAATGTGTTAAGACATCTGTCACTTAATCTCTAGTGTCATTTGACAGGAAGCAATTTTAAAGGAAAGAAAAATAAATACTTTTGCATATTCATCTTGTCCAAGGCTTTTGTCCAAGCTCATCATTTAGATCATCTCATTCTTTCCAAAAGTCAGATTTTGCGAATGAGTGCTCTGTGTGAGGGAGTTTGCTTCTCAGCAATGCCTAATTTGAGAGGCTGCAGCTTTGCTGACAATGGTAACTGCTCAGCCTACTGAATTTGACAGAGAAAGTCTTGGTGAGGGTTTTGGTTTACAGACTGCTGCAGAGTAACACACAGAACAATACACACAGAGCATGGAGTTCTCTAATTGCCAGACAAATGTGATTGTCTCAGTCTTTGTTCCATTTCTTCCAAAGTCCTACTGAAGACCTTAGACAAAAAAGTCCAGTGGATTGTCTATTTCTGGAACCCTTTTCTACTTGTCCTTTAATCTCTCACATTTCTTTTAAATTTTTTTATTATTTATTCAATTGTGCGTGTGTGTGTGTGTGTGTGTGTGTGTGTGTGTAGACCCACGAACGAATTCGAGAACCACCATGGACGCCTCCACCTCCTCTTTGTTTGCTCTGCCCCAGGATTCACAGGCTCCGCCCTACCAGGACCAGAAACGCAGGCCGCCCCCGCTTCCGCCCGGCGTCTATACGTGGGGTCTAGGATCTGAACTCAGGACCTTCCGCCTGCAAGGCAGATGCTTAACCCCTGAGCCACCTCTCCAGCCCCTCACATTTCTTAATAAAGTGTACTTCCACTTCACTACCACCAAGAGTGCCCATGTCTTTCTTTAATCTTTCCTCATGTGAGACAATTGTACCACAAGGATCTTTGATGACTTGGAATGTCCAGTAACTTGGGTCCTTGGTTCAAACACAACTGGGTGAGGAAAGGTCTCATCCCACTAAAAATTCCCAAACAGAAAATAAGTAAATAAATGTGTACATGTGCATATGTGTGAAAATATAACCATATCAGGAATTTTTATTTTTAAGATAGAGAACTTACTCTTTTCTTGAATGTTTAGAAGTAACTGAAAGTAAAGAACATTTTGACATAATCTCCATTTTAACATATCAGCAGGTTAGAACTTGGGAAACACAAAGCTTTAGCAAAACAGTCCAAATAGCATAGAAGTTTACAAGACAATGTTAGTAGACTAATCTATGAAAACAAAAATGTCATCCACACATTATTCATGTATATAAATTGCAATAACATTTTTATTAATGTATGTATTACTATATCATTAAATCACAATGTTTAAAATTTTACAAGTACTTGTGATAATTCATACGAATTTTACAACATTTATTTTGGGTATAGAATAACCAAATGAAAATAAAATAGAGATTATGGAACTGCATTTATAGAATCATTATAATGGAAATCAAAATATTTGGGGATGCATTCATTGTTCATTGATGTGTTTGATATGTTCATTGAAACTTCTTTATGAGAAAAGCAGCCATGATGGGTGTTAGCAAGAGATGTTCCTGCTGATGATAAATGAGACAATCTGGAGAGATGGCTAGAAAGAGTCTAAAATAAAAATTTGACTAAGACTTAGAATCAGTTGTCCAGACAAGGCTTTTTGAACTTCTGAGAGCAGAACAGTACGGCCAGAAAATAAGAAATGACTCAGGAGACTGATGCAGAAGACCAAAGACAAGAATTCCAACAAAATGTCATAATTGACAATATTGGCTTCTCCTTAGGAGCTTAGAAAAAATATGACCACTGCCTGTCTGTTGGATTTGGAACACAGTTATGTTTCTTCTGTTAGTGGCAGAAGTCACCTGAAAAGAGCTTGAAAGAAGAGTGAAAGCGAAGAATGTTCCTTCAAGGAAGCTACTGAGAGGAAGTAAAGGAAACGCTCAATGAAAACTACTGTCTGGGAGGTAATAGGAGGTAAGATGAGCATGCACAGGTGAAGAGTCCATGAAGGCCCCAGGAAAAGCCAGTGCTGAAGTTTCTGCCCGTCTTCCTCAGGCTACTGTGACCTGACTAGCCATTGCAGATCTTAGGGACTCATCTTGAATTGACAAAACAATGGCTTATCTTTGTATGACAATGCACAAGATCAGTCTGTCTTCAGTGTAAGGACGTCAAATAGCAGAATGTGGCCTATTTAAACCATCAGTCTAGACTGCTGAACATGGACTGTTTAAATATTCAGTTGACTATCTAAGCTGCTCTTTCAAAAATATTTCTAACTGCTTGTGAGGCTTCAGGATAAATGATGAGACAGACAGTTTTTATGTGGAATGTTCAAATGATTTCCTTGCTGTTCACTCAGAAACTTATCAACATAGTGGTTTAAATTACATTCACTAATATAAATGCATTGCTCCAATTCAACCACGGCTATTACGAAAACTCTCTTCAAAAAAAATCTACAAACCAGAATGCTATTTAGAGTCAAACAGAAAGGGTTTGGCACCAAGTCTATCAATTTCCAAGCATAAATCATAAATAAGTAGTTGAAATATACCAAATAGTTGAAAATACCAAGAGGTGTGCTAAAATTATAAGCATATTTTTGAGTACCATATTTATACTGTCCATTGAAACACTTAACATAAGTTGAGGGAGAAATAGCCCACTGTCAAACATTGTTCAGATATGCCTAAAATTGCTTTTGTCTCCCAAGTTGCAGCAGTCAGCAATATGTACCTCAGTAAAATTATTTAGACAATTAGTCCCTTAAAAAACAATAGAATACTAAAGATACCCTTAAAATAAACTATTGAAATGAAAAAATGAAATACAGTTATGAGACACTTGACTTTGGAGCATGCATCCCCTAGTCACAGTTGCTAAATAAACAAATGGAATGTTCAGGAGTATTTCTGCTCTCAACATCGGTTGTGTGTATAGGAGACAACGAAGTGGCCCTGCACCTACAGGTGCAGACTGGCCCCATGGATTATAATTTCCTACAAAGCACAGTGGCCATAAAGCAATGCTTAATAGAAGTTTCAGTGGCCTGGTACTACCCACAGTTCTGGAAAGAGTTCTTAGAGTCATCTTGACAAGTGATTACTTCTGTATCACTCACATTACCATCTTGAGGAAAGACGGCATCAGCACCTGCTTGCAGAGAAGGGAAGATTGCAATATATTCTTATGCCGTCAAAGTTGAAGGATGAGTAGTACTTTAGTATTCACTCATTCAGTTTATAGATCCATTTGCTGTAGACCAGATGCTAATAGGAAGCTTTAGGAATCAATTTCTAATAGACATTTTATATTGAATCTAAAGAAATCCAGCAGCAACTGCAAACAGAATAAGAATGCATGTGTGCTATTGAGAAACAAACAGTAATGATTCAGACTCAGAAAGAAGAATGCCACATGTTTTCTCTCATACATGGAATCTAGATATAAAAATCACGCATATACAGTATTGTCTATATGATACACTGTAGATGATAAACAAAGAGGATGAACCTCATCAGAACAGCCACTGTTAATCTAAGTAAAAGAAGCACTTGAACCCCGAGGCAAGGATGTGTAAAAGTATTGAGTTAACTCTGACACTGAGGAACTAATTTTCCCAGACAGGTGATCAAATGCGAAGGCATCAAGATAGGAGATGTCTGTCATGCTGCAGGAGCACTATGCCCACTGAGGTCACAGTCAAATGCACAGGGCAAATGGTGAAACACAAATGCCTATGGATGAGGTGTGCTGCTCATGAACACCTTGTCTTTACTTAGCTTTCACTGCTAGATTGTTAGGTCTTGAGCTTGCTACACAGCTGCTTGTCATTCCACTGTAGCCCCTGTCCTCTCAAGCTGTATAGTACTTGGTTAGTGTTGGCTTTCACCACAAGTGACAATGAAAACTTCTGTAGACTTGTGACCAGAGTAACAGAGAGTTCTGTCCTCTGTGAAGAACGCAGCAAGCACAATGTGGCATGATAAAGCTGAGAAATGACTTGAGAGCTACTTTAGATTCCTCAGCTGGGGATTCTACTGGTTCAGGCTAACATGAGTTAGAAAAAGAGAGGTTCTAGATATCTCTGAGTATGAGGCCCACAGAATTTCTTGGAGTGAAAAACACATTGAGGGAGATACCAAGGTTTTGAGTCTGAACATTCAGATGCATGGGGCTAACACAAAGAGAGTGACGCCAATACTTATTTTTTTTCTCTTTTGTTAAGAGAATTGAAAGTCACTTTGGTTGGGGTACTTTAATGATGTTTACTCAACCTCCAAACAGAAATGCTCAGTTGGATAGGAACCACATGAGCATGGGAATATGAAGAGAAATATGAGATGGATGGATTGAAGCCAGGGTAATCAGAGATGTTATTGGAGAGGCTAGAAGGAAAAAAAAGCAGGAGATGTCATCCTGGATACCAAGTGAAAAGAGAGAACAAAATACAATTGGGTTTCACTATGCTCACTGCTCCTGGCAGGTTAATAGAGAAAAAGAGCAGTCATTGGGCAGCCACCCTGATAAAGCCAAATTTGTTGGAGTAATAGGATTGAAAACCTGGCTAGAATTGAGCAGGAGGAATTAGAATTTTGTGGTGCAATCAACTTTTTCAGGAGTTTACTGACGAACTGAGGGATGAAAAGACCCATGCACAGAGAAAGCGTCTTCAGAAAGGAGTTTTAAATCTCTTGCCTTTTTAAATACTTAAATGTACAAAATGTCAAAATGATTCGATGATAATGGGCAATGGTCCACGGTCCATAAAAAGAAGTGATTATATTTAGAGCACAGCTTCTAAGTGAATCATTGGGGTGGGCGCTACTGAGGGCAGAGTGGGCTGCCTGGTGTAGAAGTGTGGCAGGGAATGCAGAGGGCTGCAGATCAGCCTGGAGCCAGGGGAGACCAGCAGCTGTAGGAGTAATGGGAAGCACCTTCTAGTTATTTGCGTTTTTAGGTAAAGAAAGCAGCAGCAGCTGTGGAAGTAAGATAGGAATGTTCCTGCATTAGAAAAGGGAGAGTGAACCGTGTGTAATGGGATGTGTTTTCCAGGCCATACCAATACCCATTGGGGGCCCAGAATAATGAGTTGAAAGGGAGCCCAGATTGCATAGTCACGCCCCACTTCCCCAACACAGAATCAAAGAAAGCACACATTTAAATTTAACCCTGAAAGTACTTACATTACTGCAACAAATGATAGGGTCAATGGGTGTGAAATTATGTGATTATAGAAATCTCGACTATGTTAAGAAGAAAGCGAAGCCCAGAGCTGCTCAAGCATGTTTCTCTTCAATGGACATCTTCATCATTCCTTACAAATGCACTGTGCTAAAACTCAGCCAGCACAGCCGGCATGGTCCCTGCCAAAATGAAGTCTACATTTAGGTGGGAAGATAAATTAAATTTTCACTATCTTAAATTCTGAATCTACGAATATTAGTAAGAAAACAACCCATATTGTTATACATAGAATAAATCTGTACAATGGTATTGAAAGACCCCAAGTCTTTCAGTCAGGAACGAGGCCACCAAGAGAAAGACCAAGACCCTTCTCGCTGCAATAGCATGAGATTTTATTTAACGCCGCGTCGGGCAGCTCCAGCAACCTCTCATGCAGGAGAGACTGAAGCCACCCCTAGTGACTGAAGCAAGTGGTTTATAAAGGGGTTTTTGGGGGGGTCTCATTGGTGAGGAATTTTTGCAATAGCTGGTCAGCAAGAGTCCAGGCCTCCGTGATTGATGCAGTCTACCTGCCTAACCGCAGGAAGTTTGCTCCAGATGGCAATTATGCTATTAACAGAATTTTCTTGCAAAACTTGTTTTCCCTAGGGCTGGTCATCTTGAGGTTACAGCCTGTTTTCCCATCACCAAGGGTTACAGCTCCTTTTCCCATCACCAGGGGTTTCAGGGCAGGGAGGGAAGTTGCAAGGTGCATAGTTTTAGATAATGGCTAGCAGTAGCTATGCTTGAATAGCTATGAGCAATAGCTAACTATAGCTATGCCTGATTAGCTATGAGCAAATATCTACACTGTGGGCCTGGACTGGCCCGTTCTGTGAATTTTCTTTTTAGGGCAAGGGTCTTTCAGTATTTCAGAGAGAGAGAGAGAGAGAAAGAGAGAGAGAGAGAGAGAGAGAGCAAGCTCAGGCTTTTACCAGTATATTTAGGTAAAAGTAGAGGACAGCTGACTTCTGAAAGACCTAAAAGTTTTACATGTTAAGCAGAGAACAAAGATATTTAGGGCATAGGGATTTATATTGATGACAGAAGACAGGAAGGTCATTGATGCTTAGAGAACGTATGGGAAGCCAAAAGCCCCGGCGACAAGCACACCTGAGGCCCACAGAGTCCAAACTAAACCTTGGATTTACTCAGACCCACTCTTGCAGTTCGTCGTGCTCAGATGCAAATGATTTATTGATAGGACAGCTGACAGATGTGCTCATATGCCTCCACGTAGTTCAAGATCCTCTGGCAGCACGTGGTTGGGGTGGTGATGGCCTTCTGTCTCCAGCATTCTCTGGTGTCCCTTCAGCACTGCTCTGCAGACCACGCCCTGAGCTTGCTCTCTAGAGTAACCGAGTACTTTGATCTGGGCTGATGTACAAATGACTCCCAATCACTCCACTTACCACATCCTCTTTAAACGTTTACTTTTCAATGGGGATTTTCTAGAGATGAGAAAAAGTGACTTTCCATTGTTCATGTTTTAGATGCTGGTAGGTCATTTCAGTGAGAAACCTAGCAACCTACTCCTCTAAATTCTAGAAGGGTGTGTTCCACTTAAATGCTGAAGAAAAAAAGATGACCTCAAAGCAATAAACCCATCCGATACATTCTTTTTTGACACTCAGTAGCCACCATTGACCATGTACTCTAGAGGCAGTCTGGTCTGTGGTCAAGGTACTTTGCCATTTTTGTGAATTCCTTGTTTTTCTGAGGAGGTCGAACCATTCAGGAAAACTATTCCATGTTTGGTTGTCATAGTTAGGCACAGGTGTCAACTTGACAGTTGAGGGTTTGAGCTCTGGACACATTTGAAGAGAATTGGTGGTTGAGTTAAGCCCAGAGCAAACTTGCAGGAGATTGTCTAGCTGATGGGTAAAACCCAGCCCATGGTGGGCAGGACTAGCCTTAGAATAAAATACAGAGAGCGGATTGAGAAAGTTGGTGTTCTTGTGTACATTTGGCCAGACATCCTGGTCTGGCAAGTAAGGATCATCCCTCTCTCAGCTATTGTGTGGTGATGGTGTGGCCAGTTCTCTCAGCCCAGGTGTTGGTGTGTGCTCGCCTGTCAAGCTGGACTGAGAACTGTAACTATAATCATAAGAGAAAATAAACCCCTGTTCCCTTAAGCCATTTGATAGTCATTTGTCAGCAACCATGCAGGCAAACTACAACACTGATACACTTATTTTCTTATAGAAAGTGCTACTGTTCTAATCAATTTTTCAGAGAGAGCATAAATCTTTCAAAAGAGCACACTATATGGTACTCACAGCTTGTAAGTGATAACCGAGGTCTAAAATATGGAAAGAGGGAAGGTATTTGGTAGTTTATAAATATCTGAAAACCAAATTAATACAAAAGTGAGCAGGATAGCAAAATTATGATTCATTCCCAGTTTGTTCAAATTGTTTTCCTTCTACAGGAAAAAAATCCAGAAAAGAGCTTAATAGTTCCTTAAGACCAGCTTAAGAAAAGTATGTGCTGTATTAACGTAGTTAGCTCAAGTCCTCTTCATGCAATGAGGTATAAAGTGATGATTGCATTCCAGATGAAAGATTCAGTTATAGCTTGGCAATGATGAAACAGGGCTGGCAAGAGATCGCAGGTCTGCTTCCCAAACCTCTAAGCTTAATTCCCCTTGGTAGCACAAAAGCTACCTCTTACGTGCTTCTCCTTCACTCACCGCATGGCCTCTCTCGTATACTTATTCTCCCTCTGAGAAACATTTCTAAGGTGTCAGCTATGTTTGATCTCTATGTGTGCCTTATGTAACAAAACAATGCATGATTGATCATAGCTATGTCATCTATCTCTATTTCTACCTATATCTCTATCATCTGTGTTTACACCAAAATATCTATGTCTATATATCTCTTTCTATATAATTTATATCTTTATATAAATATATATCTTTATCTACATGTAAATCTACGTGTATATATATATGGATATATATACATACATATATCTGTTTATATATCTTTGTGTGTGTGTGTGCGTGTGTGAAGGTGCTATGTGTCCCTGTGGAGTATGAACAGTGACTTTGAGAATCATTCTAGATTGGGTCTGCCTTCTTTATTTTTTTTATTTTTTTTTTTTTGCTTCCCTCTGGGAATTCCCAGGCTCTACCCACTATAGGATCACAAGTTCAAACTATAGCCTGGAGGTATTTTATTTATTTTATTTTATTTTATTTTATTTTAAAGTGAGACCTGGGATCCAAACACATGGCCTTCTGCTTGTTAGCCCCTGAGCCATCTATCTCTCCAATCCTTATCTATATATCTTTAAGAAGGCAATGTGACAAACACGTGACTTATTCAATGTTAAAGTATTCTCAAAGTACAAGACACACAAATAATTCAGAGTTCTACTTATCACTGAATAAGTGGTCCAAGACATACTGGGACCACATTCTGCTTGCAGCTTTGTTGATTTGTCAGATACTTGAGTCCCTGAGGTTTTTGTCTTCCTTCATGTGCTAATTCCAGTAACCATGAACAGAAACAATTCCAAATGCCTAATGGTATAACTAAACTGTGATATACACTAAATGCTTAGTCTGTAAATAAGACCTTGACACTGACATGCATCTCTTGGAGTTTATCTTCCAAGAAACAAAATCAACATCTTGTCTAGTTAGTTTCTATAAAATTATTTTTTGTAGAGTAAGACATGGTTTGTGTGTATATTCCAGGTATGTGAGATATGTTTATGCATGTGTGTGTATTCAAGGTATGTGAGATATGTTTATGTGTGTATATGTTCGAGGAATGTGAGATATGTTTTATGCATGTGTGTGAGTGTTCAAGGTGTGAGGTATGTGAGATATATTTTATGCGTGTGTGTATGTGTGTGTGTGCGTGTATGCCGCAGCATGTTTGTAGGTGCCAGAGAACACACTGCAGGTATTCTCCTTGGCCTTTTCTCTCTTGCAGAGACTGGGTCTCCTCTCTGCCATTGGGAATTAGGCTTATGGCTGAGCAGCCCCTGCAGATTCCACAAGATTTTCCACAGGGTCACAGTGACTACAGATGTCTGTCACACTGTGTAGGGCTTTTATGTCAGACTGGGGACATGAACTCAGGCTGTCAGCTTTGTATATAAAATGTTTCATCCGTTGATCTATTCTCTCAGGTCTGCAATAAGACTTTTTAACTTCAAGCAAATTACAATGCACTTAAAAGGGCATGCCATCATACCCAACACTGGGTTATCCACCCAAGCCTTTAAGAATTAAAGGCCAAAAAGTCTTCTCAGATGACTTCTAAACTACAATGGATAACTGGAGATTCATAGTTTTTAAAATATGTAAAAGAGGCTGTGATCTTAGTTTGCAGTAAACAGTTAGTTAAACACATTGAATTTTGACACAAACAATAGTTCGAGATTGCATTTTCCTCTTCTACTAGGTGCTGTAGTGTTTATAGTTTCCAGGTTTAAAATGGCCTTTAACTTCTTCACTTTAGTGCCACACTAGTCTCCCATTTTGACCAAAATGTATCAGGCTCATTTGAACTCTCATCCACATCTCAAATTTTGATTTGTCTTTTTGATAGCTAGTTTCATCAAGAATCCTGCTAACTCAGTATAGAGAGGATCCCCATCATTTGCATCTGATCATGTTGTGCCATTTGAAAATGTAATATATGTGAAAGGTTCCCTAATAGCCAGGTGTTGAATGCTTTGATTCCAGGAGTTGTAGGAGGGTATGAAAACTTAGGGAGGCAGGGTCTGCCTGGAGGAAGTGGATCGCTAGGCTGTGGACATTCTCTCTGGTCCCATGCTTTCCAGTGCTGTTACCTCAAGAATGAACCATCTGGTCACTATATCTCTTCAGATGTTACATATTTAACTACTTCATCTACCATACATCCATACATGGCAGTCATAGAAGCTAGACAGCCCTCTAGACAATATTTTCTGGAACCTAAATTAGCTACCATAAATTTGGAAATTGATTTTGGAAGCTAAAGAAGAAATACTATAAATTTAAGTGGAATTATTTTAAGAACTGATAAATATATTTGGATATTAAAATTGAGAATCACAGAAAGTTTCCAAACTGAGCTGCCAGCATCATCAGCTGCAGCTGTTTACAGGAACGTACAGCAGGCATTTGGATGCTTGAGTTTGTCCTTTAATGGGAGAAGACTGCTCATCTATCCCTTTAATGCTCAAATCCTCTGGCCCATCACTGAGAATGAGCCAAGCAAAGAGATCAAGCTGAGCTTTGTTCCAAAACTTTAAAACACAATTTTATAAAGATCGATTTGCAAGTCCCTTTTGTGTTTGGAAGTGGAAGCTTTATGGGGTATATAATCATCATTTCTTTTTTAGGGAGATAATAAGTTAAAAATGTGAAAATATTCCTAAATACATATATGAGACAAGGAAAAAGAAATAAGTATATTTGGGCATATTTCACATTCATGATTTAGTCTTCTGTAGATAAGACATGTGGTTATGAAAGGTCATTCTTTTGAAAAGTATACTTATGAAGGAAATCTCCATTTAAGCACACATAGTAGATGTATGCAGATTTCTCTTTGAAAATCCCTACTTGTTTAGGGAAGATCTTTCTAAGAAAAGGTTGGAAGATCAGATGGAATCCACAGGGTGACGTTTGGAGAGATTTCTCCCACTTGATCAGACAGCCATCCTCAACCTATTGTCTGCTGTCTTCTGTTCACATTCACAATGTTGACAGTAGTATGGACCAGTAGGTTACGGTAAGAGCACTTGCATACAAAAATAGCAGCATGAGAAATCAGCCTCTAGATAAGAAATTTAGGACATCTGTGAGCAATGCAGTTTGAGGGCATTAGAAATCTCAGCTCAAATCTGTCTCTTGGAAATTCACCTTAAATATTCTGGTCATGAAATTCATGTTTCTAAAAGGAATTTCTTCCTCGAAGAATACTGTGTAAGCTTTTCTACCCTTACATGCGAAAAAGTTGAATGCCTCCAGCTAACAAGAATGACAATTGTGTTAAGTCACAAACTTGGAGGAAAGGCTGGAGGCTGGCCAGTTAGTGCGGGGCACAGATTGCAAATACTTTCCTAGAATTCACTGCGCTTGTGTCTTTTCAGTTCCTGAAAACATCATGAAACCCCCCACTGAAGAGTTCAGAAAGGAGCAGCCTATCATTGAGACTCAGGCAATGTTTCACACAACTTGGGAAATTTGCTAACGGCATAGAACTGGACATGTTCAGACTGAACCAAGATCTGTTTTGAAATTAAGAACTTTCTGTATACATTTATTTATTTGAAATATTTAAATGTTCCATAAAGTATCAAAATTCTGCATGATATACAGTTTAATTTATCTACTTTGAGGATTCATCAGCGGCCACAATCATAACCAGTCTACATTTCACAGTTCATATCTCTGAAACTATATTACTGGACTCAGCAGGAGGCCACAGACATGAATGTTAAAGAAGAAACAGCAGGCTGGGAGGACAGCTCTGGGAACAGGATTTCAGGAAACATCACACAGATCTGATCAAAATCCTGCATGGAAATCATGCAAACAGTCAAAGACTGCACATCAAGATGAGCCATGATAATTGCTATTATTTGTTTACATAAAACTATTGATTTTACATATTAATTTAAATCTATTTACCCTGAATAAATTATTTTTCCACCTATCTCTTATGACTTTGTAGGAACGTTTTAGAACCATATCATCTATAGATAGAAATAGCTTCTAGTTATTCTTATTGTTGATTTTTCTGAGGTGTGTGTTTATTCTGTTCATTGGTTAGCTCATATTCACAACTGTTATTTTAATCACTTTAATGTGAGCTCTGGTCATCTATTGATCTCCCCACACCTCCAGTCTCCATATTTTCGCTGAATCCTTTACAATAGAATGGAAGGATAATAAAAAAAAATAGAGTTCTGAACAGCTGCATCAAAATATCTTTGGGGGAAAATGTTACAAACAATACAAATTACTACATATGCATTGTTATCAGAACTCACTTTGCCTCCTCCAATTATGATGAGGAGGAAATGGAAACGGGTTTGGTAAATGCAGAACAGTCTTTGTGATACCAGTAGAGTATGTGTGCAATTTTCAAAGTCAATAAAATGAGATGTGGGGCTGGGGAGGTGGTTCAATGTAAAAGCCATTACCTCACAAGCAAAGATATCTGAGCCCAGATCTCCACAACCCATGTAAAAGCACTGGGTGGATATGCTGGTGGTCTGTAATTCTGGCCTTGGAAGGCAGGGTCTGGGAAGGCCCAGAACAAGCAAAACTATGGAAGAGCCATCCAGGATGATTCCTGATGTCACTTAAGTTCCCTCTTGGACACAACACCCACATTCAGAACACACACATATACATACATGTACACATGCACACAAAGAAAATGAAATGTGATACTGCTCTTCCCCCAAAGAGCAAGAATGCTCTAGATAACTGACATCTTAGTTATAATGCTTCTTTCTAACTTCTCAGCTTTGTAGAGAAGCCTTCTAAGCTTTTTCAACAAAAACATCTTACTTTTTGCTGAACATCACAAGAAGGTATAAGAAACATACTTGTTTAAATTTCTGTGAGTGTTGACAACCTACATACTGAAGACTTTTAGAAATAATTATGTAGATGGGGCATATGGGAAATGCTGAGTAAATAATTTTTTTAGGTCAGCTGTATATTCCTCAAGAAACAATGGTGACAGGAAGTTGTTCTGTTCGGTGCTTGTTAGTGCTTCTCCTGACAGTTTATTTTGATTGACTTCATGGATGCAAAGTTCAGAATGTTCGAAAAGCAATGTGATCTGACAAGTCCAGCACTTTCACTTAGCAAAGTAACTATGGTTGAAAATAATGATTGTTGGGCTCAGCTCTTGTCTTTCAACCTCTAAAAGTGTTGGAGCTGGTAAATGACTCTTGCACAGGGAGCAGGAATATCTCTCCCTATAGACATGAATATGTGTTAAAAGTTAAGAATGCTTGTGCATTTCATACCAAAAACTTTTACTTTGTCAGCAACCATACTATATTAACATGTTTTAAAAATGTTGTGCTTTCTAAGGCTTTATAAAATATGTATTACATGCACACAATAAATAATGGCCAAGACTTCTTAAATGTCCATTCAGTGGCAGTGCTGAGAGATTAAAAACAATAATTTTTAAAGTAAAATCATTGTTTGGTCTCTCCTTTTTATGCTTATGTTTTTAACTTAAATTTTAATTTTATTACTGATTTACTTCCATAATTTACTATTTCATTTTTCAAGATAAAATTAAACCATCCACTTCTTTTTCTGCACAACTCAGTATTAAATCATCAAATTTACCTTTCTGAAAAATCTGACAATATGATATATCATCACTCTAAGAAAATTAGTGGTATTTGGCCAAGGCAGGCTGTCAGCTATGAAAAGGAAAAATTATAGAAAGAAAAGAGTTCCTTCTCCCTCCCGTGCTCCCGCTCCCCGCTCCGCCAGACCCCCAGCTGAGTCCCTCCCGGCCCCGCCCAGGTCGCCCCGCATCCCAGCGGCACCCAGGCTGCCTCGGGCTTTGGCCTGGGTCACACCCCGGGACCCCAGGCCCCTTTCTCCGTCCCGCCTGCCTGTCTGCCCAACTGGACAAGACTTGCTTGCTTTCCTCCATCCCTGGAGCTTGGGTGGGATACTAAGCCAAGTCCCAGGTCCGGGTGAAGAATTCTACCATCAACATCAGCCCCTCTGTCTCTCTGGCCCACCGGGGACCCACACACATGGTCTACAGAAGACACACTGCCATTCAGAATTCAATAGAGTCCAAAGAAAACTCAAGCAAAGTTCTAAGGGTCAAAGGCCATACATCTGTAAACCTCTACAATCATCCTATCACATGGGAGAGATTCTTCACATCCAGCCCAAAGATAAGTAAACCTCCTTTTTTTCACCTTACTATTCCTTTCTAATATTAATCACTATTGATTAACTTTTCCATAAAGCCACCCTCAAAACATATACAACTCCAGGGATCATAACACTCATCCTCACATATCACCAAGATACTACATCGTAAAAGTGCACTACCATACTAATATTCACTCCTTGTCTACTTAACCTGACTTAACTGATGTACTAACAGCCTAACAGCCTCAACTAGGAATAACAATAACAAAAGACAAGCATACCCAACCCCAAGGCAAGCACTAGTAATAACTGCCCAAGTGTAGTAATACCAACTAAATCAGTCAAAAACACACAGAAACTGAAAAGCCCTAGAAGACAAAACAACAATGACCAAGTCAAAGTGCAGATCCATGAGAAACAAAACCCAAGAAGACCAATCTCCCACTAAAAGAATTAACCCCTTAATGATGGATTCCAACCAGAACAAACTCACAGAAAACAGCCAAAAAAGCCAGACCCAAGACAACGACTTTCAAAGTATGATCATCCAAGAGGAGTTAAACAACCGAATCAACCACTTTGAACAGGAACACAGACATTTGGAGGAGTTGAGAAAAACAGTTCAAGAAACAAAAATAGATATAGAGCAGTTAAAACAGTCGCAGGCAGAATTTAAAATTGAACTAAAAGACAAGCTATCTTCAACCCAAAGCTCAACAGAGAGTCTTATCAGCAGAACTAAGGAAGCAGAAAATAGAATTTCAGATCTTGGGGGCTGGAGAGGTGGCTCAGGGGTTAAGCCTCTGCCTTGCAGGCGGAAGGTCCTGAGTTCAGGTCCTAGACCCCATGTATAGACGCCAGGCGGAAGCAGGGGCGACGTGGGTTTCTGGTCCTGGTAGAGCGGAGCCTGTGAATCCCGGGGCAGAGTAAACAAGTAGGAGGTGGAGGCAGTCCATGGCGGTTCCCGAATTCCTCCGTGGATCTATATACAAGCACACACACATACACACATATATACACACACGCGCACACGCATACCCGCACAATTGAATAAATAATAAATAATGAAAAAAATTTAAAAAAAGATTGCTCTTGGGGCTGGAGAGGTGGCTCAGGGGTTAAGCCTCTGCCTTGGAGGTAGAAGGTCCAGAGTTCGGATCCTAGACCCCACTTATAGACGCCGGGCAGAAGTGGAGGCGGCCTACGTTTCTGGTCCTGGTAGGGTGGAGCCTGTGAATCCCGGGACAGAGTAAACAAGAAGGAGGTGGAGGCAGTCCATGGTGGTTCCCGAATTCATCCGTGGTTCTACACATACACACACATATGTACACATGTGCACACACACATACACACACAATTGAATAAATAATAATAAAAAAAGAATTTTGGATCTTGAAGACAAACTGGGAGAATTAACCAGCTCAATGGAAGAGATTGTTAAAGCCAAAAAGATATTGGAGAGGAACATTCAAGAGATATGGGACACCCTGAAGAAGCCTAACATGCGTATTCATGGAATACCAGAGCAAGAATCTCAAAATACCACACCTGAGGAAATTTTTCAAATTATCATAAATGAAAACTTCCCTCAACTGAAGAATGAGAGGCCCGTCCAAATACAAGAGGCATTTCGCGGCCCGCTCTAGGACCCCAGGTCAGCCCACAGGGACCCGGCTCCGACTCCCACCATCCAGCCGGAGCCGCGCGGGGGCCCGCGGGGGCCGAGGGACGAGGAGGACCTCCCCCTGCGCGCCCTGGCCCAGCTGCCCTCGGGTTAAATAGCTCCACGCCAACGCGCCCATCCTCCCTTTTCACCCCACCCCGCTCCGCCCGACGGGACAGGCGCGCGGTCCACCCGGGCCTCACCCCGCGCCCTAGGTAAGTCCCCGTTCGGGCCCCGCCCACCAGTACCCCAGGCCAAATAATTCAGTTTAGTGAAATTGAGAGATCTTAAGAGTTAAAATGACAATGCCAAAGTCAAAGTGCAAATCCATGAGAAGCAACACTCAAGTAAACAAATTTCCCACTGAAGAAATTAATCCCATAATGTTAGACTCCAACAAGAACAAACCCGCGGAAAAAGGCCAAGAAAGCCTCACCCAGGATAACAACTTTCAAAATATGATCATTACCATGTTCAATACTATGAAAGAGGAAATCCGGGAGGAATTACATAATCGAATCAATCCCTTTGAAGAGGAACACAACAGACATCTGGAGGAGTTGAGAAAAACAGTGCAAGAAACAAAAAGTGGCATAGAGCAGTTAAAACAAACTCAAGCAGAGTTTAAAACTGAGCTAAAAGACAAGTTATCTTCAACCCAGAACGCCACAGAGAGTCTTATCAACAGAACTAATGAAGCAGAAAACAGAATTTCAGACCTTGAAGATAAAGTGGGAGTACTAACCAGCTCAATGGAAGAGGTTGTTAAAGCCAAAAAGATATTTGAGAGAAATATCCAAGAGATATGGGACACCCTGAAGAAGCCTAACATGCGTATTCATGGAATACCGGAGCAAGAATCTCAAAATACCACCCCTGAGGAAATTTTTCAAACGATCATCAAGGAAAACTTTCCTCATCTAAAAAAAGAGAGGCCCATTCATATACAAGAGGCATTCCGCACCCCAAACAGATACGACCAAAATAGAAGCACACCGCGGCAAATAATAGTTAAAACACTCCACATTCAAGATAAAGAACTGGTGCTGAGAGCTTCAAGGGAGAAAAAACAAGTCACTTTTAAAGGCAAACCTATTAAAATAACAAATGACTTCTCAGTCGAAACAGTAAAAGCAAGAAGAGCTTGGAGAGACATACTTCAAGTATTGAATGAGCAAAAATGTCAACCCAGGCTGATTTACCCTGCAAAACTATCAGTCATGATCGAGGGAGAAAGAAAAATTTTCCAGCACAAAGACAACTTTAAGGGATACATGGCCACCAAACCAGGCCTTCAAAAACTGCTAGAAATGATACTCAAGCGTGAAGAAAAAAACAGGCATATCCAGGAGAACAGAAGGCAAATATAACATCATTAAAAGCGAAGCAATATACTTATAAAAGCTACTAAACATAATAAATGTCTGGAATTAACAATAGTTTCTCCATTATAACACTAAATGTTAATGGACTTAATTCACCGATCAAGAGACACAGATTACAAACTTGGATTAAAAATCACAATCCATCAATCTGTTGCCTGCAGGAAACCCATCTCACCACAAAAGATAGGCACGCTCTAAAAATAAAAGGCTGGTCAACAATTCTACAAGCAAATGGAAGCAGAAAACAGGCAGGGGTAGCCATTATGCTATCAGACAAAGTGGATTTCAAACCAAAAAAAATTATAAGAGACACGGATGGATACTACATTTTAGTCACAGGTACAATTCACCAGGAAGACTTCACAATACTGAACATATATGCACCCAATACGGGCCCCTCCACATTCATTAAGAAAACCCTACAGCGTCTAAAGCAAGAAATCAACCCCCAAACGATAATTCTTGGGGACTTCAACACCGCCCTCTCTACATGGGATAGATCAACAGGTCAAAAGCTTAACAGAGACACTTTGGAACTTAATCAAACCCTGAAAGAAATGGACCTCACAGATCTCTATCGAACTTTTCACCCACACACCAAAGAATACACATTTTTCTCAGCAGCACACGGAACTTTCTCCAAAATAGATCACATATTGGGCCACAAAATGAATCTACACATATACAAGAAAGTTGAAATTCTAACCTGTGCCCTATCAGACCACCACGGCCTAAAGCTGGACATCCACAACACATCAAACAAGAGAAAATACACTAACTCCTGGAAACGTAACACTATGATGCTGAATGAGAACTGGATTCAGGAAGAAATTAAAAAGGAAATTCAAGATTTCCTGAAAGTGAATGATAACGAAAATACAACTTACCAAAATCTCTGGGACACAATGAAAGCTGTTCTAAGAGGTAAGTTCATAGCTCTTAATGCCCACGTCAAAAAAATGGAAACATCAAAATAAACAACTTAACAATGCAGCTTAAAGCTTTAGAGAAACTAGAGCAATCTGATCCCAAAAGCAGTAGAAGAGAAGAGATTAGCAAAATAAGGGGAGAAATATCTGAAATCGAGACTAAGAAAACGATAGAAAAAATCAACCAGTCAAAAAGCTGGTTCTTTGAAAAAATCAACAAGATTGATACACCCCTAGCTAAACTAACCAAAAGCAAGAGAGAGAAAACCCAAATTAACAAAATTAGAAATGAACATGGAGTTATCACTACTGATACCCAAGAAATCCAGAGAATTATAACATCATATTTCAAAAACTTATACTCTGTGAAGTTTGACAACACAAAAGAGATGGATGAATTTCTAAGTAAACACAACTTACCTAAATTGAATCAGGAAGTTGTGAATTATTTAAATAGTCCTATAACATATAAGGAAATTGAGGAAGTAATCTCGAATCTTCCCACCAAAAAATGTCCTGGACCAGATGAATTCAGCACAGAGTTCTACCAGACATTTAAGGAGTTAATAACACCAATACTCCTTAAACTGTTCCATCAAATAGCAAAGGAAGGAACACTACCAAATTCCTTCTATGAAGCTAATATCGTTTTAATCCCAAAACCTAATAAAGATTCACTTAAAAAAGAAAACTATAGGCCGATCTCCCTGATGAACACAGACGCAAAGATTCTCAACAAAGTCTTAGCAAATCGGATTCAAAAACATATTAAAAAGATCATTCATGGGGACCAAGTAGTCTTCATCCCCGGCACACAAGGTTGGTACAACATACGCAAATCAATAAATGTAATTCATCATGTAAACCAGTCCAAAGTCCAAGACTACATGATACTCTCGATAGATGCAGAAAAAGCTTTTGACAAGATCCAACAGCCTTTTATGATCAAAACGCTAGAGACAGTAGGAATGGAAGGAACCTTTATCAATATAATAAAAGCTGTATACAACAAGCCCACAGCAAGGATTATGCTCAATGGGGAACAATTGGAAGCATTCCCACTTCGATCAGGAACTAGACAAGGCTGTCCACTCTCACCGCTTCTATTCAATATTGTACTTGAAGTCTTAGCTGAAGCCATAAGACAAGAAAGGGACATAAGAGGGATTCAAATCGGCAAGGAAGAAATCAAGCTATCCCTATTTGCAGATGACATGATCTTATACCTGAGGGATCCCAAAAACTCCACCATGAAGCTCCTGGAACTAATTGAGAAGTTCAGCAGGGTGGCAGGATACAAAATAAATGTGCAAAAATCAGAGGCCTTCCTATATGCCCAGAATGAAAGAAGTGAAAAAGCCTTGAGAGAAATCATGCCATTTACTATAACCCCTAAAAAATGAAATACCTTGGTATAAACCTAACTAAGGAGGTAAAAGACCTTTACAATGAAAACTTTAAAACCCTAAAGAAAGAAATTGCAGAAGACACCAGAAGGTGGAAAGACCTCCCTTGTTCCTGGATTGGCAGAATCAACATTGTAAAAATGACCATCCTACCAAAGGCAATATACAGATTCAATGCTATACCAATCAAAATCCCAAAGCAATTCTTCAAAGAAGTTGACCAAACAATCTCAAAGTTCATATGGAGGCACAAAAGACCCAGGATAGCAAAAACAATCCTGAATAACAAAAACACAGCTGGAGGTATTACCATACCAAACCCTAAGTCTATACTACAAATCCATAGTTATAAAGACAGCCTGGTACTAGCTCCAAAATAGACACACAGATCAATGGATACGGATTGAAGACCCAGATATAAGCCCACAAAGTTACAGCCATTTGGTCTTTGACAAAGGGACCCAAAGAATCCAATGGAAAACGAACAGCATCTTCAACAAATGGTGCTGGCAAAACTGGATCTCCACATGCAGAAGATTAAAGCTGGACCCGTACTTGTCACCATGTACAAGACTTAATTCCAAATGGATCAAGGACCTTGATATCAGGCCAGAGACTTTAAAAACCATAGTTGAAAGGATAGGGAACTGCCTCGAGCTGATTGGGCTAGGCCAACACTTCCTAAACAGGCATACAATGGCACAGTCACTGCTACCAACTCTCAACAGTTGGGATCTTGTGAAATTAAAGAGCTTCTGTTCAGATAAAGAGATTGTCACACGAGCTCAAAGGCAACCCACAGAATGGGAGAAAATCTTCACTAACCACATATCTGACAGAGCTCTACTGTCCAGAGTGCACAAAGAACTTAGAAAATTAAACTCCAAGGAAAACACTGGCCCAATTAAAAAATGGGCCCTAGAACTTCAAAGAAACTTTACCAGGGATGAAATTAAAATGTCTAACAATTATCATAAAAAATGCTCCACTTCCTTCGCCATCAGGGAAATGCAAATCAAAACTGCCCTGAGATATCATCTCACCCCGGTCAGGATGGCAAAAATCCACAATACAAACAACGACAAATGCTGGAGAGGATGTGGAGAGAGGGGAACTCTCCTACATTGTTGGTGGGAATGCAGGCTCATACAGCCACTCTGGCAAGCCGTCTGGAGATTCTTAAAGAAATTAAAGATTGAAATGCCATATGACCCTGCTATCCCACTTTTGGGAATAACCCCCCATGCAGCAGAGGTTCGCCTCGATAGCACAAGCTCGACCATGTTCATAGCAGCACTGTTTACAATAGCAAAGTCATGGAATCAACCTAAATGTCCAACAGTTGACGAGTGGATAAGGAAACTGTGGTACATCTATACAATGGAGTACTACTCAGCCATCAAAAATGATGAATTACTGGAATTTGCTGGGAAATGGATGTCATTAGAAAGAATTATATTAAGTGAAGTATCCCAAACCCAGAAAATTAAGCACCGTATGTACTCCCTAATAGGTGGCTCCTAGTACCAAACTCACCCAGCCCACATTGAGACACTCAAAAGTAAACCTATGTAACACAGTAATTGCAAGGATTATGAACAAGAGAGATGGGTTAGGAGGGCCACACCAGAAACAAGGAGAGAGGAGACCATGTTACAGCAGAGAAAATAGGCCTCCATCAAGGTCTGCAAGTAAGTAATGAGAAACCTGGTTAAGTTCACAGACGTTCTTTCCTGATCTCACCAGAAGGGGAGGGCATATAGTCTAGCAGATAAAAAGTAATCATTTTGCAAATGGGTGATGGACCCCTCCCTCAGTGAGGTTTCCTACTCTTATTACATCTACCCTTGAATGTGCTATTACAACAAGACTCCAGTTTAACAGCTTTTTGTCTCTGGCCAGGGGGTGACATACAGTGCCCAGCAGAATGGAGTGAAGGGAATTGCAGGAGCAGCAAAACTGCAAAAGAAAATCAACAAACCACAATCCAGAACTTCAGAGACTCTATATCAATCACATAGAACTAGGACAGCCTAATCTCTCCCCATCCTGGAGCTCAGGGACATTTGCGGAAGAGGGGGCGGTAAGATTGTAAGAGCAAAAGGATGGGAGGAGCAACGATTTGCAAGATTCTCAACAATAGTTGGGGCCAAAGCAATCATAATGGGACTTTGCATGCCCTGCGCAATGTCCAGCGCACTGTTGCCCTCATAATGTCTAGCATCTGTTAAGGGCACCGAGACCCCTGGAGGCAAGGGATTGACAGCCATAGTAGTGATCTTATGCTTAAGGGGAACAAGAGAAAGGGCTTATAGAAATGCCACTGCCTTATATGTCATCGGAGAGGAGGACCCAGAGGAGAGTTAGGCGTACACAATAAAGGACTCTCTGGGAATTGGGGGGGAGGCACTGGGGGAAGGGGAGAGGGAGGAGGGGGGAGGGAGGGAACTGGTAAAAAATTTTAAAATGTATAATTAAATTTTAATAAAAAAAAAGAGGCATTTCGCACTCCAAACAGATATGACCAAAATAGAAAACTGCCACGGCAAATAATAGTCAAAACACTCCACATTCAAGAAAAAGAAAAGGTGCTGAGAGCATCAAGAGAAAAAAAGCAAGTCACTTTTAAAGGCAAAACTATTAAAATAACAAATGACTTCTCCATGGAAACAGTAAAAGCAAGAAGGGCTTGGAGAGACGTACTTCAAGTATTAAATGAGCATAAATGCCAACCCAGACTGATATACCCAGCAAAACTATCTGTCATGATCGAGGGAGAAAGAAAAATTTTCCAGCACAAACACAACTTAAAGGGATACATGTCTACCAAACCAGGCCTTCAAAAAATGCGAGAAATGATATGCAAACTTGAAAAAAAGAACAAGCGTATCCAGGAGGACAGAAGGGAAGTATAACACCACAAAAATATAAATGTAAAACAATAAGCTTACAAAATCCACTAAACATAAAAAATGTCCAGACTTAAAAAGAATTTCTCCATTATAACATTAAATGTCAATGGGTTAACTCACCGATTAAGAGACACAGATTACAAACTTGGATTAAAAATCACAACCCATCAATCTGCTGCCTTCAGGAAACTCATCTCACCACAAAAGATAGGCATATCCTAAAAATGAAAGGCTGGTCCAAAATAATGCAAGCTAATGGAACCAGGAAACAGGCAGGGGTAGCCATTATGCTGTTGGAAAAAGTGGATTTCAAACCCAAAAAAATCATAAGAGACACAGATGGATACTACAATTTAGTCACAGGTACAATTCACCAGGAAGACTTCACAACACTGAACATATATGCACCCAATACAGGCCCCTCCACATTTATAAAGAAAATCTTACAGCCTCTAAAGTGATAAATCAACCCCCAAGCGATAATTCTTGGGGAATTCAACACTGTCATCTCAACATGGGATAGATCAACAGGTCAAAAGCTTAACAGGGACACTTTGGAACTTAATCAAACCCTTAAAGAAATGGATCTTACAGATTTCTATCGAACTTTTTACCCACACACCAAAGAATACACATTTTTCTCAGTAGCACACGGAACTTTCTCCAAAATAGATCACATATTGGGCCACAAAACGAACCTCCACATATACAGGAAAGTTGAAATTCTAGCCTGTGCCCTATTAGACCACCACGGCCTAAACCTGGACATTCACAACACAACAAAAAACAGAAAATACACTAACTCCTGGAAACTCAACACTATGATACTGAATGAGAACTGGATTCAGGAAGAAATAAAAAAGGAAATTCAAGATTTCCACAAAGTGAATGATAATGAAAATACAACTTACCAAAATCTCTGGGACACAATGAAAGCTGTCCGAAGAGGTAAGTTCATAGCTCTAAATGCCTACATCAAAAAAATGGAAATATCAGAAATAAATAACTTAGCAATGCAGCTAAAAGCTTTAGAGAAACTAGAGCAATCTGATCCCAAAAAGAGTAGAAGAGAGATTAGCAAAATAAGGGGAGAAATATCTGAAATCGAGATTAGGAAAACGATAGAGAAAATCAACCAGTCAAAAAGCTGGTTCTTTGAAAAAATCAATAAGATTGATACACCCCTACCTAAATTAACCAAAAGCAAGAGAGAGAAAACCCAAATTAACAAAATTAGAAATGAACATGGAGTTATCACTACTGATACCTAGGAAATCCAGAGAATTATAACATCATATTTCAAAACCTTGTACTCTGTGAAATATGACAACACAAAAGAGATGGATGAATTCCTAAGTAAATACAACTTATCTAAATTGAATCAGGAAGTTGTGAATTTTTTAAATAGTCCTATAACATATAAGGAAATTGAAGAAGTAATCTCGAATCCTCCCACCAAAAAATGTCCTGGACCAGATGAATTCAGCACAGAGTTCTACCAGACATTTAAGGAGTTAATAACACCAATACTCCTTAAACTGTTCCATCAAATAGCAAAGGAAGGAACACTACCAAATTCCTTCTATGAAGCTAATATCGTTTTAATCCCAAAACCTAATAAAGATTCACTTAAAAAAGAAAACTATAGGCCGATCTCTCTGATGAACACAGACGCAAAGATTCTCAACAAAGTCTTAGCAAATCGGATTCAAAAACATATTAAAAAGATCATTCGCGGGGACCAAGTAGGCTTCATCCCCGGCACACAAGGTTGGTTCAACATACGCAAATCAATAAATGTAATTCATCATGTAAACCAGTCCAAAGTCCAAGACCACATGATACTCTCGATAGATACAGAAAAAGTTTTGACAAGATGCAACAGCCTTTTATAATCAAAATGCTAGAGACAGTAGGAATGGAAGGAACCTTTATCAATAAAATAAAAGCAGTAATCAACAAGCCTACAGCAAGGATTATACTCAATGGGGAAAAACTGGAAGCATTCCCACTTCGATCAGGAACTAGACAAGGCTGTCCACTCTCACCACTTCTATTCAATATTGTACTTGAAGTCTTAGCTGAAGCCATAAGACAAGAAAGAGACATAAAAGGGATTGGAATCGGCAAGGAAGAAGTCAAGCTTTCCCTATTTGGAGATGACATGATCTTATACCTGAGGGATCCCAAAAAATCCACCAGGAAGCTCCTGGAACTAGTTGAGAAGTTCAGCAGGGTAGCAGGATACAAAATAAACAAACAAAAATCATTGGCTTTCCTATATGCCCAGAATGAAAGAAGTGAAAAAGCCCTGAGAGAAACAATCCCATTTACTATAGCCCCTAAAAAAATGAAATACCTTGGTATAAACCTAACCAAGGAGGTAAAATACCTTTACAATGAAAACTTTAAAACCCTCAAGAAAGAAATTGCAGAAGACACCAGAAGGTGGAAAGACCTCCCGTGTTCCTGGATTGGCAGAATCAACATCGTAAAAATGACCATCCTACCAAAGGCAATATACAAATTTAATGCTATACCAATTAAAATCCCAAAGCAATTCTTTAAAGAAGTTGACCAAACAACTCAAAATTCATATGGAGGCACAAAAGACCCAGGATAGCAAAGACAATCCTGAGTAACAAAAACACTGCTGGAGGTATCACCATACAGAACCTTAGTCTATACTACAAATCCACAGTTGTAAAAACAGCCTGGTACCAGCTCCAAAATAGACACACAGATCAATGGATAAGGGTTGAAGACCCAGATATAAGCCCACAATATTACAGCCATTTGGTCTTTGACAAAGGGGCCCAAAATATCCAATGGAAAAAGAACAATATCTTCAACAAATGGTGCTGGCAAAACTGGATCTCCATATGTAGAAGATTAAAACTGGACCCGTACTTGTCACCTTGTACAAGACTTAATTCCAAATGGATCACGGACCTTGATATAAGGCCAGAGACTATAAAAACCATAGTTGAAAGGATAGGGAATTCCCTCGAGCTGATTGGGCTAGGCCAACAGTTCCTAAACAGACATCCAATGGCACAGTCACTACCACCAACTCTCAACAGTTGGGATCTTATGAAATTAAAGAGCTTCTGTTCAGATAAAGAGATTGTAACACGAGCTCAAAGGCAACCCACAGAATGGGAGAAAATTTTCACTAACCACATATCTGATAGAGCTCTATTATCCAGAGTGAACAAAGAACTTAGAAAACTAAACGCCAAGGAAACTAATGGTCCAATTAAAAAATGGGCCCTAGAACTTAAAAGAAACTTTACTAGGGATGAAATTAAAATGTCTAACAAATATCTTTAAAAATGCTCCACTTCCTTAGCCATTAGGGAAATGCAAATCAAAACTTCCCTGAGATATCATCTCACCCCGGTCAGGATGGCAAAAATCCACAATACAACCAACAACAAATGCTGGAGAGGATGTGAAGAGAGGGAACTCTCCTACATTGCTGGTGGGAATGCAGGTTCATACCGCCACTCTGGCGAGCCGTCTGGAGATTCTTGAAGAAAGTAAAGATTGAAATGCCATATGTCCCTGCGTTTCCACTTTTGGGAATAACGCCCCATGCAGCAGAGGTTCGCCTCGATAGCACAAGTGCGACCATGTTCATAGTAGCACTGTTTACAATAGCAAAGTCATGGAATCAACCCAAATGTCCAACAGTTGACGAGTGGATAAGGAAACTGTGGTACATCTATACAATGGAGTACTACTCAGCCATCAAAAATGATGAATTACTGGAATTTTCGGGGAAATGGATGTCATTAGAAACAATTATATTGAGTGAAGTATCCCAGTCCCAGAAAATTAAGCGCCATATGTACTCCCTAATAGGTGGCTCCTAGTACCAAACCCACCCAGCCCACCTAGAGACACTCGACGATAAATCCCTGTAATACAGTAATTGCAAGGAGTATGAACAGGAGGGATGGGGTTGGAGGGCCACACCAGAAACAAGGAGAGAGGGGACCATGTTACATCAGAGAAAATAGGCCTCCATCAAGGAATGCAAGTAAGCAATGAGACATCTAGTTAAGTTCACAGACTTTTCATTCTTGATCATTTACAACTGAGGGGGTGTGATCTCACTAGAAGGGGAGGGCATATAGTCTGGCAGATAAAAAGTAACCATTTTGCAAATGGGTGATTGACGCCTCCCTCACTGTGGTTTCCCACTTTTATTACATCTACCTCTGAATATAGTCTTAAAACAAGACTCTAGTTTAACAGCTTTTTATCTCTGGCCAGGGGGTGACATCCAATACCCATCAGGATGGAGTGAAGGGCATTGCAGGAGCAGCAAAACTGCAAAAGAAAATCAACAAACCATAATCCAGAACTTCAGGGACTCTATATCAACCTAAAACTAGGCCAGCCTAATCTCTCCCCATCCTGAAGCTCAGGGGTGGTAAGAGTGTAAGAGCACAAGGATGGGAGGAGCAATGATATGCAAGATACTCCACACAAGTTAGGGCCGAAGCAATCATAATTGGACTTTGCATGCCCTGTGCAATGTCCAACACACTATTGACCCCACAAAGTCTAGCATTTGCTTAAAGCACCAAGATACTTGGAGGCAAGGGATTGACAGCCATAATAGTGTTCCTATGCTTAAGGGGAACACAGGAAAGGGGTCAGGGAAATGCCACTGGGTCCTTGTACGTTATCGGAGAGCAGGACCCAGAGGAGAGTTTGGCATGCACATTAAAGGATTCTCCGGGGATTGGGGGAGGGGAGGCACTGGGGGAAGGGGAAGGAGGGGTGAGGGGAGGGTGAGCAGAGGGGTTGGGGGGAAGAGGAAGGAGGGAGGGAACCAGTGTACTTATTAAGTTTGTATGAGGGGAGATAATAAAAAATGTTTTAAAAAAAGTTATTTTCTACCAACTGAAAAATAACAAAGCAACTTGGGGAATTTGTAAAACCTGCCGTTCATTACTGCTCCTCCCACCACACCTTCAAAAAGAAATCAGATTATATGGGAAACACTGGAAGGAAGCACTGGAAGGAAGGAAGCACTGGAAGGAAGGAAGTACTGCAAGGAAGCACTGGAAGGAAGGAAGCACTGGAAGGAAGGAAGCACTGGAAGGAAGGAAGCACTGCAAGGAAGCACTGGAAGGAAGGAAGCACTGGAAGGAAGCAAGCACTGGAAGGAAGGAAGCACTGGAAGGAAGCACTGGAAGGAAGGAAGTACTGCAAGGAAGCACTGGAAGGAAGGAAGCACTGGAAGGAAGCACTGGATGGAAGGAAGCACTGGAAGGAAGGAAGCACTGGACAGAAGGAAGCACTGGAAGGAAGGAAGCACTGGAAGGAAGCACTGGAAGGAAGGACTGAAAAGAAGGAAGCACTGGATGGAAGGAAGCACTGGACAGAAGCACTGGATGGATGGAAACACTGGAAGGAGCACTGGAAGGAAGCACTGGAAGGAAGGAAGCACTGGGCGGAAGGAAGCACTGGAAGGAAAGACTGAAAGGAAGGAAGCACTGGAAGGAAGGAAGCACTGGAAGGAAGGACTGAAAGGAAGGAAGCACTGGATGGAAGGAAGCATTGGAAGGAAGCACTGGAAGGAAGCACTGTACAGAAGCATTGGACAGAAGGAAACACTGGAAGGAGCACTGGACGGAAGGAAGCACTGAAAGGAAGCACCGGAAGGAAGCACTGGAAGGAAGCACTGGAAGGAAGCACTGGATGGAAGCACTGGATGGGAGCACTGGATGGAAGGAAGTACTGGAAGGAAGCACTGGACAGAAGCACTGGAAGGAAGCATTGGAAGGAAGCACTGGAGAGAGCAGTGAAATATAACAGCAGAGGCAGGGTGGTTCCTTCCTGCTTTCTTTGGGGGGAACTGAAGGCCAGTCATGAAACAGGATGCACGTGATCTAGACTGGTAGCCATGGCTGACCTACATTCCTCTTGGCATCTGCATTTGTTTGTGAGCAGAAGGAAGGACTGGGTGAGAGATAAAGCCTCCAAGTGACATGTCTGTCATCTTGGCTCTTCCCTTTGTCATCTCATGTCATCTCACCATCATCCTCATCCACGCAGGATCTGATTCCTTCCTTCTTCAGTCCAGTGTCCACCATGTCATTCTTTCCTACCCCACTGGACTCCTGGAAGATTTCGCCCTTCTAGATATACTCCCCCCCCCAAGAAGGGCCTGACTGGTTCTGTTCCCTACCTGGAGTGTTCTCCCTGATGTATCCTCTGTGCCTTGCTCTCTGAAACTTTTGGGTTACAACTCTTATGTGGCCTTTTTGGGAGGTTCCCATCATCACTGAATTTAAATCAAAACCCTGTTCTTCTCAATTGAATTCTCTGTGCCCCTTTTCTGGCATTAGCTCACTGGTTTATCTCATCCTAAATATCTATTGCACACCAGGTGCTCTTTAGATACTTTGAATAAAGCAAACCATACAAAGGTAGGGAGATGGAGAGAGAAGTGACCGGCAGTTTTGCACACATTCTTGGAACACAGTATTTATGCTTACATGGCAACAATACTAAGGAAAAATTAAATTATTATGGCATTAGCATATGAGGCAGAAATTGAGTGGAGATACAATTGCAGACATTGTAGGAAAAATGTAACATTTTCTATTTTTTTTATTTTTTCATTATTTATTATTTATTCAATTGTGCATGTATGCATGTGTGCACTTGTGTATGTATGTGTGTGTATGTATGTGTGTGTATGTATGTGTGTGTGTGTAGAACCACGGATGAATTCGGGAACCACCATGGACGCCTCTACCTCTTCCTTGTTTACTCTGCCCGGGGATTCACAGGTTCCGCCCTACCAGGACCAGAAACGCAGGCCGCTCCCCCCCCCCACTTCCGCCTGGCGTCTATATGTCCGGGGTCTAGGATCCCAACTTGGGATCTTCTGCCTGCAAGGCAGAGGCTTAACCCCTGAGCCACCTCTCTAGCCCCACATTTTCTATTGTTTAAGAATATATTCATTTAGTTTCTAAAATGGATAATCATGAGTATTAAATGTTTATGTATTTTATTTTAAGAGGGTGTACTTATAAGCAATTACTGTAATTTTATTTAAAATGTCTTTACTTAAGATGTCTTTTCTTTATATATAAAAATAATTTGTTAGATATGATTTTAAAAGCATGAAAGTTGGACGATTAATCTTATAACATTTCTCTTAACTTGTTTCTACAAGGAATTTATAAGATCTGTGGGTAGCTGAAACTGTCTGGGTCTTAGATTCCATTTTACAAACTGACTTGCATTAATTCCTTTCTCTTGACCAAATATGTGTGTTCAGTTAGGATCCAGCCAGTGTACTTGTTAAACACATGCAAGTACACTCAATGTTCACTTTTTTAATGATAAACAAGTCTAAAATTATGTATTACTTCAAAGTCAAAATTTGGAGTCATCCATTTTTCTGTCAGCACTGAACAAAAATGTTTGCTAGGAAGTGTGAGCTATAGTTAATCATTAGAAGCTGTAGCTGCTGCCATTTCCTCAAGAGAGAACTGGAAGGTGAATAGCACTAGGATGTCCAGACAATCATGTGCTGAGCACCTCCAAGAAGCTGTCAGAGCCTGAGAGCCTGAGAAGTCCACTAACTGCCCGCAGACCCTTCAAAAGCCAGTGGAATATGGAAGGACTAGAACAATCATAAGATATCTTCATGAATCTGTTAAAGACATCCTCTTACTTCTCAGTGTAACTTTTAGGACTGAAAATGTGAACTGTTTTATAAACTAAAATTAAAATTTTGGGTAAGGTGAATTAAAAATTGACTAACATTTGTCTAATTCTGCACTATAGTCCCCTTCCTTATCAAGTTAATTAATTTCTAACATGAATGGAGTTCTCTGTTTTCTTTGGAGTAATACATGTTCTAAATTTCTGTGAAATTAATATTTAGAAGGAGGTCTTTCATACCAGTGATATAGTAACTTCTGAATTCAGAGGATCTCGACAAATGTTTCTACAGACACATGAAACTAACAGCAGGCCAGTGCTAAACCTGTGCTTCGACCGCTCCTGAATAAATTATACGCTAATAACAACACCTTACACTTCAAAAGTGGACCAGATACATGATAATGTAAACTGAAATCTACTGAGATGTGCGTCTCCATTTCCTATATGTAGGGAAAGGAGGTTAGAATTAGGAGGATGGGTAAGGAATAGATAATGGCAATTGATTAGAGATTGAGCTCAGCTTGAAGTGGGCATCATATATGGCTCCTTGGTTCTTCTTTTCCTTGATTTTCCCTTTTTATAGTATTTCTTCTGCTACTTTTGAATTTTTTTTCTTTTTCCATAAACTCACTGCTCATAGAAAGAAACTCCAGGACTTTAAAACCTCTATTCATCTTCACTGACTGATATTCAAGAATGATTGATGAGACACAGAAGCAATGGCTATTAAAACTCAATATTACCATCACGGCTAATTTGTCCCATGCTGATAAGTTTATACACAGTGAAACGGAAAAGGAAAGTAGACATTTTCACCATTTTCTCAAGTTTTTTTTATAATAGACCTCATCTCCTTAGGTAAATGGATCACTATTGACACTTGTATACCTGCACTAACATATGTAAATATATTTTCCCTTCAGCTGCATTCTAATTGATGGAGACGATTATTGGAGCATCATTTACATGAACATGTGATGGAACTATATTCCGTTCCAAAGTTTTCAGATTTCAAAATATGTACAATTTATTATAGGAAATACTCACGTTAATATCCTTAATATATGAGAGTGAATATATTGAATATATTGTTTTCCATAATGCAAATGCATCATTGTGAGTCTGTATCCTTTAGTGAAAGCATTTCCTGGCATTTTATACTTTTAGCAACAAGCAATAGGCAGCAGTATACACCTGGAGTTAAGGCTTCTTTTTCTATGCTGAGAAAATTCTCAAGGTGTGACCGCCACAATATAAGTGTGCTATAACAGCTGCGTAATTTCCCAGCATTCTCCGTTACAAGAGGATTGTCTGTGCTACTGCATCAGTAAGTCAAAGGCACAGGCAACTGAGAGGCATGGAGAACGCTGCAAGGGGTTGTTTTGACTCTCGGACTTGGAAGGACTTGAGTGATTGCACTTTTCGAATGCTGCACTGAGGTCTCAGGGTCAAATTAGCTAGAACACGATTTTTAAAGCCATAACTCACATATGCTCATATGATATTGCCCCATCTGTTTAGATCATATTTCAAATCAGCTGGTGTTTTCCTTTCATGAAAATACCTTGCATGATAGTACCTGTGTCAGAGTGAGAATGCAGATTGTTCATTTTTCTATTGCTGCTGAATTAATGAGTTTAGTAAAGAATGGGATACGTGTAATGTACTGGTCTATAAAATTATGTCAAGCACATATTACAATGAACTTTAAAAAGTTTGAATGTAGGCTATACATTCAGATTGGCGAAAGACATCTTCTGTTTTTGCTGTTAACTCTAGCATGACCAGTATACCATCCTAGCTCTTTGACAAAACCCTGTGAATTATGAAGAGCTAGCTGGAAAATCAGCCTGGCAGACATGATGATAGTGAGCTCATAAAATCCCAAGGACAGCCATAGTTCCCTTCACAATGACACAGTAAGAACCACCTGGAAGCTGTCTAGGGTCTGACAGAAAAATTACAGAGCAGCAGTATCAGGAACTGAGTTGCTACCGCAGCTTATGCTGGCTCATCTGTTAACGCTAGCAATATCACAGATAGATCAATGCAGCTTTTTTACTCTAAACTACAAGGACTATGCCAGATGTATCATTGCTTCTGTCCTTTTGCTCAACAAAAATATTTATACGACATTTAGATACTCTGTTTTATGGACAGAAAGTAGAAAGAGGTAAATTTATCTTTAAGTAATTCTCAATAAATGGATAAAAATGAGATAGAAAATGATGCTACAATAGATTAAATGTGATAACAGTTCATCTCAGGCTCAGGATGTTGTGAGATGGCTTATTAGACTACACTTGTTGCTATACAAGCCTGACAAGCTGAGTTCAATCCCTAGTACCTACATAAAGGTAGATAGAGATAACAGTAATAGTCTCCAAAAAGTTGCACTCTGACACACATACACACACACACACACACACACACACACACACACACACACACATGCAAGTACACAAATCTCCCTGAATATATATATGTATGCATACACATCTCACACCTACATGCACACACAAGCACGCATATGTCCACACACCCCTATATATACATACATTATATACATGACAATAACAAGCAAAAATTTAAAAAGAAAAGAACACAGGAGTACATTCCCACCTCAATTATAAACTGCTACTTCTTTGAGAATGTAAAACTATCCTGAAACTTGGAAAGAATTCATTAATAGTCAAAAATACTCATTGGCTGTAAACTATATATTTCCAGGCCAAGGATAGAGCATGTTCAGTAGTCTTAATGGCTTACACACCATGCTGTGCTCAGATATGCTGGTGGATATGGAACTGAGGTTGCATTACAGAGGGACCAGATGGATGACAGAGGAAGAGTGAACAGTCACACTTAAAAGGGCCCCATTGTGTCCTGACAGACTACTGTGACTTCCTTGAAGGGAACTTTTAGATGTGAGGATTTTTTCTGAGGTAGTTAGGTAAGAAATGGTGAAAATTTGACACCAGACTTCAGTAGTTAGGGAGAAAGATAAGGTGGAACTTATGAGCATTGCAGTAGAACAAGAAGGATCTGGAGAAACTATGAAAGGTAGAAGAGCTTAGGCTAGTAGAAGAGCAGTGAAGTGAACAACGATGGCCAGTCATAATGCAGATTACCAGCAACCTGGCAATGCTCACCCAGAATCAGGCCATCCTAATCTCTCCCCATCCTAAAGCTTGGGTACTCTCGTGGAAAGGGGAGCAGTAAAGGTGGGAAGGTCCACTGTTGGAATAAGACATTCCATTCAAGGCAAGGATGCTACATCTAAGAGCTCACAGCAGTGAGACTTGTCCTTACCAGATCTGCATAATGACTGAAATACCAATATGTCCCCATAGCCTACGAGAAATTAAAAAAAGATAAGAATACATAGGGGAACCCTTAGGAACTAGAGCTGGATGAGTGAAGGGAAACTCCCCTATTAGTGGGGTGTCCTGAGGAGGAGCAATCTGATATGCCACATAGGCTTGAGCCCTCACAAGTGTAGGTAAGCCAGAGAGAACCCTGGGGTCCGTAGAAGCAGAAGTGGCCAGTAAGAGAGTGGGAGGGAGTGGAATGGATTGATGAGGGGAAGGAAAGGTAAGAGAAGGGAGGAGGAGGGAGGGAAACAGGGATTAGTACTCAATATGTTTATGAAACTAAAAAATAAAAAATATATAATAAAAAAAGAAGTGAATCCCTAAAACTCAAAACTCGGTATTGTAACTTAACTTACAAAATACTCCCCGAAAATCTTTTTGTGGTACTATGTATGTACTAGTCATCCATCTATATCTGAATAAAATAAATAAATATGAACTATTAATTGTATCTCTTGCTCTTCTGTTACAGGCGCACATAACTTAGAAGGAGCACAACCCACGTTGCCTGATGATAAATGTACTCACAAAATAGAAAGTCAGAAATGTTACACAAAAAAAATGTTTAGCTTTAACTTTTAAACTTGCCTTAGCAAACACTCCAATCAGCTATTTCCAGATGAAAATTTTATCCTTCCAAGCTAGAGGTTTCCCTGATGCATGCCCATTTCTGATCCTGGTGGATTGGCCCAGGCTTGCTTACATCCTGCGTGACTCGGGGTCAGCAGCAGGCAACCACTTCCCCAGCCCCCATGTCCCTGTTATCTCATGCATATGTCTCTATCCCTCAAGCAAGGGCATCCAGACCCTGGTTTTGTAAGTAGCTTCTCTCATACACTCACCTTAACCATGTTCTCCTCTTCCCACCATATCCTTCTATCAGTAATGCCTAGTAATTGGCAACTCTTCTTTCTCATGTCAGTCTTTAACAACTGCAATGATTATAGTAATTTCCATTCACATGTTATTAAGAAGTTAAATAATATAATTAACGTATAAAAGATCTAAAATGAATCACATATATGGAAACAATGACAAATTTTATTAGAATCGTGTGAGGATGAAAAGCAACTTTCAGTAAATATTATTATGTATGATTGCTTGTCTGTATCACAGCACACATAGCAAGTTACACAGTGGAGAATCTAATTTAGAACAGAAGACAAGTGTTTCTTAACTCATAGGACTCATAGTATAAACTCATATGTTTACAAATCCTTCATAGGATTCATGGTACAGCCCTAAATGAACCTCCCTAATTTCCAGGGTGGATAAGCACAATTCTCTAACTTGATACTCAAAGTGTCTTTGTAGTCTTTTTGCAGGAAATTAACACAAAGTTAAAGCCTAGGGTGGGCAGCCTGCTAAAACTCTGACTTTAACCCTGGAGTTTGCCTCTTGATCTCTTTCGTTTGCATATTTATTTCTTTTATGGAAACGTCAACATTTAGATCAGTTTTTCTACCTCATTGAGAATGTTTCTGTTCTTTTTCATTTTACTGACTTCTGATTACCTTCTCCCTTATTCCCTGTACAAATCTCTGTCCCCAAATTGTTTGTGAAGGTGAGGGTGGGCACAGTTGTTGGAGCAGGAGATGGCAACCTTATCTTGCTCACCAATTGAGGCAAGTTGCATGTTTCCCCGAACCTAAATATGCCCTCAGACAAATACTATTAATTATAATTAAATGGTGCTTGTAAGTTTCCAGACCTCGTCCAGCTCTAATCAGGAGCAGCACTTGAGCCAGCAGTGTCTACTAAGAGCCTTTCCTCTTAACAATAGCTGTGGAATAACAGGTAAAAAGCGGTGTTTACATCACAAGTCTTATGTTGATTTATTGAGTCATTTTTAGATTGCTTTAGAATATTATATACCTCACTGTAGGCATGGTTGTGAGTTAGACTGTTTTCTTCACATTATAGGAAGTAACCACAGGAAATTTTGATTATTTCTCTCAAATCATTTGAAAAGAGAAACTTCTGTACATAGACACTGGGTATTAAATCCTGCCTTAGTATGACATATTCATTGTGTCTCTGGAGGAATTCCCAAGTGCCTTCAGGTAGTACAAGATTATTTAAGGTCAAATGGACAATAAGGCTAAATATGTGTAAAGAATTGTGTATCACAGCACCAAACCCATAGTCTTTCCCATTATCCTAAGCAACATAGTTTGGTTCCACTAAAAGGTGTTTCTATGCACATAGTAACTGTTTCATGAAAATGTGTTGATTTCATCATATAGTAGATTAGCTGTTTGGAAACATGGTAAATAACAAAGAATATTATGAAATACTGACATGCACAAAATAATACCAAGACATTTTAGATTTAAAGCACTGTGGGTTCCATGCCTTGTTCCATGCCAGCAGATCAAACAGAATTTAAGGGAAACCTTGTCATTGGACCTGGCTTTCATTTGCCAGAAGGAGCATTACTAAAATCACTGCAGAATTTGTAAGCTTGCTTAAATTGTATGTGCCTAAACCCTATCCAGGTTTACTCTAGACTCTGTTCTATCACTTCATATCTTCTCTTTATGATATTCTGATGATATTCTGATATGATCTTAGAGTCCTTTAGGTAAGACATAAGGCAGGTTTTGACACCTCACAACTATTTGCAATCCCATATAAAGACAAGAGTATTGTGGAGTCGGTCCGTGTGGAAAGTTATCTTTACTTTTGTAGTCTCCTGCTCCAAGTTTAGCCCCTGTGAACGGGTCTATGAGTGTAGATGTCAGGGCTAGAGCGTACCATGGGGCAGGTCTCTGACAAACACTCCAGTGTCATACAAGGGCCTGAAGGTAAACACAGTGACCACTGAACCAGGTTGGAGTCCCACATTCTAATGATGAAGTCATGAGTGTCCTTTGAGACAGTATATAGACATATGCCAACACAATTAGAAGGATGTCTGAGTCTCGGAAAGGACTAATCAAATCTCCTGGGAGTTAAATTATATGATTTCAGGAAAAAAAATAAAAAAGGACACAATAAAGAAAGGCAGTCTCTATAGATGCAAGCTTAGTTGAAGAGGAGACATTGCCAGGGTTACTTCAGTCACCACCAGGGAGAGATAAGCAGCATATTAAAATAAGTATTTTGATCAGGAAGAAGGACACAAGAGAATCTGGGAAATACTGCCACAGCCTTTCCATTTCTGTGCAGGTTGGTCCTAAAAGCCATCTTGTTTTCTCATATATGTGCCTGATGCCGTGAAAACAGATTCTGGGAATTGCACTAAAAAAGTTTCTGGCAATTTAAAACAAATTACTCTCATTGTAAACTGGTCATTAAAATGTTCTTTACCTGTTTTTTAATGGGATGAAGTAGTTTCTCATATTTTATTATCCCCAGGAGCCATTCCTGAGTTTGAGTCTAAAAATGAACAGAAGTCATAAATTTCTTGAATCTCTAAGAGGATCCCAAGGTGGTAGCATGGACTCCAATATGCTAATCATTTTCATCCACACTAGAGCCATCTCTAGTGCTGCATATGAGATTCAACTTGGGGGCTTTTAATTGCATCAATTTATGAGCACCCTCCAGACCTGTGGAAACTATATGGTTACTGATATATAAGTAGGCATGTAGCTCTCTAGTTATTCTTGATGGTGTGTTTACTGGTTCAACCAGTAGAAGTTCTTATTGATGGAAGAACAGCCTTGAAAAAAATCAGTGACTTCTGCTCAGCTGCATACATACATAACTTCAATAAAACCAGAGACAGTGATGTTCTTCGCTGAAGAAAGCAGTAGAAAGCTGATCACTTGAGAACAAACTATAATGTCATCTGGATTGGAGACACAAAGATGAAACCCACTATTATACATGTTGTCCTAAAACAGTGAACCTATTAAAAGAACAAAAAGCTAAAAAGAAAGAGACTGCAGGTCTCACTGTCCTTGTCATGGGGTCTCATCCAGATCCCGGACACTTCATGACAATCTGGTGACCAAAATAATGAAATGGACTTGTGAGCGTGGACATCTGATGGCAACATCTGAGGCTGAACAGAGCCAGTTGGAACAATTTTCTATTTCCCTAAATGGACCTGTGAGTGTTTGACAGTAGCATCTCAGGCCAAAGAAATTCAGTTAGAACAATTTCCCTTTTCTAAGTCAAAGCAAGGTACATGTAATAAGCTTTAAATTTTTCAGAAAAGCTACATATGATTAAAAACAAATTAATCATAGTCTGGGAAAGGAAGCCTAATGATACACATTTAAACATCTTCAGTATCTTTGTGAGCTCAAAGATATGAAGACTGTATCAAAAAACTACAGTATTTCAAATGCTGGCAGAAAGAGAAAATTCATATGTCTTCAGTTCAATAAGTGGCATTATGAAATTCCAGAGATGGTACTTTCTAGAGGAGTGGTTATGGTATTTTTGCACCTACTGTTGGTCTTGGAGGAAAGGATTCTGATTCAAGGAACATGAAATTCCAGAGGGAATTTATGGGTCTTGTGAGCAAGAATATGAGTGAAGAGAAGTCAGTCATCATGGTCAGATAAATGCTCTTGGTGACAGCCACAGGACTTTATTAAAGGCAGGAAATGAGAATTCTGTAAAGGTGAATTCTGTATCAAGAACTTGGTTGTCCATAATTCAGAACATCAGAGACTCTATATTAACCACCTGGAAGCTCAGGGAAATTTGCAGAAGAGGGGGCAGTAAGACTGTAAGAGCACAAGGATGGGAGGAGTAATGATATGCAAGATACTCCATACAAGTTAAGGCCAAAGCAATCATAATAGGACTTTGCATGCCCTGCATAATGTCCAATGCATTATTGACCCCACAAAGTCTAGCATGGACTAAAGGCACTAGGATCCTTGGAGGCTAGGGATTGACAGTCACAATAGTGTTCCTAAGCTTAAGGGGAACACAGGAAAGGGTTGTGGGAAATGCTACTGGGTCCTTGCACCTCATCGGAGAGGAGAACCCAGAGGAGAGTTTGGCATGCACATTAAAAGATGCTCCAGGGATGGGAGGGGGAGGCACTGGCAGAGGGGGGAGGGGAGAAGGGAGCAGGAGAGTGGGGGGGTAGAAGGAGGGAAGGGACTGGTGTACCTGTTAAGTTTGTATGAGCAGAAATAAAAAAAAAAGAACTTGGTTGTCTTCTGAATTTTATTAGTTGCCACTGTGTGTGTGAGAAATCTACTTACAGATTCTTGCACAGAATTATTGTCTAATTCTGATTTCAAAAGTGGGAATGGAGTTATCCAAAGCAAGATGAGGAATATGCATACAGTGAACATGCACCAGATATTTGCTGTTTTTATTATCTATCCAGAGTTCAAAGCTACCTAGGACCTCTGCACAATAATGCATTTGATGTCATAAGTGAGGCTAATTTACCCTTTAACAAGTTGCTGACTTAATGCTCAGTGACTTGAGCTCTCTGAAAATCTAACCCACCACTGTAAACCATCCGCCACAGCAGGCTGGATTTGAAAACCAACAAAAGTAATGTTGCTCCCAAGGGAAGGCAGATTTGTCATCAAGCTTAGAAACACTTATCGTGAGAGATGATTGGGAAGCTCTCTGCCACAGCTTTCTCCCGGGAAAATATCTGCTTACAGGAGCTGTGGTTCAAAGGAAACTGCATCACCCATCACATTTTAAATTGAGAAATGACCAGTAGTAGATGCTGGAAGTGGCAGCACTTGCGGAAAAAAATTGACACAAAAAATTGACTATGCCATGAACATACTGAAGAAATAAAAAAAAAAGGTATAAAGAAATCCAAACAGCCTTGGGAGCAAAAGCCAATCCCACAGAGATTCTGAGCTGGATTTGTTATGCTGTTCACATCTGGGTGAGTTAGGGTATTCCTAAGCACCAAACAGTGATGGGTCCTTCAGGGTTTGTCATGGCAATGGCCATAGTGTTTGACAGGACAGAACTCTTCTGACCCTTTGAATCATCCACAGACAAAGAAAGCCTCAGCTTATTGGTGTGTTGTCTGTAATATTTAAAATACCCAAATAATCTTAATTATTTTTATGGGGTTTCTTTTTACCAAAGTCTGAATTCTGGGGAAAAAAATAAAGAATTTCTTATACTAGACATTACACAGACTGGCAAAACCTTCCAAGGGATTGTAAAATGCAAGTGCCAGTAGAAATGTTCTGTGAGTAGAGTACACAAGACATCCATTTGTTAAGGCAAAAATAACAGCTAATAGAACTATTCCTATTTGTTATGGGCAGTTTCCCTTCATGTCTTCTCTTGTCCTCTAATATACTGTAATCAGCAGACCTATTTTCTGCCCTCTTTGATACCACGATCTCACTTATTGTTTGAGATAAATCACAGAGGCTTCGCCCTTGGCTTTTTGATGTAGAGTGCTATATATAAAATGAGTTACTGCAAATAAGGCAAGGACTGGTGCCATAAACCTGCCACCCTTGTCTACAGGATTTTCTTTCGAAATATTACTACACGTTCTTGCTATTACTTAACACTGAAATGCAGCAAACCTCTATTACAGTTAGGCATTTATGAATCTCACATTTTGAATTGATTTTGGTTGAAGAACTGTCATTTGTGTGCATTAAACTGGCATTCAATATTTAGTTAGTATGAAAAGCAGACAGCAATTAGCATTGGATGAAGTTTTGGCTGTCAAGCCTGCAGCTTCTCATACCCCACCCAGACACCTCAGACAGTCTGGCCTTGACTTTGCCAGGTAGCTCGCTGGAAACGAAGACCTAAAGAGTCCACTGGGAGAGGTAATAGTTAATTCTGGGTGTCAACTTGAAACACATGGCATTAACTAAGATCAGCTGAGACCACGTGAAAAGATTATCTGGATCAATATGTTTACAATACAAAGATGAGCCCTAGCTCTCACTGGAACTTCCCTAGATCTCATTAGAACCTCCTGGTAGCAGACCAAATAAAAGGAACCACAGAACAGGAGAATGGGGAAGAAGAGAGACTCTCCAGTATCCTCCAGTCTTCAACCATGTGGACGGCAATAACTTAGCCCGCCAACTCCAACCACCAGCCGTATCTCCTCTGCCATGAAAGTCTGTTTCTCCCCTCTGGAACTACAAGTTGAATAAACTCCCTTTCTCCCGTAAGTTATTTGACTTCGGGTGTTCTCTTACAGCAATAGTTAAGAGTAACTGTTACAGAGAGTAATTCAGAATAGAATTTTAAGGAGAAATCTCTAAAGCACATCAGAGTTTGTGATGCCCTGCTTTATCACACTAGAAGATCTAACACGCCCCTGTTCATGTATTGAGAGTATGGAGGACACACATATATAAATGATCTTCAAATATTCATGCTGTAACTGAGAATCATTTTGAAGAAAATAACTGTGACCCTAACCCTAAGTCAATAGTGTTCCCTCTCTATATTCCTCAGTAAGCGGTGGAACCAAGCGCCCCTATCTTCTACATGAATACTCATCTTTCCTGGTCACAGACCAAGAACAAGGAACTGGAAGTCTGAAAAACATACAGAAATGAAATGTCCTATATTTTTTCCAAAGAGTGATTTTGCAATCTTTTGGGTGTGGTGTGAAAAGACAGGCAGAGTTTATTGTAGCATATGAAGTATTCTCATGTATTAGAGTGGATAAAAATCAAAGGACAACTGTGTGCAGAATACTCAAGTGAAGAGAATGGGAAATGCCCAGAGGGACCATTATGTAGGGCTTCATCTTGAAGGCCGAGTGGACACTGTCTACAGAGAGCATAGTGGAGGAAATATTCTCAAGAAGTGAGAGTGGGGGCTGGAGAGGTGGCTCAGGGATTAAGCCTCTGCCTTGCAGGCAGAAGGTCCTGAGTTCAGATCCTAGATCCCACGTATAGACGCCGGGCAGAAGCCTGGGCGGCCTGCGTTTCTGGTCCTGGCAGGGTGGAGCCTGTGAATCCTGGGGCAGAGTAAACAAGGAGGAGTTGGAGGCGGTCCATGGTGGTTCCCGAATTTGTCCGTGGTTCTACACACACATACATACACATGCGCACACACACATACATACACACACGTGTATACACGCACAATTGAATAAATAATAATAAAAAAAATTTTAAAAAGATGTTTAAAAAAAAGAAGTGAGAGTGATCAATGGTCAGAAAGACCACCAAGTCAACCTAACATGACAAAGTTTTAAGGTAGCAAGAATAATTCTTAGTGTTTGTCAAGTACATAAAATGTGTGAGCTTTTGTTGAAGGGATTTTGCAAGCAACATCTCATTTGTCCCACAATTGTACCCTAATATGAGCATGGCTATCTTCTGTTCTAGTTTTCAGAAGTGAGTTTCACAAACTTCAGAGTGTCTAAAGTTACACAGCTAGCATGTACAGATCCAGATTTTATAAAACAAAATCATGAGGTTATTCTTGCTTCAAGTATCACATTCAAACATATGAATTTGTTACTTAATCAAGCTTCATCAGCAGAAATCACACAGCTAACTTGGCTCTGTATTGCTCTGCCTGTCTCAACCTGCTGACTGTGCTCAATTATGATCCTGTGTTTCAGGACTACATTGGATCTCTGAAAGGGGCACTTACAATAGACGGTGCATTTACCAGAAGTGTAGTTTTGCTTTGTTTTGTTTTGGCTAAAATAAAAAAACTTCTAGTTAAAAAAAGTTATGCTTCATCAATAGTAGGAGTTATTAGGAATCATTTTGGACTGTATATTAATCAGAAAATGAACTAAGAGTACATCACTGACTTAGAAATGGACTAAAACCTGACTCGATTTCACAGTTTTATTCTTCCATGAACTTTTTTATGTCCTCGTATTTGTCACTTTTTGAATGACTTCAAACACTCCCCATTCGATACTTGGATCATCGTTCACTGCAGCTGCTCGATTGCCATGACCACTGTAGTTCACCAGCTTCTGTGAGCTCCTTGTGGGGATGGAAACTACTCTGAAACTTTAGTTCTTTCCGTTCAGAGTATGTAGCATGGATCCTATGTTAGCATTTTGTTTTTAGATAATTGATTAGTAGGCTCTGTGATGTGTTATGAAGATCATGTATAGTAAATATTTATGCTTTGATTCAAAGCACAGAAGACAACTTTCCTTAGAATTTCCCCTTGTGTGAGCCTCTTCCAAACATTCTGTCCACCTCCATACAACCTGTATTCCACAATCCTAGGGTGAGCTTGTGAGGATCCTGAGTCTCTATTTTCCCTTTTTAAAAAAGATGTATGTATGTACTAGTGTATGTATATGTGTGTGTGTCTGTGTGTGCCTATGTGTGTGTTTGCGTGTGTTAGAGGGCACTGTGTGTGCCTGTGGAGGCCCAGGGGTGACTTCAGGACTCACCCCGAATTGTTCTACTTCCATTTTGCTTTGTTTTGGTGTTTACCAGGCTCCACCTTCCAGGAGCAGAAAGACAGGCTGCTGTCATTTCTTCCTGGCGTCTTCATGTACGATTTAGGATCTGAACTCAAGACCTTCTGCTTATGAGGCAGAGGCTTAACCTCTAAGCCATCACTCTCATCTCTCTGGCCTTATTTTTCCTTTTTGATTCATTTTATTGATGAACTTTGTTCTTTGACAATTTCATACATGTATATGATACATTCTCATTATTCTTCCTCTACTTTTTCTTATCTCCCTCTCTCTCCTAACAATCCCTCATGCCTGTAAATCTCCCTCCTGTATTCTTGTCTTTTTTATTTGGTTTGGTTGTTTTGTGTTCCATCGCATTTGACCACAAGCTTTTGTGTGGTCCTGTGGTAGGATCTTTCTCTTAAACCTAAATGGTGGTTACACAGTGGAATGTATCTGCCCTTGCATCTCACAGCAAATCCGCTAGGTTCCCCTGTTCGTCAGCTCTTTGAAGAGTCCCATGGGTCTCTCCTCTGTTTAAGTTGACTGTTGGCCAGCTAGGGCCACAGTAGGCTTTTTTATAACAACTGCTATTGTGTGTTTATGAGTTCTGGGAATGCACCATTTTTAGAATTCCCTTTCTCTGTCTTCTGATTCTTACATTCTTTCCAGCCTTTCTTGCCCAAAGTCCCTGAGCCTTTAGGAAAGGCATATATTACATGTTGAGGGCTCACTCCACAGCCTTAACTCATACGCAGTATTGTCTATGACCAGAAAGTCGTGAGTCGTGGCTGAGTTTTCTCTCACCAGGTGAGAAATCTGATGTTCATTAACTATCAAGCCTGGTTTCATGATGACATATAAAGCTAAAAATACAAAGACTCTGATTTACATATATACAGATGAAGCCCCAAACTTACCCATACTCTTTCCATTTGTGAAAGGATTTTGTAATTTGAGAAGGAATGCTTCCAAACCTAAGTCATGGCATACATGGTCAAAGTCTCTTATTTTATTCTTAAAATTCATTTTAAGTTCATCAGAGTATTATGGACATTCCTCTGGTATTATGTTCCAATCTGAAATCCAATTCAATGACATTAAATGTCGATTTTCACACATTAGTTATTTTCTTTTATTTAGAGTATAGCGTTCTCTCAAAATAGTATAGCAGGAGACTATACAGTTCATGAATGACATGTAGGGGTTAGGGAATGCAGAAATAAGCATTTGTCAGACACCAGCAAACCTAAGGGCTGGCATGGGTAAAAATCACAGGATATCAACTCTCCTATTACAGAATTATGCAATCTTACACTGGAAGTCTTTCTCAATACCAGCCACACATCCGCAGCTATGTAAAGCTTCTGTTCAGAACCTGCAACCTTCTCAGTGACGGTGTCGGAAGCGTAAACAAGATTTTGCAACGTCCCCAAGAGTAGTCAATATTGTCTAATGAATTAATATATACCATCATCAGCTGATGGTAGATTTCAAAACAGAATAACATAATTAAATTTGCATAAGGAAACTATATCTAAGTGGAAGAATTCTGGAATCTTCTAAAATCAATCATAATTTATACCAGATCGTGCAATACATTAATAAAAGTGAATGAAGTATTGGTTTCCAGTTAGAATAATACTAGGCCTTTTGAGAGTAGATTTAAGTATAATTATTTTCTATGACTAGCAGACTTCTAGTTCTTTGGCTCTAAGTAAAGTGCATTTTAGAAGTGACAAATATCTCTTTACATCCCATTATTGAGCAGTCCATATTTCCATCAGAATAGTAAAAGAAAGGAATATAGAAATGTAGTGTCAGGCAAGACATAGCAGTGAGATCAGTGGGTGGCAGACAGGCCCCCACAAAGCACCAAGAGAACACTGAAGCTCAGCTCTATGATTTTTTTTCCAGAATAATTTTCTTTTGTGTCCTTGTATTGTGCTTAACAATGAGCTAATTGGCAGGTGTCACACTATATACAAATTCACCAACATTTATGTGCCGTACTTCTCATGATAATTTAAGTATGTGTATTTTTAAGAGCTTCTAGATTTGGGAAAGATTATTCATCATAAATCTTGTCCTGCTGCTCCTTCTACTTTTCTAAACATGCAAATAAAAGCAGAAAAGAACAACTGACTTAAATTTAAATGGACTTTTTTCTATTTCTGCTTTTATGATGTTATGCTATCTTAGGATAAAAAATAATTTGAACATTCCAAATCACTTTTAACTATATTTGAATGGAAGAGTTTTTAAAATTGGTAAGATAATTAACTGATATAACTCTAGCTCCTCTTTTGAAAGTTCAGGTTAGGGACAGAGTATTCTAAGATAAGAAGCTTTGATTGTGTTGGTACTAGATTAAATGATTGTACATAGGCTCTAAACTCAACATGTTCCAAATCATTCTGAGTATTATGCTAATAGGGAAATTCAGTTAATGTTACATCTTTAATTCCAATTGGACCTGTCTCCACAAGAAATGAATCCCTTTATTTTGTCCTTACTCATAGTCTGTTCTGTGCAGAGTCACATCACACTGTTGCTTGAAATTTCCCAATGGGTTTCTTCTGACACTTCATACAAAAAATAGAAGGGCCATGCCAAAACTTTATGTCTTTTCTCATCTTTGTGACTTTGTGCCTCTATCTAAAATGATATTTATACAAATATTCACAAAACTTTCCCTCTACTTCCTTGGGGTATCTGAACAAATGTTGACTCCTTGAAACCAACACAATAGCCAACTTCCCATTGCTCTCCTGCTGCTTCCTTCTCAGCACTTCCCATTACCATCACAGCACACTGCATGCATATTTGCAAATGTAAATTCTGTTAGTCCCTACAGACAACAGAATTCTCAGAATGACAATCACATATATAAACTGAGCAAGTGGATTAAAAAAAAAGAGATGTTTATAGCGAAGATCCATATCATTCAAGAGGGTGAACAATCTGTTCCCCTTAGAAATTTTCTTCAACTGAGGAATGCTTTCTGTGCTTAGGGAGACATATCACTAGGCTGTCAAACATATAATATGAGGAAGAGACAATAATAGCAGATTATCAATCACAGCCTCAGATGAAAACTCAGGAATGTAAAAGAAAATCTGGAGTCACAGCTTTTCTTCCTTAGTTTCTTTCCTCTAAAGAAATTCAGGGGATCAACCTTCTTGTTCCTGTTTTTTATCACTCATGTCAAGGCACAAAGTAATTTTAAAAGTAGTGATTCAACACAGTAAAGCATAAGTGTTGAACACCAAGGTCTGGGATAGGCACCAAGAGCAAAGTGCTGTTTAGAAGAAAGTGACAAGAAAAACTGAAAATGCTACCATTTTCACGTCACATCTGGTACCTAGAGCCAGAGAGAATACAGGAGGAAATCAGAGAAAGTGCCTTTCACTGATCATGCTATTTATATGAAAGTGGGATTTACCTATTCTTCACAGTGTCCAATAAATGCATCAACCTTTATGCAGTGAATTCTCCAACACAATGAGCACACTCAATTGCAAATCAGCAAAACCACCTTGATGTAGAATGATCACATCTGTAAAAAGCAACAGCCACTCAGTCAGGCAACACAGGAAGACCTGGAAACCGGCAAATTCAATGCTTCAAGCCAACTCGTATTTTTTTGTTCGTTTCCCAGTTTCATCACCATATGCCCTCACAGTTGATAATTAGCATTTGCCTGCCACATGTGTACAGAATATGATGCAAGGAAAAAAAACAGCCCAGGAACAGAAGAAATGTTAGCCATTCTAGCGGTTTTCATAACTTCAAAGTAAAACTTACACATTTCGCTTATGTTCCTCAAGTCCCCAAAAGAGTCAGTGGGATCTTGTCGCTTTCATCTACTTTGATCCTGAAGGACAGGCTTAGTGGCCCAACTTCTCTGGAATTTCACATCTAACCTATAGTATCATCCCTGAAACTAACCAAGTAAATGCAACTAGATCTCACGTTGTCAGTTTAATGTTCTCTGAATTTGAATAAGACCAAAAGGGACATCTTCCTTCTTATTGTACCTGTGATAGACAGTTGGCATTCTTTCATCACTGATGCTGCGACTACCCCTTCCTGCTGGTCGCCTCTCAGTCATCACACTGGAGCAATTGCCTCAATGCTACTTCTCAGCAGAAGCTTGAATTGCTGTAGCTACTTATTGTCCCTTATGACAGATCTTGTATACACTGTCCTCAAACAAAATTGGGCATTCCGTAGGCACTTATAGATCAGCCATGCTGAAGGTCTTGGAAAACCATCCCCCACTGTTAGGATTACCCTGCAGGAATACACCCTTCACTAACTTCTCCCAACCCTTTGTTTGTGAAAGGATGTGGAGATTAGTTCTTCTTTACAGATAAGCCCTGCCTCGAATCAGGCTCAAGATCTATGAGCTAATCAATGAGGAAAAACCATTCTTCTACAACTCTACCCCCAGCTTGCCTAAATATCTAAATATACCTGACCCTGGCAGCCATCTTTGGCGCCTGACCCTCACAGTACTCCTTGTCTGAAGTCCATGAGTTCTTTCCCAGCTCCTTGCCTTTCATGGCACTCCATGTCTGGACTCCATGAGTTCAGTTCTTTCTCTCCTCTAATAGACTCTACTTTAATACTCTACACATGTTCTGGTTTCAATCTCAACTTTGAACACAAGAACCTGGATACATACAGACTCCTAGAGAGTGACCCCACAACATTGCTATACCACATTCATAAATATTTCGGCAAATAATAAACTATTCCCTCTGTAATTCCCCTCCTTGTTTTCCATTTTAGAGAATTACTCTAGAGGTGGTGGCAAGTGGGGCACAGGAATCCTACACATTTCTTAATCACAGCTGTAATTTCCCTCTGAATGGATAATTAGTAAAGGAATTGTCAATTTTCAGAATATTCTACAACTTTATTACAAGAAAAATTTATAATTGTCTTCTTCACCTCATTTCAAGTCAATTTGTTCCAAAACTCAATGGAGCTAGCAGTATAGTGAATCACTTAGGACTGAGTTCTTTCATAGATCTTTCCTTTCTTGCAGTCTTCGCATGCCCATCACTGGTTTATTCTGAATGTCTTTTCCTTGAGCTTTTTGGAAAGCTTTATATATTGCATGATGACCTTTAAATGATTAGTTTTCCATGAAATAGATGCAGCTAGAAAATTAAGGTAGGGCTAAGGAGATGGCTCAATGGTTAAAGTTTTTGCCTTGAAAGCAAAAGGAACTGATTTCAGATTCCCATTCACATAAATGTCAAGTGGATATGATTGCAGCCTATATTTCTGGCCCTGGAAGGCAGAATCTGGGAAACTCCAGAGCAGAGCAGTAAGGATGTAGAACAATCCAGAATGATTCTTGATGTTATCCTGGGGCCTCAAAGTATCCTCTTTTACACACACACACACACACACACACACACACACACACACATGTGCACGCATGCACACACAGGCACGCACACACACAAATAAAATAAATCAATAAAAGAAAGATGGAAGAATGTCTACATTTCAGATACTTTCACTCTCCATTACTGAGCATGGCAGGGAGCATGCAGAATAAAGCGCGCACAGACACTCCCCTTTTGGATGCACTGCTCAGGGTTATCACTTCTCTCTCCTTCTGAAGCTGGTACCCCACATAATCCTTGGTTTTGACAGAGATCACAAGTATCTGAATTTTAAAAATGACCTGAGATTAAATTATTTTTCTCACAAAAAATATGCCTTACCTACTTAATAAATAGTGCATACAACTCCCTAGTGAGCTTCACTGCAGTATCTGAAAGAGGAGGGCTTGCTAATTGAATAACTGAATGTCCCAGGTCCCAGGCAGACAATAACTCCTTATTTCATTACTCTGGGTCAGGTTTGGCCCCACAGGTAAACTGAAGGTTCCTTCAATTTGCTTGATTCTGTTTGTTTGTTTGTTTTTTCTTGATTGCTTTTGGAACTCAAGACATGCCTATTTGAAAGGAAATCACTATCAGTTAGAGATCTACTGTACTGACTTTGGGTATGACTTTTTAATCACAGGTCAGGAGAGTGCTTGATGATACCTTTGCTTTTTGTTGCTAAAGGTAGCATTTATTTCAATGCCACTGTGTCCTTATCCTCCTGTATGATGCCAAGTTCAAATGTAGATGTGGCCTGTGAATCATTGCTGGTTCCATTAGACCTGTTCATCAGTAACTCAAAATGTTCATCCTAAGGTCATCTTGCCTGCCCACCACAGCCTAAACTAAAACTTTTGAAAGCTTATGCTATGATAACCTTCCTTATATCATCTGGAAGTACAAAAGCATGAAAAGTATACAGACTTAGTTACCGTGACAGACACTTCTATCCCAATACTCAATAGGCTGAGGCAAGAAGCCAGCCCATGCTATACTGTTGGGCAATGTAATTACATACCGATAGCCTACCTAAAACAAAACAATAGGCAACAACTATTTCATCTAATAACACCAGCCCTGATCTTTCCCATCAGCAAACAGGCTTCTGGGTCACTAAAAGTCAAGCATGTCCTCCTCAGATGACAGCTTATCATTGATCATTTCTTGTCAAGGTGGACTTCATGGGCCATCTGAAGGCCGTTCCAATTCGTTTCATTTTGTTTTGTCATAGTGACAGCCTTTAGAAGTCACCATGCATTTATCTGAAAGAAAAGCATCATAAACTAAGCATAAACATAAAAATGACACAATGGCATTTGAGAATTCTTTCTTTATCCTATAAGAAATAAATACAATTAATAAGTTTTCAAGATCTCTTAAAAATAGTAGAAATACAAAATGAGCATAAAAACATGAATCTGATACCAAACATCAAGGCTAGGAAAGGCTATCATGTGCCATAAAGAGAACATAACAATATAGAAATATGGCATGTCAAGGATTCTAATGGCAGTCCTCCCAGACTCCAAATGGCTACAGAAACTGATGACTTGTTGTTATGGGTCTTTAATACATGATTGCAAGTAGTAATCTTTCTTACATAATCTTGAATTTTTTAGAAGTGACAACAACTAGAAGGAAAGATAAACTAGGTTCATTTGATATTTAAATAACCTTGCAAACCACTTAGCAATCAACACTTACAGATCTTTTAATTCCTTGGCACAAATTCCTTTAGATACAGACAGATTGCATATGTATTTATGCATTCATTTGTTATTACACAAAGTTTTTCTGTAATTGGTTCATTATATACATATATGTATTTTAAGGCAAATACAAAATCACTATTTATGAATTATAGATCAGTTTTTATTTTAGCTAGTAGTTGCTATCTTTGCATTGCAGTAAAATACAGATTATACTCGACCTTCTCCAAAATTCCTTGTAGTTCATTTGCCCGACCCTGTGTTTTCTTCACCCCTATTTTGTGCCTTAGTGTCGTTGTTGTTATTGTTGTTTTTGAAGCTCAGCACTGGGATGTACTCTAAATTATTCATCAATCTAGATTTTATTGTCACTGTTGCTTAATTTAAAACAGTCTTAGGATCATGTTGACCAAAGAAGAGTTCTTATATTTTCTCTGAGCACTTCACTGTTGCTAATCTCTAATAGAGTCAATTAAAGCCATCCATATTTGATAACAGAGAAATAATGGCAATTTGCTCCTTCATAGAGTTCGTGAATAGTGGGTATGGTAGAGAAAAAGTGTTAGAAATTCACTTTGTGCCCATAAAGAATTCTTTGACAAGAAATAAACTCCTCTGTGAATGGTAATGCTTATAGTTCAAATGGTAATGGTAATTAGTTCAAAATGTGAGACCTGAATACAGATGGATCTGAACATATTCAATACATGTGTGTCTTATGCTTTTTAAAGACTGACTTTTTATAGAAAATTTAATTGAGTTCTGTCTTTAGATATAATTTAAAACATGAAGTTTCTGTACACTTTGCTTAAATATGTTACTTGTCTCTCAGCCTAAATATACTTACAGATTACTCTGGGGACAATCTAATCATAAACAGAATTAGCTACAGTGTATTTAAAATTGCTCCCATTTTACCTCTCCTCACAAGTTTCTTTCTGAAGAATGGCCTTTCTCAAGATGCTTGAATTTTGAATGAATCCAAAGCCCATTCCTATCTGCCTTTAGTGGCTAGGAGGATATTTGCAAACTGTACCTATATCAGTTTCCATGGGTCCTGTTTCAGCTAGACTGGAGAGGGTTCAGCCCAGGCCTGGTGTGGAGGGAAGCAGCCTGTCCTGGACAGGACTCCAGTGGTAAGAGCTGATTCCATTCAGCTTTTCAGGCTCACATTGTAGTATTTACACCTTCACATGATTTTGGATTGGGAGAATCTATCATCTCTTCTTTCTACAAGACCTGGACAAGGGTGATGGCAGCCGGAAGAGAAGAGTCCAGACTGTGCTGCTACTGGCCCTAGCTGGAAGTCTACAGCTTGGTGGTTCTTCACCGACCCCTTGCCACACCCTGCACCATACTACATTCCTCCTTCTTGTCCTGGGCATTATTCTTTTTTATTTCTACATTTTTAGGAGAACATCTCCTATATCTTGTGCTTATAGAAGAGTAGTAAACAAAATAATTGGCTGAGTATAGTTATAGATTCTAAATAGAAAGGGGTTGTGGGGATAGGTATTCCAAGAAGCAGATAATAGGGAAAGAAAAAGTGTAATATTATACAAATATTACTGGAGTGATGGTTTGGGGAATGAAGTTTTTTCCTTACAAGCAAGAGTATGTGACATAAAAATATGTCCCACATAAAAATATCAGCCTGATATGGCAATGGCCTATAATTCCAGCCCTGGTAGGCAGAACCTAGGAAATCCCAGAGAAAAATCTACAAAAGAGAGCAATCTAGGGGGATTTCTAATGTCACCTTTAGACCTCCATAGGCACAAACTTTCAAGTGTCCTGCCCTCTAGTATACACACATACACATGCACATAAAATGATAATAAAATGTTGAGGAAATGCTAAAATCAAGTGAAATACTGACATAGCTAGATTTAGGTGCCCCAGTCTGTTCACAGAGAAATTCCATTGGGCTTGATTGCATCTATCAAACAAGCATCACTGCTTCAGCTTGGAGTTTCTGAGAAGCAGTTTCATTGCAGCAGAATGTTAAGCCCACAGAGCCATCCGCAGACTTTCCTTTCCTAAGGATTTACTTTTCCTTATCTTTTCTTTCTTGTCTTTTTGAGAATTGTTCATTATCTAAAACCTTTCCACACAGCATCTGATCATCCCTAAGTCAACTGTCATCCTGAATCTCTGACAGTCAACAGAATCTCTCTCCTCATGGTGAGACTGTCACAGCTTGCATGAAATCTTTGTAAGATCCCAGAATACATTTCATCTGACTGAATTCATGCAAACTCTTTGTTCTTAATCATTTCATAACTTTGTTCTTATTAAACTTCTTATTTAAACTCTGGAATCCTCTTCACCAAGGGAAACTATTGGCACCCATAACCCTCTGCTAAGCAGCAAAGCCAGAGGAGACCAAACCTGATATCAAATGTACTTTGTCTCCTTTTGAAAGCTTCTCACTGTTTACAACATGAACTTTCACATATTCCAAGATATGTGTGGAAATATATATAGCTATACAATGAAAGACATAATTTAGAATATTTAGTTTTACTGCTCATCAACACCTTATGAGATTGACTTTGCTAGGTTTCTGCATGCAAATGAGATCATGGTGTTTTTGTGCCTTGCACAATGTCCTCCAGCTTCACATTTGATGACTAATATAACTTCCTTATTTTCCATATTTGCATGGTATAGCCATTAAAACTGATGTCACAGAAATACAAAAGACTAAGAGAGGACACTATTGTTGGCTTATTGCATTTTAGTAATGTTCTAACTTATATATCAGCTTAAACCAGGAACAATCATAACTCCTAGAAGCAAAATATTTAAATCAATGTTGTAAGTCAATTTCTGTCACACAAAAACTCTTTGTCTTGATCAAAACTGAAGTATCTCAGGATCCCCATCTTTAACACAAGTACTCTCTTCTCCACAGCTCTTCTTATTGGTTCTTATAGCAAGTGAGTCAGAGCAAAGAAAATCTTTAAAGTGTTGAGAACTGACTGTTGTGTATGATACCTCCAAAGAACTGTTGGTCACTAAAGTCCCAAAGGTCCCCAGAACATAAACTTCTGCTATGACTCTTGATTACCAGGAACTTATGGTAAGACTTATTGCTGAACTACTATGATTATAGGACAGAGAAAACAAGCAGAAAATCATGTGGAAGCTTGCTCCTGATGGCTGGCTTTTATAATACCATAAACATTGGCATCTAGTGGAAAAAAGTCATCAAAGTCTTACATGTGTATCATCAATAACAACCACCTGACAATATTTTTACTTAGTGAAATAGTGGCAAGAATATTATCATTGGGGCAACTTACTGCTTTTTGATGAACTGCCTTCTGATAAAAGACCATTCTTAAGTAGCGAACTCATGTCTGATACTGAAAACCAGGCTAAGAGACTGGGGATTAGAAGGTAGTAGTCCCTAGTAGTCAAAAATTGCTATTGTTTTGCTATGCAGATATGTATCAAACTACCTTTTAAATATGTATCATGTCCACAGAGAAATTCAGTGATCAGTTTTTGACAACAAATCTTCTTTTCCTAAATATGTTTAATGTGGAGAATCACAACTGACCAAAATGAAGAGAATAAGTAACTGTGGAGTGTTCATCCCTAAACAGGGCATCTACATCATTCCCCCCAAGCCTCTTGCCCAAGTCTCAAGAGGGGATGGTAAGAATGTAAGAGGCAGAGGGTAGGAGGAAGTGAAGCCAAATGCTGTCTCCTGGGCATAACAAAACTCTAGCAACCATAAATCATGGAATCTATCTCTTTTTTCCACAAGACCTGTGCAAGATTTGACCTGTCAACATCTCATCATGGAAAGGGGCAGCACTCCATGAGTCACTCTGAGAGTGAAAATATGCACTGTTACATTACCTAGCTCGAGCAAGTGTCCAACCACGTGTTAAGACAGGCAATTCTGATGACCTCAGTGGTCATGTACAAAGGACATGGAAGTCTTGTAGAAGCTTCTGTTTATAAACAGTTTTGAGAATGAGTAGATGAGTGTAAGAAGCAGGAAGGAGACTACTAGGAGAGAATGAGGCTTTCAATAGGAGAAGGGAGGATGTGATTAGGTAATATGGAGTAAAAAATTAAATTCATTACATACATATACAACACTATCAAAGAATAAGATAAAAATAAAAATTTACCTTTAATAATATATGAAGCAGAATTTATCAAAGAAAACCTCAGTTGCCAAGTATTTTAAATAATAGTATTTAAAATAAGGCTTCCTTATTACAAGTTGGTCAATGTTCAGATATTTCTGATTAGTTGAGTTTTAATGCTAGGAATTACAATGTGAGTGAAACTGACCTAAAATGGAAATGTTCCTGGCTTCTATCCTTTGCGCACAAAAGCCAGGCTATATAGGTCCTCTCTTACCCAAGGAGCTTCTCACATAAAGGCAGAATTTAGAAGAGATACAAGTGATACATGTCATAGCAAATTGACCTATTATAAATCACTTCATGATTTTCACTAATAGCTACCAGCAAAACTCAAACTGAATTATGCATGAAATTTGTCCACAAATATTTTCTTGAACTTGAGATGAACTTTAATGAGTGCAGTGTGCTTCATTAGTCATTCGCATCATTCCTTCCAAGATTCCTTTCCACTGCGCCTGGATCATTATGCAGCCCCCAGATCACTGCCGAGCACCTAGCTCACTGTGAGGACCTAAGGTCGTTCACATTCAGCTCTTTCCTCCTGCAATATTCGTCTGCAGCAGAGGCAGTCTAATGATGTTTGCGCAATGGTCGACTGTAAGAAAATAGATGGCAAAGGTTTTGTCTTTGTGTATTTTAGGAAAATACAGAATGAGGGGATCACTGAAAAGACAATCTTCTAAGAATTAATCTGTGACTCTGAATTTGTCATTTTAAGTTCCCGGATCCATCCTGTTGAGATTAAAAGTAAATAACAGGGATGTAACTCTCATCTTTCCTTTTCTTATTGTATCAAGGCACAGCCTCTGTACTGTGATATAAAAGGAAATACAGTCATTGTCCCAAGGGGCTTCACACTCATCCTGCATTCTCAAAACTGTCCATAAATATTACAAAGCCAAACACGGCCTCTATATTCAGTCAGAATCCAGATAGCCATCTTCGCATAATGAGATAACAAACACAAAATTAGTTAAGTGGATTCCAGAGAATAGGAATATTTTCCATAGTACGCCCTGAAGATTTCATCAGGCAGGTGGCCTTATTTCAGAAATGAAGAAACAAATCTTAAATTTGGGTTTAAATGAGTAAACTGAACACTAAATCTTTTAACTTAAGAATTGTAATTAGGCATGAAGGAATGAACTGTCTATGGAACCTTTGCTAAGAAGCACATCCTCTGGGTAACATCAAATTGTCCATGCAGAGACCCATGTAGAACAATGAATACACTGTGAGGTCTGAATTTAGAAACATTTCTCTTAGGTAAATGTGGCATGTGCTTAAAAATCTAAATTTAGCAAATTTGCAAGGGAACAGAAAATGGAACAATCAGGTACTTGTTAAATAATGTTAAGAAAGAAAAGGTTAAACAAAACAGATGAAAATTTTTCTCAATTACTGTAGGCAGAGATGATGTTCTGGGACAATTCAGAGTCCAAACAACAAACATCCAAAGGTCATCTTTGTTTTGAATTTAAATGCAATTTTATCTGCAGCACATGTTCTCTGCTAGATAACTGAACATTCAGTCCCACTTTAGTGCCCAGAAAACAACAAGGCAAAGGTAGCTGCAAGGCACATAAAACTCCTAGGAAATCAAACTCCCAGACTCCATCACAGGAGAGATTCACATTTGTTAGGTGTAAGGTATTGCTATAGAAAGTTTGGAAAAGTCCTCACTGCTTCTCAAATGGCTTCACTGTGCTTAATTTTGCATCATCCAAAGAAATCGTGTGTGAGAATCAGGGCACATAATTAGACTTTAATTAAAGATTTAATGGCCTTCCCCTCCATTCCGCCGCCCGGGACGAGCGCACAGTCCTGTTGGGCCTCACCTCACCTTGACCCAGGTAAAGCTCGGTCCCCGCCCGCCCCCAGAGCCCCAGGCCACCCGAGTGCACCCAGCTCCTCCCACCATCCAGCCGGAGCCACGAACACAGGGCCTGGGAGAAGGAGAGGGCACCCCCTCTGCGCCCAGCCCCGCCCTCGGGTGGCCCGAGTTTAAATAGCGCCCCATCGACGCCCCATCCCCCCCTTCCCCTCTACTCCCCTGCCCAGGAACCGCGCGCACGCGCTCGGTACCGCCTGGCCTCACCACTCCACGACCCAGGTAAGCTCGGTCCCCGCCCGCCCCCAGAGCCCCAGGCCAAATAATTCAGTTTAGTGACAAATGCACAGAAATTAAAAGAAGATCATAAAAGTTAAAACGACAATGCCAAAGTCAAAGTGCATAATCCATGAGAAACAACTCAAGTAAACAAATCTCCCACTGAAGGAATTAATCCCATAATGTTAGACTCCAACCAGAACAAACCCATGGAAAATGGCCAAGAAAGCCTGACCCAGGATAACGACCTTCAAAATATGATCATTACCATGTTCAATACTATGAATGAGGAAATCAGGGAGGAATTAAATAATCGAATCAATCGCTTTGAGGAGAAACACAACAGACACATGGAGGAATTGAGAAAAACAGTGCAAGAATCAAAAACTGGCATGGAGCAGTTAAAGCAGACTCAAGCAGAGTTTAAAACTGAGCTAAAAGACAAGTTATCTTCAATGCGGAACTCCACAGAGAGTCTTATCAGCAGAACTAATGAAGCAGAAAACAGAATTTCAGATCTTGAAGATAAAGTGGGAGTATTAACCAGCTCAATGGAAGAGATTGTTAAAGCCAAAAAGATGCTTGAGAGAAATATCCAGGAGATATGGGACACCCTGAAGAAGCCCAACATGCGTATTCATGGAATACCAGAGCAAGTATCTCAAAATACTACCCCTGAGGAAATTTTTCAAACGATCATCAAGGAAAACTTTCCTCATCTAAAAAAAGACAGGCCCATACATATACAAGAGGCATTCTGCACCCCAAACAAATATGACCAAAAACAGAAGCTCGCCACAGCAAATAATAGTCAAAACACTCCACATTCAAGATAAAGAACTGGTGCTGAGAGCTTCAAGGGAGAAAAAACAAGTCACTTTTAAAGGTAAACCTATTAAAATAACAAATGACTTCTCAGTCGAAACAGTAAAAGCAAGAAGAGCTTAGAGAGACATACTTCAAGTATTGAATGAGCAAAAATGTCAACCCAGGCTGATTTACCCTGCAAAACTATCAGTCATAATCAAGGAAGAAAGAAAGATCTTCCAGCACAAAGACAACTTAAAGGGATACATGTCCACCAAACCAGGCCTTCAAAAAATGCTAGAAATGATACTCAAGCGTGAAGAAAAAAACAGGCATATCCAGGAGAGCAGAAGGCAAGTATAGCACCATTAAAAGCGAAGCAATATACTTATAAAAACTACTAAACATAATAAATGTCTGGAATCAAAAATAGTTTCACCATTATAACACTAAATGTTAATGGAATTAACTTACCGATCAAGAGACACAGATTAAAAACTTGGATTAAAAATCACAATCCATCAATCTGCTGCCTGCAGGAAACCCATCTCACCACAAAAGATAGGCACGCTCTAAAAATAAAAGGCTGTTCAACAATTCTACAAGCTAATGGAAGCAGAAAACAGGCAGGGGTAGCCATTATGCTATCAGACAAAGTGGACTTCAAACCAAAGAAAATTATAAGAGACACGGATGGATACTACATTTTAGTCACAGGTACAATTCACCAGGAAGACTTCACAATACTGAACATATATGCACTCAATACGGGCCCCTCCACATTCATTAAGAAAACCCTACAGCGTCTAAAGCATGAAATCAACCACCAAATGATAATTCCTGGGGACTTCAACACCGCCCTCTCAACATGGGATAGATCAACAGGTCAAAAGCTTAATAGAGACACTTTGGACCTTAATCAAAGCCTGAAAGAAATGGACCTTACAGATCTCTATCGAACTTTTCACCCACGCACCAAAGAATATACATTTTTCTCAGCAGCACACGGAACTTTCTCCAAAATAGATCACATACTGAGCCACAAAACGAAACTACAAATGTACAAAAAAGTTGAAATTCTAACCTGTGCCCTGTCAGACCACCATGGCCTAAAGCTGGACATCCACAACACAACAAACAAGAGAAAATACACTAACTCCTGGAAACTTAACACTATGATGCTGAATGAGAACTGGATTCAGGAAGAAATTAAAAAGGAAATTCAAGATTTCCTGAAAATGAACGATAATGAAAATACAACTTACCAAAATCTCTGGGACACAATGAAAGCTGTTCTAAGAGGTAGGTTCATAGATCTTAATGCCTACCTCAAAAAAATGGAAACATCAGAAATAAACAACTTAACAATGCAGCTTAAAGCTTTAAAAAACGCTCCCTTTTCACCCCACCCCGCTCCGCCGGTCGGGACACGTGCGCGGTCCAGCCGGGCCTCACCCCGCGCCCTAGGTAAGTCCCCGTTTGGGCCCCGCGAACCAGGACCCCAGATCAGCCCACAGGGACCCGGCTCCGACTCCCACCATCCAGCCGGAGCCGCGCGGGGGCCGAGGGATGAGGAGGACCTCCCCCTGCGCCCGGGCCCCGCTCCAGCTGCCCTCGGGTTAAATAGCTCCACGCCGACGCGCTCCCATCATCCCTTTTCACCCCACCCCGCTCGGCTGGACGCGCACGCGCGGTCCAGCCGGGCCTCACCCTACGCCCTAGGTTAAGTCCCCGTTCGGGCCCCGCCCACCAGTACCCCAGGCCAAATTATTCAGTTTAGTGAAATTGAGAGATCTTAAGAGTTAAAATGACAATGCCAAAGTCAAAGTGCAAATCCATGAGAAGCAACACTCAAGTAAACAAATTTCCCACTGAAGAAATTAATCCCATAATGTTAGACTCCAACAAGAACAAACCCGCGGAAAAAGGCCAAGAAAGCCTCACCCAGGATAAGGTTTTCCAAAATATGATCATTACCATGTTCAATACTATGAAGAGGAAATCCGGGAGGAATTACATAATCGAATCAATCGCTTTGAGAGGAACACAACAGACATCTGGAGGAATTGAGAAAAACAGTGCAAGAAACAAAAAGTGGCATAGAGCAGTTAAAACAAACTCAAGCAGAGTTTAAAACTGAGCTAAAAGACAAGTTATCTTCAACCCAGAACGCCACAGAGAGTCTTATCAACAGAACTAATGAAGCAGAAAACAGAATTTCAGACCTTGAAGATAAAGTGGGAGTACTAACCAGCTCAATGGAAGAGGCTGTTAAAGCCAAAAAGATACTTGAGAGAAATATCCAAGAGATATGGGACACCCTGAAGAAGCCTAACATGCGTATTCATGGAATACCAGAGCAAGAATCTCAAAATACCACCCCTGAGGAAATTTTTCAAACGATCATCAAGGAAAACTTTCCTCATCTAAAAAAAGAGAGGCCCATTCATATACAAGAGGCATTCCGCACCCCAAACAGATACGACCAAAATAGAAGCACACCGCGGCAAATAATAGTTAAAACACTCCACATTCAAGATAAAGAACTGGTGCTGAGAGCTTCAAGGGAGAAAAAACAAGTCACTTTTAAAGGTAAACCTATTAAAATAACAAATGACTTCTCAGTCGAAACAGTAAAAGCAAGAAGAGCTTGGAGAGACATACTTCAAGTATTGAATGAGCAAAAATGTCAACCCAGGCTGATTTACCCTGCAAAACTATCGGTCATGATCGAGGGAGAAAGAAAAACTTTCCAGCACAAAGACAACTTTAAGGGATACATGGCCACCAAACCAGGCCTTCAAAAACTGCTAGAAATGATACTCAAGCGTGAAGAAAAAAACAGGCATACTCAGGAGAACAGAAGGCAAATATAACACCATTAAAAACGAAGCAATATACTTATAAAACCTACTAAACATAATAAATGTCTGGAATTAACAATAGTTTCTCCATTATAACATTAAATGTTAATGGACTTAATTCACCGATCAAGAGACACAGATTACAAACTTGGATTAAAAATCACAATCCATCAATCTGTTGCCTGCAGGAAACCCATCTCACTACAAAAGATAGGCACGCTCTAAAAATAAAAGGCTGGTCAACAATTCTAAAAGCAAATGGAAGCAGAAAACAGGCAGGGGTAGCCATTATGCTATCAGACAAAGTGGATTTCAAACCAAAGAAAATTATAAGAGACACGGTTGGATACTACATTTTAGTCACAGGTACAATTCACCAGGAAGATTTCACAATACTGAACATATATGCACCCAATAAGGGCCCCTCCACATTCATTAAGAAAACCCTACAGCGTCTAAAGCAAGAAATCAACCCCCAAACGATAATTCTTGGGGACTTCAACACCGCCCTCTCAACATGGGATAGATCAACAGGTCAAAAGCTTAACAGAGACACTTTGGACCTTAATCAAAGCCTGAAAGAAATGGACCTTACAGATTTCTATCGAACTTTTCACCCACGCACCAAAGAATACACATTTTTCTCAGCAGCACACGGAACTTTCTCCAAAATAGATCACATATTGGGCCACAAAATGAATCTACACATATACAAGAAAGTTGAAATTCTAACCTGTGCCTTATCAGACCACCACGGCCTAAAGCTGGACATCCACAACACATCAAACAAGAGAAAATACACTAACTCCTGGAAACTTAACACTATGATGCTGAATGAGAACTGGATTCAGGAAGAAATTAAAAAGGAAATTCAAGATTTCCTGAAAGTGAATGATAACGAAAATAAAACTTACCAAAATCTCTGGGACACAATGAAAGCTGTTCTAAGAGGTAAGTTCATAGCTCTTAATGCCCACGTCAAAAAAAATGGAAACATCAGAAATAAACAACTTAACAATGCAGCTTAAAGCTTTAGAGAAACTAGAGCAATCTGATCCCAAAAGCAATTATATTAAGTGAAGTATCCCAAACCCAGAAAATTAAGCACCGTATGTACTCCCTAATAGGTGGCTCCTAGTACCAAACTCACCCAGCCCACATTGAGACACTCAAAAGTAAACCTATGTAACACAATAATTGCAAGGATTATGAACAAGGGAGATGGGTTAGGAGGGCCACACCAGAAACAAGGAGAGAGGGGACCATGTTACAGCAGAGAAAATAGGCCTCCATCAAGGTCTGCAAGTAAGTAATGAGAAACCTGGTTAAGTCCACAGACGTTCTTTCCTGATCTCACCAGAAGGGGAGGGCATATAGTCTAGCAGATAAAAAGTAATCATTTTGCAAATGGGTGATGGACCCCTCCCTCAGTGAGGTTTCCTACTCTTATTACATCTACCTTGAATGTGCTATTACAACAAGACTCCAGTTTAACAGCTTTTTGTCTCTGGCCAGGGGGGTGACATACAGTGCCCAGCAGAATGGAGTGGAGGGAATTGCAGGAGCAGCAAAACTGCAAAAGAAAATCAACAAACCACAATCCAGAACTTCAGAGACTCTATATCAATCACATAGAACTAGGACAGCCTAATCTCTCCCCATCCTGGAGCTCAGGGACATTTGCGGAAGAGGGGGCGGTAAGATTGTAAGAGCAAAAGGATGAGAGGAGCAACGATTTGCAAGATTCTCAACAATAGTTGGGGCCAAAGCAATCATAACGGGACTTTGCATGCCCTGTGCAATGTCCAGCGCACTGTTGCCCTCATAAAGTCTAGCATCTGTTAAGGGCACCGAGACCCCTGGAGGCAAGGGATTGACAGCCATAGTAGTGATCTTATGCTTAAGGGGAACAAGAGAAAGGGCTTATGGAAATGCCACTGGGTCTTTATATGTCATCGGGAGGAGGACCCAGTGGAGAGTTAGGCGTACACAATAAAGGACTTTCTGGGAATTGGGGGGGAGGCACTGGGGGAAGGGGAGGGCGAGGAGGGGCTTCGGGGGGAGGAGGGGGGAGGGAGGGAACTGGTAAAAAATTTTAAAATGTATAATTAAATTTTTAATAAAAAAAAGGAAAAAAAAAGAAAAAAAAAGCTTTAGAAAAACTAGAGCAATCTGATCCCAAAAGTAGTAGAAGAGAGGAGATTAGCAAAATAAGGGGAGAAATATCTGAAATCGAGATTAAGAAAACGATAGAAAAAATCAACCAGTCAAAAAGCTGGTTCTTTGAAAGAATCAATAAGATTGATACACCCCTAGCTAAATTAACCAAAAGCAAGAGAGAGAAAACCCAAATTAACAAAATCAGAACTGAACATGGAGTTATCACTACTGATACCCAAGAAATCCAGAGAATTATAACATCATATTTCAAAAACTTATACTCTGTGAAGTTTGACAACACAAAAGACATGGATGAATTTCTAAGTAAACACAACTTACCTAAATTGAATCAGGAAGTTGTGAATTATTTAAATAGTCCTATAACATATAAGGAAATTGAAGAAGTAATCTCAAATCTTCCCACCAAAAAATGTCCTGGACCAGATGGATTCAGCACAGAGTTCTACCAGACATTTAAGGAGTTAATAACACCAATACTCCTTAAACTGTTCCATCAAATAGCAAAGGAAGGAACACTACCAAATTCCTTCTATGAAGCTAATATCGTTTTAATCCCAAAACCTAATAAAGATTCACTTAAAAAAGAAAACTATAGGCCGATCCCTCAGATGAACACAGACGCAAAGATTCTCAACAAAGTCTTAGCAAATCGGATTCAAAAACATATTAAAAAGATCATTCACGGGGACCAAGTAGGCTTCATCCCCAGCACACAAGGTTGGTTCAACATACGCAAATCAATAAATGTAATACATCATGTAAACCAGTCCAAAGTCCAAGACCACATGATACTCTCAATAGATGCAGAAAAAGCCTTTGACAAGTTCCAACAGCCTTTTATGATCAAAACGCTAGAGACAGTAGGAATGGAAGGAACCTTTATCAATATAAAAAAAAGCTGTATACAACAAGCCCACAGCAAGGATTATGCTCAATGGGGAACAATTGGAAGCATTCCTACTTCGATCAGGAACTAGACAAGGCTGTCCACTCTCACCACTTCTATTCAGTATTGTACTTGAAGTCTTAGCTGAAGCCATAAGACGAGAAAGGGACATAAGAGGGATTCGAATTGGCAAGGAAGAAGTCAAGCTATCCCTATTTGAAGATGACATGATCTTATACCTGAGGAATCCCAAAAACTCCACCAGGAAGCTCCTGGAACTAATTGAGAAGTTCAGCAGGGTGGCAGGATACAAAATAAATGTGCAAAAATCAGAGGCCTTCCTATACCAGAATGAAAGAAGTGAAAAGGCCTTGAGAGAAACCATACCATTTACTATAGCCCCTAAAAAAATGAAATACCTTGGTATAAACCTAACCAAGGAGGTAAAAGACCTTTACAACGAAAACTTTAAAACCCTAAAGAAAGAAATAGCAGAAGACACCAGAAGGTGGAAAGACCTCCCTTGTTCCGGGATTGGCAGAATAAACATCGTAAAAATGACCATCCTACCATAGGCAATATACAGATTCAATGCTATACCAATCAAAATCCCAAGGCAATTCTTTAAAGAAGTTGACCAAACAATCTCAAAGTTCATATGGAGGCACAAAAGACCCAGGATAGCAAAGACAATCCTGAGTAACAAAAACACAGCTGGAGGTATTACCATACCAAACCTAAGTTTATACTACAAATCCATAGTTATAAAGACAGCCTGGTACTGGCTCCAAAATAGACACACAGATCAATGGATAAGGGTTGAAGACCCAGATATAAGCCCACAAAATTACAGCCATTTGGTCTTTGACAAAGGGGCCCAAAGAATCCAATGGAAAAAGAACAGCATCTTCAACAAATGGTGCTGGCAAAACTGGATCTCTACATGCAGAAGATTAAAGCTGGACCCGTACTTGTCACCATGTACAAGACTTAATTCCAAATGGATCAAGGACCTTGATATCCGGCCAGAGACTATAAAAACCATAGTTGAAAGAATAGGGAACTCCCTCGAGCTGATTGGGCTAGGCCAACACTTCCTAAACAGACATCCAATGGCACAGTCACTGCTACCAACTCTCAACAGTTGGGATCTTGTGAAATTAAAGAGCTTCTGTTCAGATAAAGAGATTGTAACACGAGCTCAAAGGCAACCCACAGAATGGGAGAAAATTTTCACTAACCACACATCTGATAGAACTCTGCTATCCAGAGTGCACAAAGAACTTAGAAAACTAAACACCAAGGAAACCAATGGCCCAATTAAAAAATGGGCCCTGGAACTTAAAAGAAACTTTACCAGGGATGAAATTAAAATGTCTAACAACTATCTGAAAAAATGCTCCACTTCTTAGCCATCAGGCAAATGCATATCAAAACTTCCCTGAGATATCATCTCACCCCGGTCAGGATGGCAAAAATCCACAATACAAACAACACGAAATGCTGGAGAGGATGTGGAGAGAGGGAACTCTCCTACATTGTTGGTGGGAATGCAGGCTCATACAGCCACTCTGGCGAGCCGTCTGGAGATTCTTAAAGAAATTAAAGATTGAAATGCCATATGACCCTCCTATCCCACTTTTGGGAATAACCCCCCATGCAGCAGAGGTTCGCCTCGATAGCACAAGCTCGACCATGTTCATAGCAGCACTGTTTACAATAGCAAAGTCATGGAATCAACCCAAATGTCCAACAGTTGACGAGTGGATAAGGAAACTGTGGTACATCTATACAATGGAGTACTATTCAGCCATCAAAAATGATGAATTACTGGAATTTGCCGGGAAATGGATGTCATTAGAAACAATTATATTAAGTGAAGTATCCCAGACACAGAAAATTAAGCGCCGTATGTACTCCCTAATAGGTGGCTCCTAGTACCAAACCCACCCAGCCCACCTAGAGACAGTAATTGCAAGGATTATGAACAGGAGGGATGGGGTAGGAGGGCCACACCAGAAACAAGGAGAGAAGGGACCATGTTACAGCAGAGAAAATAGGCCTCCATCAAGGACTCAAATAAGTAATGAGACATCTGATTAAGTTCCCAGACTTTTGTTCCTGATCATTTACTACTGAGGGTATGATCTCACCAGAAGAGGAGGGCATATAGTCTGGCAGATAAAAAGTAACCATTGTGCAAATTGGTGATAGACCCCTCCCTCACTGTAGTTTCCCACTTTTATTACATCTACCTTTGAATGTGCTTTTATCACAAGACTCTAATTTAACAGCTTTTTGTCTCTGGCCAGGGGGTAACATACAATGCCCACCAGGATGGAGTGAAGGGCATTGCAGGAGCAGCAAAACTGCAAAAGAAAATCAACAAACCACAATCCAGAACTTCAGAGACTCTATATCAACCACCTAGAACTAGGTCAGCTTAATCTCTCCCCATCCTGAAGCTCAGGGAAATTTGCGGAAGAGGGGGCGGTAAGAGTGTAAGAGCAAAAGAATGGGAGGAGCAATGATATGTAAGTTACTCCATACAAGTTAGGGCTGAAGCAATCATAATTGGACTTTACATGCCCTGCGCATTGTCCAACACAGTATTGACCCCACAAAGTCTAGCATCTGCTAAAGACACCAAGATCTTTGGAGGCAAGGGATTGGCAGCCACAGCAGTGTTCCTATACCTAAGGGGAACACGGGAAAGGGTTCAGGGAAAGGCCACTGGGTCCTTGTACGTCATCGGAGAGGAGGGCGGAGAGGAAAATCAGGCATGCACAAGAAAGGACTCTCTGGGAATTGGGGCGGGAGGCACTGGGGGATGGGAAGAGAGGGGGATGGGGAGGAGAAGCAGGGAGTACGGGGGGAGGAGGAGGGAGGGAGGGAACTGGTGTACCTATTAAGTTTGTATGAGCTGAAATAATAATAAAAATCTATTAATAAAGATAAGGATTTAATGAACTCAGTGGTCTTGGGGAAAAACATGCACAATGTCTTATCTCGATATCTCCCTGTGTAGTAAAGTTGGCCAGTGGATTTGAGAATGAGAGTAGCTGCATAGATGTTTTCAGGATGAGGAGTCTTTCTGTTCTTTTAATACTTTTGTTCAGATAGAGATCCAGATCTACTGTCAAGGAGAAGGGTAGGTAAACCCAGTGACATGAGACATGCAATGCTCCTGGCACAAGGTGTTGTGGCTTTACGTGAGTGTGGACATCATGCTCAGAACCTCAGTGTCAAGTGATGTTTTGGAAAGTGTCAGTGAGGCAGAAAAGCATTGCTTACAGAAGCAATATGGCACAGTTGACTCAAGGAATCAGGCCAGAATGTGTATTCTTCAATAGCCATTTTGTTTTGCCATGGTTGGACCAGTCTGCAATCATCTGTGGATAATTTAATCTTTTTTGCTAGAGAAAGAGCAATTCATTTCTTCTAGAAAACATTACATGATCCAAAATTTTGCAAAAGCATGATTGATTTTATATGTAAACAAGGTTATAAGTTCTACACAATAACTATTGTCTTTAAAGAAAAAATCATTGAAATAATATAGGCTTTGGAGATGACTCTTGTAACCTAGCACTTGGGAGGCTGAGGCCGGTGGATTGTTACGCACTCAAGCAAGTTCGACTTAAGTTATACATTCCAGGCCAGGGTGGGCTATAAAGTGAGAGAGTATCTCAAAAGAAAACAAAACAAAGAATACATAGTTCAATACTCCTGGCACCCTAATTTAAAGGAAACAGAAAAATGTCTTGAGGGTACATGAGGAAATGACAGCATTTTCACGAAACTGGAACTGGCATCTCAGGTTAAAATACAGCAACTGTTTCATTCTTTTAATTGAAAACTGTGCCCCCAAAGGGTGCAGGGTTAGGCAGAGTTGTCCTCTGCCACACAAGAATGATCACGTCGCCCATTGAGTAATCCAGAATCCTAGGGAACTTTGGTCCTAAGAATGGCAAAGCTAGCTGGCTTTCATCGAAACTTTGAAGTCGACTTTCTTGATTTTCTGCAGCCAACAACAACTCTGTTTACTTTTAGATGTATTTTTGAAAAAAAATGTTACCATCAGTTTTATAGAGCTGGTTCTTTTACTCTCGCCTCCATCTCTCTGAGTAACTGGAGAATGGTAAAAGATGAATTTCCCCAAAATCATGACATTTAAATATATGGCAAGCAATAAAGAACAAATAACTTGGGAGTGACTGAGCCTGTCAGCATAGGAAGATACTGCTTTCTTCTAAACTGTGTTCCAAGATGTCAATTGTATGCTTACTCCATGAAACAAAGAGTGTTTGCTACCTGTGTCAGGACACCAGAAAGTGAAGTGTGGGAGGCAGGTGTCAGGGAGCCGGCAAGATACAAGCCAACTATGTGGAGAAACTGGTACCACTCAGTGCACTGCCTCCATTCTTGGAAACAGTAAAAGATCTGTCGCACTGCATCATGTTTACACCTAGCACAAGATGAGCCACCAAAGTTAGTGTTACACTGGAGCTTACACACGTGGGAAGCAAGGGTGGAATTAGGAGCAGGGCTGGGGCGTGGGGAAACAGGCACAAATTCAGCTGCTTCAATGAAATATTTTAAAAGAGCATCGCTTCTTTTTTCTTTTTTTTTTTTTTTCACTTCACCTCTAACTCAAATCAGGCCCACCGTGGCTCTGAGGAGAGGCTTATGGAAACCAGAGGAAAAACTGAGCAATTAGATATATACAAAACAGCACTGAGTATTAGAGGCACAGCTTATAGAGGAAGGATTTGTGAAACTTGGGTTCGAGCTGTGTGTGAAATGCCTACATATAGATCAAGTTTAAATTCACCTCCTTCCTGCTTTAATCATCACGTGCTGTGGAGCAGTAATCATTTACTGTGCCATATATTGTATCTTTACGTGCCTCTTGGTAACATCAAGGATTTGTAATTACTTTGAATTTAGTTAATTGGCACCAAAGGATCAAAATGACTTTCAAAACAACAGGAGTTTGATGACACAGAAAAAATGAATTAACTTCTGACGGTGCAGGAGCTTCTGACCGTGGACCTGGCCCAAGATACAAAGGCGGACCTGATTTCCCGGCTCTCCAATGCAAGGATCTCCCCCAGTGCCCTACCATTCCCCTGTGCTTCAGGAATCTCAAAATACGCAAATATGTTGCCGGGTCCTTCAGGCCTTAGAGTGCCTTCAGGCCTGTGTGTTGGCACAAAACCACAAGCGTGCCTAGATACGGAAAAATCGCCAAATCCCTCAAGGAACCCAGAGGCACATAAGTTTCCAGGGCCCCAAGTGCGCCCAGATTTCCATTTCCCCTCAAATCCCCAACATGCCCAAGTACACCTGGGTAGGCAGATATCCCCAAGGGTACTGCAAATGCTGCCAAGACCCCAGATGCCTTTAGATTCTTCAAGTATGTCCCCGAGATCCCCAGTTCCCCCAAACTTTCAAGTTTCCCCTTTTCCCTTTGCTCCCCCACATCTTCCGGGTCCAAGGGGTCCCCCAACCTTTCCAAGACCTCCTTACAACGTCCAGATGAGGCGGCAGCGGCAGGAGCGTACTGTATACACCAAGGAGCAGCAAGCGGTGCTAGAAGAATTCTTCACGAAGTCCAGGTACCCGAGCTACGAGGATCGTTTGGACCTGGCAAAAAATATTGGGGTGCAGTAGCACCAGATAAAGATTTGGTTCAAGAATCACAGGGCTAAGTACAACCGGAAGGAGCTCTGGAAACATTCGCAGCCTGAGAAGAGTGTTGGTGGGGGTCCCCAAGCCAGCCAAGGGGCCTTTCAGCCTACCTCTCCCAGAGACCTGGAGCCTGTCACCCTTGCAGCCTCTGATGCAGAATCCCAGTGCCCCGGGCCTTCCGCTTCAGCAGCTTTCTTCAACTCAGATCCTCGGAGACCTTATCAGCCCCAGAACCAACTGTCTCTGGCCGTGATATATTCTGTGGGGGGTCTCCATGCTGAATGACCACGCGCCAGTTGCCACAGGAACTAGAGTCACCGGTCATCAGCTCGCGGCAGCCCCAGCGCTGTCTGCCTCCGCCCTGGGTCATACTTCAAATGAAACCCCTGCCCCAGCGGTGGTCGGTAATCTAGGTCTCTCCACCTCGCCCCCCTCTAGCCTTTCACCAGAACAGTGAGTGTATAGGTATTTGGATTATTTGGGTATCAACTGAAGATCTTATCTGCCCGGACATCACTGTATATTGGGTGTCAGGAGATCTGAAGATCCCCAGATTTGTTCTTAGTGTTGATTCCTGTTTTTTAAGTAACCAGTCCCACCAACTTCTGTGGGTGAACAGCCGGCTGCTCTGGCTGAGTCAGCACAGCTGCATGGTTCCCAGTGGTGAGTTGGGACCATGCCAGCGTGTCTGTCCCATCCTGGGCACCAGAGCCTTTGTTGTTCCCCTACCCCCAACTCAATTCCTCCGGGTCCTGCCTGAAGTTTCAGGTGAACGTTTTGCTTCCACTCAGAATTGAGGTTTTTTTTTACTTTGTTCACTATCAACCTGTGCCCTGGCTGTGGTTTTTTTTTTTGTTTGTTTGTTTTTGAAAGTTGCTGTGATGTAGGAGGGGTTGAACTATAACTTCTGTTCCTCCCAACAGTGCAGAAGCATCTGGCACTATTTTTTTTTTTTTTTTTTCTGGAGAGAGGGTTTTTTACTCTGTAGCCCAGACAGGCCTCTGGTCTTAGTTCCCTCAAGGGCTGAGATGTACATATGAATTCTTTACATATATCTACTTTTATGATCTTTTTGATTTCTAATTTTTACTATCAAGCCAAACTGTATATGACCTTTTAAAAATTTATTTATTTTTACCTAGTTGTAAAAGCTCAATGGGATGATGTTGTGGCATCCACAGTATGTAAATCATGTTGACCTCCAAAGTTTTGGGGATTCTCCTCCTGCCTCCTGAGTCCTGGGGTTTATATGCATGTGTTTTAGTATAAAATTGTTAGTATAATTTTTTTGATAATGGATTTTCTTTCAGTGAATAAAAAATTTTTAGAGGGAAAAAAAAGAAAAAATGAATTAAGTTTTATATGGAAGTATATCTAGAGATATTGTGTTGAGAATAAAATATTCTTACCAATTTAAAGGTTTATATTAATGAATTAATACAGGTATCATGGGATAGCATATGATAAGGTAATGTCAAGGAATAAGGAAAAGTCAAAGTATCAGACATAAATTAACAAAATTCTCCATCAATTAGAAAAATGGAGTGGTAAATTTGGTTGAAAAACATAGACAAGAATACTAACCAATTTAAATTTTAGCCTTTAGTAATAAATTTAAATTTCTAGCTCTTAAGTAGAAAAGTAGACTTCATTTAAAAGTCAATGTAATCATTTTATCCAACCAAGATCATAAAAGTAATATTGTATCAATATTATGCATGTATTTGTCTTTAGTATAAATTCATGGTCTGACTGATTGGTAAGTGGTATAATATTTCAAAGGTGCATTTTCTAAGTGCTTAACTCAACTGCCATGATAATTTGATTACACCAGATAGTTAACTTTATTTCTATATGGAAATATGGATTTTTCCTTAGCCTTTCATTCCTTTCCTACATTAAAGATGGGACCTCTAAAAGATCTTTCAGCTCTCAAATACAGTTCTCCTAAATTCCACATGTAACTTCACATTTTCAAGAACAGCAAAAGACATTACACCATCACAGGAAGATAGTGTTGGTTATTTTTATAGCATCTCCAATTCCTGTCCAGTTCACAATATATCTTTATGTTTTCTCTCAAAATCCAGAGATTCATGGTAGCAAAAATATTGGAATAGAACACGTACTTGTATTTCAATGTCTGCTAGGAAGAAATTGTGGATTTTATTTTTCTCTTTTATCTCCCAGAAATAATGTCCAAACTGATATGAAAATCATGTTGTTTTTTGGTGATTACAGATATTTCAACTACAGTAGCCCACTGAAATTAATGGAGTTCAGAGGCATTTGATTTCTTCATATTGCTTATTTTTTACATATACATTCTATGTATATCAAGTATTTATTTACAAAAGTACAAAATATATCCAAGATAAATTATTCAATATAATTGATAAAATCATCTATGTTGCAGTTGTTTAGATTCTGAGTTACTTAGTAAAGTATGATACTGACAATGGAGTCTAATAGACTAAGAAAAGAATGTAATGTAATTAAGAGTAATGGAAAAAATAAGCTTTGTGCATAGAAAGAGACTTGCCTCTGTTCCTCTCAGAGAGTTTTTCACTGTTGTGAGCATTAGAAAGTAAAAACACTTTAATCAATGAATATGTGAATGCCTGTCAAACATATTCATAGTCCTTGCTGTATGAGACAGTGTGGGGCAGGGAACTTTGCACAATGCAAATCACCTGGAAACTTCAAAACTCCCTAATGCCTTTGCAGCACTGTAAACTCCTCCCAGGTGAAACTGTTGAGAAGGCCACAGAAAGGTCAGTATTTTCAACTCCTCCAAGCCAAGCTTGAGGATCAGTCTGGTGTTCAACTTTCAGCTTAAAATGCAGTTTGAGAAAATAGCATTAATATAGGAGTAATTCATCTCCTTTACAGCTTCTGATGCAGGACCTCCAAAGTGGCCCTGCAGAATTTACATTTCTAGCAAATTTCTAGATATGCCTGCTAAGGACTAGTAAGCAACACTGGGAAAACTGGTATATATATTTATATAAATCTTGGTAGGGAACTCCCTTGAGCTGATTGGACTAGGCCAACAGTTCCTAAACAGAAATCCAATAGCACAGTCACTAGAACCAACACTCAACAAATGGGATCTTATGAAATTAAAGAGCTTCTGTCCAGATAAAAAGCAAAAAGGCAACCCACAGAATGGGAGAAAATCTTCACTAACCACATATCTGATAGAGCTCTATTATCCAGAGTGCACAAAGAACTTAGAAAATTAAACACCAAGGAAATAAATAAATAGCTCAATTAAAAACAGGCCTTGGAACTCAAAAGAAACTTTACCAGGACAAAGTTGAAATGTCTAACAAATATCTTAAAAAATGCTCCACATCATTAGCCATTAGGAAAATGTAAATCAAAACCTCCCTGAGATATCATCTTACCCTGGTCAGGATGGCAAAAATCCACAATACAAACAACACCAAATGCTGGAGAGGATGTGGAGAGAAGGGAACTCTCCTACATTGTTGGTGGGAATGCAGGCTTATACAACTACTCTGGCAATCAGTCTGGCAATTTTTTAAAAAGTTAAAGATTGAAATGCCATATGACCCTGCTATTCCACTTCTGTAAATAGTCGCCCATAAAGCAAAAATTCGCTTCAATGACACAAGCACAGCCATGTTCATTGCAGCACTATTTACAATAGCAAAGTCATGGAATCAACCCAAATGCCCAATAGTAGATGAGCGGATAAGGAAAATGTGGTACATTTATACAATGGAATACTACTCAGCCATCAAAAAAGATGAATTAATGAAATTTGCTGGGAAATGGATGGAATTAGGAAAAATTATATTGAGCAAAGTATTCCAGACACAGAAAATTAAGCACCGTATGTACTCCCTAATAGGTGGATCCTAGTACCAAACCCACTTAGTGACATATTCAAAGATAAGTCTTTGTAATACCTATAGTAATTGCAAAGATTATAAACAGGAGGGAAGGAGAAGGAGGGCTCCTCCAGAAATAAGGAAATAAGGGATCATGCTACACTAGAGAATATAGATCACAATCAAATATTCCAAGTAAGTAAGTAGCGAGACATCTGGTTATTCTTCCTGGTCACTTGCCTCTGAGGGGCGTTGATCTCATTAGTCAGGGAGGGTATAGAGTCAGGCAGATATATGGTAACCATCCTGCAAATGGGAAACTGATCCCACTCCCCACTGCTGTCTCCTACTCCATCTATCTTTGAATCTACTCTTATAGTAAGATTCCATTTAAACAGCCTTTTATCTCTGGTTATGAGGTGACCTCCAATACCAATCAAGATGGAGCCAAGGGCAATGCAGGAACAGCAAAACTGAAAACAACAACAAACCATAATTCGGAACATCAGAGACCCTACATTAATCACCTGCAACCAGATCAGCCAAATCTCTCCCCATCCTAAATCTCAGGGAAATTTGCGGAAGAGGGGGCAGTAAGATTGTAAGAGCCTAAAGATGGAAAAGAGCAATGATATGCAAGACACTCCACACAAGTTAGGGCTACAGTAGCCATAATTGGACCTTGCATGAACTGCGCAATGGCTGACATGTCAATGACCCCCAAAGTCTAGCATGGATCACAGGCACTAGAATCCTTAGAGGCAAGGGAATAATAGTCACAATAGTGTTCCCATACTAAAGGGGAGCCCAAGAAAGGGCTCTGGGCAATGCCATCGAGTCCTTACACCTCACTAGAGTGGAGGACTCAGAAGGAAGTTTGACATTCACACTAATGGATGCTCTCAGGAATGGGAGGAGGGGCAGGGGAAGGCACTGGGAGAAAGAGGGGGTGAAAGGAAGGGGAAGGTGGGGAGAGTGCAAGGTGGACTGGGGAGGGGTGGAGGGAAGGAGGGACTGGGGTACCTATTAAGCTTGTATGATTGGGAAAAACTAAATAAATATACTAATATATATAAATATATATTTATATATTGGTTATTCATCAAAAGGATCAGTTTGTACTAGAAAAGATGCTCCCACTAAAGGAGCTATAAAGAAATCTGAATAGGAAAACACAAGATTTACCCAAACAGTGGGGAAGCTTTGTAAGTGGAGAGAAATTGTTGCAGGAGTCTTTCTTACAATGATCTTAAAGGGTAGAGTTCCAGTGACCTCATGACTACATAAATCAAACTGAAGTCCTGTATCTTAGAAGACCATTCATCACTTTCAGGAATAAGACATTTTAATATCTGCAAATTAAACACAAATGGATATTAAAATTTCCAGTAGATAATTAATCAATAAAGGTGGAAGCAGAGGACCTTATTAGTTAGATAGTGATTAGCTGGTATACACCAGTGTTAGCTATGAAATTTGAAAGCTGCAAATGCCTGCACATACCAGGAACACTGGGAATCCTTGCAGAGACATTTGAAATGTGTGACTTTGGTGAGAAGCCCATTGAAACTGAAGAAAAGAGTGAAGTTATACTGAGTTCCCTAATTCTTCTTGAAGTCATTTGATTCTGGAAACACAGAATCTTGGTTTTCTGGATAATGTGCTGGTATGTGCTTCTGATTACTTAGTCTGAACACAGGACATGCCTTTCTGTAGCCACTTTTTCATAAATGGCCAAGTGTGCCGTCTTCTTTCTGGGAAGAACTGGAAGTCTTCAGAAAACTCTTTAGCAGCAGCAGCTTCAACTCATCTTTTTGCCCCTTTTTCCACGTGGCATGAATAAATTTTGTCCCATACACAAAGATAATATAAGTAGGGAAGAAAAAGAAAAAATGGTTTCCTATAAGAAAGAGAAAGTCATTTTAGCCTTAAACAAACTGGAGAAAACATAATTTTCAGCCAAAGATAACCAAAGACTGTGACAATGCTGCTCATTGTTTTGTTGTGATGTGTTAGGAATAGCAAGAGCAGCCACCCTGGTGTTTGAGTAGAAATGTTAGGAGTAGTTCTCTGTTCTCTATGTACACTACTCACTAGGAGTCTATTCATTAGTACCTCAGCAGGTCATTCTATCATCATCCCCACTTGGCAGAGACAGAGATGGATTCAAAAACACACAGCAAATTTCTTGCCAAGATCACACCATCATGAAGTGAAAGAACTAGGTTTTGAATGTGGCTCACAGATTCCTAGAACATGGCTCCCAAGGACACGCTATGCAATGCGAACTCAGCATTGTAAAAGTGAGCATTTGTCAGTATTGGAATAAAGCAGAGAAGCAAGTTGTGAGCATCTGGGATGTGTATACAAGGAAACCCTTACATTAGTGACACATGACTGCATGAGTATGACAGGACTGTAAAAGGCATAATGGACTCAGGATGGATGATACACTGTGCTATTTCTAAGTCAAAAAGAAAATTTCCATGTGAAAAATAACAAGGAAAGGTGGTACTAGCAAGATTAATTGGGTGGCTAAGATCGAGAAATTATAGCTCGATTTCCCGGATCCCTCTGAATGACTTACAAGGGCTCCTTACTTTCCATACACTTATAATATATGAACGTAACTTTAATATATTCATGCGTACCTATGGATACTTAGAAATAATGCTGCTTTAAATGTTCTGGTCAAACCTGGTATCCAAACAGCTGTGAGTACCTGTTGTATGTAGACAAGCAGTACATTTTCCAGGTCATATGCCTCAGGCGTGAAGAGCCTATGAACTTCTTCAGCTTCCCACATCGTGCTTAATCATTGTGTAGGGTGGCAATACAAAGTCATATTTTTATTCTAGCCTACATTGAGGATTTTTTTAATTTGTTGATTTTAGTGACTAACTATGGTTTTAATCTAAACCTAAATTTTATTTTATGTAAGGACATATAAATTATATTCAAGTTATAGTATATTTTGGGAAATTTAATAGGCAAGTCCTCACAAGAAGTTCAGAGAAAGATGAAGAACATCAGTCACAGGCCTGCTGCATGTCAAAACTGAATTTTGACACATGTCTGTCCATCTTCAGAATGCAAGCTGTTTCAAACATACTGGACTGTCTCAAAATTACAGTTAAGGAAAATGCAAATACACTTAGTGAAACAGACAACATGTGTGACTGTCACAGCAGAGATTCTATGTGAAAATGCTCTCAATTTGCTTTTCTGTCATGAAGAAAGTTAAAAAACAGTTTTTAAGGGTAGAGAATATTTTAAAAAGATTTTGGGTATGGATAAATAAATGGTGATATGGTTAGATCACAGCAGCTCTTCTGTAGTGAGGATTGATCATCTCTTATATCTTACATCTAGCACCTCCCTAAACTGTTAAATTCCTGGCATGTGGTGGCCCCATGCACTGTGGGATGGGGCTAACTTCCAGAATTAAGGCTTTATGTCCTACCTGACCTAAACTGCCAGTCAGAAATCCCTCCCCTCTGAGCTCAGAGACCCCACTTCCCTCTAAGTCTGTAGTATGAGAGATATCCTTTGGGCATGGTTGCTGCTGAAATCTCTTAAGGTGGCTTCTCTCCCTGCCAGTGGCAAATTCCTGAAGGCTTCTGTGCTTGTCTGTGAGCCACATGCACTCTTTCCACACCTGGTGCTATTAGCCACACTCACTCTTTCCACACCTGGTGCCGTGAGCCACTGTCACTCTTTCTACACCTGGTGCTGTGAGCCACACTCACTCTTTCCACACCTGGTACCGTGAGCTGCACTCACAGACACTTTCCACACCTGACAGATACCAGATGCTCAAAGCTCCGTTACTATCAAGCAAGTGGAAGGGAGCCCCTGAAGAAGATGAGTGGGGGAAATACTGTTACTCCCAGGAGGAAAGTTGATTGTTCTATATTTGCTGGTTTGTGTGTTTTTTCTTGGAAGCTTGTGATGTCTACAAAATCATTCCTGCCCTCTTAGTTTTATATATTTCCTCATTGGAAATGATATCTTGACAGCAGTCTTCCTTGTAGTATGATGTTCTCAGAACTTCCTCTTTCTTTCCCTTTTAGAATAGAAGTTATCAAATTGATTTCCACAGTAGCAGAACACAAGAGTGAAAATGTGGTTGAGGCTGAGTAGGGAGTCATGAACATTGTTGGCCTCAGTCATTCTCAGCATCCAGCAATGAGCAATGATTCACTGAAATTTTATCAAAACTCAAACTATGGAAAACTATGAACTCAAAACTATGGAAACTGACAACCTTCTCCAAGCTCATTCATGAAGGATTTACTGAACATTCTTCTCATCCACCGCTCCCCCAGGAAACTCTATCTTCAAGAATACTGTTCTTCAGGAGAAACAACCCCCTGCAGGTGGAACTTCAGAAGCTAGGGATAGACAGGTGAAGAGGAGTGCTCCTCTCAGTGGGGAGGGGAAGAGTCAGGGACAACCACCCATTGTATTTGTAATTAAGAGGACCAAATTTTAATAAAAATAAATAGATAAAATAAAAAGAATAGTGTTCTGTTCTGTTGTTTAATCAGTAAGTGGTTTGGAAAATAAAAAGTGAGTGATTTTCATAGGTTTGTATGCCATTAGCTGTCAACCAACCCTCCCCACCCCCTGCCGGCCTTCTAGGGACACTACATGACTGCTGCAGAATGTCTGCTCACAGAGGATCACTTCATCGCCATGGTTTCAATGCTCTGTGTCGGCCAGGTCTTGCTTGACTGCTCTTAGATTGCCAAGTACCCTGGCTGCTATGCCTTCGGCCCGAGTCACTTTGCTCCCAGCCCTGGCTTTAACCCATGTCAATGGCCACCATTTTTATTTTAATGCAAGTTTTCTTTCTCTATGGCTTTCTTTACAAATAGATTCTACACTACTCTTTAGTTTTAGTTTAATACATATGCCTGATGTCTTACCCTCTCTCTGCCTTTCCCTAAAGCAGAAGAAAATTAAACTTATTAATGTTTTAAGGATTTACTATCATAAATATCTTAACAGGAAAGACAATAAGAAATTCATTTCATATCCTCCATGAATTTGATATCCAAATAAGAAAATCAAATACAAAAATATAGTAAGTTAAATAAAAATTATGTAATATTTTAAGAATGTAAATAAGATTGCCAGAGTTTTTGCAAGGTGAATAGTGATGGATTAAATAATGATTCAGAAAAAAAATAAATGTTTAAAAGGAAAAGAATATGATAGACTGGAGTGGACATGGATGGTATTAAAGGACAATATGTGGTCAGAATCTGGGCAGAGATGGATAGACTGATGTCATGTCCTGTGCCAACCAGGCTGGTAGACAAGGTCTCAACCTGGCGAAGAACTTCAAGGAAGTACCTTCTCGAAACAGGACATGGCTTATTTTGAAATAAATGATAAATATATGATACATATGGGAGTTGTCAGGCTTGCAGCCTGCTCTGTGAAATGGGCAGTTGCTAAGGGCCTGAGTGGTTACTAGGGACCCTCCCCTTAGAGTCTTGCCTCTTATCTTTGACAGATAAGTTCCTCTCTTTTTGTGATTGTGTATGCCTCTGATCTCTGCCAGATGAGTTCTTCCCTTTTTTGTGGATTGGGAGCTCTCCTATCTTTTCCCAGGTCTCCTTTTTGTTTCTTCACAAAAAACTAGGATATCACCTCCCTCTAGGTTCTTGCTTCCGGAACTACAGATGTCAAGTAATTTGCCTTAAGTCTTTTGTTTCCTAAATACATACCAACCCTGCTTTTAACTTTAAATCAAAATTCTAACTAGAAATTTTATGTCCAATCATACACAGTAAACAGGCTGTTAGCCAGAATGTATACACTGATTGTAGAGAAATTAGAGAATAATTTCAAGAGTCCTAAAACATAGATAGATAGAATTCCCTAAAAATATGACTCTTGTGAAATTAATTCAGAAACTTTACATATATGAGATTATGCCATCTGTTCACTAAAATTAGTACACAACTATTTCTTATAAAACAGTTAATAGAAAATAATAATATGATTCCTAAAATTAACAACAACTACTTCTTATAGAGTACATGAGTTAATAAAAAGAATAAATAAATAAAATAAATTATAATATAGTTCTTACCATTATAACCTAATATATGCCAGCTTATATAACAGCCAGAATCTAATATCCTCAAAAAGAAAAAAATTAATGTATAATATACGCCCCCTCCAACACTTTCACCTTTACCATTTACAAAAATATATAATAAATATAACACAAATTAATAAGGAGCTCAACCTCAGTGTATTTTAACTAAATCTCAAATGAAGTCTTTGTTAAATACAACAATACAGACTTAGACCCTGTGACTGTTTGGTGAGATATTATAAGATAGATAAATTTAGAGAGACTGAGATGCTGGGAAAAACCTGTTGGAGGTCTGGGAAAAAACCTGTTAAGATGTGATAAGGATTTGTTTGTGTCTCACCCTTAAACAATGGGTTAAATTCTTAAAGAATGCTTATCCCTAAGGTGATTCCTGCTGATTAGAAGGATACATGTCTGTCTACAAGTGCAGCATTCTCTGCCCCAAAATTTTCTAGTATAAAAGCTGTTACAATATTCCAATAAATGGATTCAGACTCACCCAGCCCAGAGAGTTGTGTATCTGTTTCCCATTCGCCGAAGCCTTGCCCACCTGGTCAAGAGGAGCCTTGGTCGAGGTTGCAGTGCTTGGACTGCAACAGACTGAGGGAAAGTGGGAAGTGATTTCACCAGAGTGACTGAGGTCATCCAGCCAATCACATCAGCAGCAGAGCTGACCTCAGATGACACTTCTGAACGTCTCAACTGTTGGAGGAGTTCTGAATCTTCCCACAGTTCTTCTATCGCCAAGTGCTACGTGATCTCCATCTTGATCCCTCCATGATCACTCCTGGCCCCTAGCCATGTTTCTCTCACCACAGTTTCCACATTCCTGCCCTGGTCATTTCCACTTCTAAGGACTCTAAAGGCACTAGGAATGTCTTTCTGCTGACTAATTGACAAGGAGCAATACCAGTCTCAGGCAAGCAGGGATGGAGCAGGCTTTGACAGCTTGTGTACAAGAAGAGAAAGGGGTTACTGGAGATATTAGAAGTATGCAAAACTTTTTCAGGATAATGAGTCTGATAGTGGTAAAGACAGCAAATAAAGGCTGGATTCCTAGGGAAGGGATAAGACCTGATGGTCAGAGACCAATTCACTAAAGTTTCTATAATCCCCTGTATTTCTAAATAGTCTGATTTAAAAAAAAAAAAAAAACCTCTGTGTGTCTGTAACTCACTATTAATTTCTCCTGCAAGAATGTCTTATTATTCAAAGTCTGTGGAAACAGAAAAATACTGAAAGGACTCATATCTAGTCCAGAACCAAACACACTCTACTTTAAAATCACCTCCCCTGTGAGTTCTTTATATCTAGGTATACAAACAATTGTCCTCAAATCCTTTCCACTAATAGGAGTAGTAGTGTTTGTGTAAGATTGCTTATTTGTGTTACTAGTAATACACCACTGTTATTGTTGCTGAAATTACCACTGAAGAGAGAAAAGCTGAAAGAAATCTGAATAATCCAGGGAGCAAAAGGGAGAAGCTTAATCTGTAATGGCAATTTCACAATATTTACACATTTTCCTAGAACTCTCTGAAAACTCAGTGCCCTCCTGCTACAATGGTAATCCACTTAGCTAAGTGTGGTAGGAAGAAAAAAGAAAGGAAGGGTGAACAGAAAGGTGAGGGACATAGAAAAGTGAAGATTTAATGTTCATGTGACTGTCACTCATAGCTTCTATTTAACATTTTCTAATGCTGTCTACTCAAATAACTCTCGGAGATGATTTTAACTAGCATCATTAATGAGGAAAATGGACTCTCAAAGAGTTTAAATGACCTGTGCAAGATAACTGTTGTTAAGGACCATTAAGTATAAGTACATATATGCATATATGCAGATATAACTCCACACTTAAACGTGTGCTGGGCTTGACTCTCAATAGTCTTTGAATCCAGACGTTGCAATAGCTGTTTTCTGCCTCAGATAGCAATGCACAAATGTGAATTTCCTTGAATATCTGAATTTCCCACTCACACAATTCCACTCTTTTTTTATTAAAACACATTCTTTTTTAATTATTATTATATTTTTATTATTTATTCAATTGTGCGTGTATGTGTGTGCATGTGTGTGCATGTATGTGCATGTATGTATGTGTGTGTGTGTGCGAGTAGAACCACGGACGAATTCAGGAACCACCATGGACCGCCTCCACCTCCTCCTTATTTACTCTGCTCCAGGATTCACAGGCTCTTCCCTACCAGGACCAGAAACGCAGGCCGCCCGGCTTTCGCCTGGTGTCTATACATGGGGTCTAGGATCCAAACTCAGGACCTTCCATTTGCAAGGCAGAGGCTTAACCTCTGAGCCACCTCTCCAGCCCCAACTAAAACACATTCTACAGATGCATTTTACCTACCAAGTGAGAAGCAAATGCTGGAGGTGGCAGGGGTATACTGTACTGTGGCTGGGGGCTGAGCTGTGGTATTCTCATCTCTTCTCATCAGCTCAGATAGCTGTGGGTCCCCATGAACTAGGGTCCTTAGTAGGCTATGAACAAGTCCAGATGTATGTAAGACATGAAGGAGTTAGTTCATTTGTTGCTACTCACTGAGAGATGAAATTAAATGATTGGCCAGTAACAAATTTATGCTTGTGCTCATGCACGTTCACATACTTACATACATACATACAGCTGTTGTTCAGTTTAAAATGGATTAAGAGGAATTATGGGTTAGGAAACTAAAGATTTCTTATTCATTTAGTAACAACTCAAATATTACTTCTTTCTATAATAAGTTTTCTATTAAAAACCTTTTTCCTCCCACCTCTGCTAACATCTCCAACCGTGTAGTAAGATCACTAACTTCTTCATTAAGTCATTCCAATTCAATTGAAAACCTTTTTCTAGGGACTACACATTTTGCTTTTCTTGTTTGGTCTCCTCTCAGTTCAAATATCCCTAGCAAAGCCAGCCTCCCCTAGCTTTCTGTCCCTTATATACTACTGGGAGAACCTTACATAGATTTCTGTCCCCTAGTACACTTGGCAGCGGAGGATACTGAGTGCCTAAGGGCATGTGGAGAGGGAAACAGCCTGCTAAGGTTGTGGCGTTTCTTGCAGGCTGTGTCAGAAAGAAAAGGCCAAGCTGATGATCTGCTGCAGGAGTCCACATAGGCACTAGCTGGACCTACTGATGGCTGGCAGTGCAGTTGGTCTTGGTTGGTCTGTCAGCATACATTCCATAATTTACGACCAAAGCCTCAGGGATTAAGTTGAAATCACTGATGGGCCAAATTCAGTGCTGAGTGCAGGGATCGCACCATTATAATGCACCATCAGACACAAACACGCCTAAGAGACACATGCTCAATTCCTACCCATTGCAGTTTTCTCTTCCCTTAAGAGAAATAGAGTTCAGGCTAGGTAACAGAAATGCCATGATCTATTGGAAAGATAAATACTCAGGGGTTCTATGGTGAAGGCTGTAGCTAAACTGAATCCATGGTATCATGGTTTGAAATGTGTTCCCCAGTCTCGTGGATTTGGGATGGTCATTGCACCTTTAAGAAGTGGGCTTTGAGATGGATTAGTCCTACCTTACTTTTAGGAGAGCTCCACTTGTGCAGCAAGGAGTCTTGCAGCTCCCAGCCTCTGCCAGCCGGCCATGCCTTTTCTGCCTTGAAAGACTATCTTCCCCATGGAACCATAAGCTGAATAAATTTCCCTTTCTCCCATTAAGTTGCTTCAATCTGGGTGTTCTCTCACAGCAATGGAAAAGAATAACTAGTGCACATGGACCCTTCAACTTCTCATAGTTCCATTGCTTTGGACATGAGCTATGGATATTTCCATAACTGAACATACTGCACACTAATTCTACTTATGCATCTTTCTGCTTAAGTCACGGTATGTAGTGCATGCTTACTTCTTGGTAATAGTTAAGGCAACACTTCCCATAATTTGAATAGAAGTTGATTTTTCAACTTTGGCGTGTGCATTGTTTGATGTCTAAAATATGTGTATGAAGATAGAGCTGAAGCTAGAATTCACAGCCACAATACCATTTCCCCAAGAAATGAAATAAAAACTTTCATTATGGAATTATTAAAATGATGAAGACATGGAACTTAACCACATATGTGCTGACACCATGTGTTTAGCATTCGTTGCCTCTTTATCTTTGAATACCTTGTGATTTTATTTCAACGTGAGCCTTACATTGCTCATCTGTAAAACGCAGAATGCTGTGTGGGATGGGATGGGTGGTTGGTCATTGTGACAGTGTGGAATGTAAGGGCATTTGGGGATGATAGAGGCTCATTGTCTCCTGCCCTTCTTAGATAAAGAGGCAGACGTGGACAAGCACTAGTTCTACAGACTGTACATACATAGATGTGTAAACTTAACTTTAACTCTACAGACTGTACATAGGTGTATAGCCAGCATCACGTAATGCTAACTCTACAGACTGTACATGTAAACCATGTCATTTAAAACTTTTTGCATAAATTCCCTGCAGACATAAGTCCAGTGAGCAGACAACATTTTCTTCTTTCCTAGTGAAGTTTATTTGATCTTTCTGACTGATTATTGTGGGAGCGGTGCAGTGACCCACGGTTTCTCCTGAAATTAAGGTATTGCAATTAAGGTTAAAAACAGAAGCCGCCTGGGTCTTAAATGCTTCGTTTCCCTGCTTGTTTCATCCTTTCTGCCCTTGTGACTACAAGGATCAGGGCAGCATGTGGTGATGATTTGGTAATCGTTCACCTTTCTCACATTCCAAGTATTACTAGAGCCTCAAGGACATGGATGATGAACTTGAATTTTTGCCTTAAATTAATTCATTGGATACAGGCTCAATTCCACCTCCTGATAGCAACTGTTTCTACTCACCTCAGGTCATACTGCTTTGCTTTTATCTCATAAAATGGACTATAGAAAACTCTGAATTTATAACAGGACTATGAATGTTTATTTTATAATATGTTTTCTCTTTAAAATAGAATGGATATATTTTAATAGATTCTGACTTCTTAATGATTTCATAATGCTTAATTTGTATGTGTGTGTGTTTGTGTGTGTATGTGCTCTCATACATTCTAAGATCTGTATTAAGAACAAAAGACATTTTTTTAAGAACCTCCACTAAAACAGTTTTAAGGCTTCTTCAAGAAAGCTTCTAAGGCATGGATTTTTTCTTGCTCTTTGCACACTCTGTTAAGTTCCTTACCTTTCTTCACACTTTCTCTCCTTAACCTCAAAAATACCTTATTCCTCTTCCAATACACTATCCAAATGCTATCAATGCTGCTACATAATTTCACCTTTACATCCAGAGATCTTAAGTTAATGGAAAATCAATTGTAGTTTCTTCATTGTTAAAATATGATGCTTCATATTAGAATATCTTCTTAATAAAAGTAGAAACATTATAAATCATTTTAATGAGAATTTGTCATTTTTTCTGTTATTTCTTAATTATCTTATACTTTAAATGGCAGATTGGTATGAGACAAAGACAAATTTGATGGGTTTCTTACGCTATTGGAGCAGGACATAAAACGGTAAAGACAGCATGAATCTTCATTTTCTCAGTTAATCACTTCCCCACTGTTTACTTTTAGACCTACTTGATTTTCCCGTTACAGCAATTCATTTTAATAGGAGAGATTTGTATTGATCATTTTTTAATAATTTTTTTCTTTATCCTTTTTTTATTCAATTGTGCGTGTGTGTGTATGTATGTATGCGTGTGTGAGCATGTGGGGGGGGGGAAGCCTCCACCTCCTTGTTTACTCTGCCCCGGGACTCACAGGCTCCGCCCTACCAGGACCAGAAACGCAGGCCGCCCCGCTTCTGCCCGGCGTCTACACGTGGGGTCTAGGATCTGAACTCAGGACCTTCTGCCTGCAAGGCAGAGGCTTAACCCTGAGTCACCTCTCCAGCCCCTGGATTGATCATCTTTATATCTATTGCTACATTTTCTGACGACTTGGTCCCTCCTGTTCACTGCAATCATCATCCTCTCTCTCTTGCTTTGCTGCTCAACTTTCCTGTTCCTGGCGACTCACCAAGTTACCAGTTTGTTGATTTGTTCAGGCAAGAATATTATCCTCAACTTTGAGTCTATTTTCCAAACAGTATAATTTTGAATTGCTTTAATACTATCTCTGTAGGTTCACTGTACATAAACATACATTCCCAGCGGGGTCCACTTGTGTTCATATTAAACAGTGCTGTAGGTTGTGCCATGTCCCAGTTGTGCAGGGCTCACACAGCAACCACCGCTGAACACCTGCTCAGTCTACTTTGTGCATTCAACATTTATGTTTCAGGAAGGAACCACTGGCAACTTCTGTTCTTTACATGCCAACATGGATTTGCAAGCTTAATCTTCATTACCAACTCCTGGTTCCTGCAAGTTTTTTTTTTTTTACTTCAGTTAACCACAAACTGGATTTGATCACGCTACATTCTCCCACTCCAGTAAAAACCACTTTCAAATCACACGGTCTTTGCATCCAAAGCCTTCACATTTGGATGTCAGCAGGAATCTGGAATTCAAAGCAGAAACAAAATCCCATGAAAATCAGCACTGAAAATTTCAAAGATGAGTCAGTGCTATATCTGTGTTTAATTGAATATTCTCAGCTACTCTTCACATGGATGTTTTGAGACTAAAAGGATGTTTTCCTCATGCTATCTAATAAATTTCATAATATTTGAAGACTGTAACTAAGAGTAAGTGTTACTCAGCATGAGATCCAGGAGTCCAATGTCCACTTGAAGTTCTGTGCATCCTGACAGCTCAACTCAATGCTCATGATTCTCAGCTTCTCTCTGACAGTCTAAACACACCTGCCTGAACTGCTAATTCTCTGGGCTGGTCCCTTTACAGTCTGCAAACATTTATCTCTATAAACCCTCCTTCCCCAGCATTTGAAAACTTACCTCTTACCAACTCCCCCTGCACCCAGCAATACTACCTTGCACCTTCTGAACCTGCTGGATGCGTTCCCCAGGATACAGCTGTCCTCATTTTCTATCCCCATCTCCCCAAGAGACCAGGGGAGAAAAAGAGAAGAAGAAAAGTCAGTCATCTGGGTCAGGTCCTTGCTCAGATATTAAATAACTCTGAAAGGGTATCAAAGACAAGCTTTAGTGTGAGGCAAGAACCATCATTGCTGGGCTGACAGCTGGTCTCATAGCAACAACCACTTCAATCTGACGTTTACACCCCCTCTGTCAGATGCATCACGCTTTCACATCACTGATCTCTCTTTTCGTTGTGACTTTTCTCTTCCTGCCTGTCTCTTCATTGCTCTTCCACATACCATGTCACTCTCGCTGTGAGCCTGCTCTGCACAGTGGAACACATATCCTTCCAGGCTAGAATAGAGTTACTCTTCCAGAGACTTAAAGACAGACACTTTCTCAAAGGCTGCTGCTTGCAGCTTCACAGACGTGCTATTTTACTTTACTCACAGTCAATTCATTAAGAATTTCTGCTGTTGCTTCATTACCATCTCCCGCACAGTTGCAGTTCTGGGGTAAAAGGAGATACCCATTTTATAAAGCAAGACATAAATAAATAATTAAATAAATAGATAAATAAATAAATAAAAGTGATAAAGCAAGACAAACCAAACAACCACAAAACCAGTCAGTCAGGCACAATACTTAAGAGTGAGTTTTCAATTTCTCCGGATCCCTGACTAATGGGAGGGCCTGCTACCAGGACATCACAGGCCTAACATGGTAGGTAATTGAATTAAGTCATTGTCTTGTTTGAACAGGGATCATCATTGTTTACTCCAACTTATTAGAAAAATAACTAGACAACATGAGGACATTGTTAGGCATGACAGAGATACATAATAAATGCTGTTGACTATTGTAGCAGAATGGATCATAGAAAACTTCTTCAGATTCCCAGTATCCCACTACTTGTATGAATTCTTGTGCACTTCCCCCCAGTGAGCTTCTAAGCTGTGAAAGCCATAGGATATTTTCAATATTACCCAATTTCCATAGTCACACCTTGTTTTTCAATAAAGATGATGAGTCTGTATGTTATGGCAGTAAAGCACACATGGATGCAGCAGTTCAAGCTCCTCCCTAAAAGAGTCTGAATTTAATAAATTCTTTATGTCTCTATGGATAGACACAGGATGAGTGTTCCATGTGCTTTGCTGGTCATTGGAAAGGTTGCAAATGCCATATCCAAGAGGCTCTGCAGTCAGATGGTTTAGGCAAAAGTGACTCAGTCTCATGGCCTCAAATCAGTCATGAACAAATGATTTATGAAATCCTGACTTATCAGTCCATTAAGTAAATTCATATTCGCATATTTAAAACAGCATCTAGAACTTGTAAGCACTACATGTGCTGATACTGTTGAAAGAATGTCAATGTTGACTCATGATGTTGTCAGTGACTTACAGTGAGCACTACTGAAGAGACATCTCAAATGCTTGTCAGGCATGCATACAACTTCTTTGTAAGCAAGCATTCAGTCTTCTTGTGTGTCCAGTTTTCACTTTTATTACTGAATTTTGTGAACACTTTCATATGTACGCTTTTTGGTATACAGCTTTGTGTACATAGGGTTATGCTTGTCATAGGCAATTTCTTCAGTATTTAATTATATTCATAAGGAACTGTCCTATGTGCATAACCATGGCTGAGAATTTTTGTGCTCAGCACACATATGTGCTAAAACATTGCAGAAATATATGGAAGGTTTCATGAATAGGAGTTGGCTAAGGAAAAATTACATTTTGAATATAAAATATTGCCAAGATTGTCTCCTTTAAAGCATATGTTTAAATTTCTGAATTTTCAGATAAACTGCCAAATATTTCCTCTCTTATTTGCTATAATATCAATTTTATTGTGTGATGGAATAAATAAAGTCAATAAAATAAAAGATGTGACCACTAAAAAATTCATATCATGTATTTCTTTATCTATCATCTGTCTAACATCTAGTTATCCTGTATCATCCATACATCATCTATGCACTATTTACTATTATGCACTATTTAGGTATATCATCTATAAATTTGTGATATACTTATGTATCTATCATCCATCTATCATTTATTAATAGCCTTTCTATTATTTATTATCTAATCTTCTATCTATTCATCTATCTAGCTATCATCTATCTATGCTCCACAATATTTTCCTCCAGTCTTAAAAATTTTGTTAGGGAAATTCCCAAAGGGCCAGAAGTTTCAATTTTGTTGTGGTCTAGTTTACAATTATTTTCTTCATGAATCTGCTGGGTTTTAAATCAAATATTTTTCCAATTATCTTATTCTCAATTCTCTGCCCTTTTCCTTTCTTTTTTTACTAAATTTCACATAAAGTTATATGCATACTGATCATCTTTATGTAGTTAATTCTATTTGTAGTAAATTCTAGACTAGATTTGTCCCTGAGTTAATCCTACCTGCACCTTCACTTCAGTGTGTCTAGGACATTGCCTTAGTTCTCACAAAATGGGATCAACACTGTTCTCAGTCTTTGTAGAATCACTAACACCCTCCAGCATCCTCCAGTTCCAGCTTTAGCACCTTACATTTGATCTCCATGACTGAACATTCCCTAACTCATTCTCCCATGAACAAGTTCTCTACATGTTCATCCTTTCAGAAAACACACTTCATCCTGATGCATAAACAATTAATCTGTTAACAGAGCATACATATCGACCATCTAAATAATATAATCTGATGGCTTAAACTGACCCATAAAGACACAAATTATTTGTCTCGTGCTCTGATGGCACTTTTCACACCACACAGTGTGTAACTTTGCTTTCTCCTACCATACAACAATTTCCATGAATGGATTTAAAAAAAAAAACTATGCCTAAACTAGAATTCTCCCAACTTCTAATTGAAATGATTGTTCAGTGAAGTAGGACGAGCAAGATGTATAAATAGCAGTTAGCTTCAATGTCTTCCTAGTTTGTTTCTAGATCTGCTGTTGACGTTCTTATGACCTTAAAGCAATCACATGCCTGTCTAACTGCTGATGCCATCCATCATCTGCCATGTTTTCCATGGCAGGATCAGCTCTTGATCTGGCAATAAACTACAAGAACTAATATGCCAGCTGTGCCCTTGGTCAGACTCTTTATCTGGAACACATTCATTAATTTTGAACAAGAGAAAAATACATGGAAATGGTATTCACAGTAAACAATGACATGACAAATATTCTTGTGAGACACAACTAGTAAATTAGTTTTCTTCTCCTTGACGTTTCACTTCACCCTATTAAGCCATTCTCATTCCTTTTGTGCTCACCTTTGTTTCTCTAAGTGCAGCACTGTTGAAGATGTGGATGCAACATGGGGATCTCAACACTGATATCTCAAGCACTGGTTGTTCATCCAATGAGTCATGAGCTGCTCAACATGCAGGCAACAAAGCAGATGGGGAGGGGATCAGGTTGGAAAGGCAGCTTGAACACGAGTAAGGAAATGGTATATGGTATCAAACTCTTTTGGGTTATTTTCTTCACGTAACCAGAAGCTGAGAGGACTTGCTTATTATACTGACTCAGGGGACAATTGGCCCCTTTTGATAGGTTGCTGTGAATTGACTTTTTAAAAACAAAACAAAACAAAAACAAAAAATCTTCACCAAACTGGATTGTTAATGGGATTTGGTTATCATTTCTTCATTGGTTTCTTGGAGGGACAGCTCTTCCAAGCAAATAGCTTAGATTTCAATTTAATGAGCGATCAGCAGGAATCATTAGGACTGATCTATTGGGGCACAGTGTCATGGCTCAACCCAACTCAATACTCTCTCAAACACTGTATCCATCAGCACAGTGCCTGACATGCTGCTGTGACACATGAATGACAGAATTAATTGAAGTGAGTAGATGCTTGCATATTGCCACTATTAATAAATTAACCTTTCAAAGTATATCACTGACAATTTATATCCTAATGAAAACATAAATCATGAAGACAAAAAGGTTTTAGCAGCCTAACTGATAACTGGACAAATCAATGTTAGTCATGTGTGTTCTCACTGTGACATATAAGAACATTATGAACCACAAAACAGCATAACTACGTGAGCAATGAAACAGCTGCAAAACATTACACTAATGAACAAAGTAAAGAGATAATTTTATAAAGAGAGTATTTGATCTGCGGGTGACAGACCTCTACCTCACAGTGACATACTCAACATTCACAAAGTAATATTCTACATTTATATGAGGACTTCTACTTGGAGAAGGGTATTCCGTTTTCATGTAAGTCTTATTAGTCTTATTAGTCTTTACACAAGAACTATTATTCATTCAATACAGGTTTTTTATTCAACATGGATTCAAGTCTACTCATTTTTAAAATTCATTTGTTCTACAACTGTCTTAGGCTTTTTGGAAAGAGAACATTAACACACATTTTTTCAATTTTTAGTACCAAAATCCTACCTACTGGTCTTTGGAATCAGAATAAGATGAGTGATTAAACAGATGAATAAGCAGTTGTTGACAGGCTGCAAGGAGAGAAGTTACCACAAACAGGAAGAACGAAAGGATCCGGGAAGAGAAGCAACTCCAGCAAGACTCAAATCAGGACTTCAAAGATAGATCACTTTAGCAACAGTATCCAAGACTGAGAAAAAGGAACTGCTTAGTAACTTTCAAAATATAGTTGAAACATGTAAGCAGTGCAAAGTGCAAAGTTTAGCTACAGCAAATAACCAGAGATTTTAAATTATATGACAGGAGTTTGGACTTCCTTTCATTATAAATGTTTGTTCAGATACTGGCCTAACTAACCAATTCTTAATAGGTGCGCCTAAAGGCTCATCTACAAATCGTCAAGGTGGTATATAAACTTACTGCCACAGCACATACTTTTCATGACAGAAAAGATAAGAAGGTCACACATTTTTCTTGCTGATACAATGAGTTGCAACGGCTGTCAATCAATGGGAAATCATTTCAGCATATTCATATGAAGAAAAGCTTTATTAGTTACGTACATTTAAAAAGAGCTTTTCAAAGGTCCCTGTGGTTAAGGAGCAAGAAATGCTGACTGGATGCTAATTTTATAATGCATATTTAGTTATATATCTATACACACACACACACACACACACACACACACACACACATACAATTCTCTAGGTTTTCTGACTTGTTTTATCACAGGCCTATCATGAACCTTAAATTCTCTGGTTTAGTTTTATTGTTTGATTTTGCTTTCAGCTAAAACTTTCTTTATAATCCATTATGAAGTTTTCCCTCTCTTACCTTCAGACATCATTCTTGTCTTATTATCTTTTGTAACTGTAAACAATTTGCTTTTTTTATTTTGTTACCTTGAAGATATTTATGTGTCATGTCACTGAAAATCTGCTGTGGAGAGAGCTCTCTTTTGCAGACCACATAAATTTTAACTCTTCTGTCTAAACTTGTTTCTCTAGCTTCTAACCCTGGGATATATTTTGTTGTCCTTTTTGTGTTTTTATCAAGTCACTTCTACAGCTTGTCAGTATCATATGGAGAAACCTGGATGAGGAGACAATTGCTGGACACAGTGCCCAGGAAAAGGTTAAGACATTTTTCTCCACATTTAACCACTGTGCTGATGAAGAGGGAGGAAGCAGAGTGAAATTACACTGCAATCGAAATGAGTCAAGGATCTCAACAGCTGCACTCTGCACTCACTGCAGGGAGACAACCGTATGGAGTCAGTTCTCTCCTTCTACCTTTACATGGTTTCTGGGGACTGAACTCAGGTAGACAGTCTAGTACTACAGAAGATGGCAATATGTCAGATAAATGATAGTAGTGGATACCTGCATACAGTGTCCAGGAAGGTAAGTCTCCTACAACTTAAATAAACAAGTACTCCAAAGAGAAAGATGAGCTATGCATTGTGTACTAACTGGAATTGTCAAAAAACTTGAGTGTCAAAAAGCAGTCTTGGGACACTGAGGACCAAGCAAATCCACATATCTGAGAGTGAGCAATCAAAAAGGCATTAATGAAAAATATTATGACATGATAAAACAGGGACCAATGCTATTTTTATTAGGAAATTCTGTAATTTTTGCTCCACAAGAATATTTTCATCACAATAGTCTGTCAAGGTATGATTTTATAGAAAACTAAAAAGTTTCTAAAAGGTTCTAGATGCTAAAGAAAAGATGAAAACAATTTAAAGAAAAAGGACAGGTGGATGTATGAAGTTATTTTCATGAAATAGCAACTGTCTTTTTATATCAGAAAGAATGAAACAGTCATTTCCAGTGAATTATCACCTATTACTTGTTCTTATTACTGTTTACTTGCAACCCTAGGAAATACTGTAGTTTAATGCAAAAAAGAGACTAATAATTAAATTAAATGGCAAAATCAGTTGTGGCGTGGTTAAAAATTAAATTAGTGGACTGTCAGCAAAACATCAGGTGCTTCCTAGAAGCATAGGAACGAGACAGGCATTTTACAAGGATATACACTAGAGGTTACCTGAGTGACTGGCAATGCTGGCTTATTTAATATGGAAGCCCAGCTTCAACCAACTAAGCTGGAGCTTTGCTGCAGGAGCAGATATAAACATCAGTTGGATATAGATTCCTCCCACTCCAAGGCTTTTGCTGTTCCTTGGAGAATAAATTCAAGGAATAGTTTCTTGGAGAGAAAAATAAAACAGAAGACAAAAGGAACTAGTCTGTGGAGAAACTTTAAAGACACCAAGAATATGGGAACAAAGAAATCCTAGCAAAACTAAAGTAATTGAAATATGATATAGAAGAGGTCATGCCAGGAGAAATTTCTTAAATTGTTGAATGCAATTTTTAAATAGTTGCCTCAAGTGTTGTAAAAGAGATGACTCTTCTAGGATCCAACTTTGGCTGCTCAATTTCCTGGACAGCAGAATTCATGAATTATTTATTAATTATACCTTTTTCCTTGCTTTCTGAGCCACTTATTAATTTCATAAGTACCTCAAACAGATCAAGAATGTAAAGTATAGTTGATGCTAGTGCTTAATCCCATTTCTAATGGGAAAAGACATTGGCAACTCTAAGACAATAACTTGGTTCAACATTGGACAAATTAAAAAAGCAAAACCAAGTCCTTGTTGATATTGGTATGTACTGATTATTGTGAGTCTAAATATACACATTAAGCCTCTTTAAGCATCATACTGCTGCTGAGGTATTACCAGGTTGCAGAAGCAGGTACTGGAGAGAAGACATTTCCATTTCAGATTGTCTTTGAGCTGTGAAAGAATGAAATGGAGTGGATAGAAATAGTAGCGTTATTATATATCTACTAATTGTTTAAAGTAGAGAATCATACTTGAAGGTCAGCTTGTCATTTCACAGAGAGCAGCTTTCAAAGAGGAAAGCAATTTTTCTAAGTTACCCCTAATCATGAACAAGTTTTATCAATCAGTTTGAAAATTCTATAGTCAATGAAAGTCAGCATGTAGAAGTTCTAAGAGCTTATTCCATCAAAGTTGCTTTCTTAGTAAGACAGTCTTGCCATCATGACTTAAATCCAAGGGTTTCACTTCATGTTTAATTAAGGACTTACCACCAGAAGCCATACTTTAATATTTGCCTCACCATTTAATACAAATAAAAAAAAATTTGAATCAAGACAATAAGATTGTAGAATGTGTGTAAAGTTCACCTGTTTTCAACAGGATCCACTGAGGGTCGGCGTGAGAGCCCTGAGTATTTGTGATGTAAGCTACCACATGAAGTCATCATACATTGCAAATAACCACCTGAAGCCTTCCACAACACTACAGGAAGTCTGAAGACAGGTTAGCCTTGTTAACTATAGCTTTGTGGATTTGTTGAATACCTTGAACAGCTAGCTCTGTTGATTTGTTAAAAAATGACTATTTCTTCTTAAAAGTCCTATTTACAGGGCTGGAGAGGTGGTTCAGGGGTTAAGCCTCTGCCTTGCAAGCAGAAGGTCCTGAGTTCAGATCCTAGACCCCACGTATAGACGCCAGGCAGAAGCGAAGGCGGCCTGGTAGGGCGAAGCCTGTGAACCCCGGGGCAGAGTAAACAAGGAGAAGGTGGAGGCGTCCATGGTGGTTCCCGAATTCGTCTGTGGTTCTACACACATATACATACATACACACACATGCGCGCACACACACACACACAATTGAATGAATAAATTTTAAAAAGTCCTATTTATAAGGACCCCTTAGGAGCACACGGTCTTCTGGAACATTCGACTGTTTCAAAATTATTAACTCTTTCATTAGGAGTCCATGGTGAATAAAGAGAAGGCAGGAAAAATTATTGCTAAAGTCTTTGTAGCCACTATTTCTTGAAGGTCGGTCATAAAAACAGTATTGAGCAGCTGGTATTGAAGGTCAAAGTCAGAAAAGCAAACGTTTGACTTGAGTGGTACCCGCCGACAGCACTATAGAAGGTGAAGGGCCTTAAGTTCTTGACCTCACCAAGCATCCTGAGTACTCAGCTGGCTTTGTCTTGCACCATTTTCTCACAAGTACATTTTGCCCTGTTCTTGGTCATACACGCACATGTACCTACAGACACACACCACATGTCATATGCCTGTGTGTGCATATGTGTATGTGTGTATCTCTGTTCTCTATATTTTACTCTAAGCATTCTTATCTGTATATTCAAAAACATTTTTTTTCTTTTTGAGGCATTTTGACAAAATCGTCCATCCTCTAGAGAAGAATTCTTGACATTTTAAGTAAATCAGGGAATCGTTTTTCCACAAGTGGACATGTGAGACTGGTCAGAAGATGTCCATGAGACACCTTGGGCTTTCTCACAAGCAGAAGTCAGCAAAGCATCCAGGATTTCTGCCACAAACAGCTTTGGCTGGGAAGGGGCAAAACATGAAGTTCGAGCTACCCTATGGAGAAGGTCTGTTGAATTTCTGATTGTGATTTAGAGATTAATAAACTCCCTGGACAAATTCCCTAGAAAGAAATCCAATGATACTTGTAGCTTCTTCAAAAGATGAAGTGGAGCTTCTGGGGACCCTGACATCACTCTGAAGAGGATCACTGCAGCCTAAACAGCCGGTCACTTTTAGTCAATGACATGATGGTTGACATAAGACTCATTGCTAGAACACAGTCACAGCCTTGTGAGGATCTCTCTGATCCTATACTTCATAGAAGTAGGACGGGGAGAAAAGAAAGGTCCTTATACACAAGGACCCTGTGTATAAGCAGATATGGCCAATGTTCTCTTTCGCTAATTTTCTCTACAAATAAAAATAACTCAGAAAAATAATCAAAATGTTGTAGTAGTTCACTGTTTGCATACTCGAGTAAGCCCAGAAAATATTAGGATAAAGACAAAAACTTCAATATAATGTTTACATTTTTAAAGTGAACCTTTTGAGTCAATGACAGTAGGCAAACTTTCAGTTATTCGATGCCTGGTGTGATGCACACTGAGAAGCAGACTGGAAAACCCATCTCACACTCCATGCAGTATACGCCACAGGTGAGTGAATTTTGAGGCTTCATTAGCATTTCTAAATAGTACATTGATGATAAAATATACATTTCATTATGAATGGAAAACGGGGAATCTTGAATGGAAAATAAGAATTTTTTTACCGTGATGCATAAAATATGCTGAATTTTGATTACCCACTTACAAATGAAAAATAACTCAAGGACTTATTCAGATTTTCTGATTTTGAAAGTCAATTTTCTTAAATCATTTCTCAGACACTTTTCATCTGTAGAGAACATATGTCTGTGCTCATGTCTGTGCATATGTGAGCATGCCTGTGATGCATGCATATCTGTACATATGTGCGCATGTGTCTATTTGTGTGTATGTGCATGTGAGTGCAAGGCATGTTTGCGGGGGACACGTGTGCAGTGTGTATATGTGTGCTTCTGTGTACATGTGTTTAATGCATGCATTCATGTGTGTGTGCATTCAATGTGTGCACACATTGAGACAGTTAATCCTGGGTGTCAACTTGACATACCTGGCATTAACTAAGATCAGCTGAGACCACCTGAAGGGATTATCTGTATAATACAAAGATCAGCCATAGATCCAATTGGAACCTCCCTAGATCTCATTGGAACTCCCAGTAGTGAACCACATAAAAGGAACCACAGAACAAAAGACTGGAAAGAAGAAAGACTCTCCAGTCTTGCAGCTCTCAACCTCTCAGATGGATGTTACATAGCCTGTCTTCAGCTTTGGCCAGCCAGCCACGCCTTCTCCGCTGTGAAAGACTGTATCTCCCGTTAGGAACTGTAAGTTGAATAAATCTCCCTTTTTCTCTTAAGTTGTTTGACTTTGGGTGCTCTCTCACAACAATAGTATACGTACACACATGTATGTGTGTGTGCGTACAATCACAGGAGTGTGTGTGAAATCATTGTACCTGTGCTCTATGGTCACATGCTAAAACAGATTGTGTGTGTGTAGGTGTGTGTGTGTGTATGTTTTATTGTTGCTCATGATTGCTAGCTGAGCTAGTAAGGGGATTTTGTGCAAACTGGCCTGATATCACAGAGTCTTTATTAGGAATTGGAAGCTAAAGGGCAATCTTACCTTTAAAGTCTCCTTCATGTGGCATCACTGCTGTGAATTCTGCTAATTTATAATTCAGAATATAACACAATGAAGAGCTAAGAAGTGACTTATTCATATATCTTCATATTAAATATAGGAAAAAGAGAAAATGGAGACTGGAGTGATGGCTCAGGGGTTAAAATTCTGTCTCACAAGCAGAAGATCCTGAGTTTGGGTCCCAGGTCCCATGTAAAAATATCAGGCAGAAAGGGCTGCAGCCTGCACTTCTGGCCCTGCTGGGCGGAGCCTGGAAAATCCTAGCGTGAAGTAAGAAGGAGGTAGAAGCAATCTAGGATGATTCCCAAAGTTACCCTTGGTCCTCCACAGGGACACACGCATAAAATAAATAACTGAAATATTTTAAAAAGAGAGAGAAATTAGAGAAAGAAGTAACCTGGTCACGCGCACCACCATTCTTTCAGAAGTTGTGTGAAATCATGAAAGAATTACTTAAATTCCCACTACAGCAAAGACCACACTGCTTTTCCTTTCCTCCTGATATCTTGCAGATTATGCAGGTCTCTAACTGTATCATGCCAGCAGCTGGAGCAGGAGGATCACAAGTTTGAGGTCAGACTGGGCTTCATAGGAAGACTTGTCTCAAAGGAAAGCAACATCAAGTTACATTCAAACAGCAAAGGCATAAATGTAGGTAGCACATGGCAGGGAATCATTACAGCACATTTAATCACCACACCTAAGCACATTGCTATGACAAAGTACCAAACAGAACATTGAGACCGTTGTAAATTCTCAAGATTATTAATTCTCTTATGAGCCATTTCCTGTTGATCATCCCAATCCCAGAGGAACAATGCAATCAGAAACTTGCATGTAGAGTGCAGACTCCAGTTCCTCTTGTATACAGTTCCAGTGGAGATGAGTTTCCCTAAGCAGGAAGTACCGTCCGCAGGGAGATGGCTGGCATGGAGTTGACTGCGAGATGTGAGTCTTTCATGCTCACCACTTAGCTTTATGAAGTGCATGGTAACTGTTACTCTTTTGGTATTTACTCTACAATTTGAGCTTGATCACCCTGAAGAAATATTAAACTACTTCATTTTTGATAGACTGGAAGTCAAATTGCTTCAAAACAGAAAAAAATAACTAAATTGACTAATGTGTTCAGAGGCTAAAATTCCTGTAAACAGAATGGGAAACCCAGCTAGAAATTACTGGAAAAAGAGAATTACAGTAAATTCTTTTTAAGTTATCTTTGTCTTAGACTGGAGAGATGGCTCAAGGGTTAAGAATATCTCACAAACAGAAGGTACTGAGTTCAAATCCCAATTCCCACATAAAAATACCAGGCAGAAATGGTGGAAGCCTGCAATTCCAGCCCTGAAAGATGGAGCCTGGGAATTTCCAGAGCAAAGCGTTAAAGAAGTACAGCAATCTGAAATGATCCCCAAAAGTCACACTTAGACCTCCATAAACACACACACTCAATTTTTGCCCTGTTATATATACACATTTGTAATGCAAAAATTAATAAAGCTATGCTAGTTATGGTAACTACTAAATAAAACATTCAAATATTTCAGCAGCCAGTCTGTATTTATCCAGATCAAGACCACAATGCACAGGACATGTAGAATTCATGAATTTTCTGTGTTCTATATAAATTTTGTCCTATTATACTCCAAAAAATTTATGTTCTGGCTATTTTCAATATCAGGTACCTAGGGAAGCCCCAATATAGAATATGAAGCATTTCTTTCAGCAAAGCAGCATCTTCAAACTAAATCTAGAATATAATGGGCACATTTGTCCCCATTAAGTTGATATAGGGCAAGGAATGATTTTTTTTTTAAAAAAAAGCAGTTTAGAGGTGAGAAAGATGAAAATTCCTAGAATTAACTTAACCTGACTTATATTCTTGACAAAGTTGGAACACTCCTAAATTCATACTTCCTGAATTGTATACTTAAGAGTTAGTTCTAGAAAATTCTCTGAAACTCTGTTTCTTGAGTTCTTGGCCTCTGTCAGTGCTATATCTTTGATTTGCTCATTCCCATTCTTTATGCTCAACGTTGGCACTGCTTGGTCTACCACTCTTCTCTTTCCTTCCCATCACACCTGAAGTTGTAACTAGCTCCCATGATCCTCATTCCAAAAGGAGGAGGAAGAGGAGGATTAGGAGAAGTTGGAATAGGAATAAGGGGAGGAGGAGGAAGAAAAGGAGAAGATAGAGGAGAAATAACTTTGTTTGATATACAGAATTCCCATATTTGTTATTTCTTTCAGAGTTGTAATGAAATTAGAGTCAACCTTCCAGAGTAAATATGTTATCAATAATATTAGCAGACTGATTAAACATGCTCAAGTATGAACCAAGCAAATACCAACATGGACAGATCATGTTTTCTTCTGTTTCAAACACTAGCTTCAAATCTCATAATCAAAGTCCCACCAGTGCTGTCTCTCCTATTGCCTAAGTCTCCTTTGACCACACTGACACTCAACACATTGTTTGTTATTTCTTGTGTTCATTTCACATTGTGCATGCCTCAATTTACAGCTTCTGCTATTCCTCTGGTAATATATATATATATATATATATATATATATATATATATATACACCAAAATGCTGGCTATTCTTTATTTTCTTCACTAGTTCATCTTGCCCTTTGAGTACTCTTACTAGACTTCTAGAAGAGCACATTTCTATGACTATTGATAAAGGACTGCAAATCCCTACTTTATTTGAAAATTCTGTGAATTCCAACTACACATAATACTGTAATTAAGGTTTTATGCTAAAATTTTAGGATCTTCACATTGAAAATAGCAACTATAGTGTCCAAAAGGCAAGGTAAAATTTAACAGGAGTAAAATTTAGCTTTTATATAGATTTTAAAAATTAAAAAGCATCTACTTAGATTACAAAGTATTATCAGAAAATGTGTGTTTACAGATGGGAAGCCAATAAAAACAGATTTCAAGATTTTGACTGATTCCAAGTCACATAAATGGCTAGCATCAAAGCAAACATTAATTTGTAATAGTAAATATACTGAGTCATCATTTTTTTCTGTTCTACATTCACCTGTTCACACCTGGAGCATAAACGAGTAGCTCTGTATGAAGTATTAACAAGGGTGCCCATAGAGTAGGCAAATCCTCACAAGGCGGGAAGCCTAGAAGCAAAGCCACACAGCTAACAGTTGCTGCAGGTGAGGATGACAATACAAAGAGAACTCAGGGGAAAAAATAAAAATAAAGAGAAGTTCTTCAAACTGAGGTTGCAAAATCTTCAGCTAATCTGTGTGCACTAAGAGAAGTGTACTACTCAGGGCTCTCTAGGGAGCAAAACCAATAAACATGTACATATGGCGGTGGGTGGTATGTATGATAAGAAGTCTTTAGACTGAAATCTGAGAAATCCAATAATTACTGCTGGTAGCTGCTCAATTCAAGAGTTGAATAGCTCAGAAGTCCCAGACTAGTACTGAATGCTAAGGGTTCATGATGAGCTTCACAGCAGTCTCAGTCTGGTGGTAAAGGCCAGAATATTCTGGGAAAATCTCCCAGCAAACCCAGATCAATGTTGAGGATAGAGAATTCTCTGAGTTCCCAAACCTCAGTCACATTGGCAGGTGGAAGGGGCTGGGCTCTGATTTCAGTGGACTGCAACAGTGCAGCTATAAAGAACACATGGCAGAACCAAGAACAAAGAATGAGGAATGGCACGGGAGAAGGAGGAGTAGCAACAATGAACAAGGAGCTTGCCAGCACAAGGCAGGAGATCCAATTCTTCCCTCTTGCACTCCCTTTATCCTGTTTGCCACTGTGAGGCAGCACCCATTATAGGTTTTCCATGTCAATTAGACAATCTATTGCTAGCTTGCCTATCAGTTCTTCACAGCTGTGCCCAAAGCTCAGCCTGCAACTTTCAAGTTGGCACTTGTATCTAATGGTCATAATTAGACTCAGCCAGAGTGTATTGGGCTAACAAACTGGAATGCATGTAATGGGTCAGATAATTCTTTAACAGTTGCTGTCCTTAATGAAGCTGTTAACAACACCTGCTATGGCTTTGTAGCGAGGATCTAGACTTTAACAGATAAGCCATCGGAGCTCCTATTTGTCAAATAGCAACAAGAATGCAAAAATAAGAACAGATATACATTTTGCTCCTAAAATAAATCCTTACACTAGCATGAAAGGCTCCAGCCCAGCTTTTCCCTGTGATCGGCCAAGTTGAACACTCGGATCTTCTTTGCTGAAAAGGAAATTCTTCATTAACGTCAGAGAACAAACTGCAGTTGTTTAGTTTGAAACAAAAATCTATAGCTCTATTTGGCATGAAAAAAAGCTTTTACTTTGATTGATATAGCAGGGGGAAAGAATGCGTCTCCTTTTTCTTACTGAAAGAAGACAGATGTATAGTCAATACAAGCTATTGATAATTTCAATGAGATCATAAAACTAGCTACCCTATTTATAATTATTTAAAATGAGTCATTAAAAGTTTGTGTCTCAGATTTTTATGGGCAAATTCACACTCAATTCAATACTCCTTCTGAGCTTACTTTGTATTCTTCCCCAGATCTCAGCACAGCATACTCTTCACAGGCTCAGAACACCTCGAGTCACACTGATTCTCTGGCCTTTTAATTTCTGTGTTCACAACTAGAACCTTCAGAATTAATTACTGTGGTGACTGTTGCTTTTTTAGGTTTTCCTTTGCTTTGTTTTTTGCAGGAGCATGGGAGTTGCTATGTAGCCCAGACTGGTCTGGACCTTGCCTCAGCTTCCTGATTTGCTGGCTGATGTATGACTTACAACATAGACCCATGCTGTGTCATAGAGTGAGGGGTTTTCTCAAGATTGTAAATCCTATTGGCCCAGTATACATTTTTATCCAGAGAGGTGTTATATGATGAGCCCAACCACAGTGGAGATGGAAAACAACATGCACCAAGGTAGAAGATGCTCAGAGCTGGATGCTAATTGCCCTGTTCCTAAACATTTATCTTTACTTTTTTACGTTATTGTTTCTCTCCTTTACCATTACCTTTAGTGCATCTCACTCCCACTGTCATAGTTGGGCACAGGTGTCAACTTGACGGTTGAGGATTTAAGCTCTGGGGCACATTTGTGGAGAATTAGTGGTTGAGTTGGGCCCAGAGCAAACATGCAGAAGATTGTCTAGCTGATGGGGAGGGCCCAGCCTATGGTGGATGGGATTAGGCCCTGGAATAAAATACAGAGAGCTGGTTAAGAAAGTTGGCTTCCTTGTGTACTCTTGGTCAGACATGCTGGTCTGGCAAGTAAGGATTGTCCTTCTCTCTGCCGTTATGTGGTGATGGTGTGGCCAGTTCCTTTGGCCCTGGTATTTTCCCACCAAGTTGGACTAAGAACTGTAACCAATAATCATAAAAGAAAATAAACCCCTTGTTCCCTTAAGTCATTTGATGGTGATTTATCAACAACCATGCAGGCTGACCACAGTACCCACATATTAGTCAATCTGGGGACAGATTCAAAAAGCACTGAATCTATGTGATCCTTAAAGTACTCTTTCTTTATACTTTTTACTTTAAAAATGATTCATTCTAGAAAAAAAGATGAAATTTTAGGTGCTATTGTCATCCCATTCATAGCTTCTAAGTGAAGGGATATAGGGTTGGTTTACTAAGGACAGAGGATGTGTTTCTTGCTTGGCTGTGGCTATCTATCCAATAATAAAGATGTATGAAGTCTAAAAAATAAAACAAAAAACTAAGGACAGAGGATGGAACACCACTGTACAATGCAAATTCGCTCTAGAGTGGGAATTTCCTTTTACCTTCCTTAAGAATAGAAGTATAATCCAGAACTTCAGAGACTCTATATCAACTACCTAGAACTAGGCCAGACTAATCTCTCCCCAACCTGAAGCTCAGGGACATTTGCGGAAGAGGGGGCGGTAAGAGTGTAAGAGCACAAGGATGGGAGGAGCAATGATTTGCAAGATACTCCACACAAGTTAGGGTCGAAGCAATCATAATTGGACTTTGCATGCCCTGCGCAATGTCCAAAACACTATTGACCTCACAAAGTCTAGCATTTGCTAAAGGCACCAAGATCCTTGGAGGCAAGGGATTGGCAGCCACAGTAGTGTTCTTATGCTTAAGGGGAACACGGGAAAGGGTTCAGGGAAATGCCACTGGGTCCTTGTACGTCATCGGAGAGGAGGGTCCAGAGGAGAGTCAGGCATGCACAAGAAAGGACTCTCTGGGAATTGGGGCGGGAGGCACTGGGGGATGGGGAGGGAGGGGTGAGGGGAGGGGGAGCAGAGGATTCAGGGGGAGGAGGAGGGAGGGAAGGAACTGGTGTACCTATTAAGTTTGTATGAGCTGAAATAATAATAAAAATGTATAAAAAAAGAATAGAAGTAGAGTTCTTGGAGGAGGTTTGTGAACACTTGCACATCAAGAAACTAGCAAACATTGCAATTATGAATTGAAGAGACCTAAAAAGAGTTCCTTCTGATAGCATGTTTTGTATTTATAAGAGTCAAAACAGCATTAACAAGACTGATATGTGAAATACTTCCTGAGGATCTATTATGTACCAAGAATTGTTTCATGAGTTAAGGACAGTATGTGAACCAAAAAGGTCTAATTTCTACCCTCACAGATACAGAGACTTAGCTCATAAAGTCCCCATCTTTTCGGAGCAAAGCCCTTGAAGAGTGGCCAAAGGAAGAAAGATGAAGGTGACTGATAAGTTCTAATTCTGATAAAGGCTTGAAGATGAGGTACTTTGACTTCTGGCTGGCATACCTCAAGAGCACCATAATAGGCAATGGACAGACGACTCTTGAAGATTACATTCTGTGCTGCACTGTAGCCTTGATCAGGGCAGGGGCTACTGTGTGCTATCCATTGTGCCAGTACCTGCAGGTCTTCAGTTGTTATTCACTTCAGAGTAAAATTAAGACTGCATTTTTCTGAAAGAATGAGCAGTTAAAACAATTTGAAAACAATAAAAAATTTCAAAAGTGAAAAATTCACCCGAATATTTGAGTATCTTATATTTCTGTACTTTGTCAAACAAAATGATACATTGGTAAGAGTTTAGTGGAGAAAAGCAGATAGTTTACCAGAAGCTGCAAGATATGGACCTGGTGAGAAATGCATTACTAATATGTGACACTACTACATGAAGTGATGAAGGAATCATCACTCAATCTTATAACAACACTAAAGGATTTCTAGATAATGCAGAAAGTTAAAGTTAAAAAGCAAAGACAAAGAAAGAAAGAAACCATAAAGTACACGGAAAAGTGAATATATTAGCATGCTCGTTTCTAATGGCTCACATTAACCCATGGCCCCTACAAAGCAGACCTGACTTTCACAAATTACTTTTTACTATTTCAATTTTGCCTCTGGGTTATAGAATTAGAAATAGTGATCTGAAAGAATTATGATCACTAGAGGGGAAAGACATAAAATATTTTAAGATGTCCAAAACATTAAGTTC